>OX123193.2:45915263-47115263 GCA_944739405.2 Euclidia mi
TTCAATTACCTGACATCCGTATAATATTAAAGTTTACAATATTAACTAACACAATGAAATATACCAAGATAAGATTTACACGATTTTACGTGGTGAACATGAAAACGGTGGCTCTCATTAAGTTAGCAGTACCCTAATTAAGCATCATAAACTTACAACATTTTTTATATACGTATATAGATATACGAAATTAAAATCATGAAAATTCACGATATTGTAACATCCGTATACTCGTAGTATATCTACGCAAAAGCATACGCTTAGCCTCAAACGTTCATATATGTAAACATTTGCAAGTTTTACAGGTATTAAGATAAATACGAGTTTACGGACGTGGCAATATCGTAAAAGTTTCAAACTATTAATCATTTGACATCTTGGACGTCAAATGACAGATTATGTGAAACTTTTACGACATTATAACGTACGTATAAGTAAATATGTGTCTAAATAACTGTGAATCGCACAAGTGCTTAGTTTAAACCCTCTTAAACAATTAACGAAAAATAAAATATAACACAAATTAAATCGCAGCGCCGATTGAAAAATAACATTTAGATTTTTTTGGTAATAAGGCGCATTTGACATTTCGTTTTGGTGTAAAATTAGGGATATAAATCACAGTCACAAGAAACAGTCGCTTAAATTGAAGGTATCTACTTACTTCTAATTTCAAATTATTATTATTTAGGAATAATTTTAATAAGGTAGGTATGATAGTTAAGTGCTGATAAGTAAATTATCTCAAATAAACTCAAGTCGAACACAGTGAGCTTTACCAACCTACGTTTATAAAACGGATATACAGACGTCAGTAATCGAATTTGATTCAAATTATAAACGGACGCCGAATATCCCACGATTTAATTATATTTCCATTATCTGACATCCGTATAATATTAAAGTTCGCAATATTAACTAACACAATGAAATATACCAAGATAAGATTTTACACGATTTTACGTGGTGAGCATAAAAATGGTGGCTCTTTTTAGGTTAGCAGAACCCTAAATAAGCATCTTACACTCACAATATTTTTATATACCTATTTAGATATACGAAATTAAAATCGTGAAAATTTACGATATTGTAACGTCCGTATACTCGTAGTATACGGACGTTACAATATCGTAAATTTTCAAACTATTTGTCATTTAACATCCTGGACGTCAAATGATAGATAGTATCAAACTTGTAACGAAATTGTGGCTAAGCGTATGCTGAGATTTGGGTGACGCAACGATTATTTAATACCGGAACATACTGACAGCTGCATATGCTGCGGCTCAGGTTCTGCTCTGGCAGAAGCTGACTACCTGTGTCTGCATCAACTGCACTGAGTTACAAAGTCATACGCATATCTACGTAAAAGCATACGCTTAGCCTCAAACGTCCATATATGTAATCATTTGCAAGTTTTACAGGTATTTAGATAAATACGGGTATACGGACGTGGCAATATTGTAAAAGTTTTAAACTATTAATCTTTTGACGTCTTGGACGTCAAATGACAGATATTGTGAAACTTTTACGACATTATAACGTCCGTATTAGTACATATATGTCTAAATAACTGTGATTCGCACAAGTGATTTGTATAAATACCCTGCTAAACAATAAACAAAAAATAAAATCTAACACAAATTAAATCACTGCGCCGATTGAAAAATAACATTTAGGTTGTTTTTTTGTAATTAGACGCATTTGACATTTTGTTATGGTGTAAAATTAGGGACATATATCATGACCGATTTTAAACTTTCGCGATTTGTATACATCATACAATATTATTTAGCGGGTCTTAGTCGCGATAATTTATTTATTTCAAGGCATACATACCTCTGTTATTCTCCTACGTTTCTACCGGCTTGCAACAGTTGTGGTCGCGGAGGGACTGATGTCAGCTCAGCGCCGTCCTTGTGAAGCGCGGGTTTCGGCAGCTACCCTCACTTGTTTTGTATTTTTGATATTTTTAGTTCTATCCGCACTGTCGGTACCTCGACACACTACACTTATGACGTCTACACACTGATGAGTTGTGTTACTGCGGCGTTGTTTGCATTTGTTGATAACTGGGTTCCAAGTGGTCGATAGTCTGTATCCGTCCTCCCGGTTGAAATTTCTATGTTTTTTGATTTCAACCGCTTCACGGCTTCACGTACTATCCTGGAGTAATAGTGGCGATCGGTGGATAATACTTGTGGTTGATGTAATTCTATCCAGTGGTTTGGTCCAGATTCCAGCAAATGCTCAGCTATGGCAGATTAATTAATTTGTCGATTTTTGACAGCTGTGATATGTTCTTTGACCCTTTCAGCGATCGTTCGTTTGGTCTGTCCGATATAGGAACTACCACAACTGCAATCGACCTTGTAGACGCCTGGTGTTTGTAGAGGAATTACGTCCTTTGGGGTACGCAGATTGTGTGCTACCTTGGAGAGGGGACTATATACAGTCTTGATGGAGTATTTCTGTAGTACTGTTCCAACTTTGTCCGTCACTCCCTTGATATAAGGCATGTAAGCCGGCACTCTGCTTACTTCAGGTTTGCGGTCCTTCCTCTTCCGACGGGGTATCTCCTTTTTGTATCCGTTGCGCCTTAGTACCTTCTGAACATGTGACAATTCACTGTTTAAGTGTTCAGGGTCACAGAGGTCATAGGCTCTGTTCACTAACGAGGTCGCTACGGATTCCAAATGCTCGCATCATCACCCGCGACATGTAATATATTTATGTATTATATTTATGTATCATATCTATGAATAATTATATATATCTATAGTATATTTATGGTTAATAATATGTATCTAAATTATTAATATGTATTTAATAGATATCCTATTTTCACCACATGGCTAATGTATCTACCTCATCTATCTCTGCAACACCAAAAGGTTGACTGGCAGAAAATGCCACTAGGCATTAAGTCCACCTGTGTACTATGTTTGTGCATAAAGAATAAATTTAAAAAAAAAAATATGAATTAACACAATTAAATATACCAAGATAAGATTTTACATGATCCACAAAAATGGAAGTAGAGTATACTCTCTCTTACCACTACACTGTACACAAACAAATGTACCAGCTAATACAAAAACTAAACAAACTAAAATAACTGATTATTTTACAACTATACAACCACCAAAAAAGGCCCAAAATACTATTTGTTTTCGCAGATAAAATTAAGCCAAGAACTACTACAATAATACACCAAAATATAGCAGGCGTAATAAATATACAAGAGCTTATTGAGGTAGCCATAAATGATTTATCGAATAATATAGGTAATATTGACATTATCTGCTTAACAGAAACCTTTTTAAAACAAGGATCTGAACCCAACCTTAGAATAGGCAATTACAAATTAGCTTTGTTTTTCTCACGCCCTAACCAACGCAGAGAAGGCTCATGCATACTAATAAAGCATGACCTGGCATACAAACATATTAGCAACTTACCACCTTTATTCCCCCTTCATTTTGAATGTAGTGCTAAAGAAATTACTACTTTTAATCTTGTAATAGTATGCATTTACAGAACACCCTCATCCAGCACAAGTATATTCTTAAATAAATTTGAAAAACTCACTGATAAGTTATGCAAGAAGTCTAATACAACGTTATTATCTGTGTAGATTGGAACATTGATACATTAAAGTAGGTAAAAAGTATCCAGTGAATTACAATCCATACTTAAAACAATAACTTAAAAAGCCACATAACATTACCGACGCGAAAATCATCTTGTTTAGATCAAATTGTAAGTAACGTTCAGGAAGGTAAATCTAATATTCATTACCTAGCATTATCTGACCATGAAACTGCCCAATCGTTGACTATCAACAATGAGACCTACAGTGTAAATAACAAATCTTATAACTATCAATACAAAACCATTAGAGATCTTAGCCAGGAAAACATGGTCAAATTCAAAAACTGCATTAATAATTTGCACTTCACTGAGGTATACGAACAACAAAGTACAAATGAAGCATTTAACACCTTCCATGACACTATCACCATGTTTTATACTCTATGTTTCCCTAAAATAACCATAAAAAGTGTAAGTGTAGTCAAACACGTAAAAAATAGAAAACTAACTAAAAATATAAAACGATGTTGTATAAGAAAAAGAATGCTATACTTGAAATATCATCTTGATAGACACAATAAAAGACAGAATAAGACAAGGTATAACAATTATATAACAATATTAAAACAATGTATCAACAAAGCGCAACAAATAAACAATCTAAACTTCATTAAAACGCAAAAAATGCCTGCTCAGCTGCATGGAAAATTATTAAAGAAAACAATAATAGAGCAATAACTAGCGCACACATAGAATCAATAGAATTTAACAAAAAGATCTACACCAAGCCTATTAAAATTTGTAATTTATTTAACAATTACTATGTATCACTGTGCAGCAATGTTAAAAAATACGAAGATACAGGCTCACCTAACCATATCACCAAAATATCTCAAAATACTAAGACCCTTATTTCTCACACCAGACAACTCTGACACATTAAAGATAATAAACTCCTTAAAAAATACTCATTCTACTGGCTATGATGATATAAGTACAAAGGTATTAAAAACCTGCGCACACTCTTTAGTAGCACCATTAACCTATATCATTAACCTGTCACTCGTAGGAGGTAAATTCCCTGATCGTCTTTAACTGTCAATTGTTAAGCCAATGCACAAAAAAGGAGCCAAAACTAACATCAATAATTACAGACCAATTACACTCATACCTATACTATCAAAAATATTCGAGAAAGTTATGTACATCAAAATAGATACATTTCTAACTTCTTGTAATATCTTAAATAAAAAACCGTTCGGTTTTCGGAAACAAAGCTCCACTGCATTGGCATGTTTTTCTTTAATAAAGCATATTACAGACGCCTTAAATAATAAATCTATAGTCGCATGTCTGTTTCTAGACATGACAAAAGCTGTTGACTTCGTCTGTCACCAAAAACTGCTCTCAAAGCTCTCAAATTATTGGTTACGTGGAAATATTTATAACTGGATTGAGAGTTATCTAGAAAATCGAATACAATATGTCGAATTAAACAGAACTTATAAAAATAAATAAAAGCAATACAGATCGATGTACAAAATAAACAATTATGGTACGCCCTAAGGGAGTATTTTAGCCCCTCTTTTGTTTCTGTTATACATTAACGATTTCCCGGATGCAATCTACCAGGAAATTATACTATTTGCTGATGATACAACAATAATAATTAAAGATAAACATAAACTTAATCTAGAAATAAATATAAAAGCAACACTCAATAATGCCATAAGCTGGCTTAATTAAAACAACCTTAAGATAAACATGACAAAAACAAATATTATTCAGTTCCAAACATATGCAACAAATCTAAATTAAATCATAATGACACGAATCATTGTTGATAATTGCGTATTTTTAGGTATCAGGGTCGATAAATATTGTAATTGGAAACCTCATTTAGAAAAACTAGTCAATAAAATAGATCGATTTATAAATGTTTAAAAAAAGTTAGACTGACAGTAAACATTAATGCTGCACTATCTGCATACCATGCTTACGTATCCTCCCTGCTCAGATACGGCATTGTTGTATGGGGTAACTCGGTTGAAGTTGAAAGAGTTCTTATAACCCAAAAGAAGTGTATTCGAGCAGTATGTGGAGTCGATACACTGACAAGCTGTAAACCTCTATTTAAAAAACACAAGATTTTACCTGTTCCATGCTTATACATATTAGAAATAGGTTTACTAGTAAAACATCATGCTGAATAGTTTTTAAAATTTGATGATACATAACTGCCATCTATTAAATTGGAATTATTTAGAAGAAATGCATACTGTATGGCAATTAAAATATATAACCATATTCCGCTAAGTATCAAAATGTTACCTATATCCCAATTTAAAAAACAACTTTTTAATATACTATTAAATAAAACTTATAATAGTGTCAAGGAATATCTTGAAGATAAGGCCCTAGGCAACTAATATTATCACCGAAGCATATTAGTAAAATGTTATTTTGTTTCATGTGCCACTCATTGTTATGTTTCTAATATATTTGTTCTTTATATTCCCATGTAGTACCCGTTTACTGCACTCAATTCGCACGCCCCAAGGGGCAGAATATGCTGTAACCAACCATTTATAAACACCTGTTAATGTACCATTTTCTTGCGAATAAATGAATTATTATTATTATTCGTAAGTGTCTCTGTTACACGGCTATTCTTCTAACATTTAGTGTTAAAAGAATAACCGGACCTTTGGGAGGCTTACACGGGGATATGGATCCAACGCGCAGAGGCCCGTAGAGAGCTTTAATCTAAAATGGGATGGGACACATGCAGCGGAGCCTCCACAACTGCACTACTGAGAACAGCTATGGACTAGCCGCAGCATATGTAAGACTATTGTAATATGTGGAGCCTTATTTAATTGGTTTATGGGATTGGGTGTTTGATGGACTTGTAATTTTTATGGATGAAAAATGGCACCTGCCAGTAATACTCTAATAGTATCCGTCCGGATGGCGGGTGGTGACTCGCCAACTCACTGGATGGGCCCTCTCTTAACAGCCGCCCAAAGCAAACAAACTCTGCCATAGAGGCAGCCAGAGGGAAACACCGGTGCGAGTGGCTAGGGGTGATAAGCGGTGCGGCACCGGTTTCACCATCGCGGGTCTCGTGACAACGGAGGCTCGGAGCGGGTTTCCCCGTAGTTACGCCCTTGAGAATGACACTTCCACCCCCGAGCTGGTAGCTCTTGCGGATCCACTCCGACCAGCCAGTAAAGGCAAGCTGGAGACGAGGCCCTGACCGACTCTCTCAAAGCATTCGGGACCGCAGTGTCGCCACACACATTCAGCTCGCCACAAAGCTGCCCTGCGGTTGTAAGGTTTCTTTTCATCTTGTAATACATTTTTTGTTTATATTACTCGATGAAGGTGATGTTTGAAAGCTGTTATTATTATTACACCATTTTACGTGGAGAGCATGAAAACGGTGGCTCTCATTAGGTTAGCAGTACCCTAATTAAGCATCGCTTAATTAAGGGGTGCATAGGGTTCCCACCAAGATCTTAGGGCCCAAGCCAACCTCACCTGCAAGTGGTGCACCTGCCGATCAACGGACGAGGCTCTGGCAAACAAAATATCCCGATAAGCGGCAATAGGCTCGCTACCTATTACGTGGGATCAAAACACTGGCGAAAAGTGGGCGTTTAATATGCCTCTGCCTACCCCTTCGGGGAAACAGGCGTGAGTCTATGTATGTATGTATAATTAAGCATCATAAACCAACAACATTTTTATAAACGTATTTAGACATACAAAATTAAAATCATGAAAATTTACGATATTGTAACGTTCGTTTACTTGAAGTTTTATATTATGTTCATATACTAGTATACGACTGTATACTTGAAGTCGTATACTCGTAGTCGTATACTACGAGTATACGGACGTTACAATATCGTAAATTTTCAAACTATTTTTCATTGGGATATTTTTAACAGCGTATCATAAATGTTATGTAACACACTAAAGTGAGTTACGCAAAAAAACTTTATTATTTCACTAAAATACTGACTTGCACACTAAAATACTATTTGTACACCAAATATGATGATCTTTTTACAAAATATCATTTGATATGAAACGTTTCGTCCGCTCGGGAAACTTATCCACTCAGAAAACTTAATAGGTTATGTTAGGTTCTCTTGTGACCCTGCTCCCAAAAATAGGAGCCCTGCGAAGCAGCAGGGCTCCGTCAACTTAGCTTAGTGGTGCAATTAGTATTTTTGGTGGAAAATTAGTATTTTTGACTAACAGTTAAATACAACCCTTTTTCATTTAACACCCTGGACGTCAAATGATACATAGTGTCAAACTTGTAACGAAATTTTATTGTGGCTAAGCGTATGCTGAGACTCGGGTGACGCCACGCAGGGTAGATCCGATTATTTAATACCTGAACATACTGACAGCTGCGTATGCTGCGGCTCAGGTTCAATGTGGACATGCGTCTGTTCTGCTCTGGCAGAAGCTGACTACCTGTATCTGCATCAACTGCACTGAGTTACAAAGTCATACGCATATCTACGTAAAAGCATACGCTTAGCCTCAAACGTCCATATCTGTAATCATTTGCAAGTTTTACAGGTATTTAGATACATACGAGTATACGGACGTGGCAATATCGTAAAAGTTACAAACTTTTAATCATTTGACATCTTGGACGTCAAATGAATATTTTGAAACTTCTAAGACATTATAACGTCCGTATATTTATTTATTTATTTATTTAGGAAAGCTTACAGACTAATAACAACACATTTAATTAAATAAAAAAGAAGTTGCTAATTACAAGCTACCACATATAAATGCAATGTAACAAAGATTAATTACATCAGTTACTGTTGTAAGTATACCTACTTGTTCAATCATACAATAAATACAATGTTGCAGCCATGTTCCGCCATAAAAAAGTAACTAAAAATGAGATTCATAATACACAAGTTAGTATAATTATATATTATTATAACAAAAAAAGTCAAGAAAATAATAATGAAAAGGTGCACAGGAAAAAAACTGCAATCTAGGCTATATATGCCGATCGCTGCTAAAGAAGTCACAATTTATAGGTTTTTTTTTTTTTTGGTCAAGTTAGTGCAGAATATATCCAAATATAATTTCCGTGACATTTGATTAAATGATTCGGCGCAACGTAAAAGAAAAGAGTTCCGTCTGTATTTCGTTGTAGCAAAGGGAACGTGTAAGATCGGACGTTGTCGAAAAACTAATTGATTCATTCCAAGCTTGATGTTACCCATCAACTCAAGGCAATCAATCGTGTCATTGGCTATGTTTATAATGGTTCTTCTGAGTTCGAGAAGTAAAATATGATACCGTTTACAACGCTCGTCATAGTCAATAGAATATTGATTCGCTTTAAAATCTAAGTATCGCAAAAACTTTCTTTATACACCTTCAATGCATGATATATATACCTGGTATTGAGGGTTCCATACCTGTGACGCATATGCTAGATTGCTACGTACGTACATAGGCACAGTACAAAACGTTTACTGTCTTAAGAGACCGAAAACATGAAGACATTCTTATCACAAAACCAAGTGCCTTCGACGCCGTGTTCGTAATGTGATTGATGTGCATATCGAATAAAAGCTTTGAGTCCATGATAACACCAAGGTCTTTAACGTAGTCAACTTTCCTAATAAACTTATCATGAAGTTTGTAACCCGATCCTATGGTAAGTTTTTGACGACTTAATGTTATGTAACAACACTTTGCGATATTTAACTGTAGTTTGTTAAGTGTGCAACTGTGCAGTATGCTACAAATTTATCAAGGTCGTTTTGGAGTTTCCCTACATCCGATGCATCGTTAATAATTTTGTGAATGTTCATGTCATCCGCGTATACATAGAAGTATATAAGAATTTAGGAAACAAGAATTTATATCTCCAGTGAATAGAGTAAACAATAGTGGGGTCAAAAGCGAACCTTGAGGAATTCCAGATGGGATTGAACACCAACCGAGAATTGAGAATTGAGAGCGATTTTCAATGTACGAGCTGAACCAGTGGTACAAATTACCATGTATGCCGGCAGCAAAAAAAATCTGTAACAGTATTTTGTGGTCAATTCGGTCAAAACATTTTTGTTAATCTGTATAGATCACTACACACACAATCTACCTAACTAACCTTTAGATATAAAATCATGAGATAGGATTAGATTTGATGTAGTGGATCGGCCGCATAAGAACCCATGTTGCTCAGCACCAAATGATAATATAAATAATACGTTCTAGTACTTTAGAAAACAAACATAACTTTGAGATTGGACGATAATTCTCTACATTAGATTTATCACCTTTTTTAAATACTGGTGTAATGAACGCCGATTTTCATTTTAATGGAACTAAACCTTCTGTTACCGACCTATTATAAAAAGTATGCAGAGCGGTAAAACCAAACTATCGACTAAACTTGTTATAAATAATGGAGGGATGTAATCTGCCCCACCAGATTTAGTAAGATCCAAACCTTTTAAATATTTCATAACCTTTCCAGGAGAAAAATGTATTGTACTGATGTAATTTGTGCTTCTGCTGTTACCATTTAAAGTACTATACTCAAGTAGACAAGGCATATTGTCTACTTCTGGCTCCTGAAAAGTTGATCTAAAATATATTGCGAATTAATTACTAATTTCTTTACCCATATTAGCTGATACATTCTTATTATATAGTAATAGTACAGTGTACTAGGCAGTGAGGAGGTATTTTTTCTACTTTTAATAAAAGACCATAAGGCCCTCGGGTTATTTAGGTTTGTATATTCAACGTTAGTAATGTATTCGTCAAAACAAGTTTGTTCTAAGTCCACAGCTCGCCGGCGTAATGAAGATACCGTTAGATAGTCACTCATGTTACCATACAATTTAAACCTCCGGTGGTACTTTGACATTTTTTTTACCACTTTTATAAGGCCTGAACTATACCAACGCGGATGAGAAGTTTGCCTGATAGATTTCATAGGTATAAATTTATCTCTGAGAGAATATAATCTGTCGTAAAAATGTTTAACTGACTGTTCCAACGGCTCAGTGCATAACAATAAATGTCAGTCTGTTTTATTAAGAGACAAGATATTTTGAAGTTATTTTGTCTGCAAACCGATGAATTTCTACAAAACCTACCTCCACAATCAAAGGTTTATGGTGCGGGTCTACGGGGATAAACAACGGGTCATCGCACTCCGCAACGCTTAAGAAGTCAGAGATTAAGTTAATCACAACTCACCGATTGTAAAATATTATTTCGTTTTTTTTGTAGTTTGACCCATGTACCTAACAGTTTTGGTGTAAAATTAGGAACAAAATCACATTCATCTTTGGGGTAATGATCATACATAGAAATATTCGCAATAAAGGCACCAAAACATGGAAAGTTCAAGAAAATAAATCAAATTTTCAGGTTCATTAATGTCAGCAACAATATGCGACGGTCGATGGTGAAAATAAATAGTAATGTTATTAAAATTGATGCAGTGGGATCTTAAAATAAAATGGGTTTCATCTCAAGGCTATCTAAGGTTGTTAGTCAAAATATGATAAAATAAACTTTTGTTTAAAAACGTGTCGACATAAATAACCTCCATTTTAGAATCAAATCAAAATTTAATATCACAATGTCAGCAATAGTTACGAATTGACGAGCTCTCTATTAAGCTGAACTATTTTATATATCACAATAGTGACGAATACACTCCAGACGTGAATTGATTTGATGAAAACAATAATTTAGGGGTTTTCCAAGGCAGCGGCACAATACCATATATATATGCATTATTGCGTGTTGAATAAAGTTATTAAGTATTTTTTTATAAATTAACTCCCTTGAAGTTCCAGTAGAGGCAACGAAGAATTGAGACCTATGAATATAAAATAAGATGCGTGTGATATAAAAACATGAGAAATACGGCTTAGTAAGGTAAAAACATGAATTTTACAAAATACAGATCTTATATACGGGTATACGTAATCCTTAGGTATTCTGTTTCTTTTCACTTCGATTGTTTTTCCAGACATTTCGCTTAAAAAGGCAGACGCTACATCACATATCAACTGAAAACGTGTAAATACTTACTCACAAATAGTGAATAAAATAACCGATAAATAGAATCCTGCAAATTCAGATCTATTGTGTGCACGAAGTGGCAACGTAGCATTGAGAGCTTTCGTTGGACGTCACATACGGCTAGCTATGAACGTATAGAATAAAGACGAAAGCGCCACTAGTTTTTGCGACGAAAATCAACGGAACTACGAAAATATTCTGTGCAGCAAGATTGGAAGAAAAATGACGTCCAATTTATTTTTCATATTTTGACTTTTCTAGTATCAGGGGGACATTTTGCAAGCATTGCACGTAGTCTCCTATTTGACGTCCGATATACGGACGACTCAAGCAGGTGGACGCCACATTAGATGCAAAAATGGCCATAGTGGACGTACAATAGATTACGGGATATATATATATATATATATATATATATATATATATATATATATATATATATATACACCGCTATTTTTTAATAAGTACAAAAACTTTAAGGACAGATTAGGGAAGATATTATTATCATATATGTGACGTAAGAATTTCATAATTTCAATAAAGAGCAAAGTTATTATCATTTGTTTATTGTAGAAAGTCTCACTTAAATCATAGTCATATTTTACAATCCATTCACTAATTCATTGATAATATTCCATCCTGCTCATTCGTATTCTCTCTGTCGCACTTATGATGTAGGTAGCAATAGAAAATAAAATTAAGAAAAATAATAAATGTAGGTAGTTATTTTTTAATTTTGTTAGTTCTACCCTCTCCTTCATACTTCATTCGGGCGTAGGACCGGTAAAATTTATCGTTTAACAAGTAATTAAATACGGAGGTATGTAATTAGAAAGCAAACAAATATCAAAATAATAGATGGTGTTCTGGACTAAAAGAAAAGAGTAATTTTGGCGTATTTATGAAGTTAGAATCATCTGCTATTTACAAATTATTTTATCATCATCATGTCAGCCTAGAGACGTCCACTGTTGGACATAGGCCTTCCTCAAGGTGTGTGGAGAACACAGACCGATTTTGAGGCGCCTGCATCAAATTATTATTTACTTAAGTACGTATTATTTACTAAACTTACAAGTATTTCCATCGTCCTTTGAAATGTCCACCACCGTTGTCAAAAGCATCCAATATGCACTGTTTTAATTGTTTGACACTGACCCGGTCACTTTTGTACACTCACAATACGATGTCCATGGGTACACAGCTGCACTCGCGATTTTTCCACTCAAAAAGTACGCACGAAGCATAGCTACATACTCCCGTGATATGAACTGATATGATAGGCCATCGCGTCGGGCAAACGTAGACAAACAATTAAGTTTTGCAACGAAATTAGATACGCTGACTTTCGCTAGTAATTTAGTACTGTGTCGCATCGTCGGGGCGTGGCGCAGGCGCAGAAGGGCGGGGGGGGGGCTAATTTATCAATGGTATGATAGTACACGGGTCGGTCATAGTATTAGTATTGCATTTACCAATTATCACATATTTTTGTGGACAGTTTTGAGACAGTTTTGGGACTTAGTGTTTTTATTTTTCAACTACATAATTATGATCAGTTAAAGATACTTAGTGCCCTGTTAAATTTTTTGTACTAATTAAAAAATAGCGGTGTATATATATATACAACGTGTAACGGAAACAACGCACATCCTCAGACACCCCAATTAGAAAACCTTGTTATAATCATAATGCATGCATTGAAATATTCTTTTTATTAGCCTAAACATTGTTTTTTATCGAAAGTATTAACTTGATTATAAGTAAAATGCGTGGTCACTGCGCACGGTCACTGCGCACGCACACAATCAAACGAAACATTTGCTGTGGTAAACAAACGACAGCGAAATACGATACTGTCTATCATTTTTTAACATCGTTAGTGGCTATTGTGACTATCTTAATTTAATCATAATAACCATACCTAGTTAGCATTATTGATACATTAGAAATTAAAGTAAAAGGGTATCAATGAGAGAATTAAAGAAGACGGCGTGTTTAAAGTTGTGAATCATATTTTTTACAATAATAGAATAACCAAATGACTCACAGGCTTATTGTCACTTGATCGGCGTCCTCGTTTTAAAATGCTGACATCAGGTGTCCACCAAAATGGCTTAAATATTCCTTTAGTTCACACACACAATGTTTCTTTACACTGTTTCAAAAGCAGCTGATATCTTATTTTAACTCCCCGGCACTTGTTGTCTCGTCACAATCAACTAGTGGTTTAATAGGTATGTCCCCATAAAGCAAAAGTCCAGGGGCGTCAAGTCAGGCGACCTAGGAGGCTACTGGACAGGGCCGCCGTGATCGATCCAGCGCTCCTTGTATTCGACTGCACGATGATCTCGAACGTTCTACGTAAAATGCGCGGGGGCACCATCATGTTGATAATACACATTTTGTAAATAAACAAGTAAACTTGTTAAACATTTTTTTTCACTACACTCACAGAGAATCCAGGTAGATGACAAATTTTATTTATCTAAGCGCAAGCGCAACAATGGCCGCCCGGCTGGCGCTGTACCTACCAGCGCGGGCGACCGACGCGACGCGACGGTGACAAGTGAGACACATTACGTCTCGCTCTTTCCCGCTGTTAATACGTAAGCGAAAGAAAGATGATAGATATTTTGGTGGTCAATTGTGTGTTATTGTCTTGTACCGACTGTTATGTTGTATTAATGTGTTTGTTCCTGTACGTGGAACCACTAAACAAATACATTTAAAAAGAAGCCGTTCTACGTTGACATAGTTATTAGTCTCTGTACAATGTAGAGACTGATTGACATTTTCAAAATGTACTTTTGTATTTACAATATAATAGTATGTCCTTTGAAATAATATTGCGCTATAAGACTTACGTATTTTTATGACCACATTACCTATGATTGACAAATAAATAATTCTGTTATATCGGCTGCGTCGAAAAAAAACCATAAATTTTTGAAAAGATACGTTATAGATATATTATTAAACTGCTACTTCTCAAATCGTTGCTTTTAAAGAAGAATATTATATTTTAGTGCTTAATTATGACTAGTTGCAAGAATGTGAAAGGTATCTACATATGTATGTTCTATAAGGTGCACTGAGAAGGAATTTCCCTAAACTTCAAAGGGATCTGGAGGAAACGGACATCCTCTTCAAGATGATAAACTAGCTTTTGTTCGGGTCTTTGTATATGGATGAAACATAAAACCAAATATAAAAAATACGTATATCTATAAACCGTAATTTCAGTACAGGTTTTAAATTTGCAATAAAAAGTAGGTGGTGTTCTTTTCCAAAGTATAATTATTTTTTATTTAGCATGCTGCTCCATCAAATTCTGTTCAGCTGCTTTACATTAACACACTCAACGTATAGGTATAGTATTATCATTTATTTTATTAGAAGGGATAAAAGGGTTTTTTTAAACTTGTCCAATATCTTGAATCACCGATTTCTTTGAAATTTCGTCAGTATGGTGCAAAAGTATTGCGTATAAGAAGAGTTCTGATCGTTGATTGACGGAGTGCCACTTGACCTTCGCGGACAATAGTCCCTATACCGCACGTTCTCAAGTGTCTGAATGTTCTTTGTGTTCTGAGAAAACTTGTCAAGTACACCTAGTTGTAAACAAGTTCGTATTGAACACCAATGGGCATCGAGTACCCTATTAAAGTCTGTGGATCGACTTCCGAAAAAAAATTAAAAGCATATTTCATAAATTTGTATGTACAGTTGTGATAAACTGTCGATCTACGTTCATTTTAATACTTATGATATTTGACTTAGTTTCGGGACGGCAATAGTGTATTTCTTATTATCGTGTATTGCTTTTCTTGTGTATTTTGGATTCCATTTTCTCTATTCAAATTTATTTTTTATTATTTTCTATTTTGTTTTAATGTATTTGTATGTATAAAGTTGCAAATAAAGTTATTTCTATTTCACAGCACAACTCTAGATTTATCATCTCGTTGTGTAACCAAAGGTTGGGTATGTTACGTGTCTTGGGACTCTGTAGATAGATAAAGAGCCCCTTTGACGCGTTTAAGATAAGTACATAGGTGAGTGCCTCATATAACATGCATTTCTCTCTTTCAATGTTGGTAAACTAACGAGGAAATAAACGTGAAATAAGACTTCATCTTCAGTCGAAACCAAAATGTCTTTTCTATACTATTTCTAGATATCCTGTAACAGTGTCGACTCCGTTTGATTTCTTAAGTTTTACAAAACGTGATTTCTGATTTTTACTTTTATTTGTTTCCATCTTATGTTTTATTGGTTTAACTCTGGATTTTCAGTTGTTTGATTTACAGTAACATAATAATATACACTCCTACGTTATTTAATAATCCCCGCGTCGCAAGGGGATATAAGAAACACAAATGACAGGCACGACATTTACTTAATCGTTTGTTACGAACAAGTTACGATACACTGCGACGCTTTTTCACGTAAACTCGCTATTTAAATCACTCTAAACGACTTATGTTTTATGTTGAGAGTTTTAAAACGTTCCGCTGGGTTCTCACGGTGCTTGGTTTGCAGACGGCCGCGCGCCGTACCTATGCCGATTCTCGACTCGCGGTGTAACTTCAGAAGTGCGGGGTGTCTGCGAACTACGAGCCATGGCAAGCTAGTTTTCTAGAGGTCCAGGAAACCAGGTCTTAGATATCGAACGCATTGCCTTTTGCCAAAACATCTCTTTTGCTAAATGTCTTATGGTCGTAAAATGTACGTTTCTTATATTGCCGCTCTCAATGGTACGCCTTTTTGAGACGATCATATATTTAATTTTGAGCTGCCATTTATGTTAATATGAATGTGTCTAGAATTACCGTAGCCAGGCAGGAAGGTGTATCAGAAGTGCGCAGTGGAAGGTGTAATACATCTACCTGACCACGATAGACAATATATCCAGACACAATGCACTGCGTTGCACAGTGATGAATTGAAATCCAAATTACAACTATCAATATTATATTTATAGTTGATTGAATCAGGCGTTACTTGGCGGAACTCCATTGTAACCTAATGGAAGGAAAGAGGAACCCACCACGCACCCTCGAATTGACCACCCCAACTATTGCAATAGAAAAAGGTTGACAATATCGAACTCCTCTAAAAGGATAAGGGATATAGGAATGGTATGGGTTCCAGGAAGATACCTGACTTGCAGTATCCCGCTGTATGCGCCGACTATTCTTCGACACGTGTTTCGCCTCTGCACGAGGCATCCTCAGGAACGATGGGCAACGACTGAGCGCTTTCTACACAGTCGGGTCTTCACGCAACCCCCTAGAGGGTTGGCGGAGGCTGGTACAGGGCCTGTGCCCTTCTCCAGCGGTCTCTGGTCGCTGCCCCTTCAATAAAGGGCAGGTAGTTGGGGCGGGCTGTATGCCCTACAGTGTCGTCGTCAATGGATTGTGTTATTCACAGGGCCGTGCACACTTCACGCCGTCCGGGCGGTCAGCACGAGCCAGGTGAGACCCCCGGCGAACCGGGGGAGGCCCAGCTCCGTGTAGCCAGCGACGCGGACGGCGGCTTACGTGCGGCCTCTGTGAGGTATGTCAGTGTTGATGGTGGTGGTGTTGGCGTCTTGTGTGTGGTGTAGTGTAGGCGGCCGCTGTTGCGGTGGTCGCCCGCGCGCGCACATGATGCACGTATGCGCGTCATACGCACAGATGTCGCGCGGAAAGGGGCGGTCACCTGCAACAGTGGGGAAGAGCGGGTTCTATCCGGTTAGAGGTGGCGGTTACCTGGGGATGACCGTGGTGTCCTCGGAGTCGTCGGGGGTGATGAGCAAGTCTCGCGGCAGCTTCTTCTTGTCCGGGGGGCGAGCGTGCCAGGGGGCCAGGTCCCGGACGTGGTCCCAGGCCGAGGCGTCGGCTCGCTCGAACATCCCCACGGACAGACGGCGGATGTAGGCGTCCAGGCTCTCTATTCGCGTGTCCCGCTGGATCACGGCGTTACGTACGGTGCGGGGGGCACCTACGATGGCGCGCAGCGTGAGTGATTGCTGCGCGCGGAGGCGGGCCTTGTTCGTCTCGCTCGTGAGCGCGAACCAGGCGGGGGCGGCGTAGGTGAGCCGGGGGCGTACATACGTTTTGTACACCCCCAGCTTGACGCGTAGCGGGAGTCTGGAGCGGAGCACTGGACGCAATAGCGCTCTCGTAGTGCGGACCTGCGCGACGACTTGGCGGACGTGCGACTCAAGGGTGAGTAGGCGGTCGAGAGTGACCCCCAGGTACTTCACCGTCCTCGTCCACGGGATGAACCCGTCCTGTAGTTGGAGTGGCAGTGGATGGTCTCGTTTTGAGCTAAATAGAATCGCCTGTGACTTACCCACGTTCACCGACAGTCGCCATTGCGATAGCCAGCGAGGTAGGAGGTCGAGGGTGCGCTGCATCTTAGACGCGGCGTGGTAGGCGTTGATGCTTGTAGTGATGTACGCCGCGTCATCAGCGTACAGGGCCAGTTCGGTGCCCTCGGCGACGGGGATGTCGTCGGTGAAGCGTGTGTAGAGCACAGGCGAGAGACATGAGCCCTGCGGGACTCCGGCGGAGATGGTGTGGAGCTCGGATAACTCCTGTTCCACTGCCACTCTGAATGTCCTGTTGTGCAGAAACGATTGGACCGTCTTGACGGCACGACGGGGCGCTGTAGAGGTGGAGAGCTTGTAGAGCAGACCGGAATGCCATACTCGGTCAAATGCTTTTTCCATGTCGAGGAATACTGCCACGGCGTGCTCGCGTTTGTTACGCGCCGCCGCTATCCGGTGCAGTACCCTCGACAGTTGTAGTGTGGTTGAGTGTTCGGCGCGGAACCCGAACTGCTCAGGTCTGGGCGTGATGTGCGGTATGAGGTGCCGCAGCAGGAGTTTTTCAAACACCTTCGAGATGGTGGGCAGCAAGGTGATCGGCCGATAGCTCTCAGGCTTCATAGTGTTCTTGCCTGGCTTGGGCAGCATGATTATCCGGCCCTCTTTCCAACAGGTGGGGAAGACGCCTGTGCGGACGATCCCCGTAAACAGGCGCGCCAGCGCTTTCCAACCGTGGGCATGTCTTATAAACGATTGTACTTTCTAATCCCCTCCCTCCGTTGCTCGACTGATGTGAGTCATTATGACGGTGTGCGAATGTATTCAGCAATGGGGACCCGTTAAAGTTGGTTTGATCGTTCAGTAATGTATGCTTGTCCCGCTTTAATCCATTCCAATCCTTTAGTCCATTCCTATATCCCTTATCCTTTTAGAGGAGTTCGATATTGTCAACCTTTTTCTATTGCAATAGTTGGGGTGGTCAATTCGAGGGTGCGTGGTGGGTTCCTCTTTCCTTCCATTAGGTTATTATTATATTTCACTT
This sequence comes from Euclidia mi, assembly GCA_944739405.2. NCBI lineage: Eukaryota > Metazoa > Arthropoda > Insecta > Lepidoptera > Erebidae > Euclidia > Euclidia mi. Next base: position 45,934,325 of record OX123193.2, read on the forward strand.
ACCCGATATCTTTACTGATGTCAGGCTTGAGCTAAATAAGACACATTCATACAAGTATATTGGCCAAAATAAATGAATGAAGTATGTTATACTTAGCTATTAAGCTGCAAACGCGACGTTTTCAAGACACGTTGGCACGTGGACGTCGATACCGGATTCACAATTTTCGCAAATGTCAATCAATAGTTCACAATGTCTTTTATCACAATTTACCGTTGCCAGCACTAGATCAGGCGGCATTCAAGACGAATTACTCAATTTAGTTCAATTATACAAGTTAATTCAATTCGCGTTAATTCAAAAGGCGATATTTTACGTACGAGACGACAACGTAGTAATTTTTCAAGGCAAGAACGGCAGTTGACAGTTCAGTGTGACCATTGTCAGAAATTTTCAATAGACTAAACAAAATGTTACTCAATCGATCTAATCGATTTGACTTATAATAAAAACTAATTCTATTTCAAACATCCACCCGCCCCGGACCGGCCTACCGGTCCGCTAATCGGTTGGTAGACGTGACAATATTGCAACCGCTCTCCTTAGAACCGAACCGTCCACCAAGACCTCAGCAAATCGGGGAACTCCATCAGCCCCAGTTACCAAACGAAGGATGCGCCCCCTGCGCCATCTGAGTGGCGGAAGGTTAGCCTCCTTGATCAAAAAGAGGTCACCAATCTTAGGTGGATCGGTCTTGTCGGTCCACTTAATGCGTTGCTGGAGTATGTGCAAATATTCCAAATTCCAGCGTTTCCAAAAGCTCTGAGTAATCTGGCGTACCAATTCAAAACGCGAGAGACGACCAGGTCTCGTATCAATGTAGGGGTACTCAGGCAAGGCGACAAGTGGGCGACCAATCAAAAAATGGCCCGGCGTAAGGGCCTCCAAATCATTCGGATCTGAGGAGATCGGGCACAATGGCCGAGAGTTCAAAACGGCCTCAATCTTACAAAACACAGTTGCGAGTTCCTCAAATGTAAGGACAGATTCACCGATTGTCCTGCGCAAGTGTGTTTTGGCCGATTTGACGGCGGCCTCAAATATACCACCTCAGTGTGGACAATTTGGTGGGGAAAACAACCAATTTATCCCACGTCGGGCAAGCCTATTACCTATATCAGCCTTGTTGGTTTCAAGGAAATTAACAACGTCATTCAAATAATTATAAGTGCCCTTGAAGTTAGTGCGGCAATCAGAACGGATCAAGGAAGGCAGCCCTCTGCGGGATACAAATCTGTCAAATGTGGCTACAAACGCCTCGGTCGTAAGCGAGGAGACCAGTTCTAAGTGTACGGCCTTTGTGGAAAGACAAACAAAAACACACAAATAGGCCTTAACAGTCTTGCTGTTTCGATGTGTCGACGTTTTCACCAAGAAGGGACCAGCGAAGTCCGTGCCAACACCGACAAATGTCCTGCTCTCCGTTACGCGATCTGCCGGTAAGTCCCCCTTCAAGGGCTGCATGGTAGAAACCTTTAGCTTATAGCAAGGGATGCAGCGAAAGATCACACTCCGAATAATTCTTCGGGCAGACAAAATCCAAAACTCGCGCTGCAAAATGGCCAACAAAGCATTACAACCAGCATGCGAATTTTTAAGGTGACGGTCAGTTACCAACATGCGTACCAAATGACCGTCCTTAGGTAACAAAAGGGGGTGACGTGCCCCGTAAGGGAGGTTGGCGTTCTTGAGACGCCCTCCAATGCACAAGAGACCCGTTTCGTCCAAAAAGGGGTTCAATTTAGATACAGCTCCGGATAATTTCGATCTCCCTGACTTAAGGATAGCAATCTCCTTCTCAAAATGCGCCAATTGCACAGAACGAACCCAAAAGGTGAGGGACTCCTGTCGTTCCTGTGGAGAGAGAAAGGGTGTCAGACGTTTCTGTTGTGGGTGCCTAAAATTAAAAACAAAACGCTTTATCCAAGCAGTGACACCTCACAACTTGTCGAGGGAGCTGTAACGATTTAACAAAAAATCAGGGTCGAAGGCGCATTCTACCGTCTCAAGAGGGAGTGTTCGTAAACCCGGCAAATTAGAAGTATTCAAAACTGGCGTTCGAGGCCAATCAATTTCTGGTCGACTCAACCATTCCGGACCCCACCACAGCGAATGACCTATCAAACTAGGCGTCAAGCATCCGCGTGAGGCACAATCAGCGGGGTTGAGCACACCTGGCACGTGTCTCCAAACCAGCGTGACTTCGGATTTCTGGATTTGGGAAACGCGATTAGCGACAAATACCTCCAAGGTGTGGACAGAAGCCTTCAACCAACAAAGAACAATTTGGCTCTCTGTCCAGGCGTAAGTCCCATGAATACAAATGCTTTTACCCAAAGTGTTAGACACGTGGTTCAATAAACGTACAAGTAGGGCTGCTCCCGAGAGCTCCAATTTTGGGATGGTCAAAGATGTACGAAGGGGTGCAACCTTGCTCTTCGCCATGATCACGAAAACCCTCACCTAACCTGAGGCACTAACTGTGCGCAAGTACACCACGGCCACGTGCCCACGCTCCGAGGCATCACAAAACCTGTGAAGGGTGGCCTTGTACTTCCCGGGAGGAAGGATGGGACGAGGCAAGGAGATCTCGTTGACGGCAGGAAGTGAGGATACAAAGGAGGTCCATTCCTCAACAAGAGTGCCATGCAGAGGTTCGTCCCAAGTCAATCCTGCTGTCCAAAGCTTCTGCAAGAAGCATTTTGCCCAAAATATGATAGGACAAATCTAACCGTTTGGATCAAAGGTTCTGGCGACAGTAGACAATACGAGACGTTTAGTCCAAGAACAAGGCAATTTCAAGTCTACGTTATACGTGAATATGTCTTGGACTGGTCTGTACTGGACGCCCAGAACAGCCATCATGGCGGGGTTGTCAACAATTTCAAACAAATGTGGATCTTGCTGATGATCCTCTGGCAAGCCTTCCAAAAGCGCTGGTGAGTTGGAAATCCATTTGCGCAACTCATAACCAGCGGTGGCAAAAATACCTATAAATTCGTCCCGCAGGAGGATCGCCTCGTCCGCTGTGGAGGCGCCCGAGCATATGTCATCGACGTAAATATCGTCTTTCAAGATGGCGGAGGCTCGTGGGAAACGTAAGCCTTCACGGTCTGCGAGCTCCCAAAGATAACGTATTGCCAAGTAGGGGCTTGACCTTAACCCGTACGTATTGGTATTGAGCTCGTAGATGACCATGGGATCACGAGGAGACTCTCTCCAAAGGATCAGCTGGAAGCGACGGTCATCAGGGTGGATAACCGTCTGCCTGAACATCATTTTTATATCGGCCACAAAGACAACCTGATGTCGTCGGAAGCTGGTGATGACGTCACAAAAGTCTTTGACCAACTTGGGACCAGAATGCAAGCACTGGTTCAAAGATACGCCTGTTGAAGTCTGCGTAGAACCATCAAACACTGTGCGCAGCTTGCCAGTCGATGGCTTCAATACCGCATGATGCGGGAGAAAGTAATGCTCCACCGAACGCCAATCCAAATTTGACACAGACATGTGTCCCAATTGTTCATATTCTCTCATGAACTCAATGTACTTCTGTCTGAGCTCCGGATCACGACCTATGCGACGCTCCATAGCCAACAATCTCTTTTCGGCTAAAGGTCGTGATTCACCAAGCGGAGGCCGAACAGACAGAAAAGGTAGCCTCGTAATGATCCGACCAGAACGGAGTCGACCAGTGTTGTTCTGGAAGAACAGCTCGCACTCCTCATGTTCTGGATTCAAACGGGCAACTTGAGGGGGCTCCTCTACCTCCCAAAACCTCTGAACTGCATCAGAGAGAGCAGAGCCTACAGCCAACTAATTATCAAGTTCGGGTGGAGGTGGGTCCCTAGGTACAGGTCCCATCAAAGCAAATCCAAATATGGTCGGGATGGCAGTCAAACCATTTGGCACCAAGACCCGTTTCCCACCAATCAAAATTCCACCGAGGACATCAGAGCCAATCAATAAGTCGATTTGTCCCGGTGTGTCAAATTTGGGGTCTGCCAGTTCCAATCCCGATGTCAAATTCACCACAGCAGCAGGTAGCTGTTTCTGTGGATGCATACCCAAAATATTCTTCAATACAATAGCCGAGGTTTTAATCCTCGGGTGTGAAGATTCAACAGGGCCAAACAAAACCTTAACTTGCCCTTCAACATTAGAGGCTACGTCACCTATGCCCCGTATACAATTTGGAAATAAACCCATATTTAATTTAACCTGCCCTACCAAATAAGTGGAAACAATGCAACCTTGTGAACCTGTGTCCAATATAGCACGGACAACAACAGAGGTCCCCGTGGGTCACCCTAACAGCAACCGTTGGTAGGATAACGGTCTCAATGGGGGAGGTTGGCGTTAGAGGGCAGGGGTCAATGACCTATTGTTGCCTGGGCGGCGACCGTTGGCCAGGACCAGGCAAGTCAAAACGAGGGTGCGGCTTGAAGTCCTCAAAGGCGCGATGACTTGATCCGCGCGCCATCTGTGGGGGGTCATAATGACTCACCCGCCCAAAACGAGGTGGGCGCGAGTCAAGGCGGGGACGCTCCGCCAAAGGAGGGGAATACCTGGGGCAGCAGTCATGGTGCTGGTGACGCTGAACAGCACATTCAGGTACGCGAGAGAGAGGAGGCGTGCGCACGCTACGGTTCTCCAAGCAGGGCGTGTGGCGATCAATTGAGCGAGGTGACTCTCGGCTACGCGCCGGTGAGCCTCGGCTGCCACCTTCAAAACACCCGCCCGTGCGCGGCGTCGGCTGGTTGGACAAGCGGCCAACCTCTCTGGCATTCATACAGAGAATGTCCAAATGCTGTCCTCCACAGTGAGGACAGGGGCGAGAGTTTGGGCAGTCTCGCTGGTAGTGGGACCCCAAACAAGAGAAGCAAAGGCGGCGGGCATTCGCGATGCGCCTACGAGAGGCGACATGTAGGTCCAAGAATGCCCTACAACTGGCCGTTCTGTGCCCCGTGACCTTGCAGTAAGAGCACTCCGCTGGGCTCTGCGTGACTGCAAAGCGAGGAGGGCGCCGGTCAACATTGGCTCGGGTGTGACCGCGAGCCTGCTCCTTGACCTTGGGCGGCTGCGTCTTAGCCGGCGTGTCACCACCGGAGTTGTCCAAGACCCGGCACTCATCCTCCAGGAACCCCTCCAGATCAGCAAAGGGGGGCAGATGGGTCGCGCTATCCCCACCAAAGCGCTGTTCAAAACGCGACCTCAGGTCGGCAGGCAGCTTTTTCAGCACAATGTGCACCAATAGATAGGACCATTGGTCCACGGGCAGGTCAAGGCACTTAAGTGCGTTGATGGCCACCAAAAGCGGGTTCAAAAGTTGGGTGCGCAACCCAGAGACCCGGGTGAGCGTCGGCAAACCCAAAATCTGCTCGATGTGCGTGTCGGCGAGGCCACGCTTATTATGGTACCTACGGGTAATTAGATCCCGAGCCGTCTGGTACGCCTCGTCAGACACGGGCAGATGCTGGATGAGGCCCTTAGCCTCCCCATCCAGAACCGACATTAAATATGCCAATTTTTGTGCTGGCCGAAGGTCAGCCCTGTCATTGACCAGGCTGTCGAACAAATTAATGAAGCCCAGGTAGCTTCCTAGGCAGCCATCAAAATGGGGGAGGTCCAAAGTAGGGAGCCTACTCACCAGCCCCGGTGCTGACCTAGGAAGCTCCTGCTTCAGGCCGGGTTGCCCTTCCCTATCGGCAACTAGTTGTCTCGCAGTATTGGAGACAGCATCATACAGGTCTAAGACCTGGGCATAGTCTTCGCTGACCTTATTTCGCTGGTCAGCAGTGAAATCAGTGACTGACACTTCGAGACAGCAAGCGCTGAAAGTGCGGAACTGCTGTTCCACACTTGCCAGGCGATCATCGATCCGCTCGTACCTTTGAAGTAAGGCCTGCTGGCGATCAGGCCGGTTCACGAAAGCACTGGCCGAGGCAAACCAGCGCAAATCTGATGCAATAGCACCAGCAGCCGCACGCAAGTCCTTGATAGCTGACATAATCAAAATTCAAAAGAGCCCGGACAAGCGTTAAATAAAATTAACAATCAAAAGTTAATTTTCTTAATTCTTTGAAACCAACAAAGCATTAGCCTGTTTACTGCAAGTGCAGGCAAGTGACAGGTATCTACTGTCCAACAAAATTAATAGTTTCAATATATTGAAACTAACACAAAAGTTATCAAATGTTGTAACTTATAACAAATTAAAAGTTGAACTTCAAATTAATTAATGAATTATTTGCAACAGACAGACTGGCTTATTTGAGATATACAATAGTAAGTAAGCACAGAATATGTGTTACCTAGCAATATTATCTATATATTATAACAAACAAAGGTTTATCAAAAGTTTGGTTGTTATAAGTAATGATTCAAACTTAATATAATTATGAGATAAACTAAATTTACTAAATTTATTGATACATACAGCTGTTATGTATCCAAACAAACTGACTTATTAATGCAACAACAAATTTAAGTTAGATTTTAACAATACAAATCAACAACTACTGATTAAGGTTATGTATGACATGTGTTTCAAATTATCTAGGTCAACTTATACAATTAAATATTATGTATTTTAGACAATACTGACCTGAGAACACTATAACACTGATTACAAATGAGATATATAGCTCATACAACACCAATCTGAGTTCAGATACAATCAACGGCTAAGATACAACAGCGCTCTGCACCAAAAGTTTGTCTAGAATTACCGTAGCCAGGCAGGAAGGTGTATCAGAAGTGCGCAGTGGAAGGTGTAATACATCTACCTGACCACGATAGACAATATATCCAGACACAATGCACTGCGTTGCACAGTGATGAATTGAAATCCAAATTACAACTATCAATATTATATTTCACTTACCCGATATCTTTACTGATGTCAGGCTTGAGCTAAATTAGACACATTCATACAATTATACTGGCCAAAATAAATGAATTAAGTATCTTATACTTAGCTATTAAGCTGCAAACGCGACGTTTTTAAGACACGTTGGCACGTGGACGTCGATACCGGATTCACAATTTTCGCAAATGTCAATCAATAGTTCACAATGTCTTTTATCACAATTTACCGTTGCCAGCACTAGATCAGGCGGCATTCAAGACGAATTACTCAATTTAGTTCAATTATACAAGTTAATTCAATTCGCGTTAATTCAAAAGACGATATTTTACGTACGAGACGACAACGTGGTAATTTTTCAAGGCAAGAACGGCAGTTGACAGTTCAGTGTGACCATTGTCAGAAATTTTCAATAGACTAAACAAAATGTTACTCAATCGATCTAATCGATTTGACTTATAATAAAAACTAATTCTATTTCAAACAGAATGTCAAGTCCAGAAGTTGCTAATTTCGAAGCCTTGATAATTAAAAACCTATTTTTAATGTAGTACTAGCTTGCGTATTACTAACTTTAACGTATTGTAAAATTAAAAATTATACAAAGTCTTTTCGAAATACAAATAAAAATATATTTGTATTTAAAGTGATGATTAATTAATGAATTACAAATAAGTAAACGTACTCGTAAAGCTGACGTTAATATTTTTTTTACTTCCGTACGAAATATGAGTGAAAGAATTAATCATTCATAATGACTGAAAAATCTGTAATTCAATACTGCTGCATAAGTTAGTGACAGATCTTGGAGTGCCGGGTTCGATTCTTGGATCAAGTGGTGACCGAGTCTTCAACATCAAAGTCAAAGGGCATCAACAATACTTCAACGAACCTTGTCTTAAAAAGACAACTGTATGAAAAAAAGGTTTTTAATTCAGACTCAGCTATGTGATATACATAGCTGAGTCTCAATATGAATGACTGTCAGACAGACTTCGCTTGTCTTTTAGAATATTTTGAACCACTCTCAGACCTGCAGGTTTCCTCGTGCTGTTCCTATGCCCGTAAAGCGAGCTATGGTTAACGGACGCGTTTACGCATATATCAAAAAACCACATATTTCCGGTACATTTTACGACAATTTTAGATAATAACTAATAAAACTAATGATTACGATAAATTGATTACTTTTTTATCTGTATGACGGGGAACCCATAAAGTTGCAGTCATCTGGTACACGGTTATTCTCCTCTTGCATCTCGTGGGGATACGAAATAACAACACAGATGGATAGTAAATGTCTTCTTTAATGATTTAAGAATATCACCAATCACAATTATTCACAAACTTATCGGATGGAAACGGATGCCTTTCGTGAGCTCACTCTCGCTTGCACGTGTCGACTCAACTGACTGACTTACACCGGAATTCAATATTCGAAATTTAGATAGATCTGTAGATTTTAGATTCGTTTTTGACAGTTTTTGACATAAGCTCCATACAAAATATGTCAAACATGACACTAAAATCTACAGATCTATCTATAGTTCGAATATTGAAAATGGCCGTTAATCGACATCGCCTCTGCACTTTGACAAATGACAGGCCGAATGTGCTCACGAATGACATTGACATTGACGTTTCGCGAACTTGACAAGTGACAGGCTGATTATGTCACACGCACTCTCACGAGCGACATCTAGTGCTCAGTTAAGGTAACATCTTGTTATGTACGTTACGCGTTGCGACATATAAATCAATCTGAAAATAAATAAAAAATATTTAATTAGTATTAATGTAAAATCGATAAGAAACTGCCTCGAAATAAAAAATAGGCATATACTGCTATTTTTTTTTTATAATAAATTTTCTCTCTATTTTTACATTTATTTAGATTTTCAAAGTTAGAATAGGGTAGTAAATATAGTCAACTAAAAAACAATCAGGAAATATTTTCAAAATATTGTAAACTGACTCAAAAAAAGCGAAAAATCATCTTAAATTTTTCTTCTATTTTGCTCACATACGTGTGTCTTAATGTGTGGCAATAAGGGTCGTTTTATTTAGCCACTTTCTTGATTTATATATCCAAATTCTGCAATGAGATCTCAGTCTGCGCTTGAGCGCCGTCGGGTGTGGACTCTATGTCGCTTGTCGCTGCAGCCCGAAGTCGAAAAAAGCAATATACGAATACAAAATATTCGCTTAAATCAATTTGATACTTCTCATCTCGTATTGTGTGCGAATTACGTACAGATAAGTTTATTACCTTATTTTCTCCGTTATGTTGATTGAGGATATATTTCGGTATTTAGATATTATTTTGTTTCTTGCGTTGAAATCTGGTAAGATTATCTGGACTGATGGTATACCATCCCGTTCAAGTTTTGCAACTGGAACTCATAAAAGAGTAGACCTAGCTATCCCAGGTTGGGGCTCATTTTATTTGTTTTGGTGAGACCCTACCACTGGTACTAGTGAAGTAACCTTCCAAGGTTATTCGATGACTCTTGCTGGTACTCATATGTGAGTAGAGCTAGGCATGCCGAGTTTGGGCTCATTTTGTTAGTACATAAGCGACCCTACCACTGGAACTTATGAAGTAACCTTCCAGGGTTATTCGATGACTCTTGCTGGTACTCTTATGTGAGTAGAGCTAGGCATGCCGATGTTAGGCTCATTTTGTTTTTATATAAGAGACCCTACTACTGGAACGTATGAAGTAACCTTTCAGGTTTATTCGAAGACTCTAAGTGGTACTCATATGTGAGTAGAGCTAGGTATGCCGAGTTTGGACTCATTTAATTTTTTGTGATCTTACTAATCATGGTAACCTTCAAGTGCTATCCGATGACTGCCACCGCAAGGTCATTGGTCTGAGCATATTTTATTTGTAAAAATGAAGTAATTATTATAAGAAGTCTAGCACGGAGATATACTTTGGTAACTGCTACTGAGAATTATTTTTCATATATGAATAAAAAGATGTGATAAAATTATTGTTATGTATATATTATTAATATTTTCTTTTAGATGCCAAGACAAAGACTTTTGGATCAATTTCTCGTACAGGTCTGCGTGCCTTACGAATCGGTTCAGAAAAATCAAGACGGTTAGTATTTCGCTCATTTGCCGGTTAGTTTGAACTCATGTTTCGAAATTTTAATGTCATACTGTATTTTTTTTTCACAGGAGGCTCAAAAATAACCACGATGCAAGCATTGCCAATATTTTGCATACCATTACTGATACCAATGATATGATCGCAAAACAAACGAGCTGTACAAATTTTAATGATGACAACAGTTTGAATAACAGTATAAATACGACCGCTTGTCATCATTCTCCTAGCATTATCCAGGTTGCATCCTCAGCTTTCGCTTTGAAACCCAGGATCTGCTATTCTGATCTAACCACATTTCACAGAATATCTGCTTTTTCACGAAGCGACTGTCGTCTGACCTCCGCAACCTAGAGGGATAGCGATATTACAAGATTAGACCAGTGTCAGGATATTTTAGGGTTCTTACTCCCCGTAACGACTGTCACAGATTTTGATGACAACCGGGACCCACAGTTCAACGTGCCTTCCGAAGCACGGAGCAACGATGATTAACATTGTAATACGCACATAACTTAGAAAAGTCATTGGTGCGCGTCGTGGGATCGAATCTGAGACATCTGCGTTGCAACCTATTGGTCCGCCTGTGACGTTCGAAATTCTCTTTATTGTGCATTACAGTAGATAATAATTTGACTACCTTGATGCATCTCTCCTAAATCTAATTCATAAAAAATCATTCCCAAGCTCGTCATATATATAATACATATATATCTACTTCTCTTCAAAGTAATAACGTCAACAACAGTCAACGAAGTCTATCGCGTCTTACCATCATTACATTCATACGACACCGACAATATAATAATAATATTCCAGGCCTATAACATAGATACATATCACAGAAAAATCTAACGTCTCAAAGTTATTTAGTTGAACTACATTTCCGCAAGTTACCGTACGTAGTACGTGCCGTTGCCGCCGTGTCGCTGTAGTGACGCGATTTTGTACCTACTAATTTTGTAAACGCGTCCTTAAGTTAGTGCGCGCCGTAGCTTTGAATTTAAGACCCTCTGTATGGCAGTGGTTTGTTTTGCTCAAGGCTATCGCTGCTCCTGAGTCAAGTAAAAGTAGTTTTTATGAGCATTCCATCATTTACATCGCTGTCTAAATCCTCGTCAATATAAAAGAGCTTATATACACGAATGAATACGACATGAACGCAAAGATATATATTGTAGTCAGGCATAATGTTAGCAAAACTTTTTAAACATTCATTCGTATAAGCATGTTTTACAGGACAACGACACACGGCCTTGGCATAAGGACGAGAGCTTTGTATTACGTAGCTTACATAAGTAATGATCTGATAAGCGTACTTCCAAATGTCGAGAATGTGCGCAAGAATTTTGATAAATAGCGCCTCGACAGCCCATCATTGGAATTAATTGTGAGTAACCTTTTCACGTTCGGAATGGAATGACGCAAGTGCCATCTGAGTTTTTAATAATACAATGCCTCTGCGGTATAGCTCGCGTTGCCCTTTATATCTGGTAAACCGTATCACCTACTGTATCCCAAATTGGTATCTAAGCTTAACCATATTTCATTCTCTCATCTTTTAGGATAAATTACATTTAAAAGAGCGCGTCGAAAATGTCAAGGTAGTTTCATAGCGACATGAGTTTGACATGTTTTTGACAGATTCCGTAGTTAACATGACAGTTTGTTTAGTAGGTACTTTCGCTTGTTGCGCCTTCTGTACCGAGCTTTGCGTTTCCCTTTAAATAAAATATATCTAGTGCTTCTTATAGTAGAGTACGCTTTAGTTTCAAAGTAGGTATAGTTATATTTTCCAATTCTTACAATTTACTTCAGATTTGATTCTGTGCGCGTACCTAGACAACTTAACCGTAATAAAGACTTCACGTGTGACAAAAAACGTAGTCTTTTCACTGCTATTGAACCTGTTTAGACATTTGATACACTAGATAGTACGGTAGTGAAAATGTGAGTGGGCTAGTGTCAAAAAAAGAGGTATACCTCAAAAATGAACGCAACAGGATACGGATTTTGCGTACCACAAAAAACCATTTACTATCCTAACAGCTTCTTAACTTGTTAAGCACGTAGGCATGTTTGCGAGTTCTGGAACTCAAACGGAATTAACTACGATCATGAGATCACTTCTGCCGCAACTGACATACATCGCGGTTTTCTTAGAAAAAAATTGTTTAAATGAATTTTGCGGTAAAGTAATCTGAGCAAAATTAAACAAAATAATACTTGCTGTAGTTTAATACTTGTTTAAAATTAATAGTGACCTTATGCTTTTATGAATATCCTCATCTGTTAGTCATACTTAAATCTATATTAATATTATGGAGCTGGAGAGTTTGTTTGTTTGGTTGAGCGCGTTAATCTCAGGAACTACTGGTTCGATATGAATCATTATTTTTGCGCTGAATAACCCGTTTATCGAAGAAGGCTATAGGCCATAAATATAACATCTCGCTATGAACTACGGGTGCGTAGCAGTAGCTGTGAATGACGTGGCTGTGACTGCGGGCTTAGCTGGACCGCTATAACCTAACGTAAGCAGGTACTAAATTTTCTTGTGAACTCAGCCGATAGTGCATTGGGTGCATGAATTATCAGTGCGTCATCCAGTCACACATACTTGACAGAGCTTAGCTTGCATATGAATGATCATTGAACACAAGTGTTTTTAAAGTGTGTGAAAGTTGTGTGTAAAAGTCGGTCAAACTCAACTAAAATCAGTTCGGCCTTCAATTTGCGCAAATATAAGAGTCCGAAAAGCATGCATGTGTGTATTTATATAAAATTATTATCATAGAGACAGTTCATATAGAGTATATGTCGTATGTAGAGCATGTTACGTAGCCCCGTGCAATTTCTACAAGACTAGACTATATTTTTACTAGTCTGAAAATTGGAGTGTAAGTATGTCCTACATCATAAATCCAAGGAAGTGATTGGATAAGCTTGAGATTATGTAGCTTAAGATTATGTAGCTATAGACCGACTAATTACGACTAAACTTCTCAACACAAAGAACTATAGCGAGAAGAATAAACACGATGACGATGAGTAGGTACTTGAAACGAAATTTCAGGATAAGTATTTGAAGATACTCATTACTACATAGGTACCTACATATCCAGTATTTATGAAAAATTGTACTACGAGCAATATAATTTTATAAACTAGTCCGCCGATAATCATTCCACCTATAAAATAAAAAATCTACATAGTTTCACTCACATTATTTTTCATTTAAAACTGTTGACAATTTGTGTGTTTCTCACATTATTGTTTGCGACGGTATGTTCATTCAAGGGAAAGATTTTTTCTGGAATAAACCTACGGGTATGCATAAAGAATGCGATGAGATATATAACCAAATGTGTGTAAAACCAAAGAGGAATGTGTGGCTCGTAGTAGTCCTCTATAACGAGCCACATATTCAGCCTCAGTCTTTGCGTGTCCTCGGGCGAATTTACGTGATTTTACAAAGTTATTAAGCTATATAGTGGATTGAAAACTAAACTCGATTTAAAATCACTTATTGTGGTCACACACAAGTGATGTTATCATAGGTATCTTATATTACCCCGGTGTAAATGCATATCTAAAACAGCCATCCCATAACCTCGACTGGTTGTATTTGACCAACGTTTTGACATTTGTAAGTAGCAGGGAAATAATAAATCTGTACAATATTATAAAATAAAGTCCCCATTTTTTCCTGTCTGTCTGTATGAAGTATGAACGCGATAAAGCGATAGATAGGAGCGGAAGGTTTATGTGTCTAGTTAAACGTAATCTTTTCCACTTAATTTTAGAATACACAGAGTTTCAAGATAAATTAGAGCAACCTTAGGAATTAAGTCCGCCTTAACATGCTTCGTGAATAAAAACTCTTAAAATAATATATAAGTAAGTAGGTAATTTGGCGATTGAGCTGCTTCATAAAAATTAAATTTGAATTCACATCAAAAAGAAAGTTTCGAAGCATTAACTAAATCTGTTTACGTTTTCAAGGCATAATTATAATAAAAAAAATCGTTCAATTTCAACGTAATATTTGCACGAGGCTCAGCTGACAATATCATTAATTATTATGATGGTCTGAAGACGATGCGAGGTCTGTGGCACCCGACGTCCGTTTTCTCGTCTAACTAGAGTTGACAGAATATTAGATTTTCCAATAAGCGACTGCCACCAGTCTTCGGATAGGTAATACTATAAGTCTGCCAGTTTAATTACTTCCGTGAGTTAGTGAGCTAGCTATATGTCGTGTGTATTCCAAAGTTTGTTGTAAGACAGTTTATCAACTGGACTTCTGATTTGAAATGGACATGATGTATGCAGAATTAGATTTGAAGGCAAATAGAAATCCAGATACATAATTATATGGAGCAAGCATTTTTTTTGAACTAGTGAATAAACAAAAATTTCTTAAAAGACAAAAAAGTATTTTATTATTTATTTATACATGGAAACCTTACAGTTAAAGCATGTTGTGTTTACCATACCACCAGTATAACATCTGTAAGCCAATTTTATAAAGTATTTACTTTATTTATTTTTATTTATAGACTCACGCCTGTAACCCCGAAGGGGTAGGCAGAGGTGTAAATATAACACCCACATTTCGCCATGAATTTTTAGGTCCCATGTAATAGGGGGCGAGCCTATTGCCGTTACCGGGCACATCACCAGACTCCGTGCTGCTACTGAGAACTCAGAAAACAGCTATAAGTATTTACTTATAGCTGGTATTATAGCATATCATATAGTATATTAAAACTTTAACTTTCAAATCTTTAAACATAAAATCGACATTATTATCATGTCCTACATAAGTCCTCAGACCCTATTATTTAAATCACATATTAATGTTAATATAACGTGCAGTCGTCATAAACATGTTTAATTGTTTCAGCCTTACGTTAGTCGCCTTCTATTTGCCCTCTCACAATGAAACTAAATTACACGTTGCGCTTGTGAAGGAGTTCAGTGTGAGGCCGACTAATGACGTGGGAAACAGTACAAATATATATATTATATTCAAAGGGTATATTCACGTGTTTACTAACACACCATATCGTATTTACGGGTTGTAGTTTCTATGAATGTTCAAATAAAAGCCTTTTGTCGATTTGTTGCTCGTTAATAGGTTTGGGCAATCATCATCCTCTTAGCGTTATCCCAGTTTCATTCTGGGGTCCACTTACTAGCCTAACCGGATTTGGCTGAATATTAGCTTTTCCACGGAGCGATTGCCTGTCTGGCCTCCGCAACCCGAAGGGATATCGATATTCCATAGTTTAGACTAGTGTCAGTTTATTAGAAGGTTCTGACGCCCTGTAACGATTGTCAAAGATCTTCATGACAACCGGGACCGACGGCTTAACGTGCTCTCCAAGGCACGGGACAAGCGATAATTAACAATTCAATACGCATATAACTCCGAAAAGTCATTGGTGCGCGCCGTGGATTCGAACCCGATACCCTCTGCATGGCAGTCTGTTGGTATCTCCACTAGGCTATCGCTGCCTTAGGTTTGGGCAATATGGTTTTGATTTAATCTGTATAAGTTCTTGAACGACAAATATTTGTGGATTGCAATCTTTTTAGCTCGTACCGGTATTGAATCTTCAACATTCTCGGTGAGCGTGGTGGCGAGATGGTTACTGTAACTCTAGCGGAACAATGTAGGTATAGGTAGTAGCGTTGGATAGAATACGCCACTTATTATTTGCTTTGTTACAAATAACTTGAAGCATTTGCCGATATCAATTTATTATCAGGCCTGTTGACCATAGTAATTGATGAGCTGAAGGTCGCAGGTTATATTCCTACCCAAGACAAATCCTTGAGCGATGAACACGATTATTTGTTCTATGACAAATAATAAATTATACAAATATCTGGTTACAGTTTGTAATTAAATGAACATGTGTGTGAGTCGTACCAGGACATTATAGTAAAATAAATATTTTAATAAAATATATGTATAATTACTGACTGTTTCATGTGTCCATTCGGCAATAAATTATATATATATATATATATATATATATATATATATATATATATATATATATATATATATATATATATATATATATATATATATATGCACCGTTATTTTTTAATTAGTACAAAAACTTTAAGGACATATTAGCGAAGACATTATTATCATATAAGTGACGTAAGAATTTCATAATATCTATAAATAACAAAGTTATAATCATTTGTTTTTTGTAGAAAATCTCACCCAAATCATAGACATATTTTACAATCCATTCACTACTTCATTGATAGTACTTACTTTCCGTCCTACTCTTACGCATTCTTTCCGTCGCACTTATAATGCAGGTAGCCGTAGACAATAAAATGAAGCAAAATAATAAGTGTAGGTAGATATTTTTAATTTTTTTTTATTCTACCCACTCCTTCATACTTCATCCTGTCTTAGGACCGGCAAAATTTACCGTTTTACAAGTAATTAAATACGGAGGTAGGTATGTAATTAGAAAGCAAACACGTCATATCAAAATAAAAGAAAGTATTCTGTAATAAAAGAAAAGAGTAATTTTGGCGTATTTATGAAGTTAGAATCGGCTGCTATTTACAATTACTATTAAATCGTCATCACGTCAGCCTAGAGACGTCCACTGCTGGACATAGGCCTCCCTCAAGGTTCTACACACAGACCGATTTTGAGCCACCCGCATCAAAATATTATTTAGTTAAGTAGGTAATATTTACTTTACTTACAAGTATTTCAAGTGTTCTTCGAAATATCCATCACTATTGTCAATACACAGCACGTTTTATTTAATTGTTTTTTAACGAGATAAGTAAGCTTCTCTGACTTTTCACTGCGTCAAAAGCGTCCAATATGCACTGTTTAAATTATTTCACACTCACACTCACAACGGCTCACTTTTGTACACAGTGGTGAGCATGGAGGCCAAGCTACGACCCGCCTCGACCGATCCACTGGCTTCCAAACACTTCCCTGTACAAACGCATAGCTGCACTCGCGTGATGTGAACTAATAAGCCATCCCGTTGGGCAAACGTAAACAAAAAATAATTGTTTCCACGAAAAAACATCCGCTCGCAATCGCCTTCAATTTAGCACTGCGGCGCGCGCGCAGAGGGACAGGGGGTGGCGAGCTTCGAGTTTGCACAAATTTATCAATGGAGTAGTGGCGCGTAAAATGACTACGACAACATAGTATTTAGTTATGCATTTACCAAATATTACGTATTTTTGTGGACAGTTTTGGGACAGTTTTGGAACTTAGTATTTTTATTTTTTACATACATATAAATGATTAGTTAAAGATGCCTAGAGCCCCATTAAATTGTTTGTACTAATTAAAAAATAGCGGTGTATATATATATATATATATATATATATATATAATTACTGACTGTTTCATGTGTCCGTTCGGCAATAAATTACACGTTTGAGAAATGGGTTATCTCCAGTAGCACATTGGACGTGAACTTATTTACGACTATTATCATCCTCCCAACCACCAACACTAATTAATAGCTTAGCCAACGAAGTTTTGAAATCATTGATTAATCAAATCTTTGTGATTTAAAAAGTGAATTCATTTGTCAGGAACTTTTGATGTCGTTCAATACAATTATAACTATCAGAAAATGTATACTACAACTATTATTTGCTCGAGGTGTCGGTTCATGCAATAGCTCGCTTTATTTAACGGACACCCATCCATCCTTCCTCTCAAACTTCGCATATACGATAGTACTCGTAGTAGGATAGTACACGTATAGGATAGTACATACTATATATCTATTTTTATTACATCGATTTCTAAATGACAAGATGTCTAATACAACCTGTCCCATGTGTGACAAGCTTTAACTAAGAAATAATGCGAGGAATTCAAAAAACCAACATTGCCGTTTCAGTTCAGTGACCTAATAACTGACCTAATTTAGATCTGCCTCGCTAAGCGACAGTCACCACAAAAAGTTGCGAGCCGACTCGAGTTCAACGACTATTAGTAGACTTATGTATTGAGGTTGTATTTTGTTTACATAATTCGAAACCAAGGCCTAACAGAGCCTCAATTTGGTTACAAATCACAGCAGATGTTACTCAACGATGCACAGATCTTATCACACCACCGCTGAGAAAAGTAATCTAATATCGTTGAGATATGAGTTCAAAAACGAGGAACAAAATCAGTTCCCCGTTCTCAAAGCAATGCTTATCGATTACCGGCCACATTAAATTTAGTTAAGTCAATTATTTGAGTTTAAAATGCGTTAAGAGATTTATATTGTATCTTGTGTTATTAATCTGTGTACGGACCAACGCCTCGCATCGACATCAAAGAATCGTAGCGCTATCAGAGCACCGAAACCCTTTTTTACGACGAGCTTCTAAATTTCTAATTAATTCGTCAGGTTCTTTGTATTATATGAACATTATTGCATACGTTGTTTCGAAACGTTACGAGCCGGTCCAGTAGAGCAGTAATGACTGTTTTTTCGACGGTTTGAACAATATGTGCTGTTAGAAGTTATTTCGAGCGAGCTTTAGAGTGCTAGCTGTGATTGTGGCGTTGAATTATTACATACCGTAAGGTCTCTCAGAGTTCATGGAAGGCTTTTACTTTGACCGATATGGTCATCGACCGCAACGCGATTTACTGATGACGCATACTTTGGATACCAAGCAGTTTTCTTTTAAACAACAAATTTTCTTATAAATATTTCAAATTAAATACACTTTACTCTCAATAAACAACTGAATTGAGATGAAGCAACAATAGATAATTAATAATATCTAAATGTTTCATCGATCAGCTTGCAGAAAATTTTATTAATGATAAAAACTGATCAATGTGACAGCTTGGCAATTAAATTGATGTCAGGTTGATATGTCCATTTCATACACGTCATATCGATTTAAATGCATATTTACAAGTCAGTCATATAAATAATTTAATCTAGTACTAATATATAAAGTTGAAGAGTTTGTTTGTTTGTTTAGCTGAACGCGCTAATCTCAAGAACTACTGGTCCGATTTGAAAAATTCTTTCAGCGTTAGATAGCTCATTTATCGAGGAAGGCTATAGGCTATATAGCTTCGAGCTATGAGCCACGGGAGCGAAGCATTAGCCTTAAATAACGCGGGTGTAACCGCGGGCTCATCTAGTTAATGTATCGACCGTCCCTACGTATATAAAGACATGTCGAAAATGGCATATTTTTTTATTGCATCATTGGCTTTAGATTATCTATGCGTACATACTGACATACGATTTTTTTTAAACATTATTTATTTACCTTGTTTTACAAATCGTATAAAAGAACAAGTACTATAAATAAAACGAATAAGTGTCGTAGATACGGACATCTGTTACATATCTTTTTGTACGGTGTTTTAAAATGCGTGCCACTCGGTGCGAATGCGGTCTTGTATAGGGGGTTGGTATAAGGTTTGTATAAAATTTCCTTCTCTTACAGTGCTGTTCTCTGCATAATATGCTCCCTCTGTCGGCTCTTACGATGATATGGGTTGGTGACATTCCGTATTCTTAATCCGTCACCACACGGACGGCGCGCGGTGTATAAAAAGGTATGATAGACATGACTGTCATACTTTTATTTTATTATCGGCGTAAAACGGTCATCTATCAGATTTTTCAAGAAAACGTAAAAAAAAAATTGTGTAAATAGCATTATAAATCTCTTAAAATTGTTAAAATATTGTAGAAAGAAAATATTTATTATTGGTCATAGAACTATTTCTAGAACGTGTTGAACACAAATTACGCTCTCCTGTAAACCTCGATTTTTGACTTGACCTTATGTACGTAGGAACCGTCGGTATACGCAAGCAAATTATACATACGTACATAACTATAATTAAAAGGCCAACGTTTCAACTCCTAACGTCTCAAATACATAATGGCCTACTAGATTTCCGTATTTGTGCCGTTTGACCGCTGAAGCAGCAGTAGCGCCCGCATAGCCCGCAATTCAGAATTCATTCTTCGGCAGTACGTGAAGTCGTAGGCCCTATTCTCACTAGCCCACTACCAACAGGCGAGCATGCTCTGCAGCATTGGACAATATGTTAAGGAGCTTTCTCGTATCGCGCTTCAAACCAGCGGGTTTCGCTACTGGCGGTCTGTTTATATAGATTTAAAGTTTGATAAATCTACACACATCAAAAAAGTCTAAGCAACACATACTATTTCAAATGATTAATCAATTATTATATCATTTCTAACCAAGTAGGTAATACCTATGTAAACTTTTTTTGATCTAGAGGACATATTGGCTGGTTGTAAAAAAAAATCGAGTATCATATTTGTTTTTTTTTTCCACAAATTCAAAAGCGAATGCATTTCTTCGAATTTTATAGCGATTTCTTTGCTTATTAAAATTTAGTATTCTGTATCAATTTTATGATTTAAACAATAATTTGAAAAAGTTTTGAACAAATTTGGATTTTGAGACATTTTTACGCTATGGAGTGACGTCATTTGAACGCAGATGAAATGCAAAGAGCTGTAGGGATGTTGCAAGCGGGAAGAAGTCAATTTCAGGTATATCGGTATTTTGGTATCAACAGAAGCGTTATTTGCCGTCTTCATCAGCGTTACACAATCACGGGAGATCCTGCTGAGCAGCACCCAGGTCGAGGTAGGTGTACAACCACACGGCAAAATCGATACATACAACTGACTGCAAGACGCCAGCCGATGTTTACCGCCCGAGAGATAGGTTTAAGGCTACAAAAGTCAAGTGGTGCTGTAGTTAGCTGCCAAACTATGCGAAATCGACTGCATGAGTATGGCGTACGAGCGCGACGGCCAATTAGGTGCCCACCGATACGTCACGGGAATCATGCTCGTCGAAATGAATGGTGTAGGGAACACCCGGGGATAAAATTTTATTTTGCGATGAGTCTCGATTTGGGTTCAAGCCTGATACTGGAAATGGAAACTGGAACATAATATAAAACTGGAAATACTCAAAGACTGAGGTGTGTTCAGAAAGTGCATCTATACAACGGCTCAACAGTTATGGTATGGGCGGGTATTATGAAGAACAGACGAACTGAGCTCGTTTTTAGGGTTCCGTAGTCCATAAGGAACCCTTATAGTTTCGTCATGTCCAGCTCAAAGACGCGTAGAAAGCTGAAATTTGACATGAATATAGACATACGATATTGCAACAAAATTGCAGAATAAAATTTATGAAAATATTTTTTTTAAGGGTATCTCCCCTACATATTTTTAGTGGGGTCGATTTTTTTTTGGTTGAGTACCCCATTGTGTGGGGTATCATTGGATAGGTTTTAAAAAAATATTATTAGTTTGCTCAAATCATTTTTCGATCAAGTGATTGGCTTGTCAAATATCAAGCTTTGAAGTGAAAAAAATTGTTAGACTCAAGTGTCCCCCTCCTATGCCGGCTAAACTATTGATTTGGAAGAGGTGAAAAAAATCACAAATGTAGTACATATAACGAATTTAAAAGGAAAACTATCACGGCTAAGTAGACATCATTAGTTTACGAGTAATCGTCGGTTAATTTATAAATACCTATTTCTGTGAGTTTACATTGGGAGCGCTGGCTTAATCTTAAAGATGCCCGTTTTTAGTCCCAAGTGAAACGGAAGTTATTATCAATAATGGCCATTATGGGCAACTACGGAACCCTACATTGCGCGTGGTCCGACACGCACTTGGCCAGTTTTGTAAATGGTAACATGAACGCTGTAAATTACGTTGAGGATGTTCTAAGGCCTTATGTCCGCCCATTCGCACAAACGCTTGGCTCTGATTTCATGTTGATGCATGACAATGAGCGTTCGCATACAGCTTTGCACACACGGGAGTACTTGGCAAGGGAAAACTTCCTGGTATTGCCTTGGCCTGCACAATCGCCAGACCTCAACCCCATCGAGCAGGCATGGGACATGCTCCAGAGACGTGTTTTAAAAGACTTGGATGGAGTGACAACAACCCAACAGCTGATGGACTTACTAAAATTTCATTGCGATTGCCGCAGGATAACATTAACAATCTCATCGATTCTATGAATAATCGGTGCCAGCAAGTTCTCAATTACAGAAGAGGCCACACTTTGTATTAAATTATGCAATTTTTTTACAACCATTTAATTTTAGTTTAAGTTTAGTTGATTAGGCACCTTACTTTGTACTACGTACATACAGTATTTACTCGTAATTATTGTTAATTAAGTATAAGTATAATTATAAAAAAAAAAGCTAATTGTTGTTTTATATCAAAAAAGGTAGTAGAGCCTTGATGATTTCAGCATGAATAGGCCGGCTCGACCGGGGAAGTACTACCCTCTCACAGAAAATCGACGTCAAGTAACTGTACCTAAACTGTTGCGTTTCGTTCGGTGAGTGAGAGTGCCGGAGGCCCTATCCCCTATCTCGTCTCCCTAATCCCACTCCTTATCCTATCCCTTTTCCCAACCCCAAGGGGCGGCAACGCACTTGTGACTCCTGTGGTGTTGCTTGTGTCCATGGGCGGCGGTTATTGCTTACCATCAGGCAATCCGTCTGCTCGTTTGCCGCGTATTACCATAAAAAAGCATTAAAATAATATAAATATGAAAATACTAAGGATTTAATGCGAAAACACATTGTAAAATTGAAATTTCTATGTGATGCTTAGACTTTTTTGATGTGTGTACCTATTAACTAATCGCGACATAATAATCGTATGAAGTGTAAAGTGTTCGCTTCAGCGCTATGCCGCATAGTGATGCCCTGGATTGCCCTCAAACGGGACCAATAAATATATGCTCAAAAGCTGTGTCGGTTGCTCCATGCTTATAACATCACCGCGACAAATAAAAGTATTTATTTTTATTTATTTAAAAATCTTTATACAGGCGGACTTAATGCCATGGGCATTATCTCCCAGTCTACCTTTGAATGGTGCAGAGAAAACAAGAAGTAGGCGCTATGTAAATATAATGAAAAGAACCTTGAGTTTGAACTTACATAGATACTTATACAGATTATATATATATATATATATATATATACTAGATATGACTAATACATATTATTACTACTTATTACTACATACTAGTACATCTAGATATAATATATATATATATATATATATATATATACAACGTGTAACGGCAACAACGCACATCCTCAGACACCCCAATTAGAAAACCTTGTTATAATCATAATGCATGCATTGAAATATTCTTTTTATTAGCCTAAACATTGTTTTTTATCGAAAGTATTAACTTGATTATAAGTAAAATGCGTGGTCACTGCGCACGGTCACTGCGCACGCACACAATCAAACGAAACATTTGCTGTGGTAAACAAACGACAGCGAAATACGATACTGTCTATCATTTTTTAACATCGTTAGTGGCTATTGTGACTATCTTAATTTAATCATAATAACCATACCTAGTTAGCATTATTGATACATTAGAAATTAAAGTAAAAGGGTATCAATGAGAGAATTAAAGAAGACGGCGTGTTTAAAGTTGTGAATCATATTTTTTACAATAATAGAATAACCAAATGACTCACAGGCTTATTGTCACTTGATCGGCGTCCTCGTTTTAAAATGCTGACATCAGGTGTCCACCAAAATGGCTTAAATATTCCTTTAGTTCACACACACAATGTTTCTTTACACTGTTTCAAAAGCAGCTGATATCTTATTTTAACTCCCCGGCACTTGTTGTCTCGTCACAATCAACTAGTGGTTTAATAGGTATGTCCCCATAAAGCAAAAGTCCAGGGGCGTCAAGTCAGGCGACCTAGGAGGCTACTGGACAGGGCCGCCGTGATCGATCCAGCGCTCCTTGTATTCGACTGCACGATGATCTCGAACGTTCTACGTAAAATGCGCGGGGGCACCATCATGTTGATAATACACATTTTGTAAATAAACAAGTAAACTTGTTAAACATTTTTTTTCACT
Source organism: Euclidia mi (assembly GCA_944739405.2). Classification (NCBI taxonomy): domain Eukaryota; kingdom Metazoa; phylum Arthropoda; class Insecta; order Lepidoptera; family Erebidae; genus Euclidia; species Euclidia mi. The sequence continues at coordinate 45,958,293 of OX123193.2, forward strand.
ACACTCACAGAGAATCCAGGTAGATGACAAATTTTATTTATCTAAGCGCAACAATGGCCGCCCGGCTGGCGCTGTACCTACCAGCGCGGGCGACCGACGCGACGCGACGGTGACAAGTGAGACACATTACGTCTCGCTCTTTCCCGCTGTTAATACGTAAGCGAAAGAAAGATGATAGATATTTTGGTGGTCAATTGTGTGTTATTGTCTTGTACCGACTGTTATGTTGTATTAATGTGTTTGTTCCTGTACGTGGAACCACTAAACAAATACATTTAAAAAGAAGCCGTTCTACGTTGACCTAAGGTTTATTTTCGTATATTTCGCTTTTTCAAAGCAATGAGTGACTATAATTTACGTAATTTTAATTATTTTAGGATTAAAAATATTATATTAGAAATGTCAGAAATGGATTCAGTAGCCAATTCTGAACAAAGTACTTTCAGGATGTGCATTAAACTTGTTACATGTTGTATATATATATATATATATATATATATACACATATATATATATATATAATATAGTAGTATAAGTAGTACAACGTGAAATCGTAAATCGTGTCGGCTTGCTTGCAACCTTCTCATATCCATTGCAGTGCAGCCAACTGTAAGTACATAGTACTATTAATTCATGTGTGACTGTGGGCAGACTAATACAACATACGCGTTCTACACGTTAATAGTACGAATGTTAATATTTGTTATTACGTCATATGGTGCCTTAATGAATCTACAAATGCATACATAGACTCACGCCTGTTTCCCCGAAGGGGTAGGCAGAGGCATATTAAACGCCCACTTTTCGCCAGTGTTTTGATCCCACGTAATAGGTGGCGAGCCTATTCCCGCTTATCGGGATATTTTGTTTGCCAGAGCCTCGTCCGTCGATCGGCAGGTGCACCACGCGCAGGTGACGTTGGCTTGGGACCCTAAGTTCTTGGTGGGAACCCTATGCACAAATGAATTTTGGCTATAATTTATGTAGCAACTTAATTATACACTGCGAAGCTAATGACTGTGTAGATGACATGTGGTTACCTCCTCGTCGTTAATATGGATACGAAAGGTAAAAAATATGTGATCGAAAATATTTTTCCCAGTTGGGAGTTATTAAAATGTTGTGATATTGTCTTGAGAACAAGATGACTGCAGGACTAGTCTTTAAAAATGAAATGCACGTGTATTTCATGCAACCGGACTCGCGTAAACGGACATATTTCGGCGTGTTAGCTCCAAACAGAAGTGACATTGTGTCAGTGTCAACATGGATTCTGACAGCTCGCGCTTATACGACCTTAGAAGTGTGTCAAAGCTCGTACGAATTGCAGTGTGCCAAAAGGCACGCGTATACGCGCCTACATGCGCTTCCGAAAATGAGCTCATACTTACGCGCATATAAAACACTAATCTGAAGCCGCCCTTACGATATGTTACGGCTAGGCGTTGTCTGTTAGTCAGGCAGTAACCCAAGAATTATATAAATATTTATGATATTAGAAGAGTCTTAATACAAGGACTACTACTGGAGTAAGTATAGAACTTTAATTGTTAGAAAGTTCCGTCCTGTCCTTATCTTTGCATAAGTTAGCGGCATAGCAGTCTATCGGTCCCTCTACTAGGCTATCGCTGCACTCTATCCGCAATTATTTGCATTAAGTCTTGCTGCCATTCACCGTATAGTAATGACCTTGATGTTGCTACTGGTTTTGTTGTCTCATCAACATTTATAAATAGTGCTGTTACATTTTTATTTTGTTAACAACGGTCAGCGCTATGTAATGCACAGTAAACAAAAACTTGAATTAATGAAATAGTAAGTATATTTTGGTATAGCAATTTAAAGTTCAAATTGTGATGCACAGCTTGTTAGTTATAAAACTTATTCTTACAGTGGTGACTAATCTACAGAATGGTACCTGTACACAATAAAGCCATAATAATATTAACGTCTCTATTTAAACTTTACATGAAAAATTTGAATAAACATGTATCATCTTTGATCAAAATATGTCCTGTTTGCGATCAAAGAGCCTCGTCTTGGAATCCGGAGTCCACTGTCGTGTTAACGTGAATCTTGGTCGTATTTGGGTGAAAGATAAATAATTAAGAAGATTTGCTTCTTAAGTTAAAAAGGACGCCCAGCGGTGTTTTGATAAAACACATTTGCCTTCCTTGATAGCAAACATTTCTCGACTACATTTTCCAGTCACGGTAGATAGGCATCATACGAGTATGTATGAGGCAAGTGAGTATATTCAGCCTTCATTGCTATGGGATCTGTGCCTACCTTGTATCGATAATTTACCTATATAAAAATAATGTACCTAATAAATGTAGTTTGTATCAATTGGTGCACTACAATAAACGCACGTACTTTGGACATCTGCAGTTTCATGTACTGAAGATTTAATTGGCATTTTCGTACAAAAAACCGTTGTGGTGTCTATTTGAATCTCCTCCAAAATATATTTTAGTATTTAGTACCATGTAAATAGCGGATACAAATATCACAAGGACTCGAAACAAACATTTGTCGATCACGCAAAATTTTGTTAGGATCAAACACATAAAAGTTAAGGCTGCCGCTTCAAAAATCTAATGATCTCAACGGTGAAAGTGATAAATAATCTACCTAATATCGGTTCATGTTTTATTTAAACCGATCTCTTTGTATACGATTATTGGATTTTCGATGATAATGTCAACATTTATGAAAAGTTACGATGGTATTGTGATATTTCAATACATGAAAATGATTAATATAATAATACCGAGCAGGTTGTTTCGTAATTTGAGGAAATAGAGGGTTATTTAAAAAAAATGTCTGATCTATGTTAGTGATTTAAACCCTTTTTGGGGCAATCTTTTATATACCTATCACTCTTTGATATATTAGAACGCAATAGTCAATCAAATGACGACTAATCGGGTAAAACGCAGGTGAAACTGCAACAGAAAGCAAATACCAGCTGGTCCTAGTTTAGGATCGCACAACCACGTCTGAATTGTCTCGGTATATTAATATTTCTTTGTCAACAACGACAAAAAGGGAGTGTCAAGCAGAATTAAATAAAATTAAACTAGTAGCGATAAACTATTGGGCAAGATCATTAGATCTGCCTGCATGAATATTATTTTACACAGGCAGTATTCATCTGTTGATCCGTTGTACTTGAAAATCTTTCGGTCAGTACGTAAATACTAACATGCCTCAGCAAATTGCGAATGAATTTGTCATGATCACGAGCGCCATTTTATTTTATTCTGGAATGGGAGATTTAAATCAGAAATAATTTTCCGTGTATGACTGTGTATGCACTTGGCATGTTGAAATCTTTAAAAAGGTTAAAACTTACTACTCACAGATGTGGGTGCTATGACTGCAAAGTTATCAGTATCTTCAGGATAAAATGCAGGAGTTTATTGTCAAAGCTCAAGTGTTTGATGAAAAATGAATAATCTCACACTGTCTGGGCCTACTCAATTTTATTTATATTTTTTAGAGATCACTTTCTAGTAGGTATTCATGTGTTTACCTGGGCATGTTTGATGACTTTGGTTATAAAACACATAAAATATTCACCACAAAATAGGCACCCTACTTGTTTTTTTATCGAGGTCGAGGCCTGGGTACACTTTTAATATTTCAACCTTCTAACTCTTTTATGTAAAAAATCCTATTTGCAAGTTCCGCTTTTCCCTTTTGTGATGTCGTTTTTATTTACCGGGCTTACCTACCATATTTTTGGACGATGGACTTTGAGTGTAGTTTTTTTGAAGGACCATAGTGGATGAAGTTATTTAAAAACTCTTTTCAACAAGAAAAGTTATTTGGAGCTAGCGGACAGCAACATTTACGGGTAGGAATACAATGGATGAAGTTATTTAAAAACTCTTTTCAACAAGAAAAGTTATTTGGAGCTAGCGGACAGCAACATGTACGGGTAGGAATACAAAAGGGGATTGCAAAATATTTTTGTCGTGATATTAATTCAAAAGCTATGTTTAAAGAGATTTAAAAGTTGAATTCGTTTCAAAGAGTGTCATACAAAGTCTGCTTAAAACTGTTAAACCAGATTTTAATAAGTGAACACTCTGAATAAAATTTAGATACTTTATTCTTTGGCCCGAATATCAAATTTAATTTTAAAATTTCACTTTTAACATAATTATATTTATTATCCAATAATTATTTAAATAACAATATAATTAAATTAAGTCTTAAAATAATAAAAAAAACTAATTAATATATACAAGTGAAAATTCAAAAAAATAAAAATTTAAATTTAGAAGGCGTCATGAAGCTCATCCGCATCGCAGTCAATTGGAAGCGTGCCCAGAAGACTGGCAGCATTGCCTCGTTGTATGGCTATACTTATTTTTTGAGCCAAATACGTGCTAGCCCCCTTTCAACATAATTTTTGCTGCTGTATTTGTAAAACTTAAACAAATTTTTTGATCAACGTATGTTTTTAATCAATGATAGATTTTCTATTTTTATCATTATATATGTATCATTTTATATTTTTATTTAGATGCTAATAATTCTGTATATTTTTATTTGGAATGTTATATTTAAAAATGTAAGAAATAGGAGAATTATGTGAATAAAGAGAATTTAAATTCAGTCACACCTTTCTATTAGCCTAAGTCAAACTGTGTTGTCAACCGTATATCAATAGTTGGTTGACAATACAAAATATTAAATGGAGGCTGTAGATTATGTTAATTTATACGCACAGAATAGAATCTTTGCGTATTTTATTTTTCGACGTTAGATGAAAACTTGATACGCCAACCTATATGTTATTATTTTATTTTAGTTCAGTGATTAATACTGTCTTGCATTTCTAAAATTTTGTCATTAGTTATACTACATATTATTTTAGTAAATTCTAGTCATTTTTCAAGAGTAGTTGAACTATAACTCAGACTGTCAAATCTCTAAGGTTAAGCTCACTACAATGTGAGTCTCTTTAGACATTCAGCTCATTTAATACTGCGAGTCTTTTAAGACTACAGGGGAACTTTTGATCTCAGCCGTAGTAAATATTTATTTCTGAATAAAAAACTATTGGAACGTTTATCACTACATAGTATAAAATAAAGTCTGTCTTCTGTCTGTCTGTCCCTGTGTATGCTTAAATCTTAAAAACTACGCAACGGATTTTAATGCGGTTTTTTTTTAATAGATAGAATGAATCAAGAGAAAGGTTTCGTCTAGTAAGGATATAAGTGCTTTACCGCTTAGCGACCATATCAGCTGCTTCGTGATTTTAAAGTTGTATATTATTGTTTTTATTTTTGATGGCCTTGACATCGAGACGCATATGGTATAATGTCATTAGTAAAACACTACTGGAAAATCCATTGGCAATTTTTGTGGTAAATCATAATCGACCAAACTTAACTACGTCTAAAAAAAGACAAGAGAGTTTGTATGGGTAATATTTTTGTTTCGCTTAAGCTTTTCTTTATAAAGACGTTATCACGTAAGAAAAATAATCACATATGTATAATAAACTAGAACTTCGAAAGTATCATAAGAACACTGGAAAAGTTTTACAATAAGAAAGAAATGGGTTTTGTTGTTTTGTTTCTAGGATATAATTCTATCTTTCATTAGCGGGATACAGGTAACATCAATACTAACTCATTAACATATACTCAATATATTTATTTAGACAAGACTTATAAATTAACCAGCTACCGCACAATGACTGGGCACGCTTTCAATTGACTGCGATGCGGATGAGTTTCATGACGCTTTCTAAATTTTAATTTTAAGCTTTTTAATTTTCACTTTTTGTAGATATTAATTAGTTATCTTAAATAATTTAAAGTCTTATAAATATCTATATGCTACCGCCCATATTATCATATTATTCATACGCTTGAAAAATTATATTTGTTATGACATTCACCAAAAACGAAACAATAGCTGTCCGTGCTTCCGAACACCGTATCGGGTACCTAACTGTGATATTTATCGACAATGTTTTCGCTTCGTTTATATCAGATTTACACAGAAAGGTATGATTTGAGCGATACAGCTTTGGCAGAATTCGTGTCACTCTTGCCTTAGGATGGATCTGAATGAAATGTATGAAATACTCATCATCATCAGCTCTTTATACTGTCCCTCTGCTGGGCAAGAGCCTCTTCTCACTATGAGAAGGGTAAGGCCATAGTCCACCACGATGGCCAATTGCGGGTCGGCAGACTTCACATGTCTTTCGAGAACATTATGAAGAACTCTCACACATGCAGGTTTCCTCACGATGTTTTCCTTCACCGATAAGCAAGCGAACAATTTAATACGCACTTAACTTCGAAAAGTCTTTGGTGCGTGCCGTGGATTCGAGCCCGAGACCCTCTGCATAGCAGTCTGACGGTCTCTCCACTCTGCTATCGCTGCTTACTATACTTAAGGAGAAGTAAATATAAATCAATTCATGAGAACTGTTTCTACTTCAACAACAGGTTGCTATTTTAACTAATCATTAAGTGGAATCTTTTAATTACTCATTAGGTAAGTAGAAGCAAAATAGCGTCGAAAATGTGAGCAAATAATCATGTAGTTTAAAAATCTACTTTGTAAATTAGGTTATATTTTTAGAGGAATTATGTTTCACGGCAAATGATTTATGACAATCAAATAAGTATACTGTGTGCGATAGAAAAATACAGCGACGTTAATCTACAATTTTCGTGCCGAAACTTTCGTACTAGTTGTGGTGTCAAGTGATGTTCACACAAGTCTATCATGTTACTAGTTTTATTATAGTCATTTTTTCTTCTTAAACACTCATTTTGCCATTCAAATTTAAAAGTTCATTATACAGCTTAAGCCGATATTAGTTGGGTTTTTGTATGATATGTAGATTTCCAAACCATTTTTCACGTCCAATTAAAACGGCGAAAAAACGGCACGTGAAAAAAGCGTTTGCACGCTATCAGCGCCTTAATGTCGAAATGAAATGTCGGGAAACGATTCCTTACGCAAGTTTGTTTCGAGCGATTTTAAAACGAGATAACTGTTAACGAGGAGCAGAGTGCTTTAAAAGTAGGTCTGGTTTGTGACACTGTTGCCAACCAAGCAATTAAATTGGTACTGTAACTGCAACAAATTCAGCTTGCTTATTTTCACTTGATAGCCGACCTGCGAATACCTGTAATGTTGGGACAACCCTAAAATGTAACGACACAATTCGTTTGAAACTTCTGCCAGTGTAAAATAAGGCGGGGGACACAGATATGGCGTGTGGTGCTGGCGTTTTGATATTACTATGTTATTTCAAATATATTATAAAGGAAACTGAAGCTAGCGAGCGGGCATACCCACACCGTATGTCCGCGTCGTATGGCCCGTATGGTGGTTCTGTTAGTAGGTATAGGTACGGACGTTGTCTGCAGTTTGCTTTATCGTATTGACATAGTAAAAACATAATAGTAGGGTAGCTAAGGCCGCTCGGCGAGTTAATTGCCTACTCTTGCGTTGACGCACGGGTTGTCACTTGTTTACACCGCGGCGCCGGCTTTGTCGGCGCTCGCGCTTTTTCGCCGCTTTTTTAAGTGATCGCGCTGAATACTTCACAATTTAAGCTTGAATTTATTTTTTCTCAAATACCTACTGACTACCTAAGCGTTATATAACTATCTAAATGCCTTTTTTAATGAGAAAACGTATCAAGTTAAATTTACTGTCGTTTAACACATTGTATATTATTAATAACGTTTATTACAAAACTGAATGTATATAAACAATTCAAGCGGGCGAGCAGTGAAATACCTACATGAATGCGCTCGATCAGACGCGCGGCGCATCCCGTACTGAATCCGCGCCGAGCTTGCCGCGCTCGTGAGATTGTGTGCGTGAAAAGTGCGTGCGTACACGGCGCTGGCGACTCACGCGTACATTCAAACCAGCGCGGCAGCGCGGCGGCCGATTTGTATGAAGCTATCTTACTATTCTGTTTTTACTATGGTATTGATGTCTTTCCCGTACCGCGCGTATACATATGTACTACGCAACTATAGTTTACAACAAGTAGCTACCACATCATTGCCATACTATACCTACACCTTCCGTATGCCTTGCTGCCAAGTTTAATAAAACTGATCTATTTTCGACCATTTTCAATAGTCGATCCATACATGGATTTTGAGATTCGAGATTCGTGTTTGACATATTTTGTATGGAGCTTATGTCAAAAACGAATCTAAAATCTACAGATCTATGTATAGATCGAATATTGAATCCGTAGTTAGTCCGACGTATGATAAATGCCAATCGTGGTCTTGAGTTTGACAGTCGCGTATTATTCAGTTTGTGTAAGAGAATACTTGGTAATAGATCTGTGACCGATAGCCAGCAATAAGCTCTCTTGCTAATAGAGACGTAAACCGTTAGTGTCACACCTTTGATGAACTCTTAAGGATATAACACTCGTAAAAGTAATAAAAATTAAACCGACGTGAACTTCCCCTTACTGTTATTCGGACCGGCGAAATGCCCGACCAGGCTTAACGACAGTAATTGTTTGCTTGGTTTATATTTGCTCTCTGGCAAGTACCACTCACTAGGCCCGTACCCGTAAGTAGCGAATGCAGTAGCCATGAGTGGAAGACACCGGACGGAATAGCAAATATGTCTAGCTTACCCGGATGATTTAATGTCTCATACGTGTCTTGCTAAAGCCGTGAGTGCTAAGGCACCATGAGGGGCTGATGCCACTTGAATCCTCTATTTATATTTTACGTGTGTGACGTGACTGGACTGCAGCTATAATTATGTATATCAGTTTCTCCTTTATATCCGTATTAACTGACGTAGAAAGGAGTAGGGTGTTGTACACGTCTTCACTTTAGAAAAACCCGATGTCCAAGTTACCCTGATGTATTTTTTTTCAAAGCAAACAAAATCAGTAGCAATACATAAATAATAGCGATTCTTACATGTAAATAACTCAAAAAGTTTTAGATAATATAATAATGAGGTAAAAATGCGACCAACCGCCGCCATCAACTGACTTTCTCCAATAAAGTTGACTAGGTACGTTAACCACATGACAACAAGCAACGGAGATAAAACAGACACCGAAGCCGAAATCGGCTGAAGCACCTCATAATCAACTCAATTCTAAAAGTTAAACTGTTAATGTGTTAGCTATTTATATTAGTTAATCAGTATAATCAACAGGGGCGGCTGTACCTTAAGTGCGCTCGTGCGCTGAACTACCAGTTTTTTAAAAGGATTTGAATTTGAATAAACAAAATACATAGGTATTAATCTATAAGTACTAATATCTGATTAGGGATCTATTATACAACATTAAGGAAATAATGACAAAACAGTTTAAACTCTTTAACAATGTATTTAAGACATGTTTTACAGCGTCACAAATAGTCTCCGTGCGATCAACGCAGCGCAGATAGTTCAATACAAAATGTACTGAGAAATTACACCTTCCCGTGCGGCGCTCGGGCGACCCGAAAAGTGTCGAATGCGGGCGAGCTTTGACGAAGTTCGTTTTTGTTTACATTTTGGCATTTTGAAAGGATTTTTGATATCCACCTATGTGTTTAGTGTTAACAAAGTTGTGATTTAATAAGTTTGAGTAAATAACTTTGAAAATTAGTAATAAATTATAACGTTGACTCGATTCGATCAATTAGATAGGTATTAAATAGGCAGTGTCAAGCGCGCCATTTTTATAATTTGAAACTAGTTAGTGTAAATAGGTACAAAACTATTACGACGTTTTATGACTGAAATTAAAGAAATTTATGTGATTGTTTACCAACATTAAATTATTATTTTCTTTGCGTATTCATTAAATGTATTTAAATACAATCAAAAGGTAAGTTAGTACCTACTTAAGTAGGTTCTTAGTTTGTAGCTAGTGATAGATAAAATGTTGTTTTACTTTATCTTAGAAATCAAATAGGTATTTATAACTTAGGCCCAGTTTCACCGCTGTCCTATATATAAACAGTAGGTATGCCTATAAATTAGTTACAACAAACTTCCAACGTTAATTTATCTGGAAAGTAGTCTGATCCATGGGTGGCTAAACGGGGCTTCAGGGTGCTGGTAAAGTGCACCACCACTTCTCTGATCCACGAGCCGCCACTGATAATCAATACAACTACAATATAAGAACGATAATCAAAATTATCAATTAACTAACATCTGATCTCACAGATATTCTCAGACTAAAACATGATTTAAATTCATAGTGTTCACTATATGAGTAGTTTATCGCTCAACTAAAACATATATATTTATTACTATATTTTTGTAAAATGATTATAACCCGGCAGGGAATTATGCGTGTGAAGTCCTAACAAAATAAATGTACTTATCACAGCTCATGTAACAAAAGGGTTGAATAATTTCTACCCGTATATCCATCATAATCATATAAACGACTGATTCTTGATTCATTACCCTTGACAAGGGTACTGAATAAAGAACCCTATAGGTTTTGTAGACTTTTTATTACATACATACATATCGTCACGCCTTTTATCCCCGAAGGGGTAGGCAGAGGTGTATTTCTACGGGATATTTTTAACTGTGCATCAAAAATCTTAAGTAACACACATTGAAGTGCGTTACGCTAAAAAACGATTCTTTCACTAAAATATTAATTGCACACCAAATATGCCGATCGTTCTAAAAATATAATTTAATATGAAAAATCTCGTCCGCTTAGGAAACTTATCCACTCAGAAAACTTAATAGGTTATGTTGGGTTCTCTTGTGACCCTGCACCCAAAATAGTAACCCTGCGAAGCAGGGCGCCGTCAACTCAGATTATTGAAGTATTTGGTTGTTGAGTAATACTAAAATATGAATTGCTTCTTATTCATTGAAAGGATTACTTTTATAATTAGAGATTTGCAACGGTCAATAAACAGGTGTTCTTTATGAAATATTTTAGTGAGTATATTTTGTTGTGCAATTAGTACTTTTGGTGAAATATAGGAATATTGTTTTACAGACATCAGAGATATATTGAGGAAGAGTTAAATACTACCCAATAATATGTAAAGTCGGCCAATGTGTACTTAGCTAGCGTGACGAACTGTGGCCTAAGCTCATAGTGAGAAGTCTCCATAATTATTTAGTATCATTCGCTAGTCCTCCTAAATATTTCTGCCTTTTCAATGCAACAAGACCGTAAGCTGTGGCACTTCTGAATCTGGAATATTTCGCACAGTTCATTAAAAAGTAGGTTTTAATAATAGTTATTCATGTCTCTATGTAAACTAAGTATAGTTTGACGAAACTAATTTGACGATAAATAAATTGAAGATACCAATACCGCTTGCCAACTGGTTCACTTTATACATACTTCCTGGCAAAGTGAAAGTGAAAAACGAAAGTTAGTTATACGCAAATATTATAGGCCATTTTAAATCTGTAATCTGTGCCGCTAAGTGTAGTTTAAGTACGAGTAGCTACCATCTATTTAGGATTTAAACACTCTAGACTCTAGATTGTAGGTTCAATCCCATGAGGGTCAAAACTGGACGAGTTAATTAATAGTTGTCAAAGCCTATTACAGAGCAAGGACTAAGTAATACACCACACTTAGTCCCAAATGTAGACACTTTTATGAAACTTTTATTTTATAGAAGGTTGTATTCATTTCAACTTGACATTAGTGCCGCCTACAGACCACTTGGTAGTGCCGACCAATTCAATGAACATGACAGTGACAGGTGCTTAATAAAAAAAACTTTAATCTATTTGTTAAAGCTACTACACGGTAAAAGGTTGGTAAAAGGCAAGAACTAATTTACAAATTATATTTAGACATTTTCTAAAAAGGCCCGATATCTGATTTACGTTCAATGTTTTTAAACCAAACATTTCGTGTTATAGGTATCAGACGTATTTCAAATAATGTTTTTATGTTCATAAAGGTACCTACTACACGTAAACAACCCTGCACAAAAGATAAGAAAATTAAAAGTCCAGTTAAATAATTCTTTTTTAAGTGGACCACGTTATTTAGTTTTCTTAAACCATAAAATATTCTTAATACATCTTAGCCCAAAATAAGAAATTACTGCAGAAAACGCAGCAAGTTTACTAAAGTGCAATAAGCCACTGTAACTTATTTGCTTACGTAGCGGAATCGACACAGTATACATACATACATAGTCTTACGCTTATATCCCCGAAGAGGTAGGCAGAGGTATATTGCTACACCCACTTTTCGCTAGATTTATTTTAGTCCCACGTAATAGGGGGCGAGACTATTGCCGTACCGGGCACATTACCAGACTCCGTGCTGCTACTGAGAATTTCCTTACGGAAAAACCCAATAACACTTTGCCCGACCCGGGGATCGAACCCGAGACCTCCCAATCCCACGCGCACATCTATGCCGCGAGACCAACGACACAGTATACAAAGCTTGCAATGTTTATGTGAGCCAAAAATTCGCAAGCTATTTGGAATGCGGGTAAGTTTTCTAGATTTCGCCGGCTCCGAATGTCTACTGGCATCATAATATTTTAGGAGTATAGGTTACCCGATATCCTGCTTTCCTGGTCAACAATAAATGCGCATTGTCGTACGTGGATTGTGTTCTATGAATGCTACTTTGAGATAAGTCAGTCTATACAGGTGGATTTTTCATTCTTGATAAGACACATTTCTACGAACACTATGTAATACTAACTGAGTAGGTACTATTTTCGTCATCACTACTATATTATAAGCAAGTTTAGGTAACGACAAGAGTTATCCCTCTTCTATAATTGAAAGCAATCATCCATCCCTATCTTCGTTTCGAACTTTTCATTTTCATCAAGTAATTACATCAGTGATTGTCTAGAATAACACTCAAACACCTCAACTACAACGAAATAAATAAACCTACATAATGAACACTGAAATAACGTTATAATCAGTTATGGGAATTGAAATGACGCATGGAAAAATCATCTAAACGATTAAAGATGACATAAGCAAGTATTTGAGAAGTAATCACCATTATCATATGTGGCCTCATATCCGTGACTGTTTGACCGAGACGATGATTTTTTGTGACCATTCTTAGTAAGAACATCGACTCCTAAAATAAGTTTTTAACCAACGGTAATATCCACCTATGTAGGATTAGACTTGTTTTAATAAAAAACATTAACCTCCAATAATAGGGTTTTTCATAGTCGTTTTATAATTAATCTGTGTTTTATTATTTTCTATGACAGGTCATTAGAAATTTAGTGGAATAAAATATTCTGTCGGATAGATAAGATAAATCTTCACGTTTAAAATGATAATAAAAGCCAATAATGTCAGCAGGTAACAGGATAATACGCCGATCATTCATTTTATAAGATGTTGGCAAAAGCAAGCTTTCGATTCGTTTCACGTCTACACTAATGATCGGATCCAACATACACATATCCATAACACAAATATTTATCGCTGTATAAGTTCAGAAAGACTTTGAAAAGTTAAATTGTATTTTTCTTTACTTTACGGGATGGAACGTTTCAATGACAAGAAGTTTAGCTGTAATCATGCGAAACTTGAAATCGTCTTTGACTGGTGAAGTGTAAATGAATAATAAAATATGTACCTACTTATTTGTTACATGCTCTTTTTATGTATTACAATAGTTTGTCCATATTCGCAACATTAAACTTTTTGTACACTTTTTTATGAGGCAAACGAACACATAGGTCTCGTGATCCTTAGCGATTACCGCCGCCCATCTAATAACACACACACTACCACCCGACGAGTTACAAGAGCGTTGCCAACCTGGAGTACAAAAGGAATATGAGGAGGAGTGCAATGAGTGAGAAGGAAAAGGAAATCGGTTCTCCAGCACTCTCACTCATCGAACTAAACGCAACAGTACCTATAAATACTGCTACTTTACGTCGATAATTTGTGAGAAGGAAGTACTCTCCCGGCGGAGCCGACTCAATCATGCTTATTGGACTATTTAAAAATTACGTACCATGTGGCCTTTTAAATTTTGCAGTAAGTTATGCTTCATGCTACCGCAAGCTTTAATCCGAACGACATTGGCTTTAATCGGCAGAAATTGGCAGAATTTCGGATTGCTCAATCAAAAATTGACCTGTCCTACATTATTTTGAGTGTCCCACCATACAACTGGATTTAAACCACCATCTATTTGGAAATCAATGTGTAGTTAAGCATAATTTGTTTTCCAAACTATTATAGTTATAACTTTTATATTGCCCTAAGCAAACTTCTGATGCAAGCTATTAGTGCAGTTTCATCTTTTGCGTCAAGTAGGAACAGACAGTCATCTTTCTACCTGTATATTCTATGCATCCTCACGAATTTTCCGTTTATAATGGATTGTAGTAGAAATAGGAGTTTACGCGCTTTATCTTCATAGCTTATCATGAAGCTCTATACAAAATCATTACCATCACAATCAGTGCTTACTACTAGGCGTTCATAAAACAGTTAGAGATAGATATGAGGAGGTGCTCCCTCCATGTTACATGCGACTAAGTTTAGATTACATTTATCATGTGTATTGCAGTTCGGGACGTGAGCGCGATGAGCGGAATACACAATACACTGTGCTGTTAGGGTAGCGCTCCACTATATTTTGTTTACAAGGGTAATCAACGCAACATGGCTAAATTGTTTAACGTTGTACCTATGGCCTTGTATATAATAGACATGTGTAGTATATTGTTGAAATGGATGCCGAAGTGTGTAGTTACACTTAGATTAGCTTCTACGTCAGCTATTATAGACTTAGTTTAGGGTCCTAAGTAATAAAACTTTAGTTGTTCTTTTTATGTAATGTCAATTGTCAGGGACATCTGCTTAGCGGACCTCTATCTCAAAGCCGCGTCCTCAGTCAATAGGGCCTAGAAACACTTTTCTGCTAGTAGTTTCTGTTATTACAGAAACTACTAGCAGAAAAGTGTTTCTGTATAGGTATCTTCTGAGTCAGATCCAAATCAATTCAATGAATTATTGCCGTTTATGTTCGAAAAGAATAAATGTTATACGATCCATTCCATCCTGTCCGTGTGGTGACGGATTAAGAATACGGAATGTCACCACCCCATATCATCCCATGGGTGTCGTAAGAGCCGACAGAGGGAGCATATTATGCAGAGAACAGCACTGTAAGAGAAGGAAAACTTGATACAAACCCTATACCAACCCGTTTGGCCAGCGTGGTATAGTAGGCCAATTCCTCCTTTCAAAGGAGAGGCCTAGTCCAGCAGTGGACTGTTAAAGGCTGATGATGTGTATACGATCCAAGACTGCTTGGATCGTATAACATATTATTTTCGTAACCAGCCAAGCAACCCACTAACGATAAGCTTAAACAATAATAGGTATCGTTCGCTTTATCACGAGACATTTGGAACGGATGGATGAAACAAGAAATACGAAAGAAGTTTATCGTATAAGAATGAATGGAGATATCCGAAGGGGACGCTTAAAACGGTCGTACGCCAATCAGATAGGTGACGTACTGAAAGAGCCAAATTAAAAGTACACATAACTGACGACGTGCATGATGAGGTTAATGAATTTCGAGGAAGCAAAAGAGGGGTATTTGAACCGGAGCATTAATTTGGCGTTCCATATGCCTATCCCAATGGGGGACAGGCGTGACGATAGAAAGATAGATTACCACGAATCGTAATCGAACTAGTCTAGTTACAGAACTAAAAGTACGTCACGCTAGTCAAACTTTAAGTGAATATCTATACCACAGGTAATATAATACTATACAAGTCTATAATAATCTGTTGTAAACTTGTTTATTATTCAACAATATTGCAGAGACGTAACAAGAACATCGCCGACATTAGAACTTTAATTTTCATTTTTCGTTTGCCTATGGCTTTGATCCAAACCAGTTGTACTAAAAGATAAAATATTATTAGTTTCCATTTGTGCCTGAACTGGCTTGCATAACCAGGCTTCAACTTTCATACGTAGGTACTTGATGCATAGAACAAAATTTTGTTTCACAAAATCTATTATTTAATGGGGACACAGGTTAGCCGAGAGTTTGATTGATTATTTTTTATTTAGGGAAACAGTACCTACTATTTTATAAGACGTATTTCCTCAATCATTATTTTACAACAAAAATCCAATCCAATGAATTTTTAGGAACTGGTTGGATATTTTAATTAGGTAAGTAAATAAAGAAAAGGAAAAATGTCGGTCATTTTCGATGTTTCACTTGGATGCCGACTGCCTTTGAATTATCACATTTTCGGGTTAAGCCTTCCCTCGTCCAAAATTTCGCTAACAATAATACGGGCTGCCCACATAAAACCCACAAACAAGGATGTAGGCAGAGGCGTCGTTATCTAAAGTTGATGAACATTTTATATACAGACTCCACAACCTTGAAATGTTTTAGGCTCGGATATATGGATTTAAATGTTTTAAACTGTTATGACATATTATTCATTTACTAAGTATGATAAAAAGGCATCGGTCCTAAAACGTGAAATTAAATATTTTATACTAAAATTTCTTTAAAATCTTATACGCTGAGTCTTAGCAAAAGGCCTAGATTTGTGTCCTACTCGTTGTGTTACGGTCGCCTCTTTTAATGTAAGTTTTTTTTTTTTTTTTTTTTTCGTTTCCATTTAATAAGAAATTAGTTTATCAGCTAGTGCTCTAGTGCTGCTTAAGAACTGAACCCAAACACATTATATAAATTCATTTAGGCATACAATTACGATTAATGTTAATAAATACTACCAAGATTTCAATCCGAAATAAAAGAATAAAAGTATGAAATAAATAAATTTTATCTTTGATGAATGACAAATATTTATTTAGGTTTGGTTGGTAAAGCGAATCTGAGCGGGTGTTGCGGAGATGAGTGTAGTGGGCGTCGTTAAAAATTGGCTTCAATGTGCTTTCTATCTACAAATGTTTTTCACTTTTCAGATCCAAACAATAATTATGACGTAACAGTTTTTGTCGAGTAGGTATAATAATATGTCCCCCCCCCCGTGGGATCTCCACCTTGTCGTGGTGGGGGGGCTCAGTAACCGTGGATTGGTCACCCGCGGTGAAGCTAAGAGGGATCCAGGAGGGGACGCTCCGCGTGGGCTTGGAGGGGCCTGCGCAGGATGCGTCCAACGGTGCGGGTGCGGGGGACAGTTCTGTCTGTCCCTCGCAGTCGGGTGCGGTCGCGGGAGGAGAGGCGTGTCGGTGTTGCGTTGCCGCGCGCCCTATCTCCCGCGACCAAATGGGGGCGCACCATTCGATGCGTCGCGGTGGGGCCGCAGAGGAAGAGGAGATGCGGTGTTGCGTTGCCGTCCTCTTTATCCTCTGCGGCCGCTGGGCGTTTAATCCGTCGCCAAGGGGGTTTTGTTCGGGGCCCGCCTGACCATCTGGCGGGCCAATACCCGTCGGAGGGTGGCGACGAGTGCTTTGGTGATGCCCCACCCTCCGACACACGGGTACATGGCGGAAGTCGAGGTGGTTTTTAGTGGAAACACCACATACTCCGGCTCTTATTTCCCCCAAGAGTCGGAGATCCGAAGGGATTTTCCACCTCGTAAAACAAAAAAAAAAAAAAAA
Source organism: Euclidia mi (assembly GCA_944739405.2). Taxonomy (NCBI): domain Eukaryota; kingdom Metazoa; phylum Arthropoda; class Insecta; order Lepidoptera; family Erebidae; genus Euclidia; species Euclidia mi. The sequence goes on from OX123193.2 coordinate 45,975,894, forward strand.
AGGTATAATAATATGTAATGAAGGCTTTTTTTTGTAGCAATATTTTTTTAAATATTCTAACAATTTTACCGAAATGAAAAAGACTGGTGGGGTTGATTGCCTGGTGTTCAATACATGGGTATTTAGATCTATGCCTTCGTAATACTTTGGAGATTTTGGTAGCTAGGAGTCACAATATGAACAAAATAACGAAAACAATAGCAACGCAGTTGAACCTATTTATGAAGATGAAGTATACACACACATAAAACGGCTTAAACATGAGAAGAGTCCAGGACCAGAAGGGTTAACAAACGAATCTCTAAAAATAGGAGCACCTGTGTTGCTAAAACCACTAATAGTTCTTTTTAATAAGATACTTGACGCCGAAATAGTGCCTAAACAATGGTGTTCCTCTGACATTATTCTGATTTATAAAAAAGGAAACCCTTTAGATATCGGGAACTACAGACCCATTAGCCTACTAGGAAGTGTTTATAAACTCTTTACATCTGTTGTACTAAAAAGAATCGCTGACAAAATTAACTACACACAGCCAGTAGAACAGGCAGGCTTCCGGTCACGTTTAAGCACCACTGACCACATACAAACAGTGGAACAACTAATAGAAAAGTATAATGAATACAACAGACCGTTATATACAGCGTTTATTGATTATAGCAAAGCCTTCGATAGCATCAGCCGAAACTCTATCTGGAACGCATTGAAAATCGCAAATATAGAAGACAAATATATAAACATCATAAAATACATATACTCAAACAGCACTAGTAGAGTTAAACTTGAAAGAAGAGGTGATCTGATCAAGATAGAACGGGGAGTTAGGCAAGGTGACCCCTTGTCGCCAAAACTTTTCATAGCTGTGCTGGAGAATATTTTTAGGAATTTGCAATGGTCGAAATATGGCATTAATATCGATGGACGTAGATTGCATCATCTCAGATTTGCAGACGATATTATTATATTTGCTGAAACAGCCAAACAGTTACAAGATATGCTTTGCACATTGGACCAAGAAAGCGATAAAGTTGGTTTACAAATGAATAGAAGTAAGACAAAAATAATGACTAATAGCTCTAAAATACCCATTACCATAAAAGGAAACGCCATACAATATGTCGAGAACTATATATATCTAGGAAAACAAATATCTTTCATAAAAACAAACAATGAAAATGAGGCAGAAAGACGAATAAACATGGAGAAAGTTTTGGTCATTTAAAGAAATTCTTAAAAGAAAACACAGCCTAAAGATAAAGAAAACTGTAATGGATACATGTCTGTTGCTCAGTTTACTATATGGAAGCCAAACATGGACTTTTACAAACAAAATCAAACAAATAATAAATACAGCACAAAGGGCAATGGAAAGAAGCATCCTAAAAATAAGTAACATACACAAGATAAAAAATAAGACAATAAGACTTCTTCTTCTTGATCGTTTCCTCATGACTGAGGGAAGTGATTATGGTGTCTCGCCACCATCGTTTTCCAGGCCACCCAATCCTGAGCTAACTGGACGGCTGACTGCAGGGTGGTTCCGGTGGCTTCCTGAGTCGTATCCGTCCGTCTCGTCGGCGAGCGTCCTCTGCTTCTTTTCTCTTCCACCGCGCCAGTATTTAGGAGTCGTTCGAGACTATCTGGGTCTCTCCTGACGGTGTGTCCGAAAAACTTAAGGACTCTCTCCCGGCATATGGTAGAGAGGCGCTTTTCTATATGCAATTCCTTGAGAACTGACTCATTTGTCCGGCGTTCTGTCCAACATATACGGAGCATCTTGCGCCAGCACCACATTTCGAATGCGTCAATTCTCGAACGCACACGCGCTTTTAATGTCCAGGTTTCAGGCGCATAGAGAAATATCGAGAAGATAAGGGTCCGCATGAGTCTAATTTTGGTTTTGCGGTTGATGCCTCTATTCCGCTATATCTTCTCGAGTCGTTTGACCGCAGATTTTGCCATTTGAGACCTTCTCACCACTTCCTGCTCGCAGTCACCATCATCACTGATTTGCGATCCTAAATACACAAATTTGTGAACTACATTGAGGTCGCACAGCTCGTTGGTTCTCTGCATAATGCCTGCTCTGTCTACAAACCTCAGCTTGGTTTTTTCCCTATTGATGAATAGACCGTATTCTTGGCTAGTGACACTTATTCTGCTAAGAAGTTCTGCCAGTTCAGTTTCGGACGCTCCTATTATGGTGGTGTCATCGGCAAAGCGTAGGTTGCTGACTAAGTAACCTCCTACGCGGATGCCTCCTTGCCAATTGTCCAAGACCCTTCTCATTATATATTCACCGATGAGGTTGAACAGTTGCGGTGACAGGATGCATCCTTGACGCACTCCTCGCTCTGGGTAGAAGGGGTGTGACTAAGTATCTTCTAGTCTCACTCTTGACTTGCTGGACAGATACAGGTTTTGTACAAGAAACGATAAATGGTCCGGTACACCCATCTCGCTCATGACACTGAACATTTTACTCCAGTTTATGCAGTCAAAGGCTTTGGCGTAGTCGATGAAACATAGGACTGCGCAAATGTTGTGCTCTCTACATTTCTCGATCAGTTGTCTAACATTAAGGATCTGTTTTCTCGTGCCTTTGCCTTTTACAAACCCCGCCTGTTCCTTAGCTATTTGCTTACTGATGAAAGATTCCAGCATTTTATTTAATACACGCAATAAGATTTTACTGGCGTGGGAGATGAGCGAAATGGTGCGGTAATTGTCACATTTACGTGTCGAACCCTTCTTGTGCAGAGGGACCACTATGGATTCGGTCCAGTCTTCCGGCTACTGGCCAGTTAGCCATACTTTTTGGCATATGGTGTGCATGATCTTAATTACCTCACTTCCCACGTTCCGAAGCATTTGAGCTGTAACCCCGTCGCTGCCACATGCTTTTGGTTTCAGTTTAGTGATGGCATCTTCTATCTCCTGGCGACGGATGTCCGGTTCTCTATAGGTATAGTCTATCCTTGCCGCATCAGACACGTCTGTAGTGGCGTCGCTGTAAAGTTGTTGGCAGTAAGACCGCTATCTCTCCAAGATTGCAATTTTATCAGTAATCAGCATTCCTGATTCGTTTTCAATAGTCCAATGCTTGGGTTTGAATTCCTTTGCAAGGAGCTTAACCTTTTGAAACATATCCCGAGTGTTTGCTGATTCAGAACATTTTTCTATATCTATGCACATCTTGTCGATAAAAGCCTCTCTGAAATTCAGAAGTCTCTCGCCACGATCGTTTCTAACGCCTAGACCAAATTTTCCTACGACATTCCTCAGGTGGTGGTCATTGTCTGTTCTACCTATTTTGGCGTTAAAATCACCGATGATGATTATTGGTTCTTTTAAGGGAACGTCTTGGACTATTCTATCCAGTGTAGCATAGAACTCTGATATCTCTTCTTCGCTTGAAGTGGATATACTGTTATTATGTGTATTGGGTTTGGATGGACTCCCACTTGAATCATCAGGATTCTATCATTCACGCAGTTGTATCCAATCACTTTATCTGTCAAGCCTTTCGAGATAAAAGCGGCTACTCCAGTGTAGGTGTTCTGTGGGTTGCCTGATGTAATTACCATTTTTCCCGACGAACTCTTATAGTGGCCAGTCTCTTTAATATGCGTCTCCGTTATACCGAGTATGTCGATCTGATACCTGTCCATCTCTCCTTCCACTACTGCTAGATATCATGCTGTGGATATCATGCCAAGTCATACCAACCAAAAATAATCCCTGGGAAACGATTTTTTTTTAAGATTTCGCATTTTTTAAACCGCAATTAAAAGCGCGCACGTGCAATGCTCGAAATACCTACTTATCCATGGGGACATAGAGCATCTAAAAACATATTGGCGGGGTAAATACATCGATTTTGTACCAAATTAGAAAATTTCCATACAAATTTTGAGCCTCAATATCTCCTGAACCAGTAATTTCCCAGGTATGGTGCCGAAGTAAAAAATGTTCGTAGTGATTGGTACAATATGGGATTTCAGTTTTCGTTAAGGGTCATTTTACACCCTGTATTAAGAAATTACTGTTTTCTTTTTTAGTAACTAGGGGGATTTTTATAAGCCAAGCGTTGCACAACGCATATAATTAGACGAGATCCTCATGTATCATATATATAACATAGGTAAGGTTTACCTGTTTACTTGTCGCTTCCACCAGATTGCTCAGGTCGTGGTCATTAGCTTGCAATCAACTTGTTACAAGCATGGAAGTTAATAGTATGTGATAATGCAGTATAAATAAATCAAAAATTCATGGCAAAATGTGGGTGTAATTTACACTTCTGCCTACCCCTTCATGGATACAGGCGTGAGTCTATAATAAAAAAAATAAAGCAATTTAAGCTACATCGTTGCTTTGGATTTCAGCAGAATTTGTACCATTGATCAAGTACTTTAAACTGATGAATGCTTAAGTGTTTGCCAGCGATACGCTAAGCAGAAGAAGTACTTTAAATCTTAAACTGACTTGTTACGAACAAATTTTGTATATTTACCATGAACATCCGTATCTTGGTTGTAATTTTATTGCCTCGAATGCGGCCACAGCGTGACCGTGACCGCATAGTGAACAAGAGTCCTAAATTCTATCAGTTTTATCAATCGTCTGCAAGTATTAACACTGTTTAAAATTCCGTGCATTTCCTGAAGTTTCGTTGCAGTAAACAATCAATTTCTGATGAGATTGATGTAACGCTTACTGTTCAACTAATCTAGTATTATTTTTGCGTGCACTGAGAGTATCTGGAAGCTAGCGTGCATTGCAATGTAAAATTTGCAGTACACGTAAGTTTAACTAAAGTGGTATTATCGACGTCGAACATTGCCAAGTACAAGCCGCAGTTAAGTTATTCTAATGGAATAATTCTCTCTGATAACTTGCCGAAGTCCAATATTTAATTACAGTAATCAAGACATGAAAGTTGATTGATCGCATATCATTGCACACAAGAAGGCTGGTTTGATGTTGTAATAATATGAAAAGGTGGCAACTATGAATGGCTTTCTTTGATATGTTTGTTTGTTTCTTAATTGATTGTTCGCCACAGTAGGTATAACTCAATTGCGAAAGTTTTACTCCTTTACTGGCCGTGCCCGCGACTCCGTTCGCGCGGAATTCGTCTTTTCATTAGGCTACAGAATTGATACCGAAAAATGTTTTAAGTTGCATATAATACCTATATTGGATAGTGTAGATGTAGATGTCCTGAAAATAGCTCAAATGACTTTCTCTTGTTCGTGCGAGTCCACACCGCGAAGTTACCAATCGCGAGTAAACGATCAGAGAATTCCTGTGCATGTTCGTTGCCTCATAATCGCGCTCGCATATTTAATGTCACATGCATAGCGATAATACTATCCCATAGTTATAAACTGTTTAAACAGGCTCTAATTTCATCAGCTGTTGACTTATATTATATGGTAGTATAACAGACAGAGTCTAACGAAAATCACCACGAAAAAGTACTGTTATACCGCCCATAGGTTCGTCATTTTCCTTGATTTCCCTTGGTTTGCGATCTACATGCTTAGACCGCTTAACGGTTTGCGGAACTAAAAATTGGCCCACGATCCGAGCTAACAAGTATGTGTACACTCATGGCACATACTAACACTACATTATTCTATACATTTCGTTTCTGAGAAAATAAGTAAGGTCTGGCGGCCCTGGGATCTTGGACTGTCTTCGATATTGAGTTAGCTTTCTGAACAAAGTTACGGTTGGCAACTAGTTTTATATTAAAGCATAAATTTATTATATTACGTAATTATCCATAGTCTTGGATAATTTAATATTAAACAATGTTTTGTGAGCTAGGTAAGGCTAAACCCCGGAATACTCAGCTAAAATGTTGGCATGTTTTTGAAGTTTCATTTAACCACTAGGTAAATATGTTCTTTGTAGTTTTACTAATTTATTTTTAGATTACATTCAAAGACTGGCTCGATTCCTATGAGGTTAAATATTTGTTTAATTACTTATCGTTTTAATGTGTAACATTCGCGTAAACCCAAGAAAATACTATACTTGTCGTAAGTTAAAATTACAATTTTATTGTCTTTGAAAGTCCTTTGAAACAGCAATGATGCTGAAACTTAATCTGGTTGACACATCGTCAAAAATAGTCTGTTACACAGAGCGGCAGACCAAACTTCAGCACAAATCTTGATACGCGGCCTCTTTAGGTTCTTCACTGTTTAAAATCTGACAATAGCTATCTAACATTCCCTCCAGTAGGCAAGCGGCATTCCAGTAGGAATTTACACGGCTCTGTTATTTTCTGCATAGATAAATTGCACCACCACCTTACAGCCTACATCGTCACCGTATTTACACAGTTGACTGAAATCGCTTACGACACGTGTTAGAGATCGCCTACGACTGGCTTTTTACTTTAGTTAATTTAAGTCACCTAGTATGAGGCACAAGGCGAAAAGCTAATCACACACCTCGGTGCTTGTGATTCTAGTCACCTGTGGCTTAATCGTACCCTTAATTACACCATTGATTCGCGGTGTGGCGTAGCCTTGAAGTGGAAGTTGACTCGTGTACATCCCACATAAAATACAACTGGTAGTTGACCGCCAGTTGGTAGGCTGTCAGACAATTTGACAGGCGGAAAATACGCATGACGTGGAGTGGGTACGAAACGCTCCTGTCTAACAACTTGAACATAAGGGCAGTTTCAAATTAATGTATTTTTTGTGCGTATACGGTCATTTCAGCATACACGCTTACACGCGCGCTACATTACACGCTTTTAAAAACAGCACTCGCGTAAACGGGCATATTTCGACGTGTTTGCTCGAAACGGTAGTGATATCGTCTTACGGCTCGCTCTTATAGGAGCTTAGACGCGCGTCGACGCTTATACGAGTCGCGCTTGTGCCAAAAGGCGCGTCATACGCGCCTATATGCGCTTCCAAAAACGAGCTTATACGCGCGTATAAAACGCTGGGCTGAAACCGCTCTAAGCTAGTGTGAAGCCACCAAAGTTCGATAGCACAGTTTAATTTTAACGTTTTGTTACGGTCTTGAACTCATTTCAAGTTGCCAAATTTCTGAATACCTTGGGGTCGCTCGCCAAACAATCAAAGGCCTAACCCGAATCTAATAAATTAACAACTCAATTGTATAGAATAAAATTATTCCGAGTACGGTACGGTTAGTAGGTTTTTTGACTTGAAGATTGGTTTGCATGATTCTGACCAGACCATGCCGTAGAGTGCTCGAATGCATTTTTCTGAGCTATGAATACTCTAGCAATGTCACAAGAATTACCCCAGATCACTATGCCGTACCGTATGATGGAGCATATGTAAGCATGATATACCATGATAGAGGTCTGTCTGCTTGTCACGTCTTTTACTTTTCTAAGTGCGAAAACAAACTTGTTTATTTTTATGCATAAGCTATTGACATGTTCTTTCCATGAAAGATGCGTGTCGAGAATAATACCTAAAAATTTTGCACTATTTATTTGTTTGATTTCAAAATTGTTGCAGCTAATATTTAATTCAATGTTTTTACACTTATAAGTTTTAAAGTTGATTAGTTTTGTTTTCTCTATGTTTATTTTTAATTTGTTCATTTCTAGCCATTTTATGACATCTTCTAATGTTTTAGATATTTCTGTTTTAAAAGTAACTATATTTTTGCAGTCCAAAATTATGGTTGTGTCGTCTGCGAATAGGACGCAATTATGTTTAAGTGCACGTGGAAGGTCATTTATGTAAATAAGAAACAGCAGGGGCCCCAGAATGCTACCCTGAGGCACCCCAGAACTATTAGCTCTTTGGTACGAATCAAATTGTACCACATTATTTGTGCCAGTATCAAATTTAGTAATTCTAGCAAATTGTTTCCTGTTTTGTAAGTAGGACTGAAACCATTGCAGAGACGATCCTCTTATACCATATTTGTCGAGTTTTGATATAAGTATTGAATGATCAACAAAATCAAATGCTTTGCTAAGATCTAACAGTAAAGCTGCTGTTGGGATTTTCTGGTTAATATTATTAATGATGTTGTTTATTAAGGTAAAGGTTGCTAATTGTATTGATCTATATTTCCTGAAGCCGAATTGTTCCGGTGCTAAAACGTCATATTTATCGAGAAAACTGACTACTCTTTTAAGCATAATTTTTTCTAAGATCTTTGATAAAACCGGAGTCAGGGCAATTGGCCTGTAATTATTTTTGTCTGATTTTAGTCCTTTCTTATGCAGGGGTTTTATTATTGACAATTTGAGTTGATCTGGAAAACATCCTTGCTCCAATGATAAATTTATAACGTGAACCAAAGGTTCCGAAATGAATGGAGCAATACGTTTCAATAGTTCTGAATTTATTTCGTCATAGCCCGCTGACTTTGAGTTTTTTAATGAAATTATTGTATTAAATACTTCTTTTGCATCCGTGGGTTCTACAAAAATACTGGAATCGTTGCTGTTAAGATTGGTTGTACAATACTGAGACTCAATATTAGCAGAAGCAGAAGCAGAATCTCTAGAACATTGAACTACATCAATAAAAAAATTATTGAAAATGTTAGCTATTTCGGGTCCAGATGTAATTGTACTACCGTTGTCAACAATACTCTCAATGAAAGCAGCAGATCTAGGAACAGTACCATCAACATAGCGTTTAACTACGTCCCAAGTTGCTTTACCTTTATTTTGAGAGTTGCTGATGTACTTTTGGTTACAGAGCGACTGAGTACTGTTGATACATTTTCTTAACAATCTCGAATATTTTATATACGCTACTTTATTACTAATACTTTTATTTAAATAATAGTTGTATCTTGTAACGTAATACTACACGTATTGCGTTATAATATCTCGCAGGCGCTTAACGCCAGCTTAGCCAGACATCGTTCGCAATATTACCAAATATGGTCATATTCACTAGCCAAAGGCAGTTGTGAGTCATAGATTTATGCCTATATAAGATGGGTGCGCGTCGTAGAATGGTCACTTTCCCTAGACATCGGAACGCTGCCGCTACACCTCGCGATTATTCTACATTCTACTTCCTATCTACTGTCCCGCTGGGGGTAAGCATATTCTAGTTGTCTGTGTGCCTATATGTTCTGTCTGTAGTATCTGTGTCTCCTAAGCATAACAGCCGATCTAGGGACAGCCTGTTCCTGACCGATTGTTGTGTATTCTCTATGCTGTTTCCAGTTCACCCTACGGGCTACGTTCACCCTACGGGCTACGTTCACCCTACGAGCTCACTGCACCTGACGTTCTTCCTACGGGCTGAAGTTCACCCTACGAGCTCACTGCACCTGACGTTCTTCCTACGGGCGACGTTCTTCCTACGGGCTACAAGCCACGAGCTGCTGGCGCCCTGCCACTACTAGCCAGCTGCCACCCAAGCCTCCGTTCCTGCCTACGAGCTCCTACAGCCAGGCCACGGACGCCTGAGCCTGACCGCTCGACCCACATCGGCTGCACCGCCTGAGACCCGCTCAGCCTGAACATCGACCACAGAGCTGCCTGCGCAGCACACCTTGGCCAGCTCATCGGCGACCCTACGAGCAGCTACCCTGCGAGCGTCGGAGAGCAGCAGGAGTCTACACTCCAGCCAGCTCAGGCCAGTGCTTACCTAGTTCGGTCATACTGTATGTAAGCGGTAGTGAGACATAATAAAGAACCTGTTCAGCCTAGCAGTGTTTCTCTCGAACCCCGACATCCTACCTAAGATCCTCCGTCTCAATCTCAATGTTCTTTTAGTTCTACAACTGTGTTTTAAACCTTTCGTTATCCACGAAATTCTACCAGCTCTCAAACTATTTCTTCGTCTTATTATGGGAAAGCAAAGTTTAAGGAATAATGTCAATACTTCGTGAAATTCATTAAAGGCCTCATTCGTGTCTAGTTTATTAAAAATATCAGAAAAAGTTAAACTACCAATATAATTATGAAAATAATACATAATATTGTTAGGTCGAAATTAATTATCGCTAACACCCCGACTCAGTGCAATCCAACTCGGATAGGTTAGGTTAGCTTAGGTTAGGGTTCTCTTTTGACTCTTAACCCAAAAATAGGAGCCCCGCGAAGCAGGGCTTCGTCAACTTAGTCCACATTCTTCACACTAGTTTAATAAACTGAAGTTGAATTAATTATCGTTAACACTCCGAATCAGTGCAATCCGACTCGGATAGATTAGGTTAGGTTAGGGTTCTCTTTTGACCCTTAACCCAAAAACAGGAGCCCTGCGAAGCAGGGCTCCGTCAACTTAGTCCACATTCTTCACACTAGTTTAATAAACTGAAGTTGAATTAATTATCGTTAACACCCCGACTCAGTGCAATCCGACTCGGATAGGTTAAGTTAGGGTTCTCTTTTGACCCTTAGCCAAAAGTAGGAGCCCTGCGAAGCAGGGTTCCGTCAACTTAGTCCACATTCTTCACACTAGTTTAATAAACTGAAGTTGTTCAACTTCACTTTATTCTCTATTTTCTTCTTAGATTATTGAAAACGAAAATTATAGCAAATACATTTATGGATTTAAATTATTATGACACTTGATCGATTATGACCAATGGAATTAGTGAAAGTAATTTTATTTCATTTGACGATTATGACAACTGAAGCGTAATTTTTAATGAAATTATGGCAAATACTAGTATGGCATATGAAATTATGGCATTTTAAATTATGGCAAACATTAGTAAACCCTTAAATGGACCACACATGGTCGCTTGAAAATGGACCAGGTCCAACTTATCGAACTTTTGTTCCTGTTTGTTCCAGATGACTGAATAAAAATATTTTAAATGGAAAGCAGAAGATCTACAAAACGCTATACATGATTGTAAGTTAGATTTTCTGTCGTTGTTGTTTGTAGTACAAGAGATATTTTTCTTAAAAGTGTTTTTGTTTAGTTTTAGGTATAGGTAAGTTTTCTTATTTTTAATTATTATAGGTAAGTTTTCTCTAAGTCCAAATTACCAATCTCGTGGTCCAAATTAATCCTACCAGTTGGTTAAATTGAAACAAATATCTGATCTCATAAAATGATAATTAGCTTAAGTGTTGCTATAATTATGTTGATTTTTATTAATTATATGTGAAGCAAAATAAATATAGTTTCATTTAATACAGCTGTTGTCTGTGTTACTTTCAAAAAAGCATTTCAAAACCGCATTTTCTTAAAAATGGTCCAAAATAACCGAATCTCCCCTATGTGTGCGTTATATTAATATACCTACTACCATCTTATGTTGCAAAAAGCAGTAACGGTAAAGTATATTATTATGAAGCATAACAAAACACACACTAACTTTATTACGTATTATAAAGTACTAGATGAGCCCGAGGTTACACTTGTGTTATTTAAGGCTACTGCTCTGTTCCCATGACTCATAGCGTGATGTTATATAGCCTATAGTCTTGCTCGATAAATGGGTTATCTAATACTGATAGAATTTTTCAATACGGTTCAGTTGTTCCAGCTTCAAGCAAACAAACAAAAAACTCTTCAGCTTTATAATATATTAGTATCAGATTTGCAGAGACACGATTGACGTACTTACCTACAGCGCTATCGTTTATTGCTCCTAAATATTTTAAATCTGTTAACACCTGTTTCAGGGTTTGCAACACTTTGCAACATTAAGTGTTAATTTAAATCAAATTACTACCCAACACGTACATATTTAATATTGCCTCCAGAAAATTTCAGTTTCACAGTAAACTGGAAAAATACTTATACTATACGATTGTCATCGGATAGGACCTAAATACAAACTTGGGTTCATCAGCACCTTACGAATATTTAGTGATGATTATGCTCAATTGCTCACTCTAAAATTATTAATGAATATGAAGTAGTTCCACGTAATTTATCCAATAATGCACTCCATCAACATAAACCTAATTGGAACTGAGGCGTTTGCAAGCCTTCGTAATTGTGCTAATTCTAGAGGTTTAGCGTATTAGTATTCCATAGGAAGTTTAGCAAGTCAAACAGCTTTACTGAGAACAGTGCATCTGCAAGGTTTCTTTGAATCAAAGTAATAATATTTTACCTAAGTAATTAAGTATACAAATTATTTAATGCACAAAGGATATTTGCTATCGCCCTTATTTGTAGGAGAGTAGAGCGTCTAAAAGAAATTCTCGATCTTTATAAATCTAGAATAATAAATAACACAGCAGTTTTAGCTTTAGTAGGTATAATGTTATCTTAATATATAAAATCTTTGCGTTACTGACTGACTGACAGACACGCTACAGCCGAAACTATTGGGCGCAGGAAGCTGAAATTTGGCATGTATGTTCCTTGGGGACAGTAGGGGTGCACTAAGAAGGGATTTCCCGAAATTCCCACGGGATCGGCCAAAACGGGTAAATTTAAAAAAATTGCAGGCGTAGCTGCTGGCGGCCTCTAGTTTTTAATAAGAATTCTCTTTGATAGATTTTGACAACCTGGGTAACACTAGCAGTGTGATGACGATGATGATAATTCTATTTGATTATGCTATTCGATACAATATAGATTGCACTTCGAGATAATTTGAAGCAATTATTCAATGTATTAAAACGTAAACGTCAAATTACCCATAGCTAACAACAGAGTTTGGTTATTCAAAATATTAGATAATCTATTTGGCTACTAGAGATATACTGGTGGGATATGGTATTGGAGCTGATACCGAATATGATAAAATATTGGGAACTTACTTACAAGAAGCACATACCACTATATGATCTAGAAATACGCTGATACATACACACAGCTTTTAATATATAGCTCCAATAAATTAAACTACTTACTGCAAATAGAACTAACCGGCTGGCCTGCAGCAGTAAATATCAACTAAGAGAGCACAGTATAGTGGTGCACTAGAACACGCAAACGTTTCTTGAGGTAAATACTTTTAAAGTTTCGAGAACACTCACTTCGTACACCGGAGGTTTTCCCGCTCTGGACCGTGCCTGCAACAAATTAATGACCACATTATTACTTATTACTGTTTGTAGGTCTGAGAGGAGAACATGTAGGTAGCTAGATAATAGTAATACTGGTACATATTTAAAGCGTTTTCTAAGAGAGCGTTCTGAAGTAAAACAAAATGTCTTGTACTACGGGAAATTGTGCCAATGGAAAACCCAACTGACTTTTTTATTTTTTATTTTACATGCACCGCTCACACTAGTTTAAATCCTATACTATGGGCCTTAACACACATTTAAACAAGGAACATATACAAAGTCGGTTAAATCTGAAATTAACTGAATTGTTCATTTGATGTTTAGTATAAGACTATAGTGATCAAACCCTCGATACGCGAACCATGGGCGTGACGACAAACCACTGCAACACACATATTTTACTACTAGGTACATTCTTTGTGCATGAATGCTTTTGAATAGCTTACTCGATTTATTTAAGCACTCATCTGTGTATTTTCATGTGCGTTGTGTATTTGCCTTTCAATCGGGCTTTGTATTAAACTACCGCTCTACGTAAGTATTTTTTGCATAAACTTTGAATTATTATTAATTACTCTACCAGTACTTGTAGCTTATGATAATTTACATATTTTACTAGAATTCATTACAATATTTATACGGGCAATTTTCTTAAGCTTGCTTCTAAGAAATAACATAGTTTTCACACAATATACAGTTTACAGTAATTTGCACATGCGATTTTCACATGCGTGTTTTTTTTCAATGGTTATGGGCATGGCCACACGTGGTAGGTGCAGTATCGGAAGGTATAAATACTTCCGCAAAATATAACACATATATCAATATATTTTATCATACAAATATTGATCTAATAATACTAATATATGTATATAAAGCTGAAGAGTTTGTTTGTTTGTTTGCTTGAATGCGTTAATCTCAGGAATTTTTGGCCCGATTAGAAAATTTTTTTCATTGTTAGATAGTCCATATATAGTGGAAGGCTATAGGCATATATATAACATCACGCTTTGAACCAGGGGGAGGAGCAGTAGCCTAAAATAACGTGTTTGAAACCGCGGGCTCATCTAGTTTAAAAATAAAAGTGAATGAAATACGTTCTTCCTGTGGCCTAAGTGTACATATAATTAATATCTGACTTGCCCAATGGTCTAGTAACTGTAGTAGATAGAAATACCGACTGGTAAGCCGAAGATCGTGGGTTCGCATCCCACCTGAACAAATCTTTGCGTAATGAAGTACTATTAATTATTCTGTGGTAATGAGCACGTTCACATGTTTTGTGTTTAATTATGTTCGTGTTTAAGCGTATACCTATGCAAGTGTGTTAACCAGTTATCTGGTTGCCATAGCACAAGAGCTGCTTAGTTTGAGATCAGATGACCACGAGTGATATGTTGAAGATATTTATTACATTATTATCCTGGCATACCTAATCTGTTCGCGCTGACGACAATCACGGAATGGCTAAATAATTTCCGAAAGTATGCATTACCTTTACCTTGCGAAATGATTGAGAGCTGCCAATGCAAAGGCGAGTAATGCACAAAGTATAATTGAGAAGCCGTTGGAAAGCCACCTCACCGCAGCACAACCCTAAGTTATTTGTTTGTGCACCGTAGCTATTCCCCAATCAAGGCGCTCCCAAATTGAACGGAGGAACCGCTGAGCTCAACCTCAAAACTCATAAAAACACAAGGTTGAAAATGTATTTGATTTACTAACTAACATAGTTATTAGTCTCTGTACAAAGTAGAGCCTGATTGACATTTTCAAAATGTATATTTGAGTTTATAATATTTGTATTGTAAATTTTTGACAGACTATTACGCAATAAGACTTACCTATTTTGAGACCACATTACCTATGATTGACAAATAAATAATTCTATTATCGGCGTCGTTCTACGTTTATAAAAGGTTTTTGACGACAAAACCATAAATGAATAAAAAGAAACGATACACACATATTATTAAACGGCTACTTCTCAAATCTCTCGATTTGCGTTGCTTCTATAGAAGAATATTATTTTTAGTTCTAATTTTTTTGTAAGTATAAAAATCGAAACAGTCCGCACAGCCGATACTACTAGTCGCAAGAAAGTGTAATAAGGCATCTATGTTCCTCAGGGTGCACTAAGAAGTGATTTCCCGAAATTTCCAAGGGGTCTGGAAGAAACGATTAGATTAACGCAAATGAGCAGGCGTAGATGCGAGCATTCTTAAGTTTAAAAAGTTACTATATATTTTATATTTCAACTCCTTCAAATTTTGCAATAAAAGGTAAACGGTGTCCTTTTCCAAAGTCTAATTATTCAACATACTGCTCCATCAAATTCTGTTAAGCTGTTTTACATTAACACATTCAACATATAGGTATAGTATTATCATTTATTTTATTAGAAGAGATAAAAGGGTGTTTTTATACTCGTACTTGTTCGATATCTTGAATCACCGATTGCTTTGAAATTTCGTCAGTATGGTGCAAAAGTATTGCGTATAAGAAGAGTTCAGATCGTCGACGACGGAGTGGCACTCGACCTTCGCGGACAATGGTCCCTAGTCCTCACGTTCTCAAGTATCTGAATGTTCTTTAAGTTCCAAGAAAACTTGTCAAGTACACCTAGTTGTAAACAAGTTCATATTGAACACCAATGGGCATCGAGTACCCTGTTAAAGTCTGTAGATCGATTACGAAAAAAAAATTAATTGATATTTCATACATTTTTATGTACCTACATATGTTGTGGTAAAACGTCGATCTACTTTCATTCTAAGAATTATTTGACTTTGTTTGCGGTCGGTAATAGCACGGTAATAATATCTAACAGTATTCTAACTCCATACAAACGCACGAACCTCGAGTTATACATATACGCCTCGAGCGCAGTACACATTAGACTGTGCCTAAAGTACACAACAGCCGCGATCGTGCCGCAGTCAAGGGTTTTATAGCAGTGTTCTTTATTTAAAAAATCAATATGGCGACGAGTTGTAGACTATATTGTGCCGTTTGGAAGTCTAAAGATAAGATTTTCAAATTACCTGGAACTTTCGAAAATGTACCTACTACGTTGCAATGTTTAATCCTTAACTTAGGTATGCGTGATAAAGTCGAAATTTGATTAGCTCAATCTATTATTATGTTAGCGCGTAGACTCGACGAGTTTCAGCCGCCCGAACAGGCCGGTTTTCGAGGAGGGTATGGCACCATAGACCACATCCACACAGTGCGGCAGATTATACAGAAGACAGAGGAGTATAATCAGCCCCTGTGCTTAGCGTTTGTGGACTATGAGAAGGCCATTGACTCCATCGAAACCTGGTCTGTTCTGAAGTCTTTGCAACGGTGCCAAATCAATTGGCGGTACGTCCAAGTGCTGAGAGGTCTGTATTATGCCGCGACTATGACCGTCCAAGTACAGAACCAGCAGTCTGAACCTATCCACCTGCATCGAGGTGTGAGACAAGGGGATGTTATCTCCCCCAAATTGTTCACAAATGCAATGGAGGATATGTTCAAGAAGCTGCACTGGAAAGGACGCGGTATTAACATAAACGGCAAGTACCTCTCACACTTAAGATTTGCAGACTATATCGTTATAGTGGCTGAAACCGTGCAAGACTTGCAGTATATGCTGGGCAGCCAAGCTGATTCTTCTGTTCGCATCGGTCTCCGGATGAACTTAGATAAAACCAAAATAATGTTCAATGAACATGTCTCTCCGGAACCGATTATCCTAAACGGGGTCCCTCTCGAAGTTGTTCAGGAGTACATCTACCTTGGGCAAACCTTGCAGTTGGGTAGAAACAACTTCGTGAGGGAGGCTTGCAGAAGAATACAGCTTGGCTGGGCGGCATATAGGAAACTCTGTCGAGTCTTTTCGTCATCCCTACCGCAAAGCCTTAAAACAAAAGTCTTCAATGAGTGCGTCCTACCCGTTATGACTTACGGTGCCGAGACGTGGACACTGACCGTGCGACTAGTCCACCAATTTAAGGTCGCTCAGCGAGGTATGGAGAGGGTTATGCTCGGAGTTTCTCTGAAGGATCGAATTCCTAATGAATTTATCCGACAGAGAACCAAGCTAATCGACATAGCTCAGAGAATTAGCACGTTGAAGTGGCAGTGGGCTGGTCATATCTGTCGCAGAACCGATAACCGATGGAGTAGCCGTATTCTGGAGTGGAGACCGCGCCTTGGCAAACGTAGTGTAGGACACCCTCCGGCTAGGTGGAGTGACGATATTCGCAAAGTGGCTGGCAGCGGCTGGACACGAAGAGCCGAAAATCGGGCTCAGTGGCGTGCCATTGGAGAGGCCTATATCCAGCAGTGGACTACGGCAGGCTGATCATGATTATTATGTTGATATTTTTTTAAATAGGTATATTGGTATGATTGAAGTTATAATGTATACTAGCAGAACACTTTTATCTGCGTTATGGACGATGTATTATTTTATTGAAGTCTATGATTAGTACTGTGGATTAGTATTACCTTCAGGGTAATTTTCAAAATGGAAGCCGACATGAATCTGCTTAGTGTAACCAATAATAGAACATTTCCTAGGGTACTTACGTACTTAAATGATTTTTATTTGTTTAAATAAAAAATATAAGTAAGTAATGAAAAAACGAACAATCACAAAACCAGCAAAAAACTTCGAGATGCAATTAAAATACTTGAGGCGGTCAGCCCTATCACTTCTTTGCGCGCGGCGCGACTGTAGGCATATAACTCGGGGAGACGGCCGAGTTGCAATACTGTTAGATTATATTACCGTGGTAATAGTGTATCTGTTATTCTCTCGTATGGCTTTGCCCGTGTATTTCGGATTGTATTTTCAGTATTTACTCTATTTAATTTTTCTGTGGTGGTACCGATGTATTAATTGTGATACAAATAAACTTATTTGTATCACAATACATCGGTCGGGTTGTACTTCTGTTTAACAGTACGACCCAAGATTTATTCTCTCGTTAAGTATTACTATACTTATCGGTTAGGTTTGTTACGTCTTTTGGGACTCTGTAGAAAGATATAGACGCCCCTATATACAAGAGGTACATGAGAAATACTGAATGGTGGATATTATGCGTAAGTAAGTAATAGAACGAGCATTTCTCTCTTTCTGTGTCGGTGAACTGACGACAAAATAAACGTAAAATAATACTTCAACTTTAGTAGAATCCATAAGGCTACTCCAATATTATTTCTAGATATCTTGTTATTAATAGTGTCGACTCCAATTGCTGTCTTACGTTTTACAAAACCCTAACTTTATTGAAAGACAGTGTGATTTCAGGTTTTACCATTATTTGTTTCAATTTTATGTTCTATTGGTATAACTCTGGATTTTCAGTTGTTCGTTTTACTGTAACATAATAATATACACTCCTACGTTATTTAATAATCCTCATGTTGCAAGGGGATTTATGAAACACAAATGAAAGAGACAGGCACGACATTTACATAATCGTTTGTTACGATAAGTTACAAATACACTGCGACGTTTTCTCACGTAAACTTGCTGTTTAAATGATTCTCAACATCTTGTGTTGCGAATTTTAAAATGTTAAGTTGGCTTCTAACGGTGTGTGTTTTTGTAGACGGAGGGGCACCGCACCTTTGAAGTTATCTGACTCGCGCGGTGTGTGTCTGCGAACTACGCACCGGGGCAAGCTAGCTTTCTATAGGAAACCAGGTCGACCAGGAACGCATTGCCTAGTCGCAAAACATCTATTTCACAAAATTTCTTATGGTCGTAAAATCTATGTTTCTTATAATGGCACTGACGATAATGTATTTAATTTTTGAGCTGACATTTATGTTAGTATGAAAATCAAGTCCAATTTCGAATCTATAATTAAAAACCTATTTTTACTGTAGTCCGGTATTACTAGCTTTCTTCTAAATTATTTTGTATGATCACTCTCCAGTAATTTCTTTTCAAATAAATGTTTAATAACATTAGCTTCATATTAAGGTATATGTATATTATGGTCGAAAACGAAAGTTCATTCGAATCCACTTCGAATAACTTCCTCCAGTGCCTTTAGACACTAGAAAATTTAAATCAATATATAAATTCATAAAGTCGTTTTGAAATACAAATGTAAATATATTTGTATTTAAAGTGATGAATAATTAATTAATTACAAATAAGTAAACGTACTCGTAAAGTGGATGTTAATATTTTATTTACTTCCACGTACAAAATATGAGTGGAATGAATGAATTAACCATTTATAATGACTGAAAAATATTAAATCCTTTACTGCTCCATAAGTTATTGGCAGATCGTGAAGTGTCGGGTTCGATTCTTGGGGTCAAGTGGTGAACGGGTCTTGAACATCAAAGGGCATCAACAATACTCCAACAACCCAGGGCTCGTTAGATCTTAAGAAGACAGACTGTATAAAAAAACTCGAATTCAGACTCAGCTATGTAATATACATAGCTGAGTCTCAATAGGAATGATTGTCAGACAGACTTCGCTAGTCTTTTAGAATATTTTGAAGCACTCTAAGACGTGCAGGTTTCCTCGTACTGTTCCTATGCCCGTAAAGTAACATGATTAACAGTTTAATACTTACTTTACTTTAAGTCAGTGCGCGCCGTAGCTTTGAATTTAAGACCCTCTGCATGGCAGTGGTTGGTTTTGAACTAGGCTATCGCTGCTCCTGAGTCCAGTAAAAGTATTATGAGGATTAGATCATTTACATAAATCTTCGTCAGCATAAAAGAGCTTATATACACGTATGCATACAACACGAACGCAAAGATATATATTGTAGTCAGGCATAATGTTAGCGAAACTTTTGAAACATTCATTCGTATAAACATGTTTTACACGACAACGACACACGGCCTTGGCATAAGGACGAGAGCTTTGTTTTACGTAGCTTACATAAGTAATGATCTGATAAGCGTACTTCCAAATGTCGAGAATGTGAGCAAGAATTTTGATAAAAGGCGCCTGGACAGCCCATCATTGGAATTTATTGTGAGTAACCTTTTCACGTTCGGAATGGAATGACGCAAGTGCCATCTGAGTTTTTTATAATACAAGCTGTCTCTGCGGTGTTGCTCGCGTTGCTCTTTATGTCTGGTAAACAGTACCATCTATTGTATCCAGATTTGTATCTAAGTCTAAACCATAATAATCTTAAACATAAAATTATGTCAATATTAGTATCTGTCCAGTCATTTAGGAGAAGTTCGGTGACATATGTATACACTTACAGAAAAGGTATTTATGTAGATAGACTTTTCAACATCGCTCTGTCACACTTTATGGGAAGTTATGTTAGTGTAAACTTTTATAAACTGTGCTTGTTTTTAGTTTAATTATGTAACATTTTGACCTTTAAAGTTCTTGTTTACTTTGAGTGAAGTTTCGCTTCTTTTGTACCACTGAAGTAGTTAGACGCTGATGTTGTAATACTTTGGGTGATAAGTATATTAAAATTTGTGTGGTGCCAGTTTTGATTCTCTGATTGTCTAAATTTTTGTGTTATATATATTCAAATTCAAATTCAAAAATCCTTTATTCATTTGGGTCACAATGTGACGCTTATGAACGTCAAAATAATAAATTTATAAAATAATTACTTATACTCAAATTTAAAACATTATTACTGTATGCTTCTACATTTACATTTACTGCCACGTTCGCAAAGCAATAGGTAGAACCATGAGAAAGAACGGGCAATAAAACTCACGGTCACTCTTTTTCAAAGCCAGGTTTAGCATTATACACAATTTACATTTTGTAAGGTGCTGCAACTGTTACATCTTCTATATAGCTTATTGTTGCACCTTTTATATAGCTTATGTTTGTTTGTTGTTTTAATATTAAATAAACTATTTCAGGTGATGTTGATTATAATAGCAGGTAATCAATAACTGTTTGGAAGACATACATAATCAATAATTGTATAACTGAGCTTGCTGATATTCTGTGAGTTAGAAATTTATACCCGTGCACTAGGCACGGGTATATATTTCACATTTGTTACCTTGCTGAACCTAGAGTGTAGCACGCAAAATTCACACATTGTCTTGTACATATACAATAGCTAAGCGTGGAAACCTATAATTGCGCATCTATTACATATTATATAGTTGGCATGATATTATCTGTTGCTGGTCTTCCTAAGATACCTTTACAGCCTATAACAGTCCACAGCCGGACTGACAGTAGCATTGTGAGTCACTTGGAGGATTAGGTTATTCCACTATACCACCCTGGCCAGACAGTTTGGTAAAGGATTTGACGTCGAGTTTTCAGTCTCTCTGCAGATAAATTCCTCTATTTTCCTCTTTTAAGACATACGTTGAATGAAATGGGGAAGTGTCATTTTAAATTCTTAATCCCCTACCACTCGGTAAGATAAGGAAATATATATTATAAATCTAAGAACATTAGAGTGGAGCACTAGCGTAAACAGTAGATGGATTTTTAACAAGCTTTTGATAGAATAAAATTACGTTAAAAAGCGCGCGTCGAAAATGTCGAGGTAATTTCGTAGCGACATGTGTTTGAAATGTTTCTGACAGATTCTGTAGTAAACATGACAGCTTGTTATTGAGCAAGCGAAAGCATTGGCTTTCGCTTGTTGCGCCTTCTGTACCGAGCTTTGCATTTACCCATTGAATAAAAATATCGCGTGCTTTTTATAGTAGAGTAGGCTATACATAGTTTCATGGAAGGCATGTTAAGGTTTTATTTTCCAAGTCCTGCAATTTACTTCTGATTTGATGCGTGGTGTGTTCCAAGACAACTTAAGTGTCATTAGGACTACACGTGTGTCAAAAATCGTTATCTTCAATGGTCACAGATATTGAACCTGGTCACTTAATTGGTACATTAGACAGTACAGTAATGGGAATGTAGGTGGGATAAGTGCCAAAAAAGAAGCTAGGTATGCCTCATCAAATATGAAAGCTGGCAATAGGATACAGGGTTTGCTAACCACAAAAAAAAACTTTATCTTTACAAGCACCTTCTTACGGCGTAAAAGCACTAAGGAATGTTTCAGAGTTCTGGAACCCAAACGGAATTAACTACTATTATGAGATCACTTCTACCGCGGCTCACATCGCGGTTTTTCTAAGAAACGGTTTGCTTAAATATATTTTGCGATAGAGTAATCTTCGCAAATTCAAATAAAATAATATTTGCTTGTGCGCGTGGGATTGGGAGGTCTCGGGTTCGAATCCCGGGTCGGGCAAAGTGTTATTGGGTTTTTCTGCTAGGAAATTCTCAGTAGCAGCACGGAGTCTGGTAATGTGCCCGGTACGGCAATAGGCTCGCCCCCTATTACGTGGGACTAAAATAAATGTGGCGAAATGTGGGTGTAATAGGTATTTACACCTCTGCCTACCCCTTCGGAGATACAGGCGTGAGACTATAAATAAAAATTAAATAAAATAAAACTTACTGACGTTTAACACTCATTTAAATTTAATAGTGATGTAATGCTTTTATCCTTGAAGATTTAGATATAAGAGTTTTATACAAAGATTTAAATCCGCTATAACCGGACGCAAATATGTATCAGGTTTTCTTGCGACAAATCAAATAATATGCCATAACACTAAGCATAAGAATAAAGACGGTGAGTACCCGTAACAACATTTCAGGATATTTGAAGATACTCGTAGTACAAAGTTCATACTATATCCATTATTTTGGACGACTATTTTCTACTTAAAGCAATATCTATATTTTATAATAAAATGAAGTCCCGCTTTTCGTTTGGTCTGTCTGAATAATCGCAATAAGCTCGAAACCCACCAAAAGGATTTTGGCTAGGTTGCCACCAATAGATAGTGTGACTCCTGAAAAATGTTAAATGTTACACGTGGGTGAAACTGCGGGCGCAATTTAGTAATTTTATAATTTTTTCTCCCATAATCATATCAATCAAATTAAAAATCTCCATTCTTTCACTTACATTATTTTTCATTGAAAACTGCCGAAAATGTGTGTGTTTCTATGTTATTGCGCACGGTATTTTCGTTGAAGGCAAAGATTTTCTCTGGAATAAACCTGCGAGTATGCATAAAGAATGCGATGAGAGTGAATAAAACCAAAGAGGAATGTGTGGCTCGTAGTAGAGGACAACTTCAGTCTTTGCGTGTCCTCGGGCGAATTGACGTGATTTTGCGTAAGCTATAAAGCATTAAATTAATTTGTATAATAAGTCATACAACATTTTATTCAATTTTTTACGTATATGGCAGATAAGGTCTGATCCTGGCGTGAGGAAATTGGGTTTTAACCAGTTATTCCGTAACCTCGACACAGGTTGTATTTTCCCGGAAATTTCATTTTTTTAAATACAAGTACTTAATTTTAGAATAGATAAGACATATTTTCATTCTCTGCACCACTCTAAGATAAACTAGCGGAAACTGCCTCAGGTAGTAATTGTGCCTTTATACGCTTCATGAATAAAAAGCTGTAATAAGTAAGTAGTTTGGCGCTTGAGACCAGCGTCTTAAAAATTGGAATACACATCAAAAAGAAAGTTTCGAAGCATTAACTTAACTCTGTTTACGTTGTCAAGGCAAAATAATAATAAGTTCGTTCAATTTTAACGTAAGCTGAGCCTCGTGCAAATACAAGGCTCAGCTGACAATATCATAAATTATTATCTTGGTCCAAAGACGTTCCGTGGTCTTTGGCGCCCAACGTCCGTTTTCTAGTCTAACTAGAGTTGACAGAATATTAGCTTTTCCAATAAGCGACTGCCTCCAGTCTTCGGATAGGTAATACTATAAGTCTGCCAGTTTAATTACTTTCGTGAGATAGTGAGCTAGCTATGTGTCGTGTGTATTCCAAAGTTTGTTCTAAAGGTGCGCACGGATTGCGCGTTCCTGTGTTACGCGTAGTTGGGAAACACTGTCCATACATCATACATTGGATACGCGTACAGCTTCTGTACGGACCGCCGCGAACCTGTACGCGAGGTCAATCGATCCAGCGCGCTCCCCGAGCCTCAGTCATTCGCCATGACTCCGACAAACATAGCGGTTGCGTGCATCACCACTGCTGCAGCATTACTCATTATTCAATACATTTTAAATAAAAAAGAGAAACAGACGGAAACCTAGATGGTGGATGAAAAAATGGTATTGTGAAAGATTACAGTGTAGAAACAGGCTTATGGAAGATATAAATTATGAAGAAAGTGGGGACAAACATTTTCAGTTCATTTGAAATTGCCTTCCATACATCTTGGCGTAAATTGTTATTTCGATAATCAGTTAGTATGCTATCCCACAAGACCCGGTGAGATTCATAAAATTGAATCAATCCGATAGTATTTTTATTATTGAAACTCGAAGAACACGCGTGTCTATTCATTTTGCCGTCCAAATAATTATAGCGTACCCGGTCGTGTGCTTGACGACCGGGTACGCTATATTTGGACCTCCGACCTCTTTGATGCGCGACCAAAAACCGACTGAAGGTGGCTCGCGTGGCACGTGTACCCCAGGAGTGTACGCGTAGCTGCAGTATGGACATGACGTTCCGGACACGCGTAAACTGACTACGCGTACCAGTGTACGCGCTATCCGTACGCACCTTTAGACAGTACCAACTGGACTTATGATTTTAAATTGACATGTTCTATGCTGAATAAGATATCATGGCAAATAGAAATGTTTATAATGATGATCTCGCGGCATAAATGTGCACGTGGGATTGGGAGGTCTCAGGTTCGATCCCTGGGTCGGGCATAGTGTTATTGGGTTTTTCCGTTAGGAAATTCTCAGTAGCAGCGCGGAGTCTGGTAATGTACCTGGTACGGCAATAGGCTCGCCCCCTACAACGTGGGACTAAAATAAAGCTGGGGAAAAGTGGGTGTAGCAATATACCTCTGCCTACCTCTTCGGGGATATAGGCGTGAGACTATGAATGTATGTATGTTTGATAATGATTGAATGAATTTGAGAGTGAGAGATTTTTTCTGTACGTGAATATTTTGCATACCTATTTAATTTTGAGAATTATCCTACTAAATTGTTATAACTTTGTTTTTGGATAGGATGTTTCTTCTATGTTAGGTGGGCGTGCGGTTAACGAGAATAATTAGAGCTAACAATTTATTGTTTTAATCGAGACTTGATGACCCATTTGTATTTATTGTATTCATCAGATAACACGAAGAAACAGGGAAATTATCACCTTATTAGAAGGAAATTTTTACGCGTTAACGATGCACTACTCTTTTGATACTGATCAATTAGTTTAGTAGGCAGGTGGTAAAAAATTGCTAACTTAATTTTTTCCTACAATATCAAATCATTGAACATAAAAAAATATCATCACGTCTTATATAAATCCTTTGACCCCTATTATTTATAAATCACATATTAATGATAATATAATGTTCAGTCGTCTTAAACATGTTTAATTGTTTTAGCCTTACGTCACCCGTTCTATAGCCCTCCTATAATGAAACTAAATTGCACGTTGCGTTTGTGAAGGACTTCAGTGTGAGAACGACTAATGACGTGGGAAACAGTACAAATATATATTTATACGCTATAATCACGTGTTTACTAACACACCATACCTATTTACGGGTGGTAGTTTCTATGAATGTTCAAATGAAAGCCTTTAATCGCTTTGTTGCTCGTTAGTAAGTTGGGGCAATATGGTTTTGATAAAATCTGACCGTTCTTGAACGACAAATATTTGTAGATTGCAATTTTTTTAGCTCATTCCGGTATTGAATCTTCAACATTCTTGGTGAGCGTGGTGGTGAGATGGTTACTCTAACTCTAGCGGAAAAATGTATGATAGAATAGAAGAAAGAAAAGAAAAAAAGCGCTTATTTCTACCAGACGAAAGACATGAACGAAAAAGACAATGTGAACAAAAAAGAGATTACAATAAATCTGTACACGCCTGTCGCCTGCATAAAAATAGGCGGCCAGTTCAGCATATTGCTAGACGCATGTGCCCGGCTCTGGTATTCAACGAGCTCCTCAGTAGACGCGGACGTCAAAACCAATAAGCAATTTAACTAATTATAGTAAATAGTAATTAACATAAATAACATTTTAAAAATAATTTACACAGTGAGCAAAAAGCCCCGAATACGTAGACACTTATTATTTGTTTAGTTACAAATAACTTGAAGCATCTGCCGATATGAATTTATTATCAGGCATGATGACCATAGTAATTGATGAGCCGAAGGTCGCAGGTTATATTCGCAGTCGGGCGCGGTCGCGGGAGGAGAGGCGTGTCGGTGTTGCGTTGCCGCGCGCCCTGTCTCCCGCGACCAAATAGGGGCGCACCATTTGATGCGTTGCGGTGGGGCCGCAGAGGAAGAGGAGATGCGGTGTTGTCAGGTTGCCGTCCTCCCTATCCTCTGCGGATGGCGAGCGCTGGGATTGCTCCCCGTCCGCCAAAAGACAAGGAGGCGGCGTAGCGTCCGCGCCGCCTCCCAAGTAGCATAACGAGGCGGAGCCTGCCAACACCAACGGCGGGCCAGTCCCGGGCGGGGTCACGGAAAACTATGCTATCCGCAATTCGCATGACCCTGCGACACTGCACGGGACCCGTAGGGACACCACGGTGGTTTTAGTGGGTATGCCCTGAACGCCTGGGGAGAGCCTCCACACACCTTCTCCGCCAGTCCCAAGCCCGGTCGATCACACTCTGGCCGGGTTGGCGTCAATTTGAGATGGCTCATAAGGAGAGTTTTCACCGTTGTCAACAAAAAGAAATCTTACACAAGACAAATCCTTGAGTAATGAACACGATTATTTGTTCTACGACAAATAATAAATTATGCAAGTATCTGGTTACAGTTTGTAAGTAAATGAACATGTGTGTGAGTCGTACCAGGACATTATAGTAAAATAATTATTTTAATCATATATAATTACTGACTGTTTCATGAGCCCGTGCGGCAATGATTTACACGTTTGAGAAATGGGTTCTCTCCAGTAGCACATTGGGCGTGAACTAATTTACGACCATTATAATCCTCCCAAACACCAACACTAATTAATACCTTAACCACTGGAGTTTTCAAATCATTGATTAATCAAATCTTTGTGATCGAAACTTTTAATGTCGTCCAATATATAACTATCAGAAAATGGTTTTTGTGACAAAATTTATGCATTAGCTCGCTTTATTACGGCAAAGTTTCATCAAAAGGTGAATGGGCAAAAATATAATTAAATATCACTCGGACTCGAAACAAATATCTGAGGATCACGCAAATTGTTGTTAGGATCAAACACATAAAAGGTAAGGCTGCCGCTTCAATCACCCGTAAAGTCCAATAACGCTATGAATAAATAAATGACAATAAAAAGGTAAAATAAAAAGGTAAATTAAAAAGGTAAAATAAAAAGGTAAAATAAAAAGGTAAAATAAAAAGGTAAATATTACAAATACCCATAAAAATAAAATATTTTTTTTTAAACAAAGGCCCTTTTACTTCCGATAATCTAAGTGTACTACGTTCTAAGCTCGCATCACACTCTCGTATTGGTTACTTGCAATATACAGGGGAGGCTGGAAAACGTGTCAAGCAAGTAATGCCGCATTCAACCAGTAGGTAGTATATACGATCTAGTTCACAGCGTCACGGCCGGTCTTCGATGGAGAGGTTTATGGCTTATTTACGTAGTGGCGTGACAACAAACTGTGGCTCGTTGGAAATCTATCTCGACAGTGATAGTGATATAAACCCATCTAATATTGGTTCATGTTTTATTTAAACCGATCTCTTTGTATACGACTATTGGATTTTTGATGATTATGTCAATATTTATGTAAGTTACAATGGAATTGAGATATTTCAATAAATGAAAATGGTTAATATAATAATATTGAGTAGTGTGTTTTCTAATTAGAAGAATTCAAGCGTTTTTGTAAACTGTCAGTCTAATATGAAGAAAAGTGTTTGTGTTTGATACCATTTTTGAGGAAATCTATTAAATACCACTCTGTGATACTTTAGAACGGAGCAGTTTATTAATATGATAACGCAGGTGAAACTGCAACATAAAGTGAATACTGGCTGGTTCTAGTTTAGGATCAAACAACCACATCAGTATTGTCTCGCGGTATATTGATATAATTTTGTCAGCAACGAAAAAAGGAGGAAGATAAGCAAAATTAAATAAAATGACACTAGTAGCGATGGACTATTGCGCAAGATCGTTAGGTCTGCCTGCATGAATATTATTTTATACAGGCCGTACTCATCTGTTGATTCGTTCTACGTGAAAATCCTTCGGACAGTCCCTAAATACTCATCTTGCTTCTGCAAATTGCGAATAAATTTATTGTCATCATCACGAGCGCCTTTTATTTTATTCTGCAATGGGAGATTTAAATCAGAAATAATTTTCCGTGTATGTTGGCATGTTGGCATGTTGACATCTTTAAAAAGGTTAAAACTTACTACTTACAGACGCGGGTGCTATTACTGCAACGTTATCAGTATGTACAGGATAAAATGCAGGAGTTTGTTGTCAAAGCTCAAGTGTGGGATGAAAAATGAATAATTTCATACTGTCTGGACCTACTCGATTTTATTTATATTTTTTACAGATCGCTTTCTAGTATTCACATGTTTACCTGCGCATGTTTGATGACGTTAGTTACACATAAAATATTCACCACAAAATAGGCACCCTACTTGTTTTGTTTGCCCATGACAAAAATATTTTTCTAGTGAATATTTGGGGGTCGAGGCCTCCGTACACTTTTAATATTTCAACCTTCTAACTCTTTTATGTAAAAAATCCTATTTCCAGCAGTTCCGCTTTTCCCTTTTCCAATGTCGTTTTTATTTACCGGACCAAAATTATTTTTTTGTTGTTTTGTTTTAGAAGGTGGAAAATCCCTTCGGATCTCCGACTCTTGGGGAAATTAGGGCCGGGGTATGTCGTGTTACCACTAAAAACCACCTCGACTTTCTCATGTACCCGTGTGTCGGCGGGTCGGGTATCGCCGAAGCATTCGTCGTAACCTCCCGACGGGTATTGGCCCGCCAGATGGTCAGGCGGGCCCCGAACAAAACCCCCTTGGCGGCGGATGAAGGTGTTGGGCTCCGCCGCCAAAACACCCAGCGGCCGCAGAGGTTAGGGAGGACGGCAACGCAACACAGCATCTCCTCTCTCCTCTTCTTCTGCGGCCCCACCGCGACGCAACAATGGTGCGCCCTCATTTGGTCGCAGGAGATAGGGCGCGCGGCAACCCAACACCGACACGCCTCTCCACCCGCGACCGCACCCGACTGCGAGGGACAGACAGAACTGTCACCTTGCAACCGCACTTTGGACGCATCCTACGCAGGCCTCACCCAAGCCCACGTGGAGCTGCCCTCCCGGGATCCCGCTTAGCTTCACCGTGGGTGTACCTCAAACCCACGGTTACTGAGCCCCCCCACCACGACAAGGTGGATTTTTTTAAGGACCATAGTGTATGAAGTTATTTAAAAAGTCTTTTTAACGAGAACAGCTATTTAAAACAAAATAACGGACAACAGCATTTACGGATAAGAATACAAAAGGAGGTTGAAAACTATTTTTATCGTAATATTAATTCAAAAGCTATCTTTAAAGATTTAAAAGTTGAATTCGTTTCAAAGAGTGTCATATAAAGTCTGTTTAAGGCTAAGAACTCACGGAGCGATTTTCTCCCGCGACCGCCGCGGTGGTGGAACTGCGGTTTTATTTCTAAACTCACGAGACCGGTTATTTGAGCGGTTTTTCAGCCGCCGCGGCTGCGATCATCGCCCGCAGACTTGGCGGGCGATGATCGCAAGACGGGCGGTTGCAAGACGTAAGTAATTAGTAGATCGATTTCAATATCCATTTTATAATGTTTGTTTAATTTTAAATATGCACAAACATTTGTCACGATGCCACAAGTCACTGGCTGGTGCAAAATGACGTTGGATTTCTGTACACCCCGCCCCTCGCCCGCGACCGCGGCCCGCCAACCGACCGCAGAGCTCGCGGGCGCCGCCCGCCGCGGCCCGCACGATTCCACTAGTTGCCCGTCGGTGCAGCGGGAACCGCAAACAATATATCCGCATTCTACAGAAGCTGCGGGCCCGCAACCGCAGCGGTCGCGGGTGAAAATCGCTCCGTGAGTTCTTAGCCTAAAACTGTTGGGACAGATTTTAATAAATGAACACTTTTAATACAAAATAGACACTTTATTTCTTTGCCAGAATTTCAAATTTATTTTCATAGCGGCTCAACTTAAAATTGACAATATATGTTTTTGTTTACAACATAGACATAAAACTTAAACAAGCTGATCAGCCTATGTTTTTAGCCTAAACCTAATTGATTTTCGGATAGTATTTTATATTTTTACGTTGCTGCTAAAAATAACATTATTTAAATTCAGCCACGCCTTTCCATTAGTCTTAGTCATACTGTGCTGTCAACCATATATCACTATGTAAGGTGACCAGATGACACTATAGATGGCAATGTTTTACGCCTAATTTTGCAAACTAAAATTGTTTTTATGAGTTGAAAATGTATTTATTATTTTCCACATTAAATGAACATACGTTACGAAAATATAAGTATATGTTATACTCTAAATATCTAATGTATACTTGAATGATTAATACTGTCTTTCTTTTCTAATATTTTGACAATAGTAATACTACATAACATCATTTTTGTAAATTCTAGTCATTGTTCAAGAGTAGTTGAACTATAACTCAAATCTCTAAGGATAAGCTCACCACAATGTGAGTATCTTTAGACATTCAGCTTATTTAATACTACTAGTCTTTTAAGGCTACAGGAGACCTTTAGTCTCGGACGTAGTAAATATTTATTACTGAAGAAGAAACTATTGGAAGGTATGTCATATATGCTTTAATAATAGGATTGTGACACTGTTGCCTACCAACTAGTTAAATTAGTACTGTAACTGCCACAAATTCAGCTTGGTTATTTTAACTTGATAGCCGACCGGCGAATACCTGAAATGTCGGGACAACCCTAAAATGTAACGATACAAGTCTGTCGTAAACTTCTGCCAGTGTAAAATAATAATAAGGCGCGATAACCTCGCCAAACTATACGCCAGCCATGTCTCTTACTCCCAAGTTTAATAAAAGCGATCTACTTAGTAAGACGTATGATAAATGGCAATCGTGGTCTTGGGTTTGGCAGTCGCGTATTATTCAGTTTGTGTAAGAGAATTCTGGGTAATAGAAGTGTGGCCGATAGCCAGCAATAAGCTCTCCTGCTAATAGAGATGTAAACCGTTAGTTTCACACCTTTGGTGAACTCTAAAGGATATAATAGTCGTAAAAGTAATAAAAATAAAACCGACGTGAAACTGCCCGTTACTGTTGTTCGGACCAGCAAATTTCCTGACTAGGTTTAACGACAGTAATTGTTTGCTTGGATTATTTTTGCTGTCTGGCAAGCACACTCACTAGGAACTTACACGTAAGTAGAGAATGCAGTAGCCATGAGTGGAAGACACTGGACGGAATAGCAAATATGTCTAGCTTACCCGGATGATTTTGTGTCTCATACGTGTCTTGCTAAAGCCGTGAGTGCTAAGGCACCGTGAGGGGCTGATGCCACGTGAATGCTCTATTTAGATTTTACGTGTGTGACGTGACTGGACTGACGTTATATGTATATTAGGTTGAACCTTATATCAATAACGTAGAAACAAGTAGGCTATAAAAGGTACTTCACTTTCGATAAAACAGAAGTCAAGTTGATTTCATCACATAGCTTAATTTTTTTAAACACAAAATGTGTAACAACCGATATAATTACGACTCAACTCAAAATGTTTTAGAATTTGAGGTTTGACGGCGCTTTGAATTTGATACTGAGAGCGATGAACTGAAAGCCCGATCACCCGTGGCCATCAGCTATTCCTATAAAAATGGTGTGATCACGTGCCCGAAGTCTTCTACAGTAAATTTGACAACGTAAACCACATGACAGCACATGACAGAAAGCAACGCATATAAAACAGACACCGAAACCAAAATTGGCTGAAGCACCTCATAATGAACTCAACTCTATATACAGTAAAAGTGTTAATTTGATAGCTATTTGTATCAGTTAAATGGTAATCAATCCAAGGACGAAAATCTAAATGATCAAATCACTGACATTTTTGATCACATTTGATTCTCGAACTAAAACATGATGAATATTCATAGTGAAAATATGAGTGGTCTTTATCAGACAACTATAAGGTACTACATACGTATACATATCTAGTAAAATGAACGAATAGCTACTACAGATTATAACCCGGCAGAGAGAAATGCGGGTGAAGTCCCAAAATGTACTTATCACATCTCATGTAACAAAAGGCCTGAATAATTTCTACCTGTATATCTGTCATAATCTTATAAACGACTGATTCTTTATTCATCACCCTTGACAAGGTAACCCTACAGGTTTTGTAGCCTTTTTATTTCATCCCGATATATTTAATTCAGTGAATATAAGACTGAGTGGTTAGATCGTCTGTCCAATATTCGATGAAAAGCGACGTAAAGAATTGCTGAGAAATGCGAGTACTGGTATTCGCCCCAAAATAGAACTCGAACAATTTCACGATATTTGTAAATCAGTAAAGATCTGTTGTAATTTGATGATAATATAAGCCCTGATGAAAACAGGGCTTATATTATTAGCAGTCGCAAATTGCTGAATACAGGCTCTTCTCACTATGAGTAGATCTAGACCCGTAGTAGTGTAAGACTTAGCTTTTATTTCACCGTTTAGCAGGTGATTACAGCGATCACTATCGATGCATTTAACTTTAACAAGTCAGGTCAGTGTCTGTTAGTCTGTTGGTCTTACCTCTAAATATTCACCGCTGTTACGTATCTACTTAAAAATTATGTTTGTACACTTCGTATACCAAAAAATCAAGACCACAATTACGGTTGAAATAGCGTAATTAGTGCTTACAAAAAGCAGAAAACATTTTAATGTTTAGGTAAGTCGGTCCACAACATACCTGATACTTAAGCGCACAAAATCTAGAAAATAACATTATCAATTCTCTACTTATTCCTGGAAGCGATTATTAAATAACGAACTTTTCTCCAGTATTAAGTCTGAAAATGTACAAATGTAATTTCTGTTCTACAAAAAGTAATAATAAAATTTGTTAATGTCGGAACAAGATATTTAAAAAAACAAAAGTACGCTTAAAACCATTAGCACATGTAATATGGATGCCATATATTATTATCATAAGTTTGTGAGCTTTTGTCTCTGGCTCCATTTCCAAGCAATATGGTTCGCCCAATCCCCTTAGGCAGTGGGAATTCTTTTGTTTGTAGGTAGTCAGTTAGTACGTGCATTGCGCCCAATTGCGTATGGAGACGATTTTAAATTCGTCCTACTTTAAGGTTTCAGCTAGAAGTATTTGGGTAGGTAGTGGCGCGAGACGTGCTGAAGCTCTCAATATGACGTATGAAATAAAACCAGAAAGGTCGAGAGCTGATGGAGTAGAAACATTGTGTAAGAGATTGTGAATGTAAGATTTCAGAAATTTTTGTACTGACCTTATTTTATTCAATCTAAAAAACATACCTACATCACACGTATAAAGTTATGCTCTAGGAAATAAAAAGAAAATACCAAAATCTATATTACTCTTTAATTATATAGTGAAAGAAAATCCTATGTACCAAATAACTACGACATACTTAGCTTAATAATGTTGCATCTTCAGCAATCTATGGAAGGCAAATCGTAAATTCACCAACGCCAATGGTAGTTATAAAATGGTTATAAGCACGTTTCGCATTGCTTCGCTAATTACGCCTGCCGCTTTGCAAATAACTTCTAACCACTTCGTTAATCACATCTCACCACTCACTAATCACTTCGAAAATTTTCACTAACAGGTCAGCTTTTGTCTGCTGCTTTTTTAATTAGAGGTAGTACCTACATCTAAATACACTATATTACAAGAATGATATTATAAACATCCAAACTAATTCTGAAGTTCAGGCATGAATCATCTCGATCATATAAGTATCTCAACTTGGTCCATAGAAACTTTCACATTTATAATTTCGCAACACTTGGCACTTCATGTTTATTATGATACTCGTCACCAATTTATTTATTATGAATTAGTTATGAACGTGTGTATTTCCTCCATCATCCTAAGCTGTTCGTTTTGAGTACACAAATGATAAATAACTGTCGTGCATTTATTCCTTAAGGTGATTTCTGACCCGAACGTCGAGTACGTCTTGGCCATTTATTGAAAAAAAAAGTAGTAGGTAGTTTTCAGTAAAATTCTCTTACGGAAAAGTTTCAACTGTATTTGCTATTGAATTTTTCTAAGAAAATTTTCTTGAATCGGAGATAGAAACTAGAAACCTATTTGTAATTGCATTAGAGTAGTAGTTTGAACGTTTCGGTAATGTAAAATGGACGAGAAATACGTGAAATATGAACAAGTTGTACAGAAAAGATCTCTAGAAAATATTATTGTATAGCAAAATATTCAGACATTATTTATTTTGACATTTGCTATGTGAGATGCTTTCTTTTCAACAAAATAGGTACTTTGTGGGTTCCATTTCAATCATTTTGGCGAGCCTCATTTAAATCAGGTGGTCTGAAGAGTGATGTCATAATTTACTGTTATGTTATGTTAATAATTCAAATATAGTCAAAATGTTTGAAATATGTGATGTACATATTTATGTTTTTATTGAAATATAAATAATGTTTTTATTAGAGTTACTTAGTTTCGCTGGATAGACTTTGGTAGTTGGGTACCCTGCCCAAAAAGCGAACTTATTTTGAATCGACTATTTATAAAGACTACTGACCTTCCGAATTTTAGTGCCTATTAAATAATTTATAAGTGATCGCTAGTTAAACGAGGGATAAAAACACTGAAATGAAACCTTCATGGCTGCAAATTGAAGACAATTTTCACAAAATAGAAGTGACGGTGGCTTTGTCTTGACTGTGGTTCAACCCTTCTCATTTGGATTAGAACCCTGTGCCCAGTAGTGGGAAAGATGGATCGGTTGATATAAATAATGCACTTACGTACTAGTATAGACTACGCGTGATAATACGAAATTATAGACTACATTATTATGATATTCTATATCAAATTACTATAATAGTAGGTACATTTATATCTAAATTCATTATTGGAAATGTATAAAGATACAATCTATTTATTAGTATCTGTTACCCTTTAGCCCGTGCTTTAGCTTAGTTTAGCCATAAAAAGGCGAATGAAACACTCAATGATAACAAAGAAAATGTACTTAGTTTTGTCCCTCATCTTGTCTCTTTTTTAATGTCCTTTACGTGAAACCGCGTAAACGATGGAGACCCAGACGGGAATCGGTAGTTTTGTTCAAAATTTTTATTGATATTGCAAAGAAGTTAACTTTTTGGTACCCAATGAAAATTGTGCAGTCGGCCAAGAGAGAATAGGAAAAATTAAGTAGGACACAGTTCTGAATAAGTTAGCCTTTTCTAAAGCGTATTCTACTCATTTTATTACTTTGAACGAAGTATCTTTTGAACATTTTCACGTATATTCCAGTAGGTGCCAAGTTGTGGAGTTTAACGGAAAAGTTCTCAATTTTGTTCATACTTTAATTGAAATGAAATATACGCTACGCATTCGCAGTCCTGTGATTTATTGTTAAGTTTTATGATATAACCATACCTATACTACCTCTTTATGTTACGATTCGTAAATTTTACAATACGACGTTATGAATATTATGAAACATTGTCAGACATTGACATCATGGCAATCTTCTGTGAGACTAGGGAGACTAATAATAAATGAAGACTGCAATGTTTTCTCTTTGATAGGATGATGTTCGAAAGTATGTGACAGGTACTTTATTAATAAGTAAAACAATAAATTGATACACGGAGTTCCCTTAAATTACTGGCGTTGTTCTATTTGCGCCTTTGACTCGAGTCATTCTCGCCTACTCGCGTTAAAAAAAGTTTCTCATCAAATTGTGAAACAAATTTTTGCATACTATTGTATGTTCACAAAATTATTTCCCTTCCTGTTTTAATACGATTATTGCGATGAAACACGTGTTAGGCGGCGATGTAGTTAATAAATTTCGTGTCTTTAGTCGAATGCTGGCCAGGAGTCTCTCTCGGCTCTGCGGTCCGACTAGAGTGGTTCGGAACGATGTTTATTGTTTGAGTATGTCCCGCTTGAAAGCGGTCGGTACATCACTGCGACGGCGTTCGTCTGTGAATAGTTTCGAGGGGGAGCACTGAAGGCCAATTCTCGTATTTAACAGTCACTGACACTGAATTTTGACTGAACTGCGATTTAATTTTGAATTGACTCACAATTGGTATTCTGCTACACTTAATCTCCTTACAGTATAATTTCGATATAATCAATTTATAATCTCCTGTTGGCAGCGATAGCCGAGTGGATATACCAACAGACTGCCATGCAGAGGGTATCGGGTTCAAATCCACGGCACGCACCAATGACTTTTCGGAGTTATGTGCGTATTGAATTGTTAATAATCGCTTGTCCCGTGCCTCGGAGAGCACGTTAAGCCGTCGGTCCCGGTTGTCATGAAGATCTTTGACAGTCGTTACAGGGAGTCAGTACCTTCTTAAGGCGCTGTTATACCTCAGAAGCCGTGAAACACCTAATTTTTCGTCGCGCAACTAGCCATAACGGTACATACTACAAACTTGCAAAAAATAGAGCTTATAGTCAAAAGTCTGAACAAAAGACTTTTGAAAGAATTTTTCATGTATTTTAAATAGAATCACGGTAAAAAAATCACAAAAACGAGGCAGAAAATAATCTTTCGTCTCACTGTTTGCAATATTTTGATCGTAAGCTATCATATTTTTTTAATAATATTGTAGGAAACCTAATGAACTAAAGAATTACCCTATTTATTTTTATATTATACGTGTATATTTTGTAAAATTAAATAAAATCTGCCAAACGTCTATGATTTTGACGCTCGGTTGATCCCATCAATATCAAACGCTTGGGCAATTTAAACCTTATTAGCATAAGCGGTGTACTGAGTGTCAGTTGCTAGTTTACGACCCGCCCAGACCTCATCATTCGGCTATGAGCCCTGTGAGAGATAGGTCATGTCGCTTGCGTCTCCGCTGCACGAAATTTTACGTAAACCTGTAATACGCCGATTTGAGTTCGTAATTTCATGTTTTATGTTATAGACTGAATACTTTGAATCAAATAGGCTTTTCATGTGACTATGGGCACATATAATTAGGACCTAAGTTTATATTCTTGTTGCGTTTTATGTGTTGTTGTTTCTGTGCTTATATATAATTAGAAGAATAAAATATGGACAATTAGAGAAATAAAGTTCTACGAAGGATTTGTACAAGAAAGCGTCGTAATAAAATAGAAATTCATCCATGGCCAAGTGATTATGAAATATGAAACATTTTTACACAAATTATTTTCATAAGAGTCTTTTATGTTATTATGACTGACTATGTTATACAAAGGTGCATAGGGTTCCCACCAAGAACTTAGGGTCCCAAGCCAACCTCACCTGCAAGTGGTGCACCTGCCGATCAACGGACGGGGCTCTGGCAAACAAAATATCCCGATAAGCGGCAATAGGCTCGCCACCTATTACGTGGGATCAAAACACTGGCGAAAAGTGGGCGTTAATTATGCCTCTGCCTACCCCTTCGGGGAAACAGGCGTGAGTCTATGTATGTATGTATGTTATACATTAGCGATTATGCATAATATAATTATATAAATTATTCTCACAATACATAGCTGCCACAGTTTTCAATGTTTGAAAGAGTACTAACATAAAATCGAATCATTTTATGTATACCTATATTGCAAATTCATTAGCTTGTCAGAGCGCCTGGAGCGCTAAGATGCCGCCACTGCGAACAATAAACAGTGCTAATATGGCGCTCCGCAGTCCGCACACAAGCGGTAACGAATGTTGTATTATTGTGTTGTGAACATAAACCTATTTAGGTACATCGGGTAAAACTTTGATTATTCATTAGGTATGTCTCAGTACATCTAATATCTTTTTAATTTCTAAAATCAATAATTTATAAGTAAGTAGGTGACTTCTCTGTTTGCTATAACACAAGTTATAGTATTTTTTTTAATAATAAAGTTTCTAACTA
Source organism: Euclidia mi (assembly GCA_944739405.2). Lineage (NCBI taxonomy): Eukaryota > Metazoa > Arthropoda > Insecta > Lepidoptera > Erebidae > Euclidia > Euclidia mi. Next base: position 46,014,070 of record OX123193.2, read on the forward strand.
ATTATTTTTATTGTAATTACAGTGAAGTTAAAGTTACAGTTTAGCGACGTCTTACACACATTTGACTGCAGTAATTCCTAACACGATTTGTTCAAGAGTGATTAGCAAAAAATACACGAGGGATAGCAGAGACTGGTTCGCATTGCGTAAGAATTTGTTGACAGATTCAAATTTTGGTATAGTGGTAAAAAGAAGAGATAACAGCATTAAAGCCAACTTAGTAAAAATTATTTTGTACAAATAAAATACTTGCAATGAAAAAAGCAGTTGCGCATGGAATCTAAAATGAACCACTGGCTTTGCAACAACTGGCAAAGCAAGAAAGAAAATGTAACAATCGAGCCTTGTGGATTATCCATTTATTGGTGCCACGCCAGATGGATTAATAGGTCCAAACAGGATTGTAGAAATTTAATGTTCTATAGTTGCCTATAAGAATGGCCTGGAGAATAGTATAAGAGCAAATAAAATACAAATATGGAAACGTGATAAAAAAGTTAACTGACTAGTCTAAACAAATATTGTAATTGGCATTACCAAATTCAGGGGCAACGCCACGTTACACGTAAACAAAAATGTTTATTTGCTGTGTGGAGTGGCGAAAGTAAACCACTAAAAATGGAAATGATAGAAAGAGATGATGTTTTCTGGGAGAAGAAAATGAAAGAAAAGTTTGTGGCGTTTTATATGAATTGGCAGTTGCCTGAAATTGTTGATTCTCGTCGAGCTCAAGGTATGGCATTGCAAAATCACGGAGAGGAAAATGTTTCATCAGTGCTTGAAGTTTCTACAATACCAAGCCTTAAAAGGAAAGTACCAAAATGAAAATGTGCCTCGTGAACAACAGCAAATAATAAGTATTGAAGCCTCATCACCTCACACACTGCCTTTAACTTTCGATGAGAATAAAGAAAACCTGCCGGGTTGCAGCAGACAGCTAACTTTTGATGTGCTGTAAACTCTGTATTTCGTTAGTAAATGATAAATAAATATCTTTTAGGTATTATTTATTTTCTTTGAAACAACACATATTTTAAGCGAAAGAATTTTTTTATATTTTCCATACAAACATGTATGAGGAGAGCCAACGAAAAAGCAGTAACTCTTTTAATTCTATAATTTCGGTTGGGTTTCGAAACGAGTCGCCTGAATTTGTGGGTATTGGTGGTGTAGGGGGCTTAAGGGAGTTAGTTTTAATCCCCTAAAAGTAATTTTGGCTGCCGGAGTTGCGTCAACATATTTTTAAACAATTTCCAAAAATTCTTAGTAGTAGTTTTTATACTTTAGTACAGTTTTACAAATGTCATTTTTAGGTTTTATGTGAAAAACGTGAAACGAAACGCAAACCCGCCATCTTGGAATGATCATATTGACAGCTAATGTCAAATTTGTGCGTCATTGCTTTCGAGTGCCTAGGGTTAGGTGGACTGTAATAAGTAACTAAATAGGTTATGTTAGGTTCTCTTTTGACTTTTAATCCGAAAATGCCTGAATACCAAAAACCCTGCGAAGCGGGGCTCCGTCAACCTTAGTTTATTAAACTAGTGTGAAGAATGTGGAAGTTGGCAGTGCCATACACACCGATGTTTGGAGATTTTTTTTTTCAGAAGAAACCATGTATTTCCGGCAAGTGAAAATGGTGAGGGCGGGTTCCGAGACCTCCCCTCCTCCCCCTCGACCACTCACAACCCCTAAAAACGGCGACGTATTTCGAAACCTTTACCATAATAATTATACCTATAATAACAATAAAACATCCATAAATAAATAAAATAAATCAACTTTTACTAATTTTCAATTATTTCGTAACTCGCTTTAGTTGAGATACGGTTTTTGCGCTTAGTAGGACAGTATTGTGTTTTTTAGGGTACCGTAGCCAAAAATTGTAAAAGCCCTTTATATTTTGTAGGATAGTATTATATAGGTAGTATTTTATATATTGTAGGAAACCTTATAGATTCGCCAGATCTGTCTGTCTGTCCGCCCGTATGTAACAGCCAATTAATTGTAAAACAGATTTGAAAACTGGCAGGAATGGAATTAGATGTAGGTATTCTATGAACTGCTTCACCATTTTTATACAAAAACAAAACAAAAATAATGAGGGTCTCCATATATGGAACTGACTTAATTATTTTTATCACCTTACGGCACGTAGGTATTTATCTACTTTCGTCAACAATAATTTCGTCAAAAAAATTAATACCTATAACGTCTAATGTAAACCAGTTTTGCTCATGGCTCCACTGAGAACAAAAATTGCGCTATGCCTATATTGTACAAACAGATTGATTTATGTAATATAAATTTTAATATCAGTGTCTCAATTCAATATGCTAAAACGTTTTGCTTGCGATTTTAAAATATTGGAATACGGATGTCGCCAGAATACGGCCGCACACGACGAGATTGAAGGGGGGCGCCCCGCAGTAGACAGAGCTAGCGCCCTTCACCTCCCCTGCTTCACCCCCTCATTTACCAAAACAGTCGCTTAGGACAGCGCCTTAATCAACTGACACTAGTCTAAACGATGGAATATCGCTATCCCTTCGGGTTGCGGAGGTCAGACAGGCAGTCGCTCTGTGGAAAAGCTAATATTCAGCCAAATCCGGTTAGACTAGCAAGCGGACCCCAGATTGAAACTGGGATAACGCTAAGAGAAAGAAGAATTTATAATCTCTTGTTGATCTAAGAGGTAATGTCAAAAACTCAAAAACAAAAACATGAATTTTGCCATTGTATGGGAAAATACATTAATAGGAATGGTAGTTGGATGCCAATACGTTTCCATGCCAAATTAAAATTAATATACAACTAAGTAATAAAATTTCGGTAAGTAAATATATTGGTTCCTTGGATCGTGTGGATTATTTTCAATAGGTATTCAATAATTTTAGATGAAAATAGCATATTATAAAAATATGGGTGTTTTTCCCACGCATCACGCAACGAACGAAACGTCAAAATGTCAATCTTATATTTTGCGTGGGGCTTATAGTAATATAGTCTAAGGTTTTGAATTTTTGATTTGCGCGGAACTTGTTTATTATTTATTTTTAAAAGTTTGAAACAACTTTGGAGATGTCGCTTAAAGTTACTATTAGGTAAGTACCTACATAGTTCAGTTATATTATGTACGATGGTATCATTGTGCAAAACCTAGAAATACCTTACCTGCTCTACTAATAATTAGCAGAATACCGTTCACACTAGTTCACACTTGGTTCAACTTTCGATGTAGTCCCGATCTCATTCAAGTGTCAGTTAAGTTACGAGAATACCATTTATGACGCCGAGACTTGATTGATATTGGAATTTGAACAGATATAATTACCAGAATTGGCCTTCAGGTATTCCATTGTGATTAACTTGCTTTTATGAACGTATATGTATGAGGGCTAAAGTCGGATTGACGAATATGTCGTATTTGTGTGGGGAGATGTTTGCTAAAAAATACAGCCACGCTGGGCCATACTGCGGTTGAGTAACAAGATATGTTTAGGTATATTAGTAGAGTAAAGATTTAAAATATTGCTAATACATATTTTTAAATCTTTACTCGTGCTATTGCTTCACCCAACTGCCTGGGATACAGTTTTTATCAAGTACAGGAGTCTGGTGTTCTTTCCAATTCTTTGGGAATTGTAGCTTTAAGTTTATTATTATATTATAAGAAGACTACTTGTATCTGTATTTTCTGAAAATTAATATTATAATAAAATATTAAGTTCTTTGTAACTAGACAGGCGAATAAAGTATATTTTTAAGAAGCAGGGTTCTAGTTTTACGTGTATGTGAGTATGCGCATATAGTTACCGGATGTCTAACTGTTTGTCTAAGGTATTAAATAAATGAGATTTTCTTTAAATTCAAATCATGACTATTAAGTTGCCACGTCACCTCTCGTAATGCGAAACAGCCCTCAACAAATAATGTCATAGCATAATATTTCGTTAGTTCGTAGTATCACCTAAACTGTAACAAAACTAAATGTATAATTTATGTAAACAAATCACCCACGCATTTGAATATTATCGTCTGATAGAAGTATATTTTAGAATATAATTTGAGTTTGTTATTAGTTTGGAGCGCCATAATCTGCTATCTAAATCGATATTAATTTATTCGGAGTTGGTAACACTTTTGTCAACATAATGGTGTAACTGTGTAATAATTTAATCTGTCACCCTAATTCGTTCCGTATTTTATTTTCTCTTTGGCTGTAGGTTAGTGCTTCTTTATTGTCGTGATGACGAGTCGATGGAAGACGATTCATGAAGAGAAAATGACGAAAATGTCGGCAAGAGGAAATTCTACTCTTTAGATATCATAACTGACTTGGAATTGCAAATATACTGAAATAGTTATTATTAGGGCAGGCAGCGGGTTAAACGTGTTCGCAATGAAGCTAATACCAACTGTACGGACAAAAGAAGAAGCAAATAACAAGAAAAATAAAGAACGAGATAGACAGTCTACGGTCTCTAGTATGCCTAACGTTTAAAATTCGATCGAATAGGAAGTAGGTAGCAGCTCGATAATCTAAGGAAACAACGAAATGAAATGATATAATTATTTATGATTCTTTTAAATATTGCTAGTACTTACGAAATGTCATTAGAAAAAAACATGTTATACAATTAAGGACTTGACTCGAATAATATCGACAATATTAGAAGACAAGCCGAGACCAATATTAGCTTGTGTTCCTCCATTTTTCCTTGCAGGATATACCTAGAGCCAATTAATAGTTATGTGTAAGGGATCAAAATAAAAATGAAAAAATGTTAGCTTGCTATTGAACAAAAACCAATTATGTGAACTACGCGCAATACATGTTAAACCGATATATCCAGCATGATAGTTTGTTAAAAAATATGTTTATCATGTGTGGCCGGAGTTATAGTTCAGAATATTTGTTACGCCCGCCCATTTTAGTTTCTCTCAAAACTGTCAAAACTTCATCCAATATTTAATCTGAAAGCTGCCGAATAACAGGAGTTTATCGTGTGGAATAGTTCATATTGTTATATTGTTGTTTATATTGTTTTGAAAATACCCTGTGGGGTCGTGCATAGACGGTATGACGTATTCGTATGTAGTGTAGTCATATAAGGATTCTTGAACGATCGTGCAGTGGACGCTGTGAGATCACAGTTCTAGAAATAATTCAAGGAATTCCGGTCGTGTTCGTTTATATTATTGCAGTTATAATCAAGTCTCCGGTACATTTCGGTCAACTGCATTTTCATTCCGTCTATTGGATGCGGGTGGCTCAGGATCGGTCTATGTGGAAAGCCTTGGGGGAGGCCTATGTCCAGCAGTGGACGTCTTCAGCTGATATGATGATAATGATTCGATTTAACGTTTTTCGGAAAACAGGACGAGCTAACAATTAAGTGTTTTCTAGGAAAATCAAGATAAATCGATTGAAGTAGATTATGCTTGTTTTTGTGACAACATTGTACTTAATTTCGATATCACTAAAGACTTTTTTTATTTCCGCCTTTTAAATTGATTTCAGATTTTGGCTAAATATCCTTTTCAGGTATTTTTTTGATAGTCCTCATATAATATACTTTCTTATGCCCTGTTGAAAGGACTAAGGATCAAAAGAGAAAAAATTACATCCATAGACTTCTCACGACTAGCAATGAAAGGAAAATATAGTACCAAGGTTATTGACGCGTCAAAGATTTATTTTTACATAGTATTGTTAGAGACTTTTGGTCTTAGAACAGGAAATTAATTTTCAGTGTAAAATTTTGCAATATTCATAATTAGACTTCTTGCGCAGCTTCGCCCGAGTACACGTCGGTACTTGCGACAAAAGGTATAATATGTCTTATTGTGATGTTAAAGCTATAATACTGCAGAATAAAATCAAACTCCGTTCAGTATTTATTTTGTTGGAGAGAGTACCATCACCCATACATACATCAATCCATCTCTGCTAACTTTTGCATTAAAAATAAATAGTAAATAGATGCATAAATAGTAAACACATGCATACATAACTTCACGCCTTTTACCCCCGAAGGGGTAGGCAGAGAAGTTAAACACCCACACTTCGCCAGTTATGTTTTGGTCCCAAAGTAATAGAGCGCGAGCCTATTGCCATTTCGACACCTCCTACGTACAATATCGTAACTGCATTTTATGAACTTTACAGTATCGCGATTGAAAGATACGGAAGCAGAATATTGATGTTTGTGAAGTCAAATAAGCTAATTTAAGAACCAAAATTTGTATACTGATATATTTTTAGCCTTAGAAATTTTACTAGAGGTCATAAGACCTCTAGTAAAATTTCTTGTTATTTTTGTTAGAATTCTTTAAAAGTCACATACGATTTTCTACTTTGAAAATATCAGCCGTATTTAATTGTATGTAGTACTTACTATGTTTTACGTTGACTGCAATCTAGAATTAAGTAATGTATGTTGTATATAAGATAACTTACATTAGAACTAATAATATAAAAATTTGTCGTAAGTTACAATTATCATGATATTAAAGGGAATACATGAAAGCAAATATCTTCATATTTCATAATCAAATCAGTCCAAATAAACATTCCCTTCAGAAAAAGAACTCAAAATACTAATCAATGGCATTTCAATTCATTATTACAGTAGTTTTAGGAATGTGACGTCTTTAATATAAGATTTATTTTCTTGTGTCATTCATTTTAAGAGCGATCACTACTAGGAATATAATGTTATTGAAACTTTGTCTGAATTTTATTGGATTTTTTGTTTGGAATACTATGGTTACCAGTTTCTGGTAGACGTTAAAAAAGATCATGGTGAAAACTGAGGATAATTTTAGACTTGCACATGTTCGTCAAATAATTATTTATTTTCGCCTTAGGTTTCGGCTGCCTACTTGCACAGAGCGCAACATTATAAGGTATACGTTATCTCCTAATAGACGCTTCGATGACTTAAAGCAGTAGCCTAGCGGAAAATGTAGCGAGTGGAGGTGCCAACAGTCTACCATGCAGAGGGTATCGGGTTCGAATTCACGGCACGCACCAATGACTTTTCAGAGTTATATGCGTATTGAATTGAAAATTAACATTTGGCCCGTGCCTTGGCGAGCACGTTGAGCCGTCGGTCGCGGCTGTTATGAAGATCTTTGACAGTTGTTTTAGGGAATCAGTACCTATGAATAAACTGATACTAGTCTAAACCATAGAATAAAGCTATCCATTTGGGTTGCGTGGATGTCAGACAGGCAGTCGCTCAGTGTATAAGCTAATATTCTGTCAAATCCGGTTAGACTACAAAGCACACACCGGGTTCTAACTGGGATAACGCTAAGAGGATGATATAAGGATCTTCAGGTTTATTTGGCGAGTCTAATGAGATTCTACTTGCTGAAAACATTTTATATAGTTGGTCGTGGGTTTTCCGCACTTAGCCACTTATTTGGGCAATTGTGCGTATGTGGCGACTTGATTGACGCCGACTACGCACACCACCTTAGTTCCTTCCAGAAAGCCATTAGTTGGCTGGTGTCGTTTAAAGCTTCACTCATGGTTCTGGGGTTGTTCAGCAGCTTTGCCCGTTGATCGCTCACACTTGCACAGTGCAGAATGACGTGAGCGGGTGTTTCTTCGGTTTCCATGCAGCCCCTGCACAGTGGGCTGTCCGTAACGCCTATGTTGAATATTTATATCCGTCTCTTTTCGTGTCTGGTATGGTAGGCCTCGACACACTAAGACTGCGTCGTAAATGAAAATTAGTTTTACATTATTTTTTACTGCTACATAATGAAATAGATGACCCTAATACGTTGTATCGCTGTTCGATCTCAGCACCGAACCAATATACCTACGCGATTGCGCTCGCGGCGCCTACTGACCGCGCCACAGGTACGAACCTGCACCGCGCAGTACGCGCCTACTTCTCAGGCACTCACACTGCTCAATAGTATAATTGTTAGATATCCGGATGTGGACATATTTGTCATCAAACTGTATATGTTTTTAATTGTATGTAAAATGTATTTTTCGTGTCAAATGACTTTATAGTCATTTCAACTATTAGAAATTAAGTTACCTTATATTATGTACCTATCTAAATGTAATGGCTCTCTACACGTTTTGGGCAACTGTAAGTGAAGTGAGCAGTTGTACTACATAAATAAATAAATAAATAAAGAGGCAAGGGTTGAAGAATCAATAAATTAATTATCACATATTTCGAGAGTGTCATGCGAAATCTTAGACTTAAATGCTTTAGTCATATTTTTGTGCAATTTGCATGTGTACGGCATTATCTCTCCTATAATTAAAATTTTAATAAGTTTTCAGCAAGACGCAAAACCCGAGCAGTTTACTTATATTTAAAACGATTTAACAGCCTGTTAAGACCGACTTACAAATGAACGTTATTAAACATTTTGTTGTGTTATATGTTAATTGTTTTTGTTTTGTTTATGAAAATGTCAAGATGTATGTCTTGACAATTTATATTAAATGAGCCTGTTGACGTCGTCAAGACATTTTTCACGTTGTAGGTGAACAGCATGGAACTTTACAAAACTTGTAAAAAGGCTTAGGAAAAAACCTAGACCATATAATTGTGGTTCGCACGTTGTTTTGACCCGCGTAGATATCGATCAAACAACACTTGTGGAAGTGTTAAACGGGGTGACGAGCGCTATAATAATGTTATTTATGCTGCATTGTTATTTAATAAAACATCAAATTTATGTGTGACAGTTTGTTATATCTACCGTTTACCGATGGAAAAGAGCTTAAACTGATGTGTATAATATCAGGGAGGCTGGGATAAATTCGAATAGTTTAATGAGATTTGTGCAGTTTATTTTATCAACCAAAAAAAATATTAAGTAAATGGTGCAAGCATTTTCGTTCAACGACTGCACAACGTTGCAAGCTTGCATACCAGCACACAATATACCTATAAAACAGCAAACCCATCTTCACGTTCGCCACTCGAGGGCCTCTACCATTATAATTAAATCAATAAACACAATCTGCCAGTTCACCATGTTAATTATGTCCACCGTCCGGTGTTCACAGGCCGCTTCGCTTGATTGATCAGCCATGGCACAACCTTTAACGCTAATTATCGCTAAGTGTCGATCGAAATCGTATCGCTGCCGATGGAAACACGCTTGTTAATTAGCGCTGCTTTTTACTTAGAACTTGCTGAGAAATCACCTTGTGGTCGAAAGTTTCAAGACCAGTTCTAGTAGCCATCGAACTTTTGATTTAGTTGCTTGAGCTTCTATATAAATAATGCAAGAATATTTTTATAGCGTCATTATGGGATTGTGCATAGTTGAATAAGGCTTAGATAACTAAAAGGTTCTGGAATGCAGAATATTACAATAATAGATTTTTTTAATAATAAAAAGATAAGATAATAAACATCCATTGAAGACACATGTGTCATTAAATTGTGACTTTTACGCAGTCCATAGTAAAAAACGGCAGATTTTTGGGTAACTCCTAACAAAAATTGCATATTGAGCTTGCGGCAATACGCACATATTTGCCTTTGGATAAATAAAGACTTATGTACAATTGTACTAACAAGTAAATAAGCAACACATGATTGTAACCAAAGCGAGAATAGTAAATGCGGTTGAAGTACCAAGTAAGTAATATTAAGTATATAATAAGTAAGTAATGCGACTATCAACCCGCCCGCGCCGGTAAGACAATACGACCACAGCCCGCCCCGCAAGCCGACATGCCGAGTAGGTATAACTACCTATTAATTCTGCAACTTCCTAATGGATTAAGACCTCAGTTGATAGCTATAGTTACGTCTGTTTTATGTTGTGGTATACACTCGAGATTCAGTCGACGTGATTGAAAAAAGTATATGAACAGGTTTGTGACTGTTTTGTGGTGGTTGTGTAAGATAGAGCTTTGAATATTAGCAAAAAGCTGTTTGGTTTGGTTTAAAATGTTGACTAAATTTGTTCGTAATGTGCCAGCACTAAGTAGTATTATGATATGTACGAACACTCGTAGCTTTTTATAACGATGCTGCCATACGCTTCGTGAAATCCCCTGTATTGCTACTAGGTACAGTGTGTCAATCGCAATGGCAACGTATTCGAAGCTTCAACGTCATGATCGATGCAAGGTAAGCGAAAGTATACCGATATATTTTTGCACTTGCTTTGCTACTCAACTGAAAGGTCTCCTGAATAGTCGTCGTATGACCCCTTTAAACTACAATTTGCCGCACAAGTTGCCGTTATTAAGTACATAATAAAAAAAGAGATCGAAGTTTTTCCCATCAAAATACAAAAGTCGAAGAACAACCTTTGTCAAATATAATAAAGAGCACGAGCAGAGTCATCACTCATCATCATCATCATCATCGGCCCTATATAGAAACTGTCCCACTAGATAACAACTTTACCTTCGACTGCTGGTCCAAAAATATGAAACCTGTTGTGCATAAAAGGCTGTATCGCCTTTTAACACTAGTCCTGGTATAAAAGGCTGTATCGCCCCTTAACACTACGTCGAGTGTCATGGATTTGATCCCTGCTCATGACAACACTTTTTGTGATCTACAATTCTTGTTTCGAGTTTAGATGTTCTTATGCTACCTACGACATATGATTCATATTCAGTGTGGTCGATAAAACACATACCTGTAAAAAATAGGTAATGTTTTAATATCTTAGGTATTATATCCTATGTATATAACCGATTGTTCTTTGATAGAATATTCTCAGTTGCAAACAGTTTAGAAATGTGCTCATTAAATCCTTAAGGCTTTCTTCCCCGTACGACCTTTAACATAACTGATGAAATGCGTAATATAACTCGGTATATTTATATTCATGCGTGGTATAAAGACTCCCAAATCCTAGAGGATTTAGGAGTCTTTATACCACGCATCAATACTACTAGTAGCCTAGTAGCCTAGAAAAAAATAAACCTTCCCCAACCTTTTCACATAGACTGAGCCTAAGCCGCCTGCATTCAGACAAGATCTTCAGCCCACTTTACCTCCCCTTGCTACGTCATCCGATGCATGGCCACCACTTTACCTTATCTATTTACCTGCCAATATTTACACCAATTTTTTTTACGGTTATTACGCCCTATTTTCTTACGGTTTAGCTTCACGTATAACAATAATATATTGGATCCAGTTCTGCATGTTGATTCTATGATGAATGGAACGTGTGGAATATGATGCCGCGAATGGAAAGAAAATTGATAGCAACGGCTGTGTATGCAATGGTTTAGTGGCTTCACACTTCCTTTGATTTTCAAGTTGTGGTTGTATTAGAAAACTTACAAGTGAGAAGAGATATGCGAACAATAAAGTAGCAATTGCAATAAAATAATATAGCTATTATAACTACATTTGTAAATTTAAGTATTATATATATTTTCCCTAAAAATACTAAATATGTAGGCTTATATATAGGCTTCAAATAACGGTAATATGAGTGGTAAACTACAAATATAATAATATTTGTAGTTTACCACGCATATTACCGTTATTTGAAGCCATTGTGGGATCCTCCTCTCTTGAGTTATGCATAATCATTGCTAATTTTCTTTTCCAGAACCAACAAACATTTCAAGCTTAAGTACATTACTTTATATAATCATAAATTAACTACAGCTATCTACATAGAAACATAAATAATGTATGAACCAAACAGAAATATAAGTATGTAAAACAAAAATATAGCGCTTTAAATAGCATTTTAGAAAAATGGATCATAGGGAAACTTGTATATTATTATAACGTTAAAATAAAACGTTATATAATTCTAAAACTTAACTGATTTCACTATAATAAAATACACAAACAGACTTTCGCATTCGAAAAATAATAGTGTAGATATTGTGACTACATCATCAGCGTGGGTGTAAGGAGGTATTCAAGTAAAGAGGCGCGTTCCATAACAGCTCTTATATAACATGTGACCTTTTCAGATGTACGGTACCAAAACAATTTATATTGTCCACATCACATCGCCTGTTTCTAGGACAATTGTAGCTATGTTATTGTAAATATTTCGACATGAATGTGTGAGACTTTGCCGTAAATATGAAACAGGACAGCCAGACTTCGAGACAAGCAGTCTATAAATTATAACTGCCTTATTATATTGCAGAGCTCTATTATTCGTGTATGTGCCATTATTAGTTTAGTAAATCAATTTTAAAAGCGACACGAAATATGATATAATTTGTGACCTTTACTGCACGCATGAATCTGTCGTCCAGTTTGTGTATGCGTTAGTCACCATTTGATTTATCGGCAAGTGACTGATTGGCCACAAAAACACATAAAATCGTCGGTCCCAGTTGTCATGTATCACGACAGATGATACGGCGACTCAGGCATCCTCAAAACCACTGAGATAAGCCATATAGCGTAGGTCAGTATGCAGTTACTTTACAGAAATGCAAATTTTCTGCCAAACCGAAAGCTGACTAGTACTATAAAGTGCCTTGAATTGAAAAGGAATAATGTAAAGGCCTTGCCACACGGCACAATTTTACCACTGATCAAATTTTCAATCGAATTGGCTTTGCCCGTCTACACGACACAATCAAATCACTGATTTTCATTCCGTCCACCCGATTGGTTAAAATCTGGTGGTACCGCCCACCCGATGCACTTGAGTTGGACGACTGGCGTCTACACGTCACGATTTCATCAAGTGATTTAGTCAAGTTGGACGTAAAATTGTGCCGTGTGGCAAGGTCTTAAGGGGTATGATAATGACCACGAAATCTCGTATCTCACTTTCACTATGATGGATTAAAATCCTACGCCATGTGATGTAAAAGTATATTACTACAACGTACCAAATTGCCTACAAAGTTTATGTTATAAAGAAGTGTGTGTGTGTACCCCATGAACGTTACACACATTCAAAGCCTATATTCGCTGATTGATTGAAATAAAATCTTCTTTGTGAGCCTCTTCGATCTTGAAAGTTGGACGTCAGCCTTTTATATTTCTATTCTTGATAAAAGCAAAAAGAAACTACGTTTGACGAAGGTAATACCAATAAAACGACATATTTGTAATCATTTGGAAAAACAACTTGTTAGCTTCGTAGAAATAATAGAAGTATTATTGTTGAAATATAATACTGTTCATTTCTACCCTATCTGTTTTAAAGTCGGCTTATTTTGGATTAATTAGTCGACGTACAAGGAAACGATAAGTACTGAACCACAGATGCCAAGATGAAAGGATTCAAGAAAATGTGACAATTTATTGTAGTACACTGAGTCACAAAAATAAAATAGTCATTGTAATATGAAAATAATCACACTATAATGACTATTCTAGTTATACACCTAATATAATTTAGTTTTGGGTACCTAAAAGTTTATAGGTCTAATGTATAGTGACGAATAATCGAAAATTTCAGCCAACAAAAGAAACTCTTGCAATACCTAATTGAAGATTACCTTACCTTCAATCCAGGGATTGAAAAGGGTTCCAAAATACCGGTATGGTACCGGTATTTAGCGGTTCTGGTACTCGCACCGAAACCGGAACCGGAACCCAAATGAGAACCTTTAAGAACCTTTATTTTACCGGTTCTTGAGCGAAGCGCGTTTGAACACGTTTGAATTGATGCAAAGCTCGCCGGCTCGCCGCTCGTGACAGGACGATAATGGATATACCGCTCGCTTGAAGCTTAACCGCAAATATTGTAACAGCAACGAAACTTTTCTATGCTTCTATCCTTTTCTGTCACTTAGTACCTAACGTTATTTAAAGCAACAAGAAAGGACGCGGGAACGTTATTGCCTCATCGATTCTGCCGCGTGCTGTCAAATTCCTCTACTCTTACATTATGTTATTTTTTTTAATTCTAATGGTACTTATTGTAGTGTTAAACTTAATACATACGTACATACATAGACTCACGCCTATTTCCCGGAGGGGTAGGCAGAGACTACGGAACGCCATTTACAACGATCCTGACATATCTCTCTTGCTTCATTCACTCCCATCAAATTTCTCATGCATGCTCTTCGGTTAAGGGTACCTCTAACCTGTCCTTTTTTTAGGATGTCTCCAATCTGGTCAGAGAACGTCCGTGTAGGTCTTCCCCTTCCTCCTGCCCATTCACGCTTGACTTACATAACTTCTTGGTCAGTCTCTCATCATCCATCCTCTCCATATGTCCAAACCATCTTAGCATAGGTACCTTTCTCAATAGTTGTCACTACATCTTCTTTTACCCCACAACACTCTCTTATCACACAATTCTTTACTCTGTCGTTCAAAGACACTCCACACATACTTCTCAGTGCTCTCATTTCTACGGCATTTATTCTACTTTCATGTCTATTCTGCCATACCCAACTTTCACTACGATACATAAGGGTACTAATGCCCCTCTATGCACAGCCAAACGTGCATTTTTGGACACGCTTTGACTGTTCATAAAAGCCTTCAAAGCTCTATTCACCCTATTATCTGCATTAACTCTTCTTTCAATATCTTCTTCATTCTTACCATTCCTAGTAAACAGCGTACCTAAATATACAAAATCATTCACTTGCTCCACACGTTGTCCATCGATCATAACATTACAAGCCGTAACACATTCCTCCTTTTCAAAAACCATAACTTTCGTCTTGCTCACATTCACTTTCAGTCCTTTCCTCCCTAAAGCACCATGCATGATTGCCACCATCTCCTGCAACTCCTCCGCTGAAGACGCAAGTATTACCTGATCATCAGCATAAAGGAGGCATTTGACAAGTTACTCATTTATCCTTAATTCACAGTCACTATTTTTCAAATCTTGCAAACAACTGTCCATGAAGAGGTTGAACAGCAACGGCGACGCTACACATCCCTGTCTAACACCTGTCTCGATGGTAAACCAATCAGTGTACGACCCATTTATCCTCACACAAGCTCTAGAATCTTCATAAAGGGATTTCAGAGCTCGTATGAGGCTGCTGTTCACCCCATACATCGACAGTACCGACCACATTTCATTCCTCACCACTTTATCGTAAGCCTTTCCCAAATCCACGAATACGCAGTAGACCTTTTGACCTTTGGCCAAGAATTATTCGGCTATGCACTGTAAGGAAAAGACTTGATCTGTGCACCCCATGCCCTTTCAGAATCCTGCTTATACATCCCATATTTTCTTGTCGGTTACTTCTGTAACTCTTTCAATCAGTACCTTCGCGTATAATATGCCAAAAATGCTGAGAAGGCTAATGCCTCTGTAGTTCTTGCAGTCTTGGTGCGAGCCTTTTCCCTTATAAGGAGGCACAACCTACGCTGTAGCCCAGTCATCAGGTACTCGGCCGGTGCTCCAGCACAAGTTAAATAAGCGCTGCAGCTGACCAACTATGATGCCCTGTCCAGCCTTCAGCATTTCAACTGTAATCCTATCATATCCTGCAGCCTTACTTCATACTTCCCAGCGCCTTCACAATCTCATCCACACCAATGTCGCTTTCATCATTGCTATTATTACCATTTATTTCGTCGATCGATGTCTCTGTCGCCGTTCTTTCAAATAAACCTTCAAAATATTCCTTCCATCTCTTCAGCACGCATGATTAACCATTCAGTATCTTTCCATTCTTGTCTCTGATTGACGTGTATTCTGAGGATTGAGTTCTTTCTCGAACTGCAGGAACGGATTTCTAGACAAAAAATAAGTTTCTCCGGAAATCTTCAGATAGTCTGCTATCGAACTCATATTTCTTTTCCTCTTTTTTCCTTTTAACAATTTCTTTCACTATTCTTTTTGACCTAACAAACTCCTTTTTTGCTTCATCTATGTCATCACTCGTTGCCTTTCCCATTCTTTCATTTGCTCTGGCAGCCAACCAATCTAACCAAGCTTTCTTCTTCTCTGACACTGTTGATTGTACATCCTTGTCCCACCATGTATTCTATCGTATTTTTCTTCTCTTGATCACACCACATACTTTCGACGCTACACATAGGTACTATCTCTTCTTTAAAAGATTGCCATAATTCTTCCATATCATTTATACCATCGAACCTCTCAAATCTTGCGGTCAATCTTCGCTTACACTCATCTTTCACGTCTTTGCCTTGCAGATTTTCTACTTTTATTCTTTCCAAGACCCTATTTTCATTTTGTTCTCGGTGTCGCAAACCTTTAAAGAGCCCACTTATCCGGCTCATCAGTCATCACCAAGAAGTGGTCTGTGTGAATGCCGATCCCTCGATACACCGTTGTATCTAACACATTATTTCTCAAACGTTCATCTACAATTACAAAATCAATCATACTTCTTCTAACATTCTTAGCCTCACGCGTATACATGTGTATCCTTTTGTGATCAAACATGGTGTTTGTCATACAAAGGCTCCACTCTAAACAAACCTCAAGCAATACTTTTCCATTTTCATTTACCACCTAAAACCCTTTCAATTCCATCTCGTTTTACTCCCACCCATCCATTGAAATCACCTAACAAGATCAATCTTTCGTTATCCTTACACTTCCTTAAAATCTCTCCTAAATTCTCCCAAAACTCCTGCCTTTCGTCTTGTTGTCGCTGTGACATACCCGCTACTATATCGACCGGGGCGTAAACCCCTACAATAAAGATACGAGTAAGTCCTATGTTCATTCTCATCCACAGTAGTCTAGCATTTACACATTCAAATTCCTTAACGCACTCATTCATTCGCGCAGGCAGTATTTAACCAACTCCCTTGCAGGCTCTGGTGGTACTGTAGACAGTACCACCAGAGCCTGCAAGGTCACGGCTTATTGGTCTGGGGTAGACCCCAGACCAATAAGCCGTGTAGCTGTCATGCTTGGTGAGGCCACAACCTTTCCTTTTTATCTCATTCACACAAAGAACATCAATCTTTCTATCATCCATCATCTGGCATACTTCATTAAATTTGCCATCCATTCCTTCTCCAACATTAAATGTTGCAAACCGGCTTTCCGTAGGCCGCTTTTCGCCCTCGCGGGAAACGAGACGTGATGGGTTGCGAAGCGCATCGCCGCCGTCTGGAGAAATAAAATTTTCAGTTCCCATAGCGTTCCCACGAGCATTAGGGATTTACTTAGACAGGTTTTTATCTTGTAGATATTTTTTATCAATTTCTTTAAATTCAATGATAAAATAACCTCCTCTGCGAAAAATATATCTGAACTAATTATTTGTAATAGGTAATAGTAACACAATAATTTCGCTGCAGTAAAATCTAAAATAAACCAACCACATATCTCTGCACCATTCTAGGTTGACTGGTAGAAAATGCCTAAGGTATTAAGTCCGCCTTATTTATATTTTTTCATTTTGTTTACGTTGGTTCACCAACAGTTGTTACAGTAAAATAAAGTTAGGAAGATAATTACATGTATGTCTTAAATCTAACTGCACAACTACTTAGTTACAGGTAAACACTGCACGCAAATAATGTTTATACAAAAAGAAAACACTAAACATAATTCTATAATCATTCGCTTATAACAGCTGAAATTAATTATAAAATACAAGAAATTTCACCGTTGTACATTTCAATATTCACTTAACAAATACTTGCTTACTTATTTAATTACTAGCAGTATACAGTAATATACTGCGGCAATGTTACGATTACGAAATGCTTAATAGAAAAGGTTACGCAGCTATGTGTCGAAGTATCTATCCATCTCTTAATCTGTTGACATGGAATCGGTATCCTGGGACCGGTATTTGGAACCGGTTCATCAGAACCGTAATGGAACAGAAACCGGAACCGGAACCGTACCGATAAATGGAACCTTAATGATGTACCGAAAAGTGGAACCGTACCGCTATTTGGAACCGGTTTTCAATCCCTGCTTCAATCTTACTTCCAATATTTAGGCTCCTATCACGCAAAAGATCTTCGCTCCTCTAATAATCTTCTGCTTTTATGTTCATCACATTCTTCTGGTCTTGTGCACTCGTCGTTCATAGTCCAATCAGTTCTGCTCTGGAATGCCCTTCCATTAGAGATCAGGAAGGCGTTGAACCGCTGGAAGTTTAAATCTATGGCACGTGAACATATCCGAAAGGGACTATTGGCACCATCATCTTAATCATTGTATTATATACCTATTTATATTTATTTATACTTATATATGTATATATTTATTATTTAAATATGCATATATATTTATGTATATATTATATTATGTTATATATTATATATTTAATAATATAACCATGCATTTATTGTTATTATTGTAAAATACACCTTATCTTTTTAACGTGACCAAAACTATTTGTACACCTACCATACCTATCTCTGCATCACCCTATGGTTGACTGGTAGAAAATGCTTATAGCATTAAGTCCGCCATTGTACTTATGAGTTGTACATACAGTTTAAATAAATAAATAAAAGATTAAGTAGTTCTATTTATTTTCATGTTAAGTTATTTATCACTTGTCACTTCTTCTAAATCGAGAAGAATAGATTAATTTAGGGAATTGGTCGTGGTCGTTAGGGGTGATGGTAACTGTCTTATAACGCCTCCCATACCGCACTATAAAACATTCACATCATCATCAACATCACATCGGTGACGCAAGCCTTTTTTGTCGTCTACTCATTTATTTATGTAAAAAAACTTATTCAGAACTAAATATAGACATTTCTACCAGAATCTTATGCTTTGCGGTGGCTATTGGAGGCAAAACAATCAGGCACTGCAACTGTGCACAGTCAAGACGGACAAAACGATGCTTTCGGACAGTAGGCAAGTAAGTAGGTAAGTAACCCAAATTCAGTGAGTTTTACAATACGGGAGGAAACAGCTGTCACCAGTGGCTTTTTGCTGGAGCAACTAAGTAATACGGTCTGTCTTTGTGTCTGAATATTGAGCCATTTGTGTAATGCGAGCTCTCAGTTATAGCGGCTTTTAGTTGATACTACAATGTACTTATACTTTGTTAGTTCATTTTACTGTAGCTTCAGTGACCTTGCCTATTATATAGAGAAAAGTGTTGTTATAAAGGTAGCGCTTTTAATGGAAAATATTACTTGTTAGTGATCGATGTTTTATGAGAAAGTATTTTGACAAATAGCGCGTTGCTACTGCAGTTAGTCAGTAATGCTGCAAATCTAAAACAGCTTATTTTTCATACTGACGCGTCGCACAAAGATCGTTATTAGATTTTTACCTGACTACGGCGAAGCCAAAAGGAAGGGTTATGTTTTTGGCAGTCTATGTATGTATGTTTGTATGTTCCACCGTAGCGCCTAAATTACTGAACCGATTTTAATAAATGGGGTGGCAATAGATTCGTTATAATGGCCCGGGTGACATAGGCACTATCCGATAATATTTTTATCAACATTTTCTATTACGGAATTAATAGCTCAGATTCCAACCTCAAAAAAAAATAAACTGTGATAATCATTACGTGTTTGATATCAAAAGAAAGGTATTGGTGAGCACATTACAAATATGTTCATAATTAAATTATACTGTTTCAGTCAAAATACAACTTTAAAACGCGGTTGTTCTTACAATTCACGCGGTTCAGACGCTTTGCGTTACCTTTTTTTCTTTCTTTCTTCTTATAAATATGACAATGTAAATATTCCACGATGAGTCTGTTTACATGCCCCATTGGGATACGGAAATAATTTCGTTCTTTTTAGACCTCATTTTGACGCAGTCGGGTTTTAGTTTTTGAACTTATTTTTTTTATTACTGTAAGTACTAGAGGTAGTCAATAGCTTTTTCAAAATGGCTTTACGAATGCGTTTAAAAAGCGTTCCTAAAACCTGGTTTCAGTTAAGCGGCGATAGCCCAGTGGTGTACGTAACGGACTGCCGAGACGATGGTCTTGGATTCGATCCATAACGGTGTATTATAAATGCTAATTATCGTCTCACGACCAGAGGGCTGGTTTATTCTTTGCCTTTTTCTTTTAGCTTGGCAATGCTGCCAGCCTTCTGGGCACGTTACCAAATGACAGTGATGCGGAGGAATACTACGACGCCTAAACGCCTCCTGCTTTATAAATATTTATTGATGGGTAGATCAGTCGCGAGCGCTCCTCCAGCCAGGTCAAAGGCCGTCCCCCTGGTTAGGTACTAAATCTAAGCTTACCCGGGTACAGGGGGCACCACTCGAGCGGACCAGCTATACCCCCACTCTCGTGGGAACCAAATGAATATTTCGCACGCCACACATTCGAGCGAGGAGCTACGCTCACTAAACTCTGGCTCCACTCTTCACACCAATAATGACGCTGATGATGAGGTGGAGGATCCATCACTACCAAGGGTAGCTTTACCTGGTGTTGCAGCCTGTGACCGGATCCGCTCTCGGTCCTTGGGCAGTTCGCGGGGGCGTTTGGGTCCTTATCGTTCAGCCACCATATCCGCGGCGGTCTCCAAGACCACCACCGCCACCCTATTGGGAGTCGAAGACCCTGGGTTGATTAGGAAGGCATCGCCAGACGTTTCTGATGGCGAAGGCCGCGTAACCCGCTCGGGGAAGAAGAAGGCTTCGGGTGATCCGGCTGCACCTACCCCGGAGTGGTCAGTTGAGCGGGCCGCGGACAGTACGCGCGGCGGGCTTGGGGACTGCGTGGGTCCGCTGCCCACTCACAGCTGCCCGTGAGTTGGTGGCCGCGGGAAAGCTCCGAGTAGGTTGGGTCATCGCCCGGGTCGAGGCCCTGGCGGCTCAACCTCTACAGTGCTTCAGGTGCTGCACATGTGACAGGGACCGAAGCGCTCTCTGCTTTGTCTGCGGCCAAGCGGGCCACAAAGCAAGCGGTGGTGTGGAGAGTGCTCCACGGTGCCCTGTGTGCACAGATGCGGGGCGCCCGGCCAACCACCGGGTGGGCACCAAAGCTTGCACCCCTTCTGGGACTCTTCTCAGAGGGGGTGGTAGAGGTCGAGCTGCGGTTACCGCCGCTCCTGCCACGGCGGTTACCGAAACCAGCAATGGTATTGGGTTGTTGGAGTCGGTTACCGGCTTTGCTTGCGCAGACCATTGCAGAGCATTCGGTTGCCCTGACAATAAAGGCGGAGCCGTATTTCGTCCCGTACCACCCTCGTTGGTTCGGGGCATCAGATGGCTCCGTCGCTGTGTACTTGTGAAGAGAGCCCCAATGGCCGCCTGCTCCATCAAGGGCCGGGTTTCGTCGTTGTCAAATGAGGTCCTGCGATTGTCGTCAGCTGCTATGTCTCCCCAAACAGTGGCCTGGCCGCTTTTGAGGCCTACCTTGACGGGCTGTTCACAGGCATTTTGTGGTCGCATATTGTGCCTGAGACCTGTCGCCATTCCATCCATCCTGCGTTGATTCTTTGCCTAACATTGCACATCGCACAATATTTGCCTGATCAATTTCACCGTCATCTTGCAGGAGTGAACCTAGGTAGCGAAAATCGGAGCATACTGGTAGATGTGTACCGCCGAGTGTAACCGGTATAGGACTGGAGAGACCGCCAAAGTCACAGAACATAATATTATATTCCGTTTTGGTTCTGCTTATTCTCAGGCCTACATTCTCCAATCTCTGCCGCCACTCCTCCAGCTTGCACTGCACCTTCTATGCACTCTCTGCTACCAGAGCGATTTCATCGGCAAACAGCATGCACTAGGGTGCCTCTTTCTGTATGTCCGATGATATAGCATCCATCATTAACAGGAAGAGGTAGGGGCTAAGAGCCGACCCTTGGTGCAAGCCTACGGCCAACAACTTTAGCTTTATTCCATGTCAGTAATATGCGAAAACAATTTTAAAAACATCTTACACATGGTGCTGAAATGCCAGTCACATGAAAACAAAGTTAAGGTTTTCTGTAAGGAATTTATGACTTTGGTCTTTCATTGTATAGTCTCTTGCAGTCCACTGCTGGATATCAGCCTCTCCTAACCGCTTGCTTGCCCCGCGCCGCAACCCACGCCGGCCCCTCTGCCCGGCCACTTGAAAGCGATAACGATCAAACGCCCGCGCGTTTTTATCGCCTCGGCGCGCGGATCGAGTTCCACACAATCGGTCCTTGTGACT
Organism: Euclidia mi; assembly: GCA_944739405.2. Taxonomy (NCBI): domain Eukaryota; kingdom Metazoa; phylum Arthropoda; class Insecta; order Lepidoptera; family Erebidae; genus Euclidia; species Euclidia mi. The sequence continues at coordinate 46,036,094 of OX123193.2, forward strand.
CAATTTGTTTTGAAAGGTTGTCAAGTGTTATATTATTTACGTTTGTTATGAAACTAACTATACAATGTTATCTTTTTTTATTTAGATTACGTCTCTGACGACGAGTGATGCTCGTTTGAAATTGAGATAGCGCGTTTTAGAGCTCGCTTTGTATTTATGAGTTCATACCTCAAAACTTGAAGCGGTAACATATCGTTTTTAATATGTAATTACGTTACTTATATAATAGATAATAAGATAAAAATAAAAAAGTACACTTGTTTATACATATTTATGAATTACAGGCCTCTGATTCCAAACCATTATCTGGCGCCGCGCGGCGTAATTTATGTTAAATTTGATAAGGCCATATAATGCACAAACAACATTTATTAAACATACAAATAAATAACCACTATATAAGTAGTCTCATATTCTTTTAAAACAAAAAGAAATCATACGGATAGCATTCACCACTTCTGAGTAATATGAACATTTCTGAAACAGTTCCCATGCTCTCAGTAAAATAACTGTTGCGCGCCAAAATCTACTTAAGGTCTCGAAAAAAGTCAAATCTTATATTTCATGCTGAAATTATTATATATACGTGTTAGTTATTTACATACCTTGATAAACACAATAGATCTTAAAGAATAAAACTAAATTTAACAGACAAAACAGCACAAATACACTCACACATTCCGCACATTCCGCACCGACTCAACACTCAATGACAACATTGACAACGAACGTTTTTTTTTTTAATTTCTCTATGGAGTCGAAACTCAACTGGGATTAGTATGACGGGAAATTTAACGTAGAAACGAGATACATAATACAAACTAAGCCCTAGAGCGACAGAGACGAATATATTTCACTCTTTCGACCGCGGGAGCCATGTTATATACAGTATGACACGGGCAAATTAGACTGAGATGCGATGTTATATGCCATATAACACGGGCAATTTAGTGTTTGAATTTTGTTATATGCCATATAACACGGGCAAGCAAGCGGGTAAGAGTCACAAAGTTATCCTGATTCAATGATTCAATGGATGTATTGGCCCTACTATACCACACTGGCTAGACGAGTTGGTAAATGGTTTGATGTCGAGTTTTCTGTTACATCACAAACATATTATTGGCTTCTGGCGCTTACGAGACCCACAGAATGAAATACGCTAGTGACACATTGTAATCTTAATTCGTCACTATACTTGTAATACTTTGCCCCATAAATAGTTGATAGTACAGGTTATACTAAGGGAGTTAAATGCCTATCGACACACCACTAAATTGACACAGCTCTTTATAGGTCCAGCCAATATAGGCGATATTGGGTCGACCCAGTTTTGAACTTTTTTGAACGAGTTGGAAATCCAATAGTGTACAACCTGTTAATATATTTTATATAAATAAAATTAACCTATTTATATATAAATGGAAAGGTTTAACACACTTTCAAACGTCACATCGGGACACTGTCACAGACATGATGATATTATGCGGATCGCCTTTCATGTCGTAATAGTAATTATATGTATGCGGGTATTTTTAAAGCGTAGGCTTGCATCTTCTGATTATCTTTATATCGCGCAGACTATATAATTCATGTATTAAAAACCTTACCTAACCTAATCATCTCTAAAGATACATGGTACATGATATGCGTAACTTGTGTTTTAAGTGCGGGAATCACACCCAAAACATTCGTTGTTACTAAAATACTAAATGACGCTACTCTATGCTTTCCACTGAGATAAAAGTTTATCCAAAAGAACATTAATACTTCTTAATGTAATGTCAGTGGCACTCGCAAATTCTTACGAAAATTAAAGTCTTTAACCACAACCCAAAGTGTTTTGTGTCTTCACAAAAAGTACGCATCCACGACAGAAAATTACGCACATATTTTATTCTTGTTACTATTCTGTTCGTGAAGGTTCCCGGATAAAAAGTTTTATATGTTAATTCACATCGTAAAACATACGAAGTTCAATTTTCACGAAAAGCTCCACAGTTTTTGGGGCGTGAATTGCGAAAGAGTGACAAACATATACCATTTTAATATTGACTGCGAAGGCATTTATGATCTAAATGGCCAGATTTGTGGCAGTTTCGCGGCTTAGCGGTCTCTAGATTGCTCTTTTGAACTCTTTGCTGTAGTAAATACCTAACAACTTGCTGTGAAAACACTCAAATGGTTTTTGATCAGATGAGAAAATGTTCAGTAAAAAACAAATTCACTTTCTTGAATTACTTTTCATAGCCTGGAAATGAATAAAGTTCCGAAAATATGTTTAATTCACTGTGGCAGAAAATATAAAAATTATTAAAAGCAAAAGGTCACGCTATGTTTGATAAAAATAATAAAAGTGGAAAATTCAAATTTGTCGCGCGGGCGGTCATCGGAGGCTGAATAGCGGCCACCCTTGTTGTGATAACGTTCACAGAATAAAAGATAAAACTTTATCTGTGAATGGTGAAAATCTGAGCCATTTGTTAAGTACCCATTTCAATTGAGATTTACTCAGATTATATAATATGAACTACTATAAAATCTAGTACAAAGAGTAATTCTATGGGAAATATATAATATTTTACAAATGACACAATTCACTCACACTCAATCGGGGTTCTTAATCATGACATGGCGGCCTCAGGTGCCCATGAGCTTGAAACTAATGGGGCAAACTCCAACTACATATGTGACAACCGTTTACAAATTTACATCACCGATTCGGTCAGAGAATAGGTATTTTCGAGAACTTGCCAACGAATTCAGCTCTGCTTGATTTACGATTTGGCTGATTGTTTATTGGATAGTAAGACCACTTAACCTTAAAAACTTCAAGAACTATGGCAATAAAACATTTCGATCTATACCCATTTTGCCTTTACATAACAAGATTCGATGCTATTAATATGTTTTATTACTCGAACAACAACTCCCATCTCACCCTCCGCAAACATACCAAAATTAATTGTCAAAAAATAAATATGATCACTGTTTATAAGAAAAATAATACTTATTTAATATTTTGGGTTCATTCCTCTCAAGCTATTTTGAGGGAGGTCCGTGTAAACGGAGGGTCGTGTCGAATTTTAATTTGCTTTTTTGTGGCGGACCTCCGACCTCCGACATTGGTGTCCAACAAGAAAGTACGTTTTGCCAACTTTTTTCTTGTATAAAGTTTGGGATAGGTAAACAAGAAAGAGCTATGTTCGCATTCTTTCACTCGTTTTGTGTTGTGTATGTTTTGATATCTGAGTCGAGGTAAATAATGTAATATATATTTACGACTATAAGCATTGCTGAACATGACTAGCCTATGTGTTTAGTGGTTAGGGAACCTAACTGAACCTCCGGCTTAGCGGTCATGAGTCAGGCGACCGCTAAGCCGGAAGCTGTGGGTGCGATGCCCACCCAAAACAAATCTTCGTGTGATTACCGCGATTACTTTATAGTTTTAGTGTCTGTGTGCAATTTATCTGTCGCATGTTTATATTCAAGGATATAGTATTCATTAACTGGTGCTGCAAAAGTTCTCAACAATTTCGAGTCAAAAACAGTGTTTGAGTTGTCATACGATCTGGATTTCACTTTAACAAACACTGATATTATTTATGATTCCCAAAATAATAGTGATGCAACACATTTAACTAGTGATGAAATCAGCCCCTAATAAGTAAACAAAACATAGTGTAGGTTGACGTGTAAATTTAGACGGCTCTTTAATTTATTTTACGTGCTACACATAACATCATATTATCCATTATAATATGTACAATTACGCGGCATGAATCGACAGTAATAGATAAATGGGCTTATGTTGAAGATAAATATTTTTGTAACGTTGGTAAATATAGCTAAACAGACTCTGTCGTGTTGGGTCCATTGTATAATTCTATATTTCTTTATTTTCGAGGGAAATGTGAGTTCAATTCCAAGTCCAGGGAGCATACTAAACAATTATGATAAAAGGATTTATGTGACTTTCCCGCAACCAAGAACTTAAGCTTCTAGCTAACATAAGCAACATTTATTTACAGACCAACGTTTAAAAGATTAAAGTATTGAAAACATATTTCTCCACATCTTGTTTAAAACAAGATGCTTAATATTTTATTTTAAGAAGTATTATTGAATACTTAATTTGATCGCTCTAATTTAGTTTTAAGTATTGATCCAAAAAAGTAACAACTACCTGACTACGTGACTTCTGTAATAAGACAATGTTTCCTGCTTGTAGCCAACTAACTACTCCACCAACAAGCCAGTAATATGTTTTCTCATCTCATCAGCCTATTGAAGTTCACTGCTGGATGTATGCCTATATTACCTACTTACACTAAGTTGATAATTGAACCTATGCAATTTCGTAGAACCCAAATATAAAGTCAAATCAATTGCATGAGACCAACGAGGCGAGAGTAATTTAGAGCGACAGATATTACAACTTAAAATTAAATGTAGTCATTCAAATCTCGCTATTGTTTTCATCTCATTGTTTCATTTGAAAGCTTGGTGCTGAAATTTGTGTCATAGATTATATGATTTGGATTCAATGATAGCAGAAGTGACTACTACCTTTAGTAGTGTGGCACGGACGTCACAGATTTGATTCCTGAAGATTTTCATGTGTTGGATTACTTATTATATTATTAAGTCCCTTTTTCGTCGTCTGTTTGTTTGACGTGATAAACTCAAAAACTATGGATCGGATTTTCGTACGGTTTTCACCAAAATGTAGGGTAATTCCTGAGAAAGGTATAGATGTAGTATCTTCTTGAGTTTATACGAATGTTACACATTGAAATCAAACTACGGTGTACGGTTTCTGCCGTGACCACGGTTCCTGTAAAGAAACTGAAATTTAGTTCTAGATCATTCGGTTTAAATGTAAATTAACTAGAACCAATATATCGCGATAGAATCCGTAAACCATAGTTTGATTTCAAAGTATAGATGTTCGATTCACGGGGGCGGAGCCGCGGGGCTTCCCTCGCGGCTCCGACTAGACTTCTCTAGTAGTTTTGAAACATTTAAGCTTAAAATAATTTTGCTGCGTTTATTGCAGGCTTAAGAGCTTGCCATGTCACTTCTAGGGATCGCATGTCGTAGATTCGATTCCCATACAGAACAAACTGTTGTTTTAAGCATGAGTGATCTGTGTAACTGTTCTTTGACCGTATGTATAGTTCTTTACGGCACATGACTTATTCCTAGTAGCCTTACTTTTGTCACAAAATAAAAATACGCAGTAGTTTGAATCGTATTACTGAACAGTGTGAATATCAACATTACTTATCTACCAACTTCCATTGGATATTTCCTTTCTAGCTGAAGAAATTTCCGAAGATATCGGTACGTTCGTAAATATGTTCTAAGTTTAACTCATGATTTATTCATGTACTTGCTGTCATTGCAAATTGCATTCGCCGCATCGGTAGAGTCGTTAGTCAACATTTTCAATTAATTTAAATGGTCTTCTATTTGAATAATTGATCTTTCAAAAAATATGTTTTTGTGCTAGTGAAGTGGTTAATGACTGACTGCTATGCTGGAGGTCGTAGGTTTGGTTCCAAGACAAATCTTTGCGTGATAAACTTGGTAATTTAATTTGCGTCGAGGTGTGATTTATCAATATTATATGTATATTTATTGAGAATTTATTATTATAAGTAGGTTGGTCTTTGCTTAGTTTAGAATCAGATGACCGCGTGTTGTACTAGAATATAAATTATTATTAGGTACACATACATACATTGAGCTCAGAGCAGGAGATGTCATTTTGCATCAATCAATCAATCAATTTGCATTTCGCTTTAACCGAGTATTAAATTGTATTAGATAAATAGGCTGCTAATATATACTATGCGCGTGGCTTCGCCTGTTTGAATGCCGGTTATTACGTCAAAAGGTAGAGCCTATGTGGTATTCTGCTGTATGAGCTATGTTATATAAAGCTTCATGAACATTCGTTAAATCATTTCAGGGTAGACTAGTTAGCGGACCCCAAGCTCCAAGGCATAAGTATATCTTTGATGCAATCGAGATAACGCTAGAACGATGATAATGATAGTAAATTGATCTAGAATTGATTCTAGTTCAAATCAGCATAATGTTATGTATATATTTTTCTATTTTTTTATTATAAATGATATGTTTTAAGCGCAATCGAGCCTATATATCGTCCTAAGATAAAATTAAGAAAGTCAATTTTGATTACTAAGTATCTAGGACAACATTCATCTCTATGTATTTATTTAATAAAAGATAAGTAAGTATACCTAGTTATTAATTATCTGATTACCATTACATAGTTCAAGCTTTACCTCGTTTGGGATTAGTTGATTATTTGTGAATAGTATCAGGACATTAAAATTAACATACTTAATTGGTTATGCTCAAAAACACACTATTTAATATTTTAAGTACCATAATAAGTGGTAAATACACAGGTAAATTTCAAAATGACCGGTAAAATGAGTTGCTCTACACAACAAAGAGTTTCGCATAAGTAATTCCGATGTAGTTTCAATATTATACTTTTGGTATGAATAAAAAAACAAAACGAACCCTAATTATGCATAAATAAACACGAGTTTCATTTAAATATTTGTTTAAAACGGGTACGACTATAACAAAAACCGAAAGTAATATATATAGTCGATTTGTATGATTGGGATCAAGATTGAATTGAAAACTGGAGAAATAGCAACGCGAGGCAATTTTTATTACTCCTAATATTTTATTTATCGGTTCTGCTTTGTGTCAAAATGTTCACAAAAATCGGCGAACAATGACGCTGTCGAAACGATAGTAATATTATTTATAACCGCTAAACTACCATACCTATATAGGTACAATGGCTGTCAAACTGGTTAAAAATTATTTCCTCTTCTACATTACCAATCTAGGTATTTATAGGCACGGTAATAATATCTATTATATTACCGTGTTATAGATAAGAATAGTGAACTACTTTTTTCGAAACTGATATTGTAGAGTATTTTTATACTAACGTCAGAAATGTAAAATTTATTACTATTATTATGAAATTACTTTAATTAATCATAATTATATTGATTTATTGAACCATACAATATTTATGTCGATTAAAACATATTTTTTGACGCCTACACATTTAGTTATTTATTTTAAATAATAATATAATATTCTACCACATACACACATCACCATCTAGTCCCAGGCTAAGCAGAGCTTGTGTTATGGGTACTAGATAATGGAGAAACATATTATATTTTTTTTGTGAATACATACATATTATACATCGAAACACCCAGACCAAGACAAACATCCATATTCATGCACACAAATGTTTGACTTGAGCGGGAATCGAACCCGCGACCTTCGGCGTAGCGGTCGCTTGCACTCCCGCTGCGCCAACCGGCCGCGGTCTATAAACGTAAAATACGACAAGATTTTTAACAAACCAGTGTTCCAAAAAAATTGTTTATAAATACAAAATATTTGCGCAAATAATTTTGATATTTATATTTCATATATCATGGTTCCTATTTTGCTGGCAATTTATTTATCTCGCTGAAATATTTGTTAATACGACTACTTACTTAGAATACAACACAAAGTAAAATGTAGATTTTACTTTTATAAGATTAAAAATAGTAAGTTCTAATTACGTACTGGTATTTTAATTATTTTATTCTTAAGATGATGAGGTACTTACAGATATATTTAAGTATCGAAGCACGGTAAATCCCAAAATAATCCACACAACCACAGAATATATAATTAGTACCTACAGACACAACTTAAATAAAAAATACTGAGCACCTGAATTCGAAACACAACAAAAATGTTTAATTACGTTTTATTGAATCACATACACACTCAACTGAATTGTTCAGATTCGCGCCAAATAGCACAACGCAATATTTTATTTCTGTTTTGAATTTAAATTCGAACTCCGCGTTCGATTTCGTAACTCGCGCGTTCGGAAACACGCTACGTTGCTCGCGTGCGGCTCTGAGCACAGACGGGTATGGACTGTCTGACGTCAAGTGAGGCCTGTACAACTGACTCATCAGGATGAGAAGCTCTGAGGATTCAATGAGACGGCTATTATTTTAATAGATTTGTGGTCCAGCTGAGTATGTTACGCGCTTTGCCGTTGTGTATCATAACATAACCTGTCTTAATATAATATTTCTTAACGCAAATATAATATTTCGGGTTATTTGCATTATATCAAAACACTTGCAAATGATATGTATTCTTCATGGTATTAATAATCTTATCTTGGCCAGAGACGATAAATTTGCATTTTAAACCAACTGTTTTACCCTAAATATTTAATATATTACATAATAATATACTTTTTAGAGCAATAAGGTACATAATTAAAAATATTTCGGATACTGTATTCTGTTTCATATATTTTTTTTCATATTTGATATATTTTATACCTAAATATTGTTGGTCTCGCAGCATAAATGTGCGCGTGGGATTGGGAGGTCTCGGGTTCGATTCCCGGGTCGTGCAATGTGTTATTGGGTTTTTCCGTTAAGGAATTCTCAGTAACAGCACGGAGTCTGTTAATGTGCCCGGTACGGCAATAAGCTTGTCCCCTATTACGTGGGACCTAAAAATGTACACTTCTGCCTACCCCTTCGGGGATACAGGCGTGAGTCTATAAAAAGAAATTAATTACCACTAGCTAAGCTCGCGGTTCACCCGCGTTATTAAGGGCTTTTGCTCCACACCCGAGGCTCATTGCGTAATGTTAGATAGCCTTTCTGGATAAAAGTGCAATGCACCACAAACAACCCATAAGATCGAACCTGCAGTTCCTGAGATTAGTGCGCTTATATATTATTTTTTTTCAACTCTATAATATACATCATGTCAGCCTAGAGACGTCTACTGCTGGACATAGGCCTCCCCCAAGGTTCTCCACACAGACCGATTTGCCGCCCGCATCCAACCGCATCCCGCGATCTCAATTAGATCGTCGGTCCACCTTGCGGGAGGCCTACCCCTGCTGCATCGCGGCGTCGTCCGGTACTGATATTCCATGGTTTAGACTAGTGTCAGTTTATTTTAGAGGTACTGACGCCTTATAACGATTGTCAAAGATGTTCATGACAACCGGGACCGACGGCTTAACGTGCTCTCCGAGGCACGAGACAAGCGATAATTAACAATTTAATACGCACATAACTCCGAAAAGTCATTGGTGCGCGCCGTGGATTCGAACCCGATACCCTCTGCATGGCAGTCCGTTGGTATCTCCACTCGGCTATCGCTGCTCTAGCTATATATAATATTATTTAGTATAAATTGAGTTATTAGTGTCTATTGGTCTGAGGCCCCCTATTACGTGGGACCTAAAAACTCATGGCGAAATGTGGGTGTAATATTACACCTCTGCCTACCCTTTCGGGGATACAGGCTTGAGTCTATGTCTGAGGCTGCTGATAAGGAGTTCTAAGATTCGGTTATTAAAACATGAGTTATCAGAAGTATATTACAATAAATCTTGTATTTAATCAAATTCTTTCCTATACTAATAATATAAAAGTGAAGAATTGTTTGTTATTTATTTTCAAGTTGTGTCTATTGTTCTATTTTAAAATTTATCTGATACTGACAATATCGAAAAGCAGTTGTAAATTATGCATACAATTACGATAAGATATTTATGAACGGTTTGGTATCGAATCCGAAACCTCTATTTGCCACCCGCCTCTTCAGTCCACCACTAGGCTATCCCTCCTGATTGTGTAATATATATAGGGGAACTAGGGGTATGATGGGGACGCTAAGGGAATACAATAAAAAACTATAGTAAAAATCAACATAATATTTTTATTTATTTATGGCACTTTAGTATTTTAATCAACTACAAATTGGCATAGTCTTTGGACGAAAATATTATCACAAATTTTTAATAATAATATTTTTTTAAGAACCCATAAAAAACCGTCTTGCCCCGTATATGGGGTAAGATGGGGAATGATAACTGGGGCATGATGGTGTTAAGAGGTAAGATGAGATTCTCATTCATCTTCACAGAACATGCATATGAGTACTTCTTCTAAGTTTTTATCATCCACCCCTGCACAAGCAGTATGAGGCCATCGCCCACAGAGTTGACATTTTACCCAATTTTCGATAGATTTCAGGTAAGTGTGGTTTGTATCATTACAATAAAAACAAATGATATCTTCTTGTCCTGAAGTTGATGGTCTGCTCTCATTCTGCAGTTTATTATTTTTGATAGTGTTGTTCTTGAACGATTTACTATTTGTAGCCGGGACGTCCTTTGATAATAGGGTACCCCATTATGCCCCGTACGATTTACACCATCTTGCCCCAGTCACTTTATTTAAAGAAAATAAAAGTTATAAAACCCTCGGTTAGGACTAATGCAATTTTGAATACGCCTATCAATTGCGAGGAAAACGTAAAACAATGGAAAAAAATATCATCAGTTCATTACTATTTCTTACCTGTTTCTGAAGTTGTTTAGAAACACAAAATATTGCATCAATTATACACTTTGACAAAAATTTGATTGTAAACAAAGAACGAATGCACTTTCGCCGGCTGTCATGGCCGCATTGAGTATTATTCGAAAGCGGCTTTTGATTGGCTAATGTGCCACCACGCGGAAGCGTTTAGTTTCGTGTATATATGTGTGACCCCGTCTTACCTCGCTACCCCTACCCCTAGTTCTCCTATATATATATATATGAACTCAAGATAAAAGCATAAAAAATAGTTCAATTTAGAAACCTTGTTTATTTATGCGTGTAATCTAACAGAAACGAATTTATCATTATATCTTGTTTACTGTAAAATGTGATAAAACAAACTGCCATAAAAACACATACTATATTATATTGTGGCAAAAAATATGAAAAAGTGCAATTGGTACTGCACAATTTATATAAAAGTGAGATGAGCGTGAGCAAAACATACTTATTTATATAGTTACCTTAAATTAATTAATTTTACGTGATTAAGACCCGTTAAATAATTTTGTATGTAGAAGTTAATAATTGTTTGAGAGAATTTATCGCTAAAACTACGAATCTAATACTAGCAATATTACTTTGAATTTGATAGCCTGCTTTAGTTGAAGGCTACGCTATAGGTTTATGACAGGCTGCGAGAGATTGGAGTGGGTAGAAATATAAATGATTTATAATATAGAGATATCGGAGATAATTATGGACTGGGTGGGAAATATAAATGATTTATAATATAGAGATATCGGAGATAATTAAGGAATATTCTTATAGATACAGGTTTCCTCACAGTTTTCCTTTACCGTTTAGCAAGTGATGCCTAATTAGCAACTTAATACGCACTTACTTTCGAAAAGTCAGTGATGTGCGCTAAGAATTTTCATCTCGGAAGACATTTGAAGTCAACAAACATCTTGCACTTGGCCTTTGTGGTGTTCTATGGCTTCAACCTTCCGCACAGTGAAAAAATGGCTCGTGCCAGTGGGACACTTTATAGATATACATCATATTAACTAATCAGAAGTAGAGCTCACATTTTACGCATTTAGCTCCATAGCACCTCATCATGCTGGTCTATTGCATTATCATAGCTTCAATTTTAACCATTTTGTTCATAGTACGGAGTACATACAATCATCCCCTAGGTAATGTTATATTAGAATAACCTTGTTGCTTCAATTAGCCACAAAGACAATAAAACAAGATCTAATTAGACTAGGGTTTTGCAGGCAATTTATGTTTGCGGTCTATCCTAAGTCTGAAATCCAGTGTGGTTTCAGAAGTTACTGAAATTTTCTTTTGGCGAATGTTTAGCAAGACAAATAATATAACATAGAGATGAAAACATTTTACATCATCATAAAGCGTTTTGCAGTCCACCGTTGGATGTAGAGCACTCCCAATTTTCATCATAATAACACTCTGAGTCATATTTGGCCTACTATATCACACTGGCCAGATGGCCATATATTGGCTCGATGATGAGTTTTACTTCTTTTCTCATGGATAATATTTGCTTTGCGTGTTTTCCTTAGTCGCCTCTTACGATACCCATGGAATGAAATGGGGTAGTCACCAAATGTATTGTATATCTGTCACCGAGAACTGCCTTACTAGCGTTGAAAGCCGGTGCACCAAAGTAGGGCGGGCGTTAAGTAAATAAATCACGCAGGTATACACTAATGCATGCAATGACTAATTGTAGCACAAAAATCATCACATTAATTAGACAAACACAGTGTTATGCATTCTGCGCTGCACACCGACCGGCCTGTCCTAAAACATATGAGCACCCTCTGGCTGAAACGAAATTTCGTTTGCAACGTATTTTGTCTAACTTTTTTATTTTCTTTACGGTGAGGCCATATACTACCAGTCTGGCAGTGCGGCTTGGCAGACTTCCCATGTTTTACGATAAAATTTTAGAGGACTCTTAAACGTCAAGTAGATTTTCCCACGATGTTTTCCTTTGCCGTTTAGTAAGCGATTAATAATTGTTAACCACTAGATGATGACCACAGTTACGCTCGCACATTTTATTTTCCTTTAACTGTTTCTACCCGACCTCCCATGGTCCTCAAGCATCATACATACCAAATTTCAGCTCGTGAATCGTGCGTGCTGAAGAGATGGAAAGAATATTTTGAAAGTTTACTTAAAAGAACGGCGATAGAGACACCGATAGCTGAAATGAATGGTAATGATAGCAATGATGAAAGCGTTATTGGCGTGGATGAGATTGTGAAGGCACTGGGAAGTATGAAAGTAGGTAAGGCTGCAGGATATGATAGGATAACAGTCGAAATGCTGAAGGCTGGACAGGGCATCATAGTTGGTCAGTTGCAGTGGTTATATAACTAGTGCTGGAGCACCGGCCGAGTACCTAATGACTGGGCCACAGGTGTAGTTGTGCCTGTTTATAAAAGAAAAGGCTCGCAACAAGACTGCAAAAACTGTAGAGGTATTAGCCTTCTCAGCATTGTTGGCAAATTGTATGTAAAGGTACTTATTGAAGAGTTATGGAAGTAACCGACAAGAAAATATGGGATGTACAAGCGGGATTCCGAAAGGGTGTGGGATGTACGGATTAGGTTTTTTCCTTACAAAGCATAGCCGAAAAGTTTTTGGCCAAAGGTCAAAAGGTCTATTGCGCATTCGTGGATTTGGAAAACGCTTACGATAGAGTGGTGAGGAATGAAATGTGGTCAGTGCTGTCAATGAATAGCCACCCCATTTCCATTTTAAGACAGCAGTCTCATTTGAGCTCTGAAATCCCTTTTTAGAGGATTCTAGAGCTTATGTGAGGTTAAACGGAGCATACACTGACTGGTTTACCATCGAGACAGGTGTTAGACAGGGATGCGTGGCGTCGCCGTGGCTGTTTAACTTCTTCATGGCCAGTTGTTTGCAAGATGTAAAACATAGTGACTGCGGATTAAGGATGAATGGGTTACTTGTCAAATGCCTTCTTTATGCTGATGATCAGGTAATACTTGCGTCTTCAGCGGAGGAATTGCAGGAGATGTTAACAATCATGCATGGTGCGTTAGAGAGGAAAGGAATGAAAGTTAATGTAAGTAAAACGAAAGTTATGGTTTTTGAAAAGGAGGAATGCGTTACGGCTTGTAATGTTTTTGATCGATGGACAACGAGTGGAGCAAGTGAATGAGTTTGTATACTTAGGTACGTTGCTTACAAGAGATGGTAAGAATGAAGAAGATATTGAAAGAAGAGTTAATGCAGGTAATAGAGTGAATGGAGCTCTGAAGGCGTTTATGAATAGCCAAAACGTGTCCAAAAAGGCACGTTTGGCTGTGCATAGAGGGGTGTTAGTGCCTACCCTTATGTACGGTAGTGAAAGTTGGGTATGGCAGAAGAGATTTGAAAGTAGAATAAATGCTGTACAAATGAGAGCACTGAGAAGTATGTGTGGTGTATCTTTGACCGACAGAGTAAGGAATTGTGTGATAAGAGAGTGTTGTGGGGTAAAAGAAGATGTAGTGACAAGCATTGAGAAAGGCATATTAAGATAGTTTGGGCACATGGAGAGGATGGATGACGACAAGAACCCAAAGAAAATTGCGTTTACGTAGTTAAGTTTTTTCGAAATAAGGTTTTCTTTAAAAAAAATGAGATTTTTTTGCATCTAGTCCATAAACTGATGCTTTTAATCAAGTGTTTGAGTAATTTTCTTTGTTTACTTTTGCATACCAAGCCTTCTTGCAATAGTCCGATGGATATCTTTTATAAAGCTAAAGTATACTCCGTACAGCATTGTGAAACCGTTTGTAAAAAAAATAACATCTTATTTCAGGCATGTCTCAGTAGCAGTTATCTTGTGAAACTCTTAGAAGAGCTTGCTGACGACCATCGTCACCTTGCGTTGAAAAGATAATAATTCTATAAAGTCCCCGAGAACCTCGAGATCTCGAGTAAGACAAAACTTAGTTAAAGTGTTGGGCATATATATGTTTTGAAACAAATGTACACGAAACACAAATTGAATAATGTTGTGGTAGTATAAACCATGGTTATGTCTCTTACTCGCTTTTTCAGCGGCATTGTGCGCGGGATTATACGTTTTGGCATTGTCGCAGTGGACGCTAATCCTTCCTCTAAATTAAATATATCTTGGTTATTCTGACATCAACTATCTGCTTCCAAAGCTTTTTCGTAGAATAGGCGGAATATACAAACGGCCTGATCAACGAACAGCAAAAAAGCTGCAGGTATATTTACAAGAAGGCTTTAGTATTAAAAATAATTCTCTTAGACTTTATTTGTTACATCTTGCCATTTAATTATTATAAACCTAATCGGTCTAACAGCCTTTAAGACAATATTCTTTACTATAAGCATCTAAAGAGGATATAGTGATTATATATTCTGATGCTCATTTCTGTAGCGAGATGTTGACACAAACATAGTTGCGGTATAGTCGCAATTACGATATTGTGTATCGATGGGATTACTCCTCTCTGGTAGTTGTGTGAAATTATTCAGGTGTTTCATTAAGTATACAGAAGCGTGATTCAATATATGCACGTGTGTGTATTGTTGTATTAGCTTGTGAGTTATGTGTGAATATTTTATGTTTCTGTGCGGATGACTTGGTTTTGGGATGATATTGATGTGTAAGAAGAGTGTGTGTGTTATACAAAATGATTAAGGCTTTGGATTGTTAGGTTTGACAAATTGAAGGTTGAACATCATTCGTATCTTTGACAAGACAGCGTATACATATCCCGGTTTTATTTCAGGAAGTGTAGTAAGCACATGTAGGTGGCACCTGGAGGTCACACGCTCACGCGAACAGAAGAAGTAATGGCATTTCCCTATCGCAAAAAAAGGAAAGTAGTCATCGTCCTAGTAATATTTTTTTTTGCGGACGTATTGCGGTTGCCTGATAGTAAGCAATTACCGTCGCCTATGGGCATAAGCAACACCAGAGGAGTCACAAGTGCGTTGCCGCCCTTTGGGTTAGAAAAAGGGAGAGGACGAGGAGTGGGATGAGGGAGAAGATATAGGAGAGTCTCTGGCACTCTTACTGACCGAACGCAATGCAGCAGTATAGGTATTGTTACTTTACATCGACTTTCTGTAAGAGGATAATACCTACCTAATTTCCCGGTCAATTCATGCTGAAATCATCAAGGCACCTCTAATATTGGCCTTGTATTTCGATAAAATTATGAGTTTACTCACACATTTCTGATTAATTTTCAAACTTGTTACAGTAAATAAATGTCATGTTTCATAAAGCAGCTAATTGCAAATTTACGTTGCCAACACAGAGCATGAAAATATTCGATGTGACGTAAATTCGTGATTACATTTATGCTATTGCTACAGCGCGATTTCACACAAGCGTATCAAGAAGATTGGCGTGTTTAAGAAAACTCTACAACTTTATAATCTTTAGTGTAGCGCTCATAGCAAGACTTGGCTTGCCGTTCGTAACAGATCGGCAAAGTTAAGCAACGCTTGCACAGGTTGCCACTTGGATGGGTGACCGTTTGTGGCATTTTCATCTGAGCGTTACCGTGCTTTGGAGGGCACGTAAAGCTGTCGGTCCCGGCTCTTGTCTAAGGATAAGGGTCGTTAGGCCATATCGGAGGCCTTTGGGCGGTCTGAAAACTCCGACACCAGAGTTGGCCACACACTCACACGAAAAACAAACAAACAATAATCTTTAGTACACCATCATCAGCATTGCTCTAGCTATATCCTGGTTGCATCAGAGACTTGCCACTTATAGCCGAAGGACCGCTTCTGTTCTAACCAGATTTGACAGAATATCAGATTTTCTACAGAGCGACTGCCGCTTGACCGGCTCAACCTAAAGGGGTAGCGAAATTACATACCTTAGACCATTGATATCAACCTTAGACGAGTATCAGTATATCCAAGGATATTGACTCCACCTAACAACTGGTAAGGAAAGATCTTTATGACGGTTGGGATAGCTTGTTGGGCTTAAAGCATGCTCTGTGAGCAAACGATAATTAACAAGAAACTAGACTCTCTGCGTTACAGGCTGTTGCTAACTCCCATAGGCTATTGCTGCCTATAATAATCTTTAGTTCAGAAATAAAAATCTAGGCTTTTTAGCGAGACATTTCTAGTAAATGTAATAACTTAATAAAGCAAATATAATCTGTTTGACTTCAATAAGCTTGAAAGCCTCTGGTAATACAAATATATGAACACACATCTAGATCAATTACATAGTTCTCGAATACATTAATATACCTACTCTGAAATACAAGCGCTTCATATGAGATAGTGGCATATAAAACAGAACTGACAATATACGATTCATGTCTGATTTGGATTATGGTTTGTTTACCTTTTAGGTATCTGTACAAAAATTATTAAAATGGAGGGGTTGAACGTTTGTAATCTTTGAAATGCTATTCCAGTATATATTGAGTAAGATTTTATGTTATAAAAGCTTATCTCATGCTTAAGAGAAACAGTAGGTCTCGTACACAGACTAGGGACCCAATTCTCCTAAATAAATATAGTTTCGATATCATGTCAGTGTCATACTTACGTCACAAAAAGCGTATTCTTCTAAATTATCTGATAATAGAACAAAGTTGTAACGAGATCGTAAATTGAAAAGTGTCAAAATATGTGTCAATGACGAACTGTTTAATTCAAATTATACGATAATGACTTTAGGTTATCAGAATACCGCTTCTGAGTACATTAAAAATCAATGTCATATAAAAATAGGAGAATAGGCCCCCAGAAGCACAACTATCGGTAAAATGTTAAACCATACATTGCCTTAATGTAGAACCTCACCGATTCTTATAATATCATTCATGTAAAATATAAAGATACATACAGCTGTCATTTCATTCTCACTCTCTACTCCTTGTCCACTCCTCACGTTGGCATCACTGGCATTTAAGACTTTGCGTGTTAGGTGTAAGTGAGCTTTACAAATAAACACAAACTTCGAACTTGTTCTACTTCATACACACAGTGTGTATGAAACAGGCGGTATAAAACAAATAGAATGCGGATGAAACAGTGGCATATATATTTCAATAATCCCACAGTCCTACACCTTTCCCAGAGAGTTAATATTTACAAAACTCCAACAAAATCCGGAATCCCGCTCGATATTCGTCGATCGAAATGAAAATAGCTTTTAATTATTATGTACTTGAAAAGTGGTAGCCATTTTTACCATTATGGATATTGTGAACAAAAAACCGCACATTAAAAAGAATCGCTTTTTTATGTGCGGTTTTTTGTTCATAATCGAACATGGTAGATGAGAGTTTAATTAGCGTGATGTTTCTTTTCTACGTAACCTATGAAAGTATCTAGAACGTTCAGGTTTAGTAGGGTAATTTATGCGTCGGTGTAGCTATTATGAAAGAAAAACCGGATCATCGGATTGAACGTTTCCAATAAATTGAAATAGAATAAGCTTAACATTTCCAATAAATTGAAATAGAACAAGCTTAAACCACCAGTAGAAACAACCTTTGAAAACCGAAGTAAAAATGTTATATGAGTAATGCCCGACCAATGTTGCAATCGAGTTAATTATTCAGGAAAATAATTTTATCAACTTTTTGTTTTTGTATTTTACATAAAACAAAAACATAGCACCCCCCAGTCGCATTCATCGCGTATACTGATGGTCTAATACTTTGAAGTGTTTCTGACTACAGGGACAAAATGTCAATACCGTTAAATAATACCCCAAGTTATGCATCTGTTCACGATTTATAAGCTCAGAACCATAGTGCGATTCAGGAACATTTCATTGTAATAATTAATTTATTGTCGACAAAAACTACCCTAGTGTACGATAGATGGCGACGTTCCATTCGGCTGAATCGCGCTATGGTTTCGTTACCGCGCTAGGTATATATAGATTGAGATCAATTGAAATAAAGCATTTAGTTCAAGTTACAGTTTAGTTTTATTAAATAACCTACAACTAGTAGCTCCACCTTCATACTTGGCCTCACACCAGAAAATTAGTTCCGAGTGAGTGCGAACTAATTCAGCATCCGTTACCCAAACCACAATGTTTCCGAAAAAAGACCAAGCAATTGTTATCGACGCGATCGAAAATGTTCAGATAAAAGAATACGCTCAAGCTTTAGGCAAAATAATAGAACCGTCGCAAATTCGTTTCCTGTCAAGAATTTCAAACAACCGTATATGCATATATGTATCCACAAAGGCAATGGCAGATGATATCGTTGACAACAAAAAATCAATCATCGTCCAGAACCAAAAGTTACCAGTACGTCCACTAATCAATCGCAATAAACACGTCATACTTTCAAACGTATGCCCCATCATACCACATACTGAGATAGAAAAAAAGTTGCAAGAAATACAAATAAAACCTATGTGTCCTATTTCTTTTCTTTGGGCTGGTCTCAATGAAACTGGTTACAGTCATATTTTGAGTTTTCGACGACAAATGTTTATTACACCGGAAGACATTGATAAACTACCAGAAAAAATTGCTATAGAATACGCCGACACCACCTACTGGATATATATATCATCGGACACTCTGACATGTTTCTTGTGTAAAAATTAAGGTCATCTAGCCTCTAATTGCTCAGAAAAGGACGTGAATACAAACTGTGCTGAAATGCAGGAAGACAATGATAAGCAGGACAACTTGGTGTTCCAACCTGTTAAATGTCCACACCCACCCACAGATTCTTCGACCTCAGCTGTTACTCCTATACCTTACCTTTCTATAAAGGATAAAACCTACAAAATAAAATTACCGATGAAAGCTACAGCGAGGACGACATCGATATCTCTTCCCAATCAAGCTCAGATGAAATAAGGAAAACGAAAAACGGAAAAAAAATTAAAAAGTCGCCAAAAATGATTTAGATTCTATGGAATGGCAACACATTGAGAACTTTATTGTAAACTCCAAGGAAACATACCCATTATCATTAATAGAATTAAAAGAATATCTCAAACACACGTTTGGCGTTAAACATATCGAAGAAATAACCTTCAAGTACACCAACAATATAGGTATTTTAATTGAAATGTTCAAAGATATTTTGCCTATCATTACCAACCGCAGTGTTAAAAATAGACTGACACGAATCACAAGTAAGCTCAAAATCGTAAGAACTAAGTCCTTGCAAGCATAGTATATTTTAAGTATACACAAATCTAACTTCAATTTACAACATAAATTAAACTTATAAGTACATTCTCTTGGTACATATTTACATTCAATCTAAAACTTTCTACTTATATCTTTTATACACTTTTAATAACTAAACTATATTGTAAAACTACATTAGTCATCTACAAAATGAATAAACCAAATAAACACTTAAGGCTTAAGATTATTCAATGGAATAGTCAAAGTTTACTTCCGAAACTAACTGATCTGGAACCATATTTATATAAAAAAAAAGTACATATTTGTATTATTTCTGAAAGCTGGCTTTGTCACGACCAACAACTTCACATATCAGGCTTTTCTGTTTTTAGAAACGACAGAATAGATGGGTACGGGGGACTTGCTATTCTAGTACACATGTCCATAAATTGTATTCTTAAAAATCTCCCAAATGTCTGCAATAATATTGATACTTTATGCGTCGAAATATTGAATAGTCGTAATCTTTAACATATAATAGGTGTTTATTCGCCGTCAAATATACCAGTTAGCGGTAGGGATTACGAGGAACTTTTCGGCTATTTTTTCTGAGAAAACTATAATAGCCGGAGACTTTAACGCGCACCATCAGCCTGGTCGTACATAACTGACACTCGCGGTAGACTACTGTCAGAATCTAGCGCTGAAAATAACTACGTTTTTCTAAATAACGGATATTTTACACGCTGCGCTAAACTCAATAATAGTATAATTTGTACATCACCCGACCTTACCTTCTGTAGTGCTGATATTGCACTGGATTTTGATTGGAAGTGATCATCTTGTTATCTCAATTAATATATTGGATTCGATTCAAAACAGTCCAGAATACAAAAGAAACCTTAAGAAGGCTGATTGGGCACTGTACACTCAACATATTAAATCAGCTTGCGAGAATTTAACTTTCACCGTCGACCTGCAAAATAGCAACAATAATCTAATCAATATTATTGAAGAAAGTGCTGACCAATACATTCTTCTTGTTAAACACGGTCCAAACACTAGTAAATTTAAGCCAAAACCTTGGTGGAATGCAGAATTATCTAAGGTGGTGGCAGAAAGAAGGTTAGCTCTAAAACAGTTTAGGAAACTTCGCAGTGTAGAAAACTATATTATTTACAGAGAGAAAGTGATAATAGCCCGAAGATTAATTAAACAAGCTAAAAGAAATTCCTGGTACTCATTTTGTAATAGCATAGACTCCAACATGTCTACTTGTGAAGTCTGGAGAAAAATGAGATAGCTTAAGGGTTATCGAAGTCCCAAAGATTATTTACCAGAAAATACAGCCGTATCTTTTTTAACAGAACTCTCGCCTGATAGCGTCTCTGCCCAACCATATTACTTTAATATAAATCCCACCAGTTCAAGTAGTCTATATACACTTTCAGAACTCATGTCAATACTTAAAAGAAAAGACACCTCTGCAGGAATAGATTACATTACCTACTCTATGATTAACAACCTACCTCATAACGCTAAAGAATACCTACTTCATATATACAACATTATTTACAAAACAGGTCTGATACCAGATCAATGGCGTAACATTAAACTAATATCCATACCTAAAAGGAATACCAATTCTATTAAACACCGTCCTATATCTTTAATCAATTGCTTATGTAAAACGTTTAATTTAATTGTAACTAGACGTTTAGAATACCATTTTGAAAACAAATCACTTTTTAATGAATGTACTATGGGTTTTCGACGAGGATTTTCTTGCCAGGATAATCTATCTAAGTTTATTGTTGATACTGAAATCGCCTTCGTAAATAAAGAATATGTTCTCTGTGCTTACGCAGATATAAGCAACGCTTATAACAATGTCGCAATTGACTGTCGTATATCTGCTCTATTGAAGTTTAATGTAGACTTGTATTTGTGTAGATATATAAGAGAATTCTTAAAAGAAAGGTTTTTGGTGTATAAACTTAGCGATGGCAAAATAATTACTAGAACTTGTCGGCAAGGCCTAGCCCAAGGGGACCCCATGTCACCTATCCTGTTTAACATTGTAACCATTGCATTATGTAACACTTTGGTAAATACTGTTAAAGTTTCGCAATATGCTGACAATTTTGCATTGTATTATATTAATAAAAACATAAACACATGTGTTCAAGTTATACAGACAAGTCTCAACACATTTCAAATAATTTTGGAGGATATAGGTCTCAACTTGTCTGTTCCTAAGACTAAGGTTTGTATATTTACCAGGAAATAAATATAACAGTAAATGACACCGACATGGATAAGTAGGTTCGTGATTTTGTATGTTTTTCTATTCATTGGTTTAAAGTATTAAAGTGATCATTGTGGAAAACTTGGACTTAAGCCGACCTAGATTGCTGTATATTCGTTCATAAATAATTTCAGCAAAACGTTTGTGTAGGTGGAATATTAAACTAATGGACCTATTATCTGCCTTGTTTTTTTGTGATATCATTTTGGCGGATTTATTTAATCTGTGTTAAAAATGTTGTGATACAAAGAAACCAAGAGAAAAGCCTAATTTAAAAAAATTGTTGACAATTATGTCCTTTTGAGCTTCGTTGTGAGACATTTTGCTCAGCACATTCATCACTTCTAAGTATAATCAAAATGATAAAATTTATCCACTGGGCTTCATATACCTATTATTTACTAAGATACCGTATTTGATTTTCTTTTCGATAAATTTTAGAATATACAGCGGACATCGAGCTTTAGGACCCTATCGCATTGGGCATGTGCGTTCTTCGAGCGTGCGCTCGCATCGCTATGTCATAGAATGATTTTCTGACAAGCACCTGAGTCCAGAGTTCGGCATCAAAGACTGCATTGTTTAAAAACTATGTAGTCAGTACTGGCCTATGTCAACGTTTAACGACATTGCATTAAATGTTGAAAAATAAGGAAGAACAGAATATATAAAATTTAAACCGAGTTCAAATCTGTCTACCTACTTAAAAGGATATATTTATTTTCAAAAGCACCAATTTTGAGTTCCGTGCCAGTCAGAATCACGGATACATAAATTTTATTATTTATTTCTCATCATAGGAAACTATACAGTATGAAAAATTGACAAAAATATATCTTAGCCAGACTTCACCCACGGCCCTACCCCTAACTATGTCCACAAACACAACGCCATACCATTAGTACGTTAGTATAATTAATTATTCTGTGCCATTAGTTAGTTAGTTGGTCGTGGGTTTTCCGCGCTTAGCCACTTATTTGGGCCATTGTGCGTAAGTGGCGACTTGATTGACGCTGACTACTCATACCACCTTAACACCTTCCAGAAAGCCATTAGTTGGCTGGTGTCGTTCAAAGCCTCACACATGGTTCTGGGGTTGTTCAGCAGCTTTGCCCGTTGATCGCTCAAACTTGTGCAGTGTAGAATGACATGAGCGGGTGTTTCTTCAGTTTCCATGCAGCCCCTGCACAGTGGGCTGTCCGTAACGCCTACGTTGAATAGGTGCTTGTTGAGTGGACAGTGGCCGGTTATTATGCCTATCAGATGCTTGAGTGTTTTTCTCTTTGAATGCAGCAGTTTGTGCGAGAGTCGCTTGTTCAAGCACAGGATAGCAACTTTTGTTTGACTGCAATCTTTTATGTCTGCCCACTGTTTTTCGTGTTCGTGTGCGGTTCTCTCGCGTAGCCATGTTTTGAGTTGGCTTGCCGGTATCGGTACAATCGGCTCGGGTCCCATTATCATTGTGTCCGATTGCTGCCGAGAGCTTGTAGCACTGAGGCACTGTCTGTAATGATGCGTATAGACAGGTCGCTTACGTTTCTAGTCGCGATTGCTGTTGCGGCTCTTGTAGTCCCAACACACTCGGCTTGGAATATGGTGTTAAGAATACCAAGGGATGTTGAGATATTGATATGATATTTAAGTCATGGGAAAATACGCCCGCACCTGTCCCATCCCATACCATAACATGACGCCGTTGTCACGTGAAAGACGGACAAACCAAAAACCACACTTCTGCAACTATTATATTAATGTGGATATCTAATAGACAAGAAACTTAAACTTGAAAGACATGTGAAGTCTGCCAACCCGCACTTGGCCAGCGTGGTGGACTTTGGCCTTACCCTTCTCATAGTGAGAAGAGGCCCGTGCCCAGCGGTGGGATAGTATAAAGGGCTGATGATGATGATGATGATGATGATGATACTAATAGAATCGTGCACCAAGTTTTATTCAGATCCACTCGAACGTTTTTTTCTGATTGAATACACATTTAAAATATCATAACAGGATAGTGAGCTAGCTATGTTACGGAACTGATCACGAGATTAAAAATTGAGCTGATCTGGCTATATTAATAGTAATTTGTTTATATTACAAATACTTCTTCATAATTTAGTGTTGACAAATGTAGGCACAAGAAGTTTAGTAAGTAAGTCAAGTAGACATTAGACAATTCAAAAGTTTTTTTACGAAAGCAAATGTCTCTTCTTTATTAGTTAGTTCATTGTCCCTCAATAAGACAAAAGAAGGCGTCGGGTAATGAATGAAGTGTTTCTGAAATGTTCGCTTCGGGAATTTGTATTGGGAATTTTGGACGGGTGGCCAAGATAAACTAATGAAATGGGACCGAGGTAGCTTTACGAAGCTATTTTACCAATTTATGCTTTTATAAAGGTAACTTAATGTTGGAGACAGCAAGTTTTATTTGATTCCCAGATCTGAATAAACAATTTTCGTCACCTGGCTCAGCCGAACTGACTGAATAGTTATTGGCTGACATTATGGAAAACTCTTCATTTTAATATTGCAACTTGTGAATAGAAAAAAGTTTAACCATAAAACGAGAGTTCTAGCTGCGGTTGCGTTTTATTGTACTGAAAATTATTCGATAATATTACTCGCCTTGTAGATGTTTAAGATAACTGATATTATTATTAGAATAGCGAACATCGTCGCAGCCAAACAGCCCAATGATCCCAATTGCGTAAAAGATCTAATCACATTTATTCGGGATCTACTTTAATCAAAATAATTACTCAAAAGAAGACTTCTAACAACCACGCATCTACCGCCCATCCACTCCTACTTCTTCCAATATATTTAATTGTTTGCGATAGAAAGAACTTAAGTCTGAAAATCCCACCGATCTACTCACTACTACATAGGTAGGTACTTCATCATAAATCTAACTATATTAAGAATGAATAACAAAGATGTTATGATATTAATGCACATATAAAATGTCTTAAATTTACTGCCGCATCAGAATTGTCGTAGATAACTGCTCTACAATCCTATTACGTTACAGCTTTACTCGCCCCTTAATTGTAATCACACCATGTTAGCGGTCCATGTCGATAGATGAAATCGACACCCAGGCGCTCAGATACGATTAAGATCAAATCAGTGTCAAAGTACAGTAGCCAGCCATGCTCGAAATAGATATATATCGAAAGCGGGGCGATCTATAGCCTATCGACACATCAATATTCGATTTCCCAGTGGTCTCGAATTGTTTGAAGAAATATGTTTATATGTAATTTTCAGCAGCCGATATCAAACGCTTATAATTAAAAAAACTAAAAATAAAATTTCAATGGGAAGTAACCGCGTTTGCGAGCTTTTCCAATTTCACGTCGTCGCCATTTTGTTGTGTGCTGTCAAATCCGACGTGATCTGTACCCTGTTGTTTCAGAACAAGGCTACGGAAACTATGTATACAATAATAATAATAATAATATTCTACCACATTCTACCACATTCACACAACACCATCTAGTCCCAAACTAAGCAGAAGCTTGTACTATGGGTACTAGATAATGGATAAACATACATATATACTTTTTTTTTTTGTAAATACATACATAATATATATAGAAACACTGAGTAGAAACAAATATTCCGTTGTTGAATGTAATGAAAATTCGACACAATATTTTTTAATTGGGCAAGTGCGAGTGGGACTCGCGCACGAAGGGTTCCGTACCATCATTTATAAAAGAAAATCACGTTTGTTGTATGTATACTTAAATACTTTTTAAGTTTCTACCTGTTTATTAAGATCGAGTAACAAATTGCTTAAAAATTACGTTTATTGTATGGGATTACTACTAAGACTCTTTATTATTTACTTTTTTTATTTATTAATTTATTTTGAAAAGTAATATACAACTACATATTCTGTGAAAATTTAAAGCGTCTACCTGTTACAGTTAGTAATTTTGAGCAAAAAATACGAAGAAAACACGTTTTTTGTATGGGTATCTACAAAAAATTATAAAAAATTAAATATTAAGGGGGGGCCTTAATATTTAATTTTTTATAATTTTTTGTATTTGTTATAAAATACATAATTTCTGAAAATTTCAGCTTTCTAGCTATCACGGTGTATGAGATACAGCCTGGTGACAGACAGACAGACAGACAGCGGAGTCTTAGTAATAGGGTCCCGTTTTTTACCTTTTAGGTACGGAACCCTAAAAACGAATAGACGGGCGCAAGCTGATCACATTTTTTAGTTTGAGTTTTACATTTTTGCTGTTTTGAATCGGAATGGGCCGTCTACCGATGAACTACTATGCTCTCACAATATTGATGTTGTATTATATCAGTGTCCTTATTTCTAGCGTTTCGTTTGGCACTCGAAGACTCCAGAGGAAGAACAGCGATACCAGTTGTTGTAAACGTGGCATATCAATAAATTTGTCAAAACAAAATTGTACTCATTCATCCATGCACTTGTGGTCACGGGCTAAGATACCAACCTTCGTCCCCCGTCCCTTGGGCGTCGTACAAGACGATTTAAGGATTATCCAAGGTGGGAAGGAGTATGAGGTGAGAGGGGAGATCACAGCGGGATACTTTTTCAGCTTATAACGATTACTAATCCTCTTGACGAGTACAATGATAATGGCAAATTCGAAGGAGCCATGATCAGACGCTAATGTGATCTCTATAACCTTACTCGCATAATTTATAATGCAAATGTACACGCGATGTGAAATATTTTACATAAAACATTTAATTTTTTTTATAATAATATTCTACTACATACACACAACACCATCTTGTCCCAAACTAAACAGAGCTTGTACTATGGGTACTAGGCAATGGATAAACATACATATATACTTCTTTTTTAATACATGTATACATCCCTGGTCACGCACGAACCCGCGACCTTCGGCGTTGCAGTCGCTTACAGTCCCGCTTCGCCAACCGGTCATTACTACGTGTTATTACTATGTTACTTTGTGTCAATTGGCGCTTACGTTAAGTCAATAAACAGGTCCAGGTCTTGTTATAATATGTAATACGATGCTTGTCTATTTGTATTGTAAAATGAATCGGTAATAGCATGAAATGATGCGTATTTATATAGCGCTCATAGCGTGAACTAGCTTGCCGATCGTAATAGGTTGGTAAAATCCAGCACCGCTTGTACAGATCACTACTTAGATGGGTGAACGCATGTGGTTTTCATATGACCGCGTGTGCTTCGAAGGGCACGTAAAGCTGTCAGTCCTGGTTCTAATCTTAGGAAAAGAAAGGTGAGACCTATGTCGGAGATCTGGGGGTGGACTGATAACTTAGACACTACTGTTAGCCACATACTCACATGAAAAAGAATACGATGATGGAACTTAGCAAAAGTCTCTAAAAGACAGTTACAGATTGTTAACTACTGGTTTGTTTTAGATGTATTTACCTTAGGCTACACTGACGAAACGTTAATTTTGGGAAAAAAAGTCGTGAGCATTATCACTCCAGGTCACAAAGCCTACACTATGTTTTTGCCACAAAATGTCCATACATTTCAAAACACACGCAACCTCCAATTTACTGAAGCGCACCGTAAATTTAGAATTTATGCACGTGACGTAACTCTCTAAGGATCTCTATACAATAATATTTCTGTTCTTTTACGATTATCAATAAAATGTCTAGCGTTTCCATACGTGATATGAAATGATATTTTTCGCGCGTGCAATTTCATCGGTAGCGCTGCTTATTATTCGATATGCGATGACGTTAAATTGTAAAAAAAACATGCAAAAGCTTAAGCCTGTCGGTAGATTGACGTATTTTGAAACGGAGCGTAAACCGATTTAGTCACGACATACCGACGGGTGCAGTGGTGGCAATAATTGGGGAATTTGCCCGTTTGATAGGGAGATAAGCGTTAGGTTATTAACAATTTATTATGTACATAACTTCGGAAAAAGCGGCGATAGCCCAGTGGTATATGTAACGGACTGCTGAGACAATGGCCTCGGGTTCGATCGCCTGGGTCATCGGGCACACACCTCTGACTTTTTGAAGTTATATGTGTATTAAAGGTTAACTATCGCTCGCTAAATAACGTGCCCGGAAGATGGCAATAGGCTCGCCCACTATTACATTGGGACCGAAACATAACTGGCCTACCCTTTCGGGGATTAAATAGAACCCTAGACACTCTATGTCTCTCCACTAGACTATTGCTGCATACACAACGTAAAGCACAACAATTCATGAAAGTACTAAAGATGCTGCAAAATGTTCAAATATATATATATATATATATATAAAAGATAAGATTATTAATTCGGTATTAATTGAATGTCCCATTAGCGTCTGATTGGGAACGTTATGACCCGCATATAAAACAATTAAACTTGTCCGATAGCTGTAACGTTGTCGCTGTGTGTGACACGGTCTGATCGTACGATAGATATGAGCTTTAGTTGCTCATGCATTTTGCACGCCTGTGGCGTTTTACCCTCGAGAATGACGGAATTAAATAGCTTCCGAAGGGCTTCTCTAGCGGGTGTACCGCCGGCCTTCAGAAGCTCGCGCGTAATTCCGTCATCACCCGGCGCCTTGTTGTTTTTAAGCTGTTTGAGAGCCACACTAATCTCGTGCATGCTGACGTCCGGGATATCTTCGGTATTGTGTCGGGTCAATCCAGCTCTAGGGTCTGACGCTGGACTACTTGCGGGTTGTTGCGTTGTCGTGTATAGCTGTCCATAGAACCTTTCGATCTCCTCCAAGAGCTCAGGCTTGGACGATACAATTCTGCCATCTTCCGTCTTCAGCTTTGTCAGCTGACTCTGCCCAACAGACAGATCCCTCTGGAACACTTTGGATGCCTTATTCTGCTCGATCGCCTCACGAACACATTTTGTGTTGTATTGGCGGAGATCGCGAGTCAGAGACTTAGAGATCTGTCTGTTGAGGAGCCGATATTTCGGCATGTCGTCGGAGGATAGCAGAACCATCTTGCGCCTTTCCTCTAACAGCTCGAGGGTCGGACCCGAGATCTTGCTGGTTCTCTTGCTTTTCAGGGGCTTAAAAAATTTAGCCCCTGTTGTACGGATAGCATCCACGAACCCGTTACTATACTCGTCCACATCTACGCATTCACCCAGTCATTTGAAATGGTTCTTGAGTTCGAGCTGATAGCTCTCGGGGTTTTGGATATGAACCGGTGCCGGTCGGAGCGTGGACTTTATCAACCTGGACCGTTCGAGGCTTGTACAGATATTCAATGTGCCTCTTACCATTCGGTGATCGCTCCCCACTTTAAATGAATTGATCACGGAGACATCATTGAATATCTGCCTCTTCGTCGACATGATTTTTATTTTTATTTTTTATGGTAATAGGCGGCAAACGAGCAGACGGATTGCCTGATGGTAAGCAATTACCGCCGCCCATGGACACAAGCAACACCACAGGAGTCACAAGTGCGTTGCCGCCCTTTGGGGTTGGGAAAAGGGATAGGATGAGGAGTGGGATGAGGGAGAAGGAAAAGGGGATAGGGCCTCCGGCACTCTCACTCACCGAACGAAACGCAACAGTTTAGGTACTGTTACTTTACGTCGATTTTCTGTGAGGGGGTAGTACTTCCCCGGTCGAGCCGGCCCATTCATGCTGAAATCAGCAAGGCTCTACTACCTTGATGATAAAGTCGATCTCATTTTTGGTGGCATCGTCTGGACTTACCCAGGTCCACTTGCGTCATTCTCGCTTCTTGAAGAAGGAATTCATCATATAGAGTCCTTCCTTCTCCATAAAGCTAGCCAGCAAGTGACCCCGGGAATTCCGATGCCCATATCCAAATTGCCCTACTCTCAGCTCATCACTGTCGCGTTTGCCCAGTTTCGCGTTAAAATCTCCCATGACCACGGTGTAATGGGTTTTGAAGCCATGTATAGCCCGAGATATGTCCTCGTACATGGCTTCCACCTCCTCATCGGGGTGCGTCGAGGTCGGAGCGTATACCTGTATGACCTTCAGCGAATACCGCGTGGATATTCTGAGTATAAGGTACGCTACCCTGCTCGACACACTTCCGATATTTACCATGTTGGTCACGAGAGATTTGTGGACGAGGAACCCGACACCACCTTGGGACTGTTGGTCGCCCTCCCGGTAGAAGAGCAAGTTATCGGAATTGAGAACTATCGAGTCCTCCCCCTGTCTTCGGACTTCAGATAGGCCTATGATATCCCATCGCAACTTGCTTAATTCTTCTTCCAGCTCGACGATCTTCTCGTCGGTCCGCAGTGTGCGCGTGTTTAGTGTTGCCAGGGCCAATTGTCGTTGGTGGTGGTAGCCCGATCTCTTCCGGAGATTCTTCGCACCCCTTGCCCCGCCGTTACCATGGCCGCTACCATAACCAGGACTAGCGGGGCCGCCGGGGACTAGGGGCCAGTTTTTGTTGATGTGGTTCATGATGGGGGGATTGGCCACAATCGCGGAGCTATCAGCTCGAACTCAAGAACCATTTCAAATGACTGGGTGAATGCGTAGATGTGGACGAGTATAGTAACGGGTTCGTGGATGCTATCCGTACAACAGGGGCTAAATTTTTTAAGCCCCTGAAAAGCAAGAGAACCAGCAAGATCTCGGGTCCGACCCTCGAGCTGTTAGAGGAAAGGCGCAAGATGGTTCTGCTATCCTCCGACGACATGCCGAAATATCGGCTCCTCAACAGACAGATCTCTAAGTCTCTGACTCGCGATCTCCGCCAATACAACACAAAATGTGTTAGTGAGGCGATCGAGCAGAATAAGGCATCCAAAGTGTTCCAGAGGGATCTGTCTGTTGGGCAGAGTCAGCTGACAAAGCTGAAGACGGAAGATGGCAGAATTGTATCGTCCAAGCCTGAGCTCTTGGAGGAGATCGAAAGGTTCTATGGACAGCTATACACGACAACGCAACAACCCGCAAGTAGTCCAGCGTCAGACCCTAGAGCTGGATTGACCCGACACAATACCGAAGATATCCCGGACGTCAGCATGCACGAGATTAGTGTGGCTCTCAAACAGCTTAAAAACAACAAGGCGCCGGGTGATGACGGAATTACGCGCGAGCTTCTGAAGGCCGGTGGTACACCCGCTAGAGAAGCCCTTCGGAAGCTATTTAATTCCGTCATTCTCGAGGGTAAAACGCCACAGGCGTGGCACAGAGGTGTGGTGGTGCTTTTCTTTAAGAAAGGGGATAAAACCCTCTTAAAGAACTACAGACCCATCACACTTCTGAGCCACGTCTACAAGCTGTTTTCGAGGGTCATCACGAATCGTCTCGAGAGCAAGCTAGACGTCTTCCAGCCTCCCGAACAAGCCGGTTTCCGTAAACGCTATAGTATCAAAGACCACATACATACGCTGCGGCATGTTATACAGAAGTCCGAGGAGTATAACCAGCCCCTATGCTTGGCGTTTGTGGACTATGAGAAAGCCTTCGATTCGATCGAAACCTGGGCGGTGCTACAGTCTCTCCAACGGTGCCGGATTGACTACCGATATATCGAAGTGCTGAAGTGGGACTGACATAGTGGCGTTTTCATACAAAATGAAAACGCCACTATGTCAGTCCGCCGCCAGGACCAGAGTTCGAAACTTATTCAACTCCAGCGAGGGGTGAGACTGGGGGTTGTCATATCCCCGAAACTGTTTACCACTGCGCTGGAGGATGATTTTAAGCTTTTGGACTGGAATGGACTCGGCATCAACATCAACGGCGAGTACATCACTCACCTTCGATTTGCAGACGATATCGTAGTCATGGCTGAGACCATGGAAGACCTAGGCACAATGCTCGATGGCCTCTGTAGAGTCTCCCAACAAGTAGGTCTTAAGATGAACATGGACAAGACGAAAATCATGTCGAACGTTCATGTTGTACCTGCTCCTGTTCAGGTTGGGAACTCTACGCTCGAAGTTGTCGACAAGTATACATATCTACCTGGCACAAGTAGTCCAATTAGGTAGGTCCAACTTCGAGAAGGAGGTCAATCGTCGAATCCAACTCGGTTGGGCAGCGTTCGGGAAGCTACGACATAATATCTTCTCGTCCGATATCCCGCAGTGTCTCAAGACGAAAGTCTTTGACCAGTGTGTGTTGCCAGTGACTTACGGATCAGAGACGTGGTCGCTCACTATGGGCCTTATCAGAAGGCTCAAGGTCACTCAGAGGGCGATGGAGAGAGCTATGCTTGGAGTTTCTCTGCGAGATCGAATCAGAAATGAGGAGATCCGCAGTAGAACCAAAGTCACCGACATAGCTCTCCGGATAGCCAAGCTGAAGTGGCAGTGGGCAGGGCACATAGCTCGAAGAACCGATGGCCGTTGGGCAGAAAGGTTCTGGAGTGGCGGCCACGTACCGGACGACGCAGCAGAGGTAGGCCCCCCGCAAGGTGGACCGACGATCTCGTCAAGATCGCGGGAGGCGGTTGGATGCGGGCGGCTCAAGGCCGGTCTGTGTGGAGAACCTTGGGGGAGGCCTATGTCCAGCAGTGGACGTCGTTTGGTTGATATGATGATGATGATGATTATAATTTTGCATTAATTTAAAGCTAAAGCTTTCCTATTCTTTCTCTTTAATAAAACTAAAATGAGGATATCGGTCAAATTATGATACCTATATGAAATCTAAATAATGTAAGTAGTTTTAGCAGCAAATCACATTTAGCCACTAATTTTTTTTAGAAAATTCCCAGTTCAATTCACAAGGACCATTTTGCAGTCTTTATCGACCGTCTTGTGCTTTAGATGACACATCTGGCTACCGAGCCTAAATCTTGCACCCAGCTCTGCATTCTTATACAGCAAAGAAGAAATTTTTACCAAAGTACATTTAGTGGAGCGTCTTACCTCCTACGCAAGTAACAAATTAACGCGCAATATCAAAGGTATTCTTAATAATTACGCACATTATCGACGGTGTATTATAGTGCTGTATAGGTATTCTCTAAAGGCCATATTGTGCTACATCTATTATATTTGTTACTAGCTGTACGCAGCGGATACGCTTGCGTTATTTTTTAAATATTAGGGAGATTATTTTTAAGGGATATTTTTATGAGGGCACTGGTATCCTAGATTGTCAACGGGATACGACAGGATAAATGCCTTATATTATGTAGCCCTATAAACTTCTTTATCTTTCAGGCTAAGTCCCAAAATCGGTGAAGCAATTTCAAAGATTACCTCGTTCAGAAAGAGGATCTGATATACAGATAAAAATTAGAAAAACCTTTTAATATTATCTTAGTATACTGTTAATACTTGTAAGAACATGAAAAACATTGTCATTTTGAAATAACAGACATGCACCTCAATTTTATTTATATGTTGTACACTTGCATTCACTGTACAATCCATCGAAGTTATGACAATGCTTCTAATTGACGATAATGGCTTTATTTTATTTTCTATACCAATTTGTGGTGTGAGTCATTCGCGTAAGGAATTTGACGTGACGTAAAATAACGCGTTATAATTACATTATTTCACATTAACTTTGTGATCAAATTAAGCGGTGTAGTTTCGATGCTACGCTTTATATTGAAGGGCTGGTGTAACATGTTCTGGTGTTAATTTTAATTAATTTAGTTTTATAAATGTTTTATTATATAAAATATTGAACATTTTGGGACTGGTCAATGGAAGAAAGTACTATCATGTTAGCTTTTATTCATTTGTTGATATTTATACTACATCTACTTTGTGAGATCCGTCGAAAAACTTTAATAGATTCCACGGATGGTATAGATGTTAGATTATGTAGATCGTATACGGTCTCGCCTCACCGTTTAGCAATGCGCCGAGCCTTATGGGTTCGATACCCACACGAAACATTTTTGTTTCAAGTCTGAATGTTTTTGTGTCTATTCATTGGACGTTTGTAAAGTGCCCGTGATAAGAATTATACCTTATTTTTATGTAAAATTAGGCGGCAAACGAGCAGACGGATCGCCTGATGGTAAGCAATTACCGCCGCCCATGGACACGAGCAACTTCACAGGAGTCACAAGTGCGTTGCCGCCCCTTGGGGTTGGGAAAAGGGATAGGAGGAGGAATGGGATGAGGGAGAAGGAATAGGGGATGGGCCTCCGGCACTACCGAACGAAACGCAACAGTTTGGATACTGTTACTTTACATCGATTTTCTGTGAGAGGGTAGTACTTCCCCGGTCGAGCCGGCCCATTCGCGCTGAAATCAGCTAAGCTTCACTACCTGGAAAACCTATACCTAACCTATACCTAGCACCGGAGAAGATTTTTTAAATATTTATGTATTCCTAAGCTTTTCAAATCCCTGAGTGATTTGAGAAAAGAACAATGCCCATTTCTGGCCCACTTTGGAACTCATGAACAGCACAATAAAGTTTCAATTAGTTGTTGAATAATCCTTTTTATTTATAACTTAATTTATAGGCATTACTAAAGGTGTGCCGAAAAACTTATTCAATAAATAGGTTTAATAAGATGTGTTAACGTCTAAATAGCCAACACGTAATAGATCAGAAATTGCCAGTAAAGAAATCATAATATTAAATCGATTATCACTTCTTCTTTATCGATTTTACGTTTTCTCTACTCAAAATGATTCGAGTTAATAGCAAATCTCTACTTGGTCCTTAAACATTTAAAATGTGTGTATTTTTAAGGTATATATTCGATTAACTACAAATAAGTTCGATTTTGAACCAAATATATATGACGGGGAACCCATAAAGTTGCAGTCATCTGGTACACGGTTATTCTCCTCTTGCATCTTGTGGGGATACAAAATAACACCACAGATGGATAGTAAATGTCTTCTTTAATGATTTAAGAATATCACCAATCACAATTATTCACAAACTAATCGGATGGAAACGGATGCCTTTCGTGAGCTCACTCTCGCTTGCACGTCTCGACTCAACTAACTGACTTATTCGACATCGCCTCTGCACTTTGACAAATGACAGGCTGAATGTGCTCACGAATGACATTGACATTGACGTTTCGCAAACTTGACAAGTGACAGGCTGATTATGTCACAGGCACTCTCACGAGCGACATCTAGTGCTCAGTTTAGGTAACATCTTGGTATGTACGTTACGCGTTGCGACATATAGATTACCTAAGTCCGAAATCCATATCGATTAATCAATATCATTTAAGGCGAGGTTGCAGTACTTTTTAAGATTTTTGAACGTCTGGAAGTCCCATGAACTATGATATTTTTAATGAATAAAAATTAAAGTATAAAAGTTGAACATATCTTCTAGTAAATCGTAAAGATAGAAACACGATTTGGAATGATTGGCTCGATAAAAAAATTGTCAAACATGGCACTAAATCACAATTTTAAACGTGTACTGCTTAGAGATTCCATAATGAATTTGTATGAAAGTATTATCAATAGAAACAGCTCTTTATTTTTAAATAAATGGTAAAAACAGATTTCGTAATTTCGTTATCCTTTTTCTCCAAGGAAAAAAAATAGTCAAAATGTTGGCATTATATCGCTCGCCGGCCGTTCATCAGTGCCTGTCTAGGCGTGATTGAGGGCGGACGTACGTCGTTGCTCCGCAAAATCCCCCTCCACCCCCGCATTAACGTTTTCGCAAAAGTACAAAGTAATTCGTATTCCAAACTCAATCGTTCAAACCATAGACATACTAGTAAGAAACCGTAGACAGGTTACTGACAAGGTAACCGGCGCTTACGAATGGCACGCATCGCGAAAAACGTACCCACAGTAATATAAATATGTCAAAACGACACACTAAGAATTAGATAAGAAGTGTAAGTGAGATAGCACATCTAATCGCAAGCGCGAAAAAGAGATAAACATATACTCTTTGTACCGACGCGCATTGTGACATCATGCTGACCGTTTCACAAATAATAATTTGACTCAGATGCGACATGATCACTTTGTCTGTCTTGAGTAAATTCAATTCGCCTCAAAGTAAATTTGATTAATTCATTTAAGGTAGGGAAATAAAAAGTCGATGTGATTTATTTATAACATTTATTAAAAAAGTACATTTTATTCTTCTCGTTTCATTCAATGGAAACCTAAAACAGTACGTTAATATAAAAACTGTGCGCTGCGGACCCACCGTAGCCCTGGCAATACACCTGGGGGTGTGGCGGGTCTTTTAAAGCTTAACCGTACTCCTGGCTGAAATGCTCGTAGTGTTGTAACAACGTGCTACATGGACATTAAACTGAACAGTGTTATCTCTCGTATGATAATGACTTACTACTTACGTTTTTGTATTTTTAGACAAGCGAAGACAAGCGCTAGTACGATGATATAGTGCAACAAGGAGATAAATTAGAGAATAAAACGTTTAGGTATTACTGCTAATGTTTATAATGCTTTGTATATTATAGGTATAATCTGTGTTACTGTTGAAGAACCGTCATCATCATCATCCTAGCGCTGTCGGATCATTCCCACTAGTTCTACTGAACAGTTCTATGATAGAACTAGTGATACTTTTTTTACCACTAGTTCTATTAGCACAACTTGATGAGAAGAATAGAACTAATGGGAAACAGTTACAGGAAATTTCCCACTAGTTCCATGTATGTTTTACAAGGGTAGTGTCACAACATCGCGCTCACAGATCCGAATAAATATGTATGTATAAAATGTGTTAAACGAATGAACGTCTACAAATCAATTGAACGTCTACAAAACAAATGAACGTCTACAAAACAAATAAACGTCTACAAAACAAATGACTACCAGAAAGTGATCAGCTATCGATAGTGATTGCAAAAAACAGGTGCATGCGATTTTCGACCTTATTGACAATTCATGACAAACTTTTTTTTTTGTTTTTCTCGCTTTCTGGCATTATTACGGTAATAAAATTATAAATTCTGACTAATGTCAATTAGGTTGAAAATCGCATGCACCTGTTTTCTGCAATCACTATCGATAGCTGATCACTTTCTGTAAGTCATTTGTTTTGTAGACGTTCATTTGTTTTGTAGGCGTTCATTTGTGTTGTGGACGTTCGTTTGTTTTACACCTTAAACAAATGAACGTCTACAAAACATATTCATTCGGATATATGAGCGCGATGTCGTAACACTACGGATCATTCCCAGTAGTTCTATGGAATACCCTTGTAAAAACATACATAGAACTAGACTGGGACATTTCCTATTTCTTATCCCATTAGTTCTATTCTCCTCATCACGTTGTGCTAATAGAATTAGGACAGTTCTATCATAGAACTGTTCAATAGAGCTACTGTGAATGATCCCACAAAATAGTAGAACTTGAAATTATAGAACTGAAATTAATAAACTTACTACACAACAATCTTATCTGGGAGTACGGTTAAGCTTTTAAAGACCCACCATACCCCCAGGGCTACTGCCTGGGGTACGGTGGGTCGGCAGCGAAAACTGTGCATTACAATCTACTTAGTTGTTTAATACCAACTATGGTTACTGTTTGAAAAAGGAGAAAAACAAGAACAAGTGAATGGACTTTGATCATCCGTCAATGTTTGTAACTTACGTATGATTTTGTATTTCTATAATAATATCTAATATATTGTGTTGATTCAGCCTCAAATCACTTTTATTACTTGACAAAAACACACATCAGTGTTTTATTATTACGAATGTACCATCTGGATACTTTGTTTTTTAGTCTTTGAACACGCACAATACTGCTTCTCTTTTATACTCGCTAAATGCCAATTTTTTCATTCACTCTATTATTTGTGATACTGAATTTATTATAAATTGTAAATAAAACGTTCTAATATTGTAATACTCATAAATGAGAAGTGATTCCATAACTTTTAGTCATTTTCCTACTATAGTTTGTGCAAAATCTCATTACACACGACGGCATTTTCAAATGTAACGTACACACACGCGAGTAAATGAGCGAGCGATTCCGACCGCAGCGCATACGCGACTAAAGCCAAATGAGACATTTAGCCTGTTGTTAATGTGCCACTTCAGAAGTTCGCATAACTCATCTACGGTTTTTTTACGTTGCGCTGTGGCACACGCACACACGAAGACCCCCTTTCCCCTCCCCCCGCTCACTCGCTGACGCCACCGCCGTGTTTTTGTTTTTGCGGGGGGTGAGGTCGAGCTACGCACTGTACTGCAACCTCGCCTTAAAACTGTAAAATGGCAACACTTTTTTGACTCTTAAATAAATGTCAATAATGTTTTAGTCAGTTTATTTTGTTTGTTACCTATTTGTTTTGCTCGTGCACATTGTGAATGCTTTTTATGTTTTTGGATCTTTTACGACTTCTGGCTTTTTCTTTCGGATTTCTACTCTTACGACATGATTAACTCATTCCTTTCTACGCAAAACTACGAAATACTTTAACTATCCTAATAAAAGTGGGTACACACCTAATATTTTGTGAGCATATAAAAGTACTTCTTGTAATAAATCTATGAATGTGATGGACCTCTAATCAATCTCAAAATTTCTTGTTTAACACTCTTTTATCGAATGCAATAACAACTACTACGACTTTTCACTGTCCACATCTGGGCCGGCGTCTCTAAGAAAAATGGGCATTGTTCTTTGTCTCTTTATTTCATAAACTTTAATTTATTTTTGTTCGCTCATGTCTAATGGTCTAAATTCATAAAAAAAAGTAATTTTCGTCTAAAAGTATCTTGTAGCATTGTCGCCGCAATCTTCTCGACACAGATCAACACCGCAACATTGTTGTAAAAACGAATAAATGTTTTGTCTGCGTCTGTTTTGAAACCGAAGATTTACTGTTTCTCGGTAAAATTAAATATTTGTATTATATTGGTTGGCAAATAATATATTATTAGTTAATAGCTTTTGCCCGCTGCTTCGCACGCGAAAATAACGATTAGACAAAATATTTTGTACAAACACCCTACCCACCTCCAGGAACATACATGCTAAAAACCTTCTTGCGCCCAGTAGTTCCTGGTAATGTGTCTGTCAGTCAGTCGGTAACGAAAAGATTTTATAAACACAGATTGAAGTCATTCCATTGAAAAAATAAAGTTTTTACACAAACTCTGAATTCCTTTTTGACCCTCTTAGGGGAAAATTTCCAAAATAAATGTCTTTGTGTTCGCTAACATCATTTGCGGATCAATAAACAAAGTATGAAGATTAACTTCATGCCCTTGAAGGCATAAAAGGTTCTTTGCAAATTATGACTCCCCTTTTTATCCACTTAGGGTAAGAATTTCTAAAAAGACTTTCTTAGTGTTCACTAAATTCATTTGAGGAACCAATAGGTATACAAAGTTTGAAGGTAATCCATTAGGGGAATAAAAAGTTTCAAACAAATTCTGACAACCAGTTTAACCCCTTAAGGGGAGAAATTTCCTACACACCTCAAGGAACATACATGCTAAATTTCATCTACGTGCACACATACATATATGTTGTTTCGGCTGTCTATTAGTCAAACGGTAACGCAAGGATTTTAAATACAGACAGATTATACAAATAAATAATAATTGACTGCCTCTGTTGTACAGTATAGCGTATGCGCCTGCTTAACGCGAGGTCTCGGGTTCGATTCTCTGGTCGGGCAAAAGTATTACTGAGTTTTTCCTGATATGTTATATCATTTAATCAACAGTTTGGTTAACTTTATACATATTTACACGTTTAAATTTCTAACTTTAAACAGGCAAATATGAATGTTATTGCATAGCCTACTATACAATAACATTCAGTGACATTCTTTCTATCTCGAGATTTACATTTGACCTATACGTAGCGTAGCACAGACCTGTTTAGTGGAACCAATAAGGCCTTAGCATACCTAAAACTAATAAATAATTAAATAAAAGTGCCTTTCAGGTATAGTATCAAAAATATCTTAGTACCAGAAAAGCCCCAGCTATCATTATCAAGCAGATTGTCAGCTACTTATCCTTTTGTAAAATACAAACGGTCCAGCTTAATCCTTACTCGTATAAGTTAACTCAGGGTCACCATTGTGCTTCAGATGGGCTGCCAACTCGCCATACCGTTGGTAGTAGTAAGAACAGTATTAACTTTTAAACAACGACAGACTTTCAAAGACAAAGAGAAAATTCTGATTAAAACTTTTTTTTAAAGCACCCGCCGTCATTCTACGGACACGTAGAGTTTTGCGCTCGTCCGCCCGTCTGACACAGAGGGTTCTTCGAAACGAGCGGTGATGAATGCTTTATGCGCTAATGTGCTCGTTGTAGGTACGTTTATAAACTAAAATATTACAGTTATTATAGTAGTAAATCTAGCACATAATAAAGAAAATATTCGGTGGTTTGATCATTACCTACATGGTAAAATAAATATTTGAAGACAATTTCTGAAGCCTTTACTATTTTTAAATTGCCTCGTGACAACTTATTTCTTGTGTAAGAGTGGCATAAAATCGCATACAAATCTTCATAAAAGACCCTTACTTCGTCAATGCTGTCAGACATTTGAACTGTTCAGTCACCTGTAAAGGCAGCCAGGTAGGCTTAGCCTAGCCTCATTCAGTCTGGCAGACGTAGGTTTTGTGACAAAGGTTGGAGGCTTTGGAGGCATACGTAGTTTCAATAAGACTATTGCTATCCGTTCCCAGTAACAAATAATTAGTTTTATTGTACCTGGGTCTTCAAATACTATTACAAGGGATAGTTCAGAAATACGTAGGTTGTCTTAAACACTGTGTCTAGTCAGACTGATGTCGTCATACCGTTTTCTTGCCACTCGATGCAGGGTAGGCAGGGCTGTGTAACAGGCATACAAAGTATCCAAGCATCTACTCAAAATTATATTCGAGAACATCAAAAACGGTCCTGCCGTTCAATCATACTGCAATCCATTTCTTTTAAGTCTCTGAACTTTTTACTATTAGCCTGGCCGCACACATCCGTTTTCAGGCCCGATTTTCAGGTCCGATTTTCAGAACCGTTTTCAGTTCATTCCGTGAGCAAAGCGATTTTCATTTATTTTCCTTTGGCTTAGACATGGGCTAAATGGGTAATTTAAATATTAGGTATTACATGACTGTGATTTAATTGTTTGTGTGAAAAATACCTGTGACAAAATATTAGGTACCTACTAAAAAATCCTGACAAGTGTATATCGAGCCACGCACAATGTAGGGTCCCGTATTAGCCTTTATCTAGTGTCCTAAGGATAAAAGAACTCAAGCACAATAATTATTAATTGAATCGCTTGCAAATGTAAGTTTATGTTAATCGAATATTACTTGTTAATAGTAAAGCCTAATGAGTCCTTATAATTTTCATTGAAAGTGCTTCATGTTTGATTAATTATTCACGACACGGGAATTAACGCGATTTTTATACGTATTTACATACCATTTACGTTTGACGTTTCGGAACGGTTGCACGTCCCATGGTCACAAGCTGACTGGCGCTGCGATTTTACTACGAAACTTTTATTGCTTTCACCGTTTGCAGACGAGCCAAGGGCCCACGTGATATGGTAAGTGGTATCCATGGCTCATACTTAGCTGCGTTTACTTAGTATTACAGGAACCATGTCAAAAAAGGTACAACCAAGTTGCTGCCTACCGGAAAGAAGAGGAGAAGGAAAAAGGATCAGGATGGGGACCGGGAAAGGAAAGGTGATTGGGCCTCCGGCGTTCTCACTCACTGTACAAATCACAAAATAACAGATACCGTTGCTTGACATCGATCTTCTGTGAGAGGGTAGTACTTCTCCGGTCAAGCCAAACCATTTGTGCTGGAATCAGCATGGCCCTATTACCGACAATTTGCGAGCTGTGCCTATTTCCAGTAATATGCATGGCAGAGACGGCTAAACGCACGGATATTCGATCTGCTTGCCGCAAGAGCCGCATAATATGCTAGACCAGGAGTGATTAATCATGGAAATCATTAAGCATACTCGTATTGTTAATTTCAGATTGCCAAAGACCCCACTCCCACAAGATGTGATGTGCAGATTACTCACATTTGTTGTCAGAGCTTGAATATTGGCACAATGGTGAATAAACTAAATAAAAACCAAAGCAACTTCCTCCAAAAATTACCATGCCCCGTACGAAATTGAGTAACACAGT
Organism: Euclidia mi; assembly: GCA_944739405.2. Lineage (NCBI taxonomy): Eukaryota > Metazoa > Arthropoda > Insecta > Lepidoptera > Erebidae > Euclidia > Euclidia mi. The sequence continues at coordinate 46,078,104 of OX123193.2, forward strand.
GATCCTCCCTAACCAGCGGCCAGTCGGCCAGTCGCTCACGAACGTCTGGAAAGAATTGGTAGAAGGGGACGGCCCTTGGTTGATGTATTCCAACGAAAATGCCATTCGTCGAGGAGGCCTACGTAGAAATCGGCGTGCTGGTTGAACAACCTAAGCAGTTTATTTCTATCACGAGGTGCTAGGAAATTTGAATCCATGCTTTCTCGTGTGGTATAATACATTCATGCACGTTTTTGGACCTCAAAATCAACTGAAAGTACACCTGCCAGTACTGACAAAGCTTCAGTGCTAACTGAGCTTTGCACAAAAATTTAAAAATATGAACGCAAATTAATGTTGACTTTTGTAGTGATTGCCGACGTACAGCACCGATAGTTGGCCTATCGGCTCATACAGGCGTACAAATACAATCTAAATATGTTGCATCATTTACTTTTAAAGTTGTGAAATTACAGTTCTGAATGGAAGTCTCCATGTCGCAGTTGACATCTTAGACAGACCGTAAAAGGTTTTTTTTATTCATCTAGGTACTATTTATTACGTGTTCAACAAAAGAAATGATTGTGTTGAACAATACTCGTATATGTATCAAATATAGGTAAGTATTAAAAGTAGTTATCGATACTTAAAGTATCATGTACTTTTCTTAGTCCGTACCCAAAGTAAGATTCGAGCGCGACGCGTTGCGTTAGTTGTCAAACACATTATTGTCAACGCAGTCGTAGGTCACAATTTGTTCGACACGAATCGGATTGCTTTGCACTCGATTGCCACGCAGAACATGGGCTAATGTGCACATAATTATATTTCACGACAAGACAATCAATGACGTCAGTTCACTTTCGATAGATCTAACTTATTTTACGTCGATATTAGAGAAGTTAATTCTTCTTCAGTCGGACCAGTCTAAGTATTCGTTCTAAAACTAGTGTGGCTCCAATGCTTATAAAAATATAGTAGATTTCTTGCCCAGTATGCTAGCAACTATGGGTACCAATTATCTATACTAATATAATAAAGCGGAAGAGTTTGTTTGTTTGTTTGTTTGTTTGTTTGTTTGTTTGTTTGTTTGTTTGTTTGAACGCGCTAATCTCAGGAACTACCGGTCGGATCCGAAAAATTCTTTTTGTATACGATAGCCCAGTTATTCCGGCAGGCTATAGGCTATATAACATAACGCTTCGACCCTTTGGGGCCGGGCAAAAGGCTAAAAGGGCTAAAAGATAATGTCGGCTTATCTCAGGAACTAGCAGTCGGATTTTGAAAATTGTTATTGCCTATGATAGCCCAATTATGCCAAAAGGCTATAGGCTATATAAAATTACCCCACAACTTTTAGAGGCCAGACAAAAATAATAAAATGGTCAAACGAGAAGGGGGAGGGTTTGGTCAAGGGCAAAAAAAGGCTAAACGAATAGGATACAATCTATATGAGTATCGTTTTCGAGATTTTCGGGACGCTGATTAATAAAATGAAATTTATTTAGTGATCCAAGATGGCGGACCGGAAATCAAAGATGGCGGATGAGAAAATTTAAAAAATCAATATGGGTATCGCCTTCGATATTTTAAGGGGTGGGGAATCGCAAAACAACATCTATTTCGTGATCAAAGATGGCGGATGGGAAATCAAAGATGGCGGATGAGAAAATTTAAAAAAATCAATATGGGTATCGTCTCCGATGTTTAAAGGGATGGGGAATCCAAATACAACATCTATTTTGTGAATCAAGATGGTGGATGGGAAATCAAACATGGCGGATGGGAAAAATTAAAAAAAACAATATGGGTATCGTCTCTGATGATTTAAGGGATGGGGAATCCAAATACAACATCTATCTCGTGATCAAAGATGGCGGATAGGAAATCAAAGATGGCGGATGGGAAAATTTTAAAAAATCAATATGGGTATCGTCTCCGATGTTTAAAGGGATGGGGAATCCAAATACAACATCTATTTTGTGATTCAAGATGGCGGATGGGAAATCAAACATGGCGGATGGGAAAAATTAAAAAATCAACATGGGTATCGTCTCTGATGATTTGAGGGATGGTGAATCCAAATACAACATCTATTTCGTGATCAAAGATGGCGGATAGGAAATCAAAGATGGTGATGGGAAAAATTAAAAAAATCAATATGGGTATCGGCTCTGATGATTTAAAGGATGGTGAATCCAAATACAACATCTATTTCGTGATCAAAGATGGCGGATAGGAAATCAAACATGGCGGATGGGAAAAATTAAAAAAATCAACATGGGTATCGTCTCCGATATTTTAAGGAATGGGGAATTCAAAAACACCATCTATTTCGTGATCAAAGATGGCGGATGGGAATTTCAAAAAATATCAATATGTGTATCGTCTCCGATGTTTAAAGGGATGGGGAATCCAAATACAACATCTATTTCGTGATTCAAGATGGCGGATGGGAAATCAAAGGTGGCGGAAGGGCAAAATTTAAAAAATTAATATGGGTATCGTCTCTGATGATTAAAGGGATGGAGAATCTAAATACAACATCTATTTCGTGATCAAAGATGGCGGATAGGAAATCAAAGATGGCGGACGGGATTTTTTTTTAAAGTCGATATGGGTATCGTCTCCGATATTTTAAGGATGGGGAATTCAATATTATATAAAAATCTATGTTTGTTTGTTCATCATATAAAGACTTTGAAATGATAAGAGATTAAGCGCTAAGTCAATGGTAACTTTGAAAAAGGGGCTTGGAAAAAAGGTAATTAAATAAAAACTCTTAAAAAGGCGATACGGAGTTCGCTGGGTCAGCTAGTATTATTATAAGATAACTTTGCCATAAACATGAGGCGTAAGGTAAATATTTTTAAGTAGATAATTTGTAAGATGTAGGTGCGATATGTAGATAATGCCTAAAAATAAATGATCCCTGGATATGAATGGCACACGAACGTTGCAAATCGCAAAATCAAACAGAGGCCTATATCTAACAGTGGATGAAATCGGGCTTTGGATGATAATAATGATTCGATACGATACCTGCCATTAAGTACTTATTGAGTAAAAGCATCGAATACAAAGTATCAAGTACAAAATTATGGATATCAAAAGGAAAAATACTCGATACCATAGAGTATCGATATTTTCCGTGCGTTGGTTAGTATAGTAAAATACGTATCAGCAACGGAGGAGAGGACGTGTTCGTCTTGAGCGTCGGTTGCATAAAGCAGTATAGACCCGCTACGATAACCCCATTTAATTAAAAATACAAAACCTTTTTGGTATTCGTTATTAAAAACTTTTTAAAGGTTTAGATCATTTATGAAAAATATGCAAGTAGGGTATAATCTGTGTAAAAACCTGTCAAGTATGCGTCAGAGGTATATAGACAATTTTAGGTGGACGACTATAATAAAGCTTTTCATTATTTTTTAAACATTTAGGCCCTTATATTTGGCCTTTTGGTGGGTTCTATGATAAGTTTTATAGTTTTTGTATGGCGACGGCGCGTCGCAACCCTGTCCATCAGAAACAGCCACGTCCAATCTGACAAGTGTCTGATTTATGAAGAATAAGTTTTATGCTATTGTCAAATTGAATGTCTGAATGTGAATGCATACAACCATACAATTTCAAAGCAAACAATAAAATTTGAGGAATATTAATTGTTTACGTTCTTTAATTGTTTTCATCTCGCATAGAGTATATACCTCTCTACCACTTTTATATATACGTAGAGAGACAAAAGTTTAAGCAGGAGTGGTTTTCAGTAGCGAATATGAACCTTTCACGTCACACATTATTATGATCTAACGAAAATGATAAAATAACTTATATTATTATATTAATCCTCCTGTCTGTATCTGATTTTGGCGTAAATTTGAAGTCCCCAGACAAGAGTTTATATACGTCTACTACCATCTACTACACATACATTGTCGTGTGATTCTGACACATAGACACATAGTATTTGTTGTATTTGTATACTCTTTGATTCTGACAAAATAAACTTCAAACCAATGCTTTAGGTACCTATATCATCTATACATGACAAGATGTACGCATGCGCTAAATTCCGTTATGACGTCACGAGCCGTTCCGGGCGCGCTTGATTTTCATTTCTTTCAGTCCACTGAATGTTTTCTGTTCAGAGCAAAATCAAACGTTCGTGGTAGGCAGTAAGCTCATTTTTTATTAATTAGATGCTTTTGAGAGCCTGAAAACATTACAAACCTGAAAAGTCGTCCCTGAAAACGGGCACTGAATTTTTTCAGTCCGGAACGGAATGAAACGTTTGCGTGCTTTCCGATCAAAGCAAAATCTATCGTTTGCGGTGGTAAGTACGTTTATTTTACAAAATTAATTTGATACAGTTGACAAATGAAGCTCGCTAGTCTCACGGAATTCCGCCATGAAAAATCGGTCCTGAAAATCGGATGTCTGCGGCCAGGCTTATCGTCTCATACGTTATCCTTGAGTAAGATACGACTGATTTTCACGAAACCAGAGTCATACTCTGGATCTATATATAGATCTTAAACTATTCGCTTAGCAACATAACCTTACGATGCAATCGGTGTGCAATAGTGTCCAACTTACACACGCTGATCGCATTTTAATGGCGCATTACGAGAATAACATAGGTGCTGCAACTTTAGCTTACTAGCCGAACTAACGCCTGCGAATCGAATCGAACTTTGTTCCAAATCCCAAAAAAGAATAGGTACCTGCCTAGGTTTTACGCGTTCTCAATCATATTTTTCATGTTAAAATAGTATTCACAGGTTTTGAGATGACACGCACACATTTTTGTTAAAAACCGCTTGCTAAACAATGAAGAAAAACATTGAAACCTGCATGTCCAGAGTTCTCCATAATATTTCCGAAAGACTAATAAAAGACATGTGATGTCGGCCAACCCGCACTTGGCCAGCGTAATGGAATGTGGTAAAGTCTACCAACCCACACTTCACCAGCGTGATAAACTATGCCCTTACCATTTTCATAATAATAATAGGCCCGTGCCCAGCAATGGAATAGTTTATATTTAGGGCTGATGATGTTGATGATATAATTAAATAATAATTGATTTTTTTTCAAAAAAGGCAACTCCTGCACTAGGAATAAATCCTGTGTCGCGAGGGACTTTACAAACATATAACCAACGGACACAATGAACACCCAGACTCGAAACAACTATTTATTGATCACACAAAGTGATCGTGTGGGCATCGAACCCACAACTCTCTTTAGAAACAAATACCAACAACTCAAGAAAGAATGACAAGTGTTCATAAATAACACTCAGACATGGGAGAAGTGTTTGTGGTGTGGTAATCGAATTAATATTACTCGGCGTAATCATTATAAGCTATTGGTGAGGCGACTGCTACGCCATACGTGCGTGTCAATCTCAATGATCTCATTAACTCCAACATAATCCATAGTTAGAACAAGTTTTAAGCTGATTTTCCACCAGAGTGGCGAGACGAGGCGAGGCGAGGAGAGAATTGAATTTTGTATGGCAAATTTTCAATTCTCTCCCAGCGCATCTTTGGTGGAAACAGTGTGGATTGACGAGAATATGCGAGGCGTGAATTGAAATATTTGTTTGTGTAAAAATGAACCGTATTGCTTCCAACATAGAGTATAAATTAACCAGTACCAGTATATCTTTATCTAATGAAGCCTACGGGCGGCGCGGCGGTCACGCGCGTGCTCGCACGAGCTCGCGATGGCTATTTTTAGTGGAAAAGGGTCAGTGCGATTTCAATTCTCTTCTCGCCTAGTCTCGTCTCGCCACTCGGTGGAAAATCACCTTAAAGGTGATTTTCCACCAGAGTGGTGGAAACGACACTCAAACATCACTGTACCTATGACGAACTCAAACATCACTGTACCTATGACGAACTCAAACATCACTGTACCTATGACGAACTCAAACATCGCTGTACCTTTATCTTTATCTAATGAAGCCTATGGGTGGCGCGGCGAGCTCGCGCGAGCTCGCGATGGCTATTTTTAGTGGAAAAGGGTCAGTGCGATTTCAATTCTCTCCTCGCGTCGCCTCGTCTCGCCCCTCTGGTGGAAAATCACCTTCAATGTTGTTTATTGGCTCAGACATTTTAACTTTATTTAAAAGTTATATCTTTTTTGAAAACATGAACATAAGTTTTTAAAATTTTACAAACATAAACACAACTTTTTAGTTTTAAGCATATTAAAACGTAGACAGACTAATAAAATATATATTTATGTTAGTTACTAAAGGAGCAAAGTAAATATTAGGTCAATACTGAGAGCATTGACAGAGACAGATAATGAGTTATTATTTATATTTTTTTGTGTGTGATCAAAAATATATTAGCTGTAAAAGATGTTACTACTTTCAGATAAATACTTCGTTTTACTATTGAAACAAGTTGATTTTTTGAGAATGGGTAGGTACAGAAATGCAATTAGAGTAAGTGCTCGCGAAACAACTAATTTTGTTTTTTTTTGTTTGACCTATGGTATTTTTGGCAAGTGTAAATGTGCGCGTGGGAGGTCTCGGATTCGATTCCCAGGTCGGGCAAAGTGTAAATGGGTTTTTCCGTTAGGAAATTCTCAGTAGCAGCACGGAGTCTGGTAATGTGCCCGGTACGGCAATAGGCTCGCCTCCTATAACGTGGGACCTAAAAATTCATGGCGAAATGTGGGTGTAATATTACAACTCTGTCTACCCCTTTCGGGATACAGGCGTGATTCTAATAAAAATAATATAATAAATAAGTATAGAAGACCATTACAATTTTTAGTCGCTCCAAACCTCAACTTCAAACAGTCCTCTAAATCTGTAAAGAAATAGGATCGAATAGCGTTATACATTACTGTTTTACGTTGCTTTTGGCTGAGCACTTTCAGGCTCGATTCTCAGAGTCAGCAAAATATTGATAATTTCCGCCCAAATATTCTAAGCAGCGGTACAGCCACAGAATAGATTGTACTAACGTATACAGCTGATAAACGTAACGATTGACAATGGGCTCACCTTATATAATGTGAAACCTAAAATCAAATCCATTACAAATGGATGAAAGCCTACGTATGTACCTTATTATTCGAGTTCAAGCAGTCACATGCAGTCATTATCATTGATTATTCGAATTAAAATCAATTATTCGCGTAACGATTTAATGGCGCATTAATAACATTAATCACATTTGAGTAGATGCGTAAGGTACATTACACAACTTGTACTGTTGTATGTGGTTATAGGACACTCTAAAGCTGATTTTCCACCAGAGTGGCGAGACGAGGCGAGGCGAGGAGAGAATTGAAATTTGTATGGCAAATTTTCCCAGCGCATCTTTGGTGGGAACAGTGTGGATTGGCGAGAATATGCGAGGCGTGAATTGAAATATTTGTTTGTGTAAAAATGAACCGTATTGCTTCCGACATAGAGTATAAATTAATTTTGCAACAGAAACACGCTTCTCGCGATAGAAATTGCGTGTGTATTGCAACTCGAACTCAAACAGCACTGTACCTATATCTTTATCTAATGAAGCCTATGGGCGGCGCGGCGGTCACGCGCGAGCTCGCGATGGCAATTTTTAGTGGAAAAGGGTCAGTGCGATTTCAATTCTCTTCTCGCCTAGTCTCGTCTCGCCACTCTGGTGGAAAATCACCTTTAGATACATCTATAGTCGTATAGATCCGTTAATCTAGAGATACTAACAGATTGTGAAGAAGCGTAATAATGAAAGATGATAGAAAAAGTTTATTGTTGCAATATACAATAGGTATAGCGTGTAAAATTTTACTTCCATTCAAATTTAATAAATATTTTAGAAATAAAGCTTATAAACAATAGCACATACTGAGGCTGACGGGTTCACAGTCACTGCTTGCACCGCTGACTTTTCTATGTGATGCGCTTCTTATATTGCCTCGTGCATCGGAGAGCACAATGAGCCGCCTGTCCCGACTGTCATAATGATCTTTGTCCTTACTGAGAATGACTACCCTAAAATATTATACTGTAAATAGTCAAAGCCATGAAATAACGCTATCTCTTCGCAGTATTCAGACGGTAGTTGCTACGAGGAATAACGAATATTCTATCAAATCTGGATACACTAGAAGGCGTAACCGTTGCTTTAATGACGTTGATACTCGGACTCTGTGTTTGTGTAAGTATGTCACTGAACATTTCGAAAAAGTGTCGACCGATTCTGATGAAAATGTTTGGGTGACTTTGATTAGTTCCAATCTTGATGCACGATTAGATCTAACAATCATGTGGTGTTGTTGTTCAAATTAGAGATAGATCTATCTACTATCAATTAGCAAAAATCATAGTTCCCAGCTGTACAATGTTCAAACTGTTCACGATAGTCTTCCTTCATCGACATTTATACTCCGTAAATGAACATCTGATTACGGCTGTATTATTTACGTTTGGCGGATTTTGAGGTCTGTTGGACATTTGGTACGCAATTTAATAATAAAAAAATGTTATGATATAAAAGAAACAGACTGGCTTCCTAATAGTAAATAACATTTTGGAGTTATAATAATGCCATTATATTGGAAAACTTTAAGCACACACGCGATGTATAATTGATAGATTAAATACTAGAAACCTTCAGCAAAAAATCTGTTGATTCGTAGTTTGGTAGGACTTTAACATTTGGTTTGGAACCATTACATTGGGAATGAAAGGTAATTTTATTTATTGATCATGTGCTCGTTATGACTCCGAAAATTACTTTGGAATTTCCAATTAAAGTTTCATCTGAATTATTGCCTTCTACGTGAAAGCGAACAATAATTTAACTACCTAATACAGTTCACATAGGATAAAGGTATAAGCTGTCGCTACTTTGGACAGACAAATATTCATGAAATAACTAAGTCTTCCTGTTCTCTTATACTTATTACCAATATACCTTTAGTTCTAAACAAAAATAGATACAGCTCATTAAGGTACTTAGAGTTGTCTATAAGTCCTCCAGGTATTATGAAAAGGATCTCCAGTCTCGGATAAAACGGGACGACATTATTATTGACAAATACGACGGTTACATCCGAGCACTACCTAATGGGGTTTGGATCACATACAAAAGCACTTTTACCCTATATTTTGAAGGGCCTTTGCCCTTTTCTGTTTAGATACCTTGTTTATCCTTTTGTGTTGATCAAAATAATAGGCTATTGTTTTTGAACCGACTTCAAAAAAGAGATTTCGTGGAGCTCGAGATTCGTATGTTTTTGTTGTGTCTACTGACCGAGTGGTCCTGTATATTTGGTATAGGTCGTGTTAAAGTTTACTTGCTGTTCGAGGTTGGTAAATTAAATACATATTGAATAGCAATGACAGCTGCGTCTAAATTTAAGCCAGTGATGAGTTTAAGGAACTGATCTTGACACTTGTGTATAAAAACAACTATAATAACCATGTGGCGAGTCCTCTTGGACCAATATGCCACGCTGAAGATTGTTACGTTTGATGTTGGCAAACCCGGCAAATTAGTTTTGAAAAAAAATAATATTAGATGATATTACGTAAACCTCAGGTTTTTATCGTTATAAATTTGGCTTATCCCAGTAACCAGCAATAGGATATTTTACAAAAGAGGCCTAGAAAACTAATAAATTAGACAAAATCAGTGCTTACCCTCCAAGAATTATAATCGGGCCTCCTTTCTTTACTTCGTTATCAAGGTAAAATCCAATTATTAAGCACATTTCAAGTCTACAAAGTCCGGACGCCTACTTCAATAAGTCGCAGGGCTGCCATCGTTATTTATTCAATTTGAAATAATGATAACACTTGGATGGTGTACAAAATTGAAGGATGTGGTTATTTTGTGTCTGAATCACTTAAAATTATTGTTATTAACTTTAATAACAATAATTTTATTTAAGTGATTAACTACTTAGTTACGAGATGTGTAGAGTTATTTGTGATATGTGGGTTTTTAGAACATGCAGAGTGGCGTAGTGCCTAGGGTTTCATTCGTCGTTGCTCGTAGGCTGGTTGTTGCGTTACTGACTGACTGACAAACATCAAACTGCAAAAGCTATTTGGCGCAAGATACTGACATTTGGCATGTATTTTCCTCAGGGACCGTTGGGGTGCAGTAAGAAGGGATTTCCTCTAAATTCCCATAGAGTCAGGCAGAAACTTTGAAATTAAAGTAAAATGTCCGGGCGTAGCTGCGAGAATTGTCTAGTTATCTATAAATAAAATTTATATATCGTATTGGCACTCTTTTACATCGATTCAAAATGTATCCCCACAAAATATATACCAAAGTTGTAACTACGTAATCATATGTGTAAAATACGTTAACGGATGGTTGTTCCGAACAAAACTAGATTGTTGGATAAATGAGACGTTAGCTGGCAACAAACTCATGGCCATTCATTTTAAGTGCCAACATTACCAACAGTGCCAACATATTGCGTATTACAAAATAATCATGTTATATAATATGTATCAATTAGTTTGTGATTATACCTGCCTATTACTGCTAAGCATACGTGCTCCAACGGTGTTGCGGCAGAAAATGTTAACCGTGATTTGGTTGTAAGCCACCACGGAACGTCGACGGACACTGGAGTCGTTTTGGTGGGTAGGCACTATACGCCTGTGTAGCTGTTTTCCGCAATTATAGATCCGCAATTAAATAATTAAAAGCATACATCCTCACAAAATATCGCGTTTATAATATCTAATAATGAGATTTCGTTACACCTTTATGTCCCGAAAGCTCAACAGAGCACTTAACTAAAACTTTTTTAATTTGTAGTTTGTCGTTATCTAGGGTCGAGCTCACTGTCGTCCATCGAGCTTAATATGTCATTTAAGTTACTAAAAATATATAATAAGCTTTTATTTTTTGTAAAAACAGTTTGTTTTGTAAATATAAGTTTTTATTACTGTTTTTTTTTATTAAAGCTGTAAAAAAATATATCTGGAATATACCTTAAAGCTTAAGACATAATTATGAAACAAAGTGCCACTAAGATTTGACATAATTTTTTACAAACACTTTTTTACACTTTATTTAGGTAGGTTTACCTAGTCATACCCCGTTCCTTCTATCAATAAGAGTCAAGTATACTTTTAATAATATAGGTGTTGTTGTAACAATGCCACGATGTATCACTATGCATTTTAAGATTCGTATCGTCAGTTTAAAACTACTGTAGCAAATTCATTGCTGACGAGTACCATTTATTATTTAGCGAACGCAAAAACGAAAACATATCGCCAAGGTCTCGTACCGCACCTGATATGTAATTCTAGATGTGTTGTGCGATGAAAGACAACGCTAAGTTCGCCCGCAAAAAAAGTTTATACAAAAGGGAAAAAATATACAAAAAACCTTTTCCCCTCGATAACCATCAAATAATTGAAGTTTTAAAATCCCTCGTTGGCAACCTTATTTCGATGCTGGTAACCCTTACCCAGTCATTCGGTAATAAGGTAAATTCCTCGGAGTTTTAACTTAATTAAAGTTTGTTAAGAACAAACTTTAGTTCAGAATTCACACGTTATATTATTGGAAACATTTTTATGACTAAGTTCATTTACCAATGGTCATCGAACACCAATTATTTCGATGAAAACATTCTTTTAAATATTCAAAAGCAGATGTTAATGAGGACAAGTAATAACGCTGTTAACGTGGAATAGTTAAATTAAAAGTCCAGGAAAGCGGATACGTTAATGTTAATTAAGAAAATAAACAAATCGTCCAGTTAATGGCCCTTGACGAAGTGGATTTTGTTTTTTAATGTATGTTTGAAGCAGATGTTGTGTGTCATTGATGGTTTGCAAATAATTGCTTACTTGTTATGCCTTTTACTAAGTATATTTAATTATCCTATTGATTTGTCTTATATACGCGACTATTATTGCCCGCCGATTGTAAACCGGTTTTTAATATTGTATAATTGCCTATTCGAAAATACGATCATAATTATTCATATGTTTTCATTGTGTCATTTATGATTGATTGAAATGATTGTAGCATGATACATGGGTAATTGTTTATTAATAAGTTTGTTAAGTAAAATTTTTATGTTCTTAGGAATTATCTAGATAACTTATTTGAAGTAAGACGATGGAAGTATTTAATATCATTTATCCTTAGTTAGTGTTGCAATTAATGGTAAGATCATTTAAAATAAGTAGGTACGGTAAGGCTTTGACTATGCCTTTGTTATGGACAGTTTTGTGTCACGAATAATTATTATAAATGCTAAAGTTTGTGAGGATGAATGGATGATTGGATGGATGTATGGCTGTTCGTCTCTAAATAACTGACAACGCTATTGTATCTCGAACTCTTTTTAATCGAAATACGGAATTAATATTATTATCACATAAAATATTGGCCAATAAAATGGTAAGAATATTACAAATGATAACAATTTTTAGTCTGCAAATCAAAAATCTAAACGTACATAATAAAATGAAGCCCCGTCGCGTTCTGAGTCTGTATGAACGCGATGAACTCAAAAAACTGAACGAATTTTTCGACGGTTTTCATCAGTAGATAGACTCCTGAGGAAGATTTTAGTGTATAATACACGTAACCGCGGGTAAAAGTCTTTGTATATTCGCATTTGCTTTGATTAACCATAAAGGAACAGTATATCGCAACTAACAACATTTGATGTGTATGTTCACGTCCAATTATGTTAGTTGTGAAAATCACGACCGTCAGTGACAATAAATTAGGAATAGTTTTTTACTGTTTTTCCTGTTTTTATACCAAATAGCAATATTCCTCGTTTTGCTACAAGAAAAGCATGCTGCGTTTTCTTTATACGAGAGCAGTCAACGTGAAAAACTACCGTAAGTAGGTCATATCGATCTTATCAGCCTAGAGATTTATGTTATGCTCCGTGTCTCATATAATCTATCTTTAGAGTATGTTTACATTAAGTTGAAATAAATGTGACGAGTCAAGAGTAAAATTTATAGAGTAAATATGTGGAGTCCCTTATACCTGAGTGAAATAATTCTAGTAAGTCCGGGAGAGATGGCCGTAGTTTTAATGAGACGCTATAAAAATCAAACTAGGCATATTTTGCCTTCATTTTTTTTATTTAAGTCAGTCTTTAATCATTTAAACATAAAAAAACACAAGATAATCAACAAAATCACTTCTAAATAATTTATAAAAAAAACATAACTATAACTCTCGTTTGGCCATCTCTCCCGAGATATCCGGGTGAGATGGCCATAGTAGTAGGTGTATGGTGACCAGTACTTTATTTAGATCTTTTTGTATATTTCTGCATCTCTTCCCTTTTCATCCGCTGCCCACACTTTGAGCACATGAATTTGAGGTTTGGATATAAGATCATTATGTGTCAAAACTTGTTCTAATAACTTGAAATAAGTATCGACTTCTACTCTGTTCAAAACTTGAGATCTAGCCGAATCCAATATCAGGAATCCTTTTTAAAAACATCTGCATCCAGTCGTAACCAGCTTTTCCAGTTATTTTATTAAATCTGTGAGATATGTTTAATCGCTCTGCAAAATGAAATTCTATTGTTCTCACATCATCAATAGTTAATGGAAATGCTTCACCTTGCATAGTTTTATATGGGTAACAAGTCTTTGTTCATTTCGTTCTCCAAGCATAGGAGATGGACCCATAGGTCCTTTTTATCATTTTCTTTTTTGTATCTTCTTTCCAATGATTTTCTTGGAATGCCGTAGTGTTAAGATGCAGCGTAGATTGTCATTTCCCCATTTTTAACATAAATAATAGCCAAAGGAGAATGACCAAAACTGGGATATTTTGTGGCACGTTTGCTTCTAAACCATTCCTACGTGGAAAATCTTCTTTTATTTTATAATTTTATATATATTAATGTGATGTTAAAGCAAAATGGGGATTTTTAGTTCTATAATATAAGTATCTGCATTATTCGGAAATAAGTAACATCGCCATTTGCCATTTCGTATTAAAAACTCATTTTGCATATTTCGGCAAATGTTTACAGTTTCTTGCAAACTTCTTTAAATAGAAAAAATGACAGGTATAGTGCAAACAGTGTAGCTGAATGAAAGTTCTAATAACCAAAATAACACCAAAACATTTTGATATTTTGAAACAGGTGGTGAAATATTTTCTATAAATAATATTTATATCCTTTATGCAACATATTACCTACGAAGTAATATTTTGTATTTATCTAAAATATGGGAACATATTTTTATGACACGGGTATCCATGATGTCTAACGTCAGTTATTTTGACATGAAAACAGTCAATTTGCTTTTTCTCGTATGAACGTTGCGTTTGTGTTTCGATGATATTGTAGAAAATAAGTAATTTACCTACTGTGATTTACATTGAGTTGAGCAATCCTTTGTAGGCTAAACACGTTTACTGCGTGACTAGTTTGTTTACTAGATTTTGAAACAGGACTCTATTGGTAACATAAGTACCTATGGCGTCTAGACGTAGAACAACTAACCGTGGTGAGGATCGCGGTCTTATTAACTGTTCCTTTGCGGTACCTCGGCCGCACGGCACGTCCATTCTTTGGACGAGCTATCTCATTCGGCGCTCAATAGTTTGACATCATGGATAGCGCCAGTCTATGTAAGTGTTGCTTACTTCTCTTCACAATTCTTACAATTATCTCTCTTAATTGAATACTCAGACGGACTTTAACTTCTTTGTTTCAGGAATTGAATGGAGTCTTATGTTTAGAATGCTACACATTAATTGAAGCTGTTGCAACTTCTGAGGCCCAACCTGCACCATATTATGGTATACGATAGACAAGCTCCTGCTTCAATGGTATATGATTCATTTGAAGAATATTTATAATAACAAATAAAATGAAAAATAACTGTTTCATTTGCCTCATCATCATCATCATCATCAGCCTTTAACAGTCCACTGCTGAACTAGGCCTTCCTTTGAAAGGAGGACTTGGCCTACTATACCACGCTGGCCAAACGGGTTGGTATAGGGTTTGTATCAAGTTTACCTTCTTTTACAGTGCTGTTCTCTGCACAATATGCTCCCTCTGTCGGCTCTTACGACACCCATGGGAAGATTTGGGGTGGTGACATTCCGTATTCTTAATCCGTCACCACACGGACAATTGCCTATTAAGCATTAAACAGTTTAGTTTTAATGCCAACTTTATAATCAATCTTGCGCGTGCGCCGGTCAAGGACGGACCTATACAATATTTTTTTCCGCGCGAGCGTTAACAGCTGTTGTCGCGAGCAATGGCGTCGAATGTTGTTAAATGTAATTCATGTAATATCGTGATTAATTAACTACTCGCGTTTGTGTATAATAAAATGTCAGTTATGGATGAAACTAGCCTGTCTAGAATATGTGTTACCGGATTTACGGCCGAGGATATTTTAAAGGCGAAAAACTGTTATTTGAGTCGGTGCCCGTGAAAAAAATGATAAACAGAAAGAAGGATGAGAAAGCCCGCAAAGATTTGGAGGATATCGTTGAAATGTTAAAACATATACATGCTACAGACCCAGATCGACTGCCCATCTTTGTTGCGAAAGAGTTACACAGGTTACCACCTGTAACTTTTGACCACCTGGATGCAACACGTTTGCTAAAAGATATATTGCAGATGCAGGCACAATTATCTACCTTACGTGACGAGTTAGACGGTTACAAAAACGAGTTTGTGACACGTAAGGAAATGGATGAGTGGACAGCAAATCAGAACAAACAATTCGATACTGTGAATAAAACTCAAGGAGCATACATGATAAACACCTCTAGTTATAGTATAAGCCCCCAGCATAAGTGTAATAGCCTAATTACCACCGCGGAAAAAACAACTGCACTTGACGCTGAAAAAACGCATACCGACTGTGCAAAAAGTGTTTTAAGGAATCAAGACGTGGAGGCTCGTACCCCAGCTGTTGTGATAATACCATCCCAGTGTACTGAAATGGTGGTAGAAAGCATGCGTACGCCGGCCCTTACTGAGGTTACGGATAAAGAGCAGGTTCCAGATTTGGATGCCGACAGCGGTGTAACTGGGATCCCTACTACGAGTGCGTTTGAATCAGATGCGAGCATGAATGTAGTTGAGACGGAGGATCTCAGGTAGGATGTCGGGGTTCGAGAGAAACACTGCTAGGCTGAACAGGTTCTTTATTATGTCTCACTACCGCTTACATACAGTATGACCGAACCAGGTAAGCACTGGCCTGAGCTGGCTGGAGTGTAGACTCCTGCTGCTCTCCGACGCTCGCAGGGTAGCTGCTCGGAGGGTCGCCGATGAGCTGGCCAAGGTGCGCTGCGCAGGCAGCTCTGTGGTCGATGTTCAGGCTGAGCGGGTCTCAGGCGGTGCAGCCGATGTGGGTCGAGTGGTCAGGCTCAGGCGTCCGTGGCCTGGCTGTAGGAGCTCGTAGGCAGGAACGGAGGCTTGGGTGGCAGCTGGCTAGTAGCGGCACGGCGCCAGCAGCTCGTGGCTTGTAGCCCGTAGGAAGAACGTAGCCCCTAGGAAGAACGTCAGGTGCAATGAGCTTGTAGGGTGAACCCCAGCGGGACAGTAGATAGGAAGTAGAATGTAGAATAATCGCGAGGTGTAGCGGCAGCGTTCCGATGTCTAGGGAAAGTGACCATTCTACGACGCGCACCCATCTTATATAGGCATAAATCTATGACTCACAACTGCCTTTGGCTAGTGAATATGACCATATTTGGTAATATTGCGAACGATGTCTGGCTAAGCTGGCGTTAAGCGCCTGCGAGATATTATAACGCAATACGTGTAGTATTACGTTACATAGTGAATAATAATTCATATGCAAAGGCATTGACGGCGCGTGTGAATCGAGATAAAAGTTCGGTTGTGAGTTCGAATCCTATAAAGGGTAACAAATCGGAAGAGTGGACGCTTGTAAAATATAAGCAGCGGTTGCAAAATCCGTTTATAAGTAATACTGGCAAAGCTCATAGTGATTGTGACGGGAAATTTAAAGCAGCGTAGACACAGGTACCTCTTTACATTTCTAATGTATCTAAGGACACGAAGGAGGAGGACATTATTGAATATATAAGACAAAAAACAAACATATCTGTTTGTTTACATAAAATTGTGTCGAAAAAGGACCGTGATTATAGTTCTTATAAATTTCTCGTTGATAAATGCAAATTATCTTTGTTTTTGAATGAGTCGTTCTGGCCGGAAGGTATACTTTTTAGACAGTTTATACAGTTTAAAAGTAAAACAGACAACTCAGGGACGGGTAATATTCAAAAACAAAGATAATGGGTACTGATGACAGCCTGTGTGTAAATAGACTTATAACTTTTAATTGTAAGTCTTTAAAAAGATCGATGGAAACTGTCAGGGATATTTGTAGGTTAGCGGATATTGTAGCACTTCAGGAGACGTGGCTCCTCCCTTACGATCTACCCCTGCTTAATACAATAGATGCTAATTTTGAATGTACGGGTAAGTCGGCTGTTGATATATCTGATGGCATTTTAAAGGGACGTCCCTATGGTGGCGTAGCAATATTATGGCGTAAGGGACTCTTTAATACTGTGAGTATTATTAACTGTAACAGTAATAGGTTAACAGCGATAAAGGGCACTTTTAGTGATAACCGTTGTATTGTAATATTTTGTGTCTATATGCCGACAGACAAGGCGGAAAATCTTGTTGAATATACAGATTGTTTGAGCGAAACATGTGCTATTTTAGAAGACAGTGACTCAGAAGCTATGTTTGTTTTGGGGGATTATAACTCACACCCTTATCAGCCTTTTTGGACTGAGCTATCTAGGCACTGCGATGATCACGAATGGGTATGTGCAGATGTTGAATTGTTAGGGATTAACTCTAATACATACACATATTTGAGTGACATAAATGGCAGCCAAAGATGGCTAGACCATTGTGTAGTCACCAAATCAGCGTTCAGTTGTATTAAAGATGTTTTTGTGGGTCATGATATCTATTGGTCAGACCATCTCCCGTTAATTATTGATTGCGACTTAAGTCGTGTTGCGACAAAATGTCTAGTTGAAAATAAGCCATATAACAAAGGTGCATGGCATCAAAGAAACAGCAATGAAATCAACAGATATCGAGACTTATGTAATAGTGACTTAAGAAATGTACATTTTCCTCAATTGTTTCGGGTGTGTGCTGATGTAATGTGTAGGGATGATAACCATAGACAGGAGTATGTATGACCATATTGTGAATATTTTGTCAGTGTCAGCTGTGCAGGCCTGGGACAACAAGCCATTTCATGGGGGGAGGCGAGTGGCAGGCTGGAACAAACATGTTCGTGAAGTTCACAGGGAGGCTCGGTCTAAATACCAAATATGGTTGCTTCATAATAAACCAAAGTCTGGCAGATTATGGGATGATATGAAACTTAGCCAAAAAATCTTTCGTAGCAGATTGAAATGGTGCCAAAATAATCAGGAACAAATTAAAATGGATATCTTAGCCTCTCATAGGGAGGCAAAGAATTTTCATCAGTTCTGGAAGGCAACCAATAAACTGAATGTTAGACCGAGGCTGCCAGTAAGTGTCGGGGAATGTAGCTCGCCGAAAGATATAGCCCATATGTTCAAAGATCGTTTTACAGTTAGTTCCTCGCTAGGGCAGGTTGAGAGGGTGATCGATGCTGAGACGAGTCCTGACTATGAGCCAATTCGTTTCTCAGCCAAACAAGTGGCTGAAATGATCTCAAAAATGGCTGGGGGTAAGTCACCCGGTCATGACGGTCTCAGCATCGAACACCTTCGATATGCCGGGGTGCATCTCCCTAGAGTGCTCGCGTTGTTCTACTCATTATGCATCAATCACTCGTATTTACCTACTGAGATGCTTCGAACAACCGTAGTGCCTATCGTTAAAAATAAGACTGACGATATATCAGAGGCGAACTATAGACCCATATCCTTGGCTACTGTGATGGACAAGGTGTTGGACGGTCTGCTCGATAAACTGCTAGACAATTGGCTTAAACTACATGACGCACAGTTCGGTTTCCGGCCCGGACTTTCTACAGAGAGCGCCATATTGTGTCTGAAGGAGACCGTCCAATACTACAAGGATAGAAATACTCCTGTGTACACCTGCTTCCTTGATCTTTCCAAGGCATTCGATCTTGTGTCGTATGATGTCCTCTGGGATAGGCTCAGGGGAGAGGGAGTACCACAGGAGATAGTGAAACTGTTCCGGTACTGGTACTCGCATCAACTGAATCAAATTCGATGGGGTGATGCTCTCTCTGACCAGTACAGGTTGGAGTGTGGGGTTAGACAGGGTGGTCTAACTTCACCGAAACTCTTCAATCTGTACATAAATGAGCTAATTGTTGAGCTCAGCAACATGCCCGTCAGATGCAAAATAGATGGTGTTAGCATAAATAATCTGAATTATGCAGATGACATGGTGTTGCTGGCCCCAACGGCTGGGTCAATCAGAGAGATGCTCAGAGTTTGTGAGAGGTATGCGGCGGCCCATGGACTGCGATATAATGTAACTAAAAGTGAACTTCTGGTCTTTGAGGTCCCCGGCAAAAGGGTAACGTATAATCCAGTGCTAAAGCTTAATGATAACCAGCTCAAAAGAGTTACTCAATTTAAGTACCTGGGGCACTGGCTTACTGAGGACCTCAAGGATCAGGAGGATATTGAACGTGAGCGCAGGGCTTTAGCAGCCAGATGTAATATGTTGGCCCACAGATTTGCTCGTTGTAGTAACGAAGTTAAAATTACGTTATTCAAGGCATATTGCCAATCGTTCTACACGGGTGGTCTGTGGGTCAACTATACGCTGAAGGCTCTGAACGCCCTGCGAGTCCAATATAATAATGGCTTTAGGGTGTTGTTGGGGCTGCCTAGGTTCTGCAGTGCGTCGGGCATGTTTGCTATAGCGCAAACTAAAGACTTTTACGCCATAATGTGACAAAGGGCGGCATCCTTGCTAAACAGAATTCGGGACAGCCATAACAACATCTTAAGGGCATTGGGTGAAAAAACTGACTCACCTATGCTTGGGCACTTTGTCGGACTGCTCGTGCGGCAGAATTAATATTCTTCTGTACGGGTGGCCCGGCGCACTGGCTAAGTGTGTCTATGTTTTTATGTTTTGTTTTAGTTTTGTTTTATTTATTTTTTTGTGTATTTTTTGTGTTACTGTGTTACTAACCCGTTATTACTAAGTTTTACTAACAAATGGACCACTGTAGTCTAATGAATAAAGATATTATTATATTATTATGTTTCTCTTTTTCACGGCTATTCTTCTAACATTTGGTGTTAGAAGAATAACCGGTCCTTTGGGAGGCCTACACGGGGATATGGATCCAACGTGCAGAGGCCCGTAGAGAGTTTTAATCTAAAATGGGATGGGACACATGCCGCGGAGCCTCCACAACTGCACTACTGAGTACAGCTATGGACTAGCCGCATCACATGTAGGGCTATTGTTTTTAGTGGATCTAATGAATACGGGTTATGGGGATGGGTGTTTAGTGAACTGGTAATTAATGTTATGGATGAAAAACGGCACCTGCCAGTGATACTCCTATAGCATCCGTCCGCGTGGCAGGTGGTGACTCGCCAACTCACTAGATGGGCCCTCTCTAAACAGCCGCCCAAAGCAAACAAACTCTGCTATAAAGGCAGTCAGAGGGCAACACCGGTGCGAGTGGCTAGGGGTGTCGAGCGGTGCGGCACCGGTTTCGCCATCGCGGGCCTCGTGACAACGGAGGCCCGGAGCGGGTTTCCCCGTAGTTACGCCCTTGAGAATGACACTTCCACCCCCAAGCTAATAGCTCTTGGGGCTTCCCTCTGGCCGGCCGACCAAGGCAAGCCAGAGTTGAGAGTCCTGCGGGCACTCTTGCAAATCTACTCCGGCCAGCCAACAAAGGCAAGCCGGAGACGAAGCCCTGACCGACTCTCTGAAGCATTCGGGACCGCAGTGTCGCCACACACATTCAGCTCGCCACAAAGCTGCCCTGCGGTTGTAAGCTTTCTTTTCATCTTGTAATAATTTTTTTGTTTATATTACACGAAGAAGGTGATGTTTGAAAGCTGTTACTCTGCCCTCTGAGATTGCGTTAGTCTCATGATGAGATAACGGCTGCCCCAGAGGGGTATATTATTATTATTATTATAATATAAAGTCCAAAGAAATGAGATTATGTTATGCCAACTAGCGTCATTGAATTCTCATTAATTGTACCACATGGTATTGAGAATTCTCAGTAAGAAGTATAATATATCAGACTGAAAATACCCCAAACTTATATAATGTGCAGGCGTTCAAATGTATGTAGCTTTGCTTCGTAGCTCCACTTCTTGTTACAACTATATTCTATACTTATTTGTATTAAATATATATTAGAGACTTAAAACAACATACATACATACATATACTCACGCCTTTTTCATATCGTCAATCGTCATAGTCCTAGTAGCATAATCTTAGTTGCATCCAATACTTAAACCCCTAAGAGCCCGCTTACAAGACTAACTAGATATGACAGAATATCAGCTTTTCCACATAGCCACTGCCGTCTGACCTCTGTTACTCAAAGGGATAGCGATTTGTCATGGTTTAGACCAGTATCAGTTTATTTGAGGGTACTGACTCTCCGTAACGACTGTCAAAGATCTTCATGTCAGCCGGAACCGATGGCTTAACGTACCTAATCCACGTACCTACTCTCCAAAGCACAGGCGTTAATTAACTAATTTACTACTACTTATATGATTAAATCATATGACTATTACAAAACTTAACCTCAAAATATTTGGAATCTTAAATGTCCGATATCTAAGAACTGCCACCGAATTTCGTATTTATTTTTTCCTGGTTTAGTTACGACTATATTTTCTACATATTACTGGTCAAACCATCAAGAAGCAAACTTAGCCCAACTTCCATACAAAAATGGTCATTCTCCTTTAAGTGATTCTTCAGTCCAGTTACCGCGCGTTGTAACTGCTATTCTCTTATAGATTTTCGGCATCTACAATAAAAGAGTGAAAAGTTAAATTAAACATCAAAAACAAAAATAATAATATGGCCATATCCACCGGACCGCATGTGGCCATCTCTCCTAAATTGACCGGGAGAGATGGCCATATCAATAAACATATGGACGGGTAGGAATTGATTACAATTTTGAGGTCAGATTACAACACAACGATCATACCAAACATAATAAAACATAAAAAGCACAAGTTTCCATTAAATTCACCACGAGGCAAGAATCAAACGCATTAACAAAAATGTACTTTTGAAAACAAATAAATTGTTTTTTACTTACTTTTTTATTTAATTTCACTATCACTTTGCGCGTGCGGCTGGTGCCCTCCACTGACAGGACCGAACTGAGTGTAAGCCTACGCTATCTAGCCGTTAGTTTCGAAAATAATTGAACTGGCCATCTCTCCCGCACGGCCATCTCCCCCGGACTTAACATAATCGAAATGGAGACATTGCAATAAGAAAACCTTGTAAATTAGATTATCAAGGTCTTTCAAAATCAGTCCATTTTCTTCAGATATGGTTTGATAAATTTGTACATCCTATTCTGCTGATACTGATATTACTGACAATGTATATCAAACTAAAAGTCAAGTCGAATTCTTGTTCATAATTTTAAAAGAGCTTTCGATTAAATAGCAGCACCACATAATTATTATATTCTACAAAAGGATGCGCGCAGTTACCACCGCACGTACCGTTTCTGCCTGATCCGGGAATGGCAATTTCGGAAAACCCTTCTTAGTGCATCCCTGCGGTCCCCAAAGACACAGTTGCCGAATTTCAGCTTTCTACGCCCAATACATTTGGCTGTGTCTTGTATGCAAGTCAGTCAGTTATTGCGAATTTTAGAAAACTGTCTTTCATAATATGTGACCGCATCTTTTCGTTATTTATACAAAGAAAAAAATCAAGTAATGAATGTAATGTCTAATGTTCATATTGTGTCATGTCATAATGGCTTATTACGGTGTTTCTATTACCTGTTTAAATTTCGTTAATGCTTATGTTTTCTATTACAATTGTATTAAATGTGTTGTACGTTGGGGTAGCTGACATTATAAATGGGAGTGAAAATTCAACTCAGCTAACATAAAGTTGAAGAGTTTGTTTGTTTGTGTTTTTTTGTTTGTTAAACGCGCTAATCTATGGAACTATATATATATAACATCACGCTCAGTCACGCGAGCGGAGCAGTCGCCTTAAATAACGCGGGTGTAACGCGGGCTCATCTAGTAGTACTATAAACCTCATTATCGTATTTGCAATAATTATATCGATATTACTGTCTGTAAAAACTTGTTGTAAGCGGATCTGTCACTACTGGTGTTGTAAATGTCATCTGAGATAAAACGGTGATTACCATTAATTATACCTGTCATAATAAAGATTAAATGTGCATTTATGAAAAACTAATAAATTTGCAAATAAATAATCTTCGAATGATGCAGTAGTCGGAATTCATTGGCGTGTATCATGGATTAAATTGCCAAACAGACCAAACAATTGTATAATCAATACTTATGCTTATATTAATGTATATTATGGTAAAGCTGAAGAGTTTATTAGGTTGAATGCGCTAATCTCAGCAACTGCTGGTTGGATATTTTTTTTGTGTTGGTAATTAAGCTTATTAGTCGAGGAAGGCCATAGGCTATATAAGATCACACCATGAGCAACGAGTGCGATAGCCCCTGGCTCATCTAGTTCATTTATAGTTGTGCTGAGCCTAGGTGTTCTTTATAACTGTTGCGTGTTGTTTGTATGGGAGCAATAAAACCTTTTAGATTGTCAAGCTTACTGGTCCGTGACAACTAAGCCTTCCCAAGTACCAACACCAGCAGACATTTTATCGAAAACAATGAGTGGAAACAAAATCGCGTATTTTCTTTTAGTAAGACCACGTCCTCAATAGTGGTAAGCAAGGCTGTAGTGATGGTGAGGTGATGAGCCGAGAAATTACAACCGTTTTATTCGCTGCAGGGATTTTTTTTTCCTGTTCTCTGTTGTTATAGATATATCGGTGACTTAAAATACTATTTTCGCCCCACATTTGTTGCTGTTCCCGCTACGCTTGCCGCTTTAGTTGAGACCGCCGCCTTACAGTTATAAATAAAATTTCCAAAGTTTTTGGGAAAATACTCTATCCCTTTCAACTAAAGTCGGCTTAACGAAAGTGTTTACATAATTTGTACTACGAAATAGCTTGTTACCCCGTATGGTGTCTTTTGTTTATGTATGGTAAATTTAAATAAACACGACGATTTACCGAGAAAACTATTTTCACTGCCTACCTTGTTATTTTTATATTTCAGGGGAGAAACGAGCATACGTATAACCTGATGTTAAATGATTACCACCAACAACGCAGCTGCAACTCCAGAGGCCGACCTTTTGGGGAAGGGAATAGGAGAAACAGCGGGATAAAGAAGAAGGAAAAGATGATGGGCCTCTGGCAATATGTAAATACTTATTTATTTTTATTATTTTTAAATAAGTTATGTCAATTTGATTGGCGATGTGCCATCTGTGAACCTTAAACGGGTTACACTTTAAACTAACTTATTTTAATATTTTCTTGGGTTTACGCGAATGTTACACATTGAAATTAAAGTAATAAAAATGTAGTTTCTAGATCATTCGGTTTAAATGTAATAACAAGTGAAACCAATATAACGCGATAAAATCCGTTAACTGTAGTTTAATTTCAATAACTTATTTTATTTTATTTTAATATAATAACCTTGTATAATAATTGTGACGGACTTTACAAAGATTCAAGCCACGAACACATCAAGATCACACACTCGAAACAATAGTTCATGCAATAAACAAAGTGTTTTCCGAGGTTGGAATACGCGATACAATAAACGTTACTAAAAACGCGTCCTTTCGCAGTATGGATCTATAACCTAATAATAAATATCTCTCTCTTTCTCGCTATATATTCCACATGGTGGTGGGGACAGCTTTCTTTATCTTTCTCCCCCACTTCGCTCTATCCGTAACATCGTCGTCAGTGCCCTTGCATTCCCTCTTGTCCTTTAGCACTACATCTCTCCACCTTGTCTTGGATCTTACAACCTAATAATAAATATATTAATTATATTAAATACTAAAGTGATTGTTAAATAAGCATGACTGTGCTTTGATGTGCACCAACCTTTGTAACTGAGATTTACCGAAACAACATAATAGAGAGAATACCTAACCATATTTTACCACGATAACATGTTTTAGATTCAACAAAATAATGAATCTGCCGAAAGCTGAAGTAACTTATTCTCTTCTATTAAATTAATAAGTAGATATTATTTTCTATGAGAAATTCAGCCTCTATTTTCATCAGCCGTTACCTTGAATTAATGTATGGATGGCTCAGATGCTTTCATGTGTTATAATATACAACCATTTATTTTCTTCGAGGGTCTAATATGATAGTACTAACGAATTATTTATAAATATAACAAATTCAGTCTACTTTTCATCCTGTCTGTCTGTATAATTTCAAATAGTACTGAACGCATTTTTGTACGGTTTTCACCTATAGATAGTGTGATTCTTGGGGAAGGTTTAGGTGTATGATTTGAGGTGGAACCGCGGGCTAAGCTTAGTTTTATATAGCTATATTTTTATTTTAGTATCACTACAGTTAGACAGAACATGCCTCGATAGCTTTTTGGTAGATTTGTTTATGAACATAATAATGTTCTATTGATTTGAAACCTGACCGTGTCTGACTACGCTTATAGGCTGAACAATACTGATACTAATAATGTTAATACAGATTTACACAGTAACAGATTACAAAAGAAAATATAGATAATTGAAAACGCTAACCAATGACTTAGATCTTAGCTTCGAGTTGGATTTAGTCCAATCGAAACAGTTGGAATTGTTCTGTAATTAGCGCGGATGGGCTGTAAGTCTTGTAACTGACTATATGTTATTAACCTTAATAAACCCGTTTAATTCTGCGAACCTTATCTATTAATCGTCCACTTAAATTGACCATAAGTCACAATAATTACGTATCGGTCATATGAAATCATTGTTTTTGCTACTTTATATTATTTTGTCTGATTCGTTGGTTCTGTGCAAATAAGGCCGAGGGCTTTTTGGTCATTGATAGCGTAATATTGACATGTCACATAACCGTATTGTTATCAAGTCAATGTTTATTTAATGGTTCAAATATTTATCGCGTAATACATTTTTAAGGTGCCGATGTCTCCACACACAAATACTTTAGTTCATTTAGGATCATGTGCTCAAATATGGGAACTTCAAAACTATGGTACGTAGTATGTGTACTCATATAAACATTAAATAAAATTTAGAAGTGCTGACTATGAGGCCGTATTTAGGGTTTCGTGGTAATTTATATTGATTACAATGTAAATTACCACGAAACCCTAAATACTTTTAATGTTTACTGAGTTTTAAAATTCACGTAGGTACGAAAAGTGCCCACATTTATAACAATCGACGTTGCTCATAATTTCATACTCTGGTCGTGTATCAGTTTCCTTCTGTCCTTTCGTATCATTATTGGATTACCTACTACCTAGACTAAGACATATTTGGTAAATGACTATCTAGTCTATCCTATCCTTGAGCGCTGACTATGAATAAATTTATGCCATAGTAAGTAATATCTTTCAGTTGGCATTCGCCACCTTAAACCTACAATGTTGCAACCTACAGCCCCCAAAGTTACTACGCCGAGCGTCGCAGATTGCATCCGTATATAGATCTTGAAGCATGCCTGATAGTCAGCACTTCTAAATTTTATTTTAATCCGTAAAATTACAGTAGCATTATTATGAAATATTCTCTTTTTAGAAAAAAAGGTTTCTATTTGCCAAACGAGCTGAATCATCGTCCTTATCTTCAGAAAAGAAACAAATGGTATTTAAGTACTTAACTGAACACGTCTTTTCATTTATCTCATTAAAATAAATTGATCAAAGAACCATAATGCATACTTATACTGGAGCAAAGAAATTTTGATTGTAAGTTGTATTTTTTATCAAGTAATAATATACGTACCTATAATATTTAAAGCTAGCATCCCGACTCTGTTTCGCACAGGTATTATAGTGTATGGTTTGCTGCTAACCACACACCCTTTTGTATGTTATGTAAAGAATAAAACTCGATGGCTCAAATAAACTTTGTATATTGTCAGTAAAATACTAAAGTTAATGAGAGTGGACTGATTGTATGAATTGAATGAATTGTAGCGAACACACGCGGCCTTTGTTGGCTTAACGGTTAATCGACTACTTTCACGATGTGCTAAGGTTTAGGTATCCCTTGATGGATACAGACACGACTCCCTTGATTGGAGAAACGCGATTAAGAATTGCTAATGAGCACGGACGAGTCCCTTGGTGGATCGACGCATACTAAAATGAATATGTTATTGGAGCGCGTGTGTCGCGTAAAATGCTGACTTAAAAGATGTACGGTTACACCGTACATGCTCCCAAGCACAAAGATGAATGAGTGATTTATAATGAGATATGAATAACAGGTGAAACCATTGGGTCCTTAATTTTAAATGATACGCTGTAACGTCCCTAGTTGAATTTTGTTTTTCGCGGTATAGGGGTTGTACACTTGTCCACAAGCACTTTTGGATTTACACTTTTCTCACTTTGATTACACTGCACTTCACTTAATGTCTGATTGATGGATGATGAGCTTGGTGTTCCAGCTTCCACGTCTGCTCCTGACGCTGACGCCTGTGTGGCGCTGGTGACCTGATAGCTCGCCACTGTGTCCCTTGCCAACGCCTGACGAGCAGCCCGCTTGCCTCGAGCTCGTCGGATCACTATGACCGCACTGATGACTACTCCTGCGCCAACCACTATATAAAATGCGACATAGTGGTGGATGTCATGCAATGATACCTGTTGCGTCAAGTTTTCATTTTCCTTGAGATATCGCAACTGTTTCTTGATTTCTTCCAGTTCCTTGCTATTTGAGGTAGAATCATTTTGTATCTGGGGGATCAGCATGTTTACATCAATCATGTGGTTGATGGGCTCCATATCTGGTACCACAATCTGCTCCTTGACATTCATGTTAGTCGAAAATCGGTTGTGTGAGTGTACAGTGAAATTATCTGTTTTGATAATACATCCATGCTCGACGCTTAATATTCCCGCGTTTTCCAGGCGTACTGCTGAAACGTGATCATCGCAGAGAATTCGTAGGTAACATTGATTGCAGCAGAAAAATAAATACTTGTTTATTTTGTTGATCTCTGTCCACAAATTTGAACATGATGATGTAGTCATCTTACAATTTCCGCTGTTAAAATCATGGCGGCAAAACTTTTCATCCCTTGTGAGATGGTAAACGGGGTTTCTAGTTTGACACAGGAAAGTTGCCGTACTATCTATCAAGCATGACTCAACATCGTGTGCAGACATAGTTATATATGAATCTTGTCTCAAATTTATTGCCACATGATCAGCAATAGGTACTATCGACACCATGCTTTTGTTATCTATTATTTGAGGAATAGGTATAATTTTCATTATCTCGTAGGAATCTCGAGTGACTAAGGGTAATGTCAACTCAAATATGAGATAGTCTTTGGACATTCTTGCCTTTACTTTGAGTAAATAGTAAATATTTCTAAAGTTTTCATGCAGATTGCTGACTGGTAAAGATAGATCCTTCGACAAGTGTGAAGAAATTGTATTTAGAGTCTCCTCCAATTGCTCGGGTGATAACAGTTGAAAATTTAGCCTTCCGTGATAAACGTCAGTGATGGTGTTTAACAACGTACTTTGAATCGTTTTCAAATGTCTCAAAAGGTTGCTGGTTACTATTGCTGCTAAACTAAAGTCACTCATAATTGCCATTCTTATAGATTCATTTTTGACGCTGTTCTCTAAGTTATCAAGTTTCGTAGATAACATGTTTAATATCTTGTGCTGTTTATTTATAGCAATTTCGTTCCTCTTCAATATGTTGTACTCGGCTTCTATAACAGATGTCTGGTTTTTCATAAGTGCAAGCAAATGATTTTCATTGTGTTGTATTAATAGAATATCTTGTTTATACTGCTCTGCAAAACGTTCATCGAGCACGCCAAACAATGAATTAGCGAGATACCCGACACCGTCAATGAGCCCGCGCCGCCGACGTTGACGGCGCATGGGTCTCGTGCTGGAATGCTGACTCAACAACACATTGTTGTAGTACTCTAGCTCCGAGTATACTTGCTGCAGTTGCAATTGTATTGTATCACAATGCGAAACATCTGTCAGTTTGTTACATAATTGTTTTAGATAGTCGAGGTATTTACTGCTTGCTGCATTACCCTACCAATAGGGATTCATGTCATAGTATGTAACAATCTTCCATTCATCTCTAATCAGCTGCATATTCGAAATCTTGTTAAAATATAGACCTTGATTATCCTTCAACATTGTAACATTATAATTACAATGCGCAGTAGTTATTATGCTCAAGAACGTTAAAAATAACATGGCTAATGACATCAAACTGTAACACGATCTCTTGTTAGATCGCTGCGGACGTTGCGTATTGTTTATAATAGGTTGTGATTGTTGATTGCTTAACCTATCGTTTACGGGGAGTACTGACAACTTGAGAATAGGGCGTTTGACTAGACCGCTTTTTGTTTTAAGCGTGACCACTCTGACGTGGCCGTCAGCCCCTGGATGTAAATGAACTACGCGACCCATTGCCCATTTGCCAGGCGGTAGATTTGCATCATGGATTGTAACGACGTCGTTGATCTTGATACTCTCTTGAGGGCTTCTCCACTTGCATCTGGCTGATAATTGGGCGAGATATTCAGCCCGCCACCTTTTCTACACATCTTGTACTATCTTCTGCGTCATGTGCCACCTGGTTCGCATATCGGTTTCGGTTTCCAGAAGACTCATATTCTGGTTGATGTTAACGAAACTAGAAGGTGTTATGACCTCTAAATCGTTAGGATCTTCTGTAAGAGGACATAAAGGTCTCGAGTTTAGAACGGCCTCTACTTGAGCTAGGACCGTGGAGTACTCCTCGAAGGTTAATCTCTGTTCCCCAATAACTCTTCGCAAATGAAATTTCACGCTTTTTACGGCGCTCTCCCAGAGACCGCCTCCTGAGGGAAACGAGGGTGCGTTAAAATGCCATTCGATCTTCAGGTTCGTTAGTTCATTAAAAAAGTCTTGATCGAATGTCTTCTGTATTTGTGAAAATTCTTCTTGTAGAATTTTGTTTGCACCAATAAAGTTTGTGCCGTTGTCACTATACAGATGTTTTGGTGATCCCTTTCTTGCTGCCATCCTGCGTAACGCAGCCAAGAATGCTGAAGAAGTGAGTTCCGACACCAACTCTAAATGTATGAGTTTTGTGACCATACAAACAAATACTGATATGTATCCTTTTGTGGTCTTGATTCCACGGCCCTTGTTCGCCTTAATGAATACATGCCCAGTATAGTCGACACCTGTATGGTAAAACGGTTTCGATACGTTGCATCTTTGTGAAGGTAAGTCACCCATCAGCTGTGTCATTTTGCTTGGACTATATTTGCGACATATTATGCAGGTACGAATGCGTTTTTTGACGGCCCGAAAACCACCGATGATCCAGTATTTGTGGCGAATGGCTGCTGCCGTAACTCGAGCGCCTCCGTGCAAGGTAAGTAAATGAGCACAGTCTATTATTAAATTTGTTAAATGACCTTCATGCGGTATTATAATAGGGTGCTTCATATCTTGACTGATACTGGCCTTGTTTAGCCTTCCGCCAACCCTAAGAATCCCATCTTGATCAAGGTATGGGTTGAGCGGTAATAACTTGCTTTTAGTTGTTACAGATGATTTATTTTGTAAACATTCTATCTCTTGCGAAAACTCTAATTGCTGTACATACTTGAATATGGCACGCTCTGCATATTTTATTTCTTGTAAAGACAAATAACATTGTTTGTTATTTTGTTTAGACTTTAGTAGATTAATAAAACGTAAAATCCATGCCAACGTTCTTGTTAGTCTTGTATACGAACTATATCTTGTTAATAGATCGCCTATAATGCTGACATGGCTGTCTTGAATTGCTATATTTGCTTGTTTCAATTGCTTTTGTTCATCTTGTGTTGTAAAT
Source organism: Euclidia mi (assembly GCA_944739405.2). Lineage (NCBI taxonomy): Eukaryota > Metazoa > Arthropoda > Insecta > Lepidoptera > Erebidae > Euclidia > Euclidia mi. Next base: position 46,109,283 of record OX123193.2, read on the forward strand.
TTTTCTTGGTAATTTTCAGCATTATAAGTAGGCAGCCATGACGGGCCTGCCCACCACAGAGTGTGACCTATCAGCTGATCGATAGTTATACCGCGACTAGCGCAGTCAGCCGGGTTTTCTGTTGATTTTACATAACGCCAACTATTCGGGGGAAGTATGTCTGTAATTTGCCTTACTCTATTTGAAACAAACGGCTTCCATCTGCCTGGGTCTCCTTGCAGCCAGGCTAAGACGACCATTGAATCTGTCCAACCATATGTCTTGATTGTATGATTTTCAAGGCATTGCTGAACTTTGTGCATTAATTTCGATAGTAAGAGCGCTCCACTAAGTTCAATGCGAGGTAAAGAAATGCTTTGATTTACCGGAACGAGTCTTGTTTTTGCGGCTACCAAAGATATTAGAACGTCATCATTGACTACTTGCTTACAATAGATGACGCAAGAGTATGCATTCTGACTTGCATCGCTAAAGCCATGTAACTCCATGTGACTAGATTCACTTAAACCTAGCCATCGTTTCAACTCAAATTGGTCGATCTTATGCATACTATCTTTCATAAGAATCCATTCATTGCTTATATCTGCTGGTAATTGGTCATTCCATTGTATTTGAGATACCCATACTCTCTGGAACATTAATTTTAATTTTGTTGATAGCGGTGATAACCAACCTAGAGGGTCAAACAGTTTTGATATGTCTGACAACATGCTTCGCTTAGTGGGCGGCTTGTTCGATGCTTCAATCTTAGACTGAAAAGTAAACCGATCTGTCGTGGGGTTCCATCGCAGTCCCAATGTTTTGGTTGATTCTGTTGCCTTGAAGTCGAAATTATCTTGATTAATCTCTTCCCCGATTACATCCTGCAGTAACTCGGGAACGTTAGACGACCACTTTCGCAGATTAAACCCTCCTGATTTTAACAAACAAATCAATTCTTGCTTTAAAAATAGTGCTGATTCGGCAGAATGACATCCATGCAAAATATCATCCATATAAAAGGAGTGTTCTAACGCCTTGATTGCTTCAGAACTATAGTTTTGCCTCTCGTCTTCCGCTAACTGTTTTAGCGTCCTCATTGCCAAAAATGGCGCGGCCTTTGTGCCATATGTGACGGTGCAAAGCTGATACTCCTCTGGTAACTGTTCGGGTGAATCACGCCAAATGAGTTTTTGAAATGTTTGGTCATTTTGGTGCACATAAATAAATCGAAACATTTTTTCGATATCAGCGGTGAAGGCTATGCGGTATTGCCTCCACTTGATAAGCAAAGACCACTTAACATCACATCATTTAAACTATACCCCGTCGAAGTTTTCGCTGATGCGTTAAAAACAACGCGAAGTTTAGTTGTAGTCGATTCGTCTCTAATGACGCAATGGTGCGGTAAATAATACTCTGCATTTCCGTTAGGTATTGAAGGTTTCATGTGTCCTAATAATTTATATTCATTTATAAATAATTTATACTGTTCTGCTATATTTTTGTTATTGTGAAATTTCCGTTCAAGTTGACGAAACTGCGCAATAGCTTTAGGTTTCGATGAGCCCAAGCGTATCTCAAAGTTTTCTTGAAACGGCAATCGGACTACATATGAACCGTCATCTCGCCTTGTAGTCGTTTTCTTGTAATGGTCCAAACAATATTGGTCTTCTGAAGATAGTGAAGATGTTTCCGCTATATCTTCGATCTCCCAAAACTTTCGTAGTTCATCCACCTGATTGAGAACTACATTACATTGCAAAGTCTTGACATTGCCGCTTAGTATCCACCCTAAGCGCGTTTGTTGCGCTATGGGTAACGATTGATCTCCTCTGCTAATGCCGTCCATAATGATGTAAGAGTAAACATCAGCTCCCAACAGGATATCTACAGGACGACTAACGTTAAATTCAGGATCAGCGAGCTGTATGCCCACTAAATGTGCCCATGATGGCTTACTGAACGTTTGCGTTGGTAAATCTTTAATAAGAGTATTCATGATTAATACTGCAGCATTGAAAGAAAATTGATTGTACATGGAACAACATGTTATGTTCATAAAGCCTTTGCAACTGCTCTCTTTGACTCCTATACCGGAAACAACGCCTTTACATTGCTTTCGTGGTAAAGCTAGAATCTGTGCGACCTTTTCCGATATAATTGAAACTTGGGATCCTGGATCTACGAGAGCTCGAAATTTGTGGTATAATCCGTCCCGTGATTGGACCTTGATTATTGCTGTAGACAATAAAATTTCAGTAACGTCGGTTTTTTGCTGCGAAACGTTACATTCTGGTTCGTTTGCTAACATGTCATCGACTGCTAAGTTACAATAAGGTTTTTTGAAAGCTTCATGCAACACAGTGTTGTGATTTGAGTTACACTGGCGGCACCGTTTTTCAGAAAGACAGACTTTATTATCATGTTGCCAAAGACAGTTTTGACAAACACGTAGTTTTGTTACAGTTTGTCGTTTTATTTGTGGCGACGTGTTGAGAAACTTAGGACAGAAATATAATCCATGCGATTCTTTACACAATGGACACGATTTATGAAACGCTGACTTGCTATTTGATGGCAATGCATTTACTTTGTTCGTCGTAAATGAATGCTTATAATAATTATTGTTAGATTTATGTTTTAAATACGAACTTGAATTATTTTGATTGGTAGAGAACGATTTTGAATACTCTTGTTTTTTACGAGATGACTCCAACATAGTGAACTTGCTCTCTAAGAATGTTAAGAAGTCATGTAATGTCGGTAAATCTCTGGGTTTCTTTAAGGACTCTAAATAATGATTATGAGATTCGGTATCTAATTTTTGTAAGAGAATATGAACGATCAGTGGATCCCAGCATTCTACGTTTACGCCGAGATTTTTAATGGCGTTTATGCATTCCGAAGTCGTATCGTGGATTTTCTTTATGTGATTTACCGACGGCGTTTGAGAAACTGGAAGATTGAGTAATGTGTTGACGTGGGCGGTAAAAATGAGTCTCGTATTGTTGTATCTGTTATTTATGATGTCCCAACAAATAAAAGTAGTTTTCAGAACTTATCTGTAGATGCTGTATTAGCCTCTCAGCGTCGCCTCTCAACTTGCCTTTGAGAAACTGCATTTTCTGAGCGTTAGGCATGGACTTGTTATTATGGATTGCCTCCGTAAACAAGTCTTTAAACGAAGTCCAGTTCTGATAACTACCGGCAAAGATAGGTATATCCATTTTGGGAGTATATTTTTCTTTGTGAGCAACTGACCACATCTTGCTGTTGATGGCCTTCTTCAGCTCGTTGTACACAATTTCTTGCTTTGTGTACGACCTTTCGTACTCTTCATTCGAACCTTCCAGCTCGCTGTCCAACTCCCAGTGCAATGTGTCTATCACAGACCAGCGAGCTTGTACAGTGCGTAATGCGTCCTCTAGCTCCCACTTTTCAGAGAGGACGTCTAACTTGATACCTGCTATAGTACGCTGAAATGCCCTGAAATTGCTTGCTTGTTTCTTTAACATATCATCAAGCTTGCTTGATGAACCTACTGAGCGCATATGAAAAGGAGGTGACCGTTGACTTCTTCCTGCTCCGACACAGGTTGCCGACGATCTCCCTGATAAGTACTGTCTTGTTCTTGATCTCCATGCTGAAACGATCGTTGCTCCAGTCCTGACGTGCTAGGACCGGCTTTCGTCTTCAATCTCATCAACATTTCTTGATATTGTTGATTTATGAGCGCCTTTGTAGTCTTGTACAACTCTTCGGCTTGCTCATAGACACGCTTGACGAAATATGGATGCGACTTAGATTCCTCGGTAACCAAGCGGTCGTGATTGTACTGGTAATCTGCCCAGTACGCGTCCAATGTTTCCAGACGTCGCTTGAAATAATCACTTGTCTTGCGATCTGAGGAATCCTTCTTGATATTGACGCCTAGCTTGGTAATAGCTTCAAAAAGCTGCGCTTGATTCGAATGTAAATCTTCCATGTTGAAAAGTAAGAAAATTAAAAGTAAGAAGTAAATGAAACGATCTTACTTGAATATCCTTGATAAGTGTATGCTGCTTGATGCTTACGAATCCTTGGTGATCTGTAGCTGCTTACACCGGTACGTGCACCTTCGTGAATCCTTGGCAATCCTTGGGTAACACTAATGCACGAAAGTCACTTAAATCCACTGATCCAAATCACACGCGAATGATCCTGCCTGAGACCACCACGCGCGAAAGGTCAGAGGCTGAAGGACCAGAAAAAAGATGTATGGTTTGCTGCTAACCACACACCCTTTTGTATGTTATGTAAAGAATAAAACTCGATGGCTCAAATAAACTTTGTATATTGTCAGTAAAATACTAAAGTTAATGAGAGTGGACTGATTGTATGAATTGAATGAATTGTAGCGAACACACGCGGCCTTTGTTGGCTTAACGGTTAATCGACTACTTTCACGATGTGCTAAGGTTTAGGTATCCCTTGATGGATACAGACACGACTCCCTTGATTGGAGAAACGCGGTTAAGAATTGCTAATGAGCACGGACGAGTCCCTTGGTGGATCGACACATACTAAAATGAATATGTTATTGGAGCGCGTGTGTCGCGTAAAATGCTGACTTAAAAGATGTACGGTTACACCGTACATATAGCATAGTAAAAACAGAATAGTAAGATAGCTTCATACAAATCGGCCGCCGCACTGCCGCGCTGGTTTGAATGTACGCGTGAGTCGCCGGCGCCGTGTACGCACGCACTTTTCACGCACACAATCTCACGAGCGCGGCAAGCTCGGCGCGGAATCAGTACGGGATGCGCCGCGCGTCTGATCGAGCGCATTCATGTAGGTACTTCACTGCTCGCCCGCTTGAATTGTTTATATACATTCAGTTTTGTAATAAACGTTATTAATAATATACAATGTGTTAAATGACAGTAAATTTAACTTGTTACTTTTTCTCATTAAAAAAGGCATTTAGATAGTTATATAACGCTTAGGTAGTCAGTAGGTATTTGAAAAAAATAAAATCAAGCTTAAATTGTGAAGTATTCAGCGCGATCACTTAAAAAAGCGGCGAAAAAGCGCGAGCGCCGACAAAGCCGGCGCCGCGGTGTAAACAAGTGACAACCCGTGCGTCAACGCAAGAGTAGGCAATTAACTCGCCGAGCGGCCTTAGCTAACCTACTATTCTGTTTTTACTATGATTATAGGGCCGGCGCAAACGGGCCACCGACCACAGCCAGCGGTGTCTATCGCGCGCTGCTGTGCCGCCACTTTCAGAAGCGAGCAGCAGCCACCGGTGTTCGGCAGCCGCCACATTTTATAACCCGCTATGAATATGTCAATATCCATTGAGGCGTCATGCATCATGGTGGCGCGTGCGATACCTAGAAGGTCTAACGGTTAAGTGCGCGGGCGGTGCAGCAATGCGACGGTGTCGGGTGTCGGCGTCTTGCGTGGCCAGTGGCGACCACAAGACAGTGGCGAGTTGCGGACGCTTCTGTAGCGAGTGGCCGCCACCGGCCACACGTGCGGCGCGTCTATACAAAATATATGAAAAATTGTGTTAACTGCCTGTCGCTGGCCACCGGTGGCCCGTTTGCGCCGACCCTTAATCTATAAAAGTATCCTGCGGAATAATGCATGTAAACTATTGATCAGAATGTCTTTAAATTATAAGAAAATCGCACCAAAACTGTGTGTGTACACATATATACTCACGTATGTATATAATAATATAGAAACGGTGTAAAGATGTTATTAGCAAAATTTTGTGACATCAAACACATATGGATATCATTGTCCACTTTAATATACTGAGTGCTTTGTTTTTGTCTCTTTCTTACTGATGTAGGATTGTAATAAATGATAATATCATATTATTTATTAAGCTTTTTCCTTGTGCATTGTTCCCTGCTATTAAACCGTTTATTTATTAGTGTGTTCATTTAGTGTGTGGCTTACTTAATAAAGCAGACATGTATTTCTTCCTTTTGTTGGTAAGTTGTACGGTCAACATAGACTTTTTTTGGACAAGATGTCACGTTGACAGAGGGCTTGTAAACGAAGTGTGACGCCATTTTAAGGGTGTCTGGCATCTTTAAGATGTCTAAGAGCCAGTTCGGTCATTTCATTTGTTTGAAGATGGTAAAAAAGTGTTCTACTTAATAGCAATGTGTAGGTAAGCCTACTGTAATAATGTGTAAGCTCTTATATAAGTTCGACTTTTCTGAGGTAAACCTTTTAAAAGTGACGCCACTTACGTTATTTGATTTTTCGTATAAATCTAACTGCCCCTTGCTCATTTGTAGAGTTTGTGAGCTGAATAAAATTAACATAACTTTGCCTCGATCATACATGTCACAGAACCAGACTCAAGTTCAGCCCAGTCTCCTTTTCTGTGGCTATGGCTATCTATGGCTTTATCGTCATCATTCTAGTACTATTTCGATTTTTATTTCATGTTAATATGAAAACAAACAGTATGCTATAACTAAATTATAAGCTATTTATCATATATACAAACAAAATAAATCTACTTATATAACTAAACTATCCTAAGCTAAACTATAAAAACTAAATAATTAATGATAACAAAAGAAAAAATAAATCAATAAAAAAAAGGAAATTGACTACGACGCGTCAAGAAATTCCTCCGCAACGCTGTCAGCTGGTAGCGTGCCCAGAAGGCTGGCAGCATTGCCACGTTGAATAGCAATGCTTAATCTTTCTGCGAAATATAAACCAGCCCTCTGGTCACGGGAAGCGTCGATCAGTCTTTTGGCGATTTCTTTGTAAAGAGCGCGTGCACTTGGGCCCCATGGCCCCAGCGTTTCGACCCCAAACGGCTCAAAAACGTAATTACCAGATAGGTTTCCGTATTTGCGCCGTTGGAGGGTCTCCGCTGATGCAGCAGCAGCGCCAGCCGATCCAGCTGTACTTGGAAGATGTGATGGCGCAAGGGTATCGACGCATGTCGCGTCCCATACCAGAGGCCTGCCCATCTTCCAAGGTAATAAGGACATACCGTCTGGTCTCTTCCCATCGTCGCGTACCAAGCCATTCGGTTCAAGATGAGCTGGTACTCCGGCGGTAACAAGAGCTCGACGGAGTATGTCGTTAATGTGGGCATGTCGGGAAATACGCCCAGCACTCCTGCTGCACGATAAGCCATGGTGGCCAAGACTGTCGACGGCTTCACCACAGTGACAGCGATGCGGAGAAACGCAAACAGCTCCCAAGCGTAGGCAAGAAGCGATGCGGAAAGTTGTATCGTCCAACATAGTTCCTATGTTGGACGATGGAAGTGCTTGAAGCCATAGCCCCGATTCCCACTCTCCCACAGCCAACAAACGGGCACGCTCTGAAACACTGGATGCAGTATTTAAAAGATATTCTCGCATCCCGCTACAGAGCGGCCCGTCCCATTGCCTCTGAGAGGATAGAAATCGGGGTAAGTCAGAGCTCGGGCAAGCCATTTTCCAAGCGTTAATGGCATCAGTCTTGCACGGCACTTCAGAATTAACCAGTGTGGGTTCTAGAATTTTCCTGGTCAATTCCTCAGTGCCGTGGACCGAGGCCAAAAACGCTGGAAGACTTACATCGGTAATTTTGCGAACGCCGAGGCCGCCCAAACGAACTGGTAAAGTTGATTGAAGCCACACTCGGTCGTTCATGTCAAGATTTAGAATTTTGCTCAAGGTGTGCCGAATAATATTGTCAATGTTTTCCAATAGGGATAAATGTTTCCAAAAGGGAGAGGACCGCAAGTAATATGTAAATTTTGGAACAAAAAGGCAGTGCCGAATGATCGTGAAAGCCGAATGAATATTAATTTTGTAAAGCCGTTCTATTTCGATTGAGTACAAGAATTTTGCCTTAAGGCCAGGGACCATAAGTCCAACCGGATGTGATAGAATATTTGATATTTCACACAGCAATTGCTATCTCATCCTGCAACCGATCCTGCCTTATTATATGGTTAGACTAGGGTATGGTAAGTACTGACTCCGTCTCATATCTTTTCATGACAATCAATACACTCTGAGTGAGTACTCTCAATGAGTACATTTGTTTTCATTGCAATAACCATTACACTAGATAATAAAAGTGAAAGTTGTTGATGTTTCGTATCTGTGAAGCTGCCGTAATAATGGGCTTATTTGGTTTGTCATTCTCTATGTATGTACTTTGTTCAAACATTCGGTTGACGATTCGAGTGTTTGCCCCATGATTATGTAAATGGTTATGCATACGTGAATAGCCCGTAGAGATGTCTCTTCGATACGTGTATATTTAATGTACTGTACGATAAGTCTTCATTTTGTAGTGAAAGTGTTGTTTCATTTATACTGTTATATGTGGTTCTGTCAAACTTTGGTTTTAACGCGATAGGACTTAAATTTTAGGGATCTTTTTTTGGCAATGGGGCCTTCAATTTACTTTCCGTTAGTTGACAATAATTTGCTTTTTAACTATTTAATATCCTGGGATGAATAGTACACGGTCATCTGTTCCCAAACTAACCAGAACCTATATTACAGCATTCAGACATCTAACAAACATATTTTATCAAATCTAAACCAGAAGTGCTGTAGGTACGTACATATTATATTATAATATACCAACGTGATGCATTTGTCACAGAAACCATGCAACCCATAACTTCCAGCTTGGCTGTCAGGGTCACCATGAACTAAGACTTCATTTATTTATTTGTTTTATTTGGTTTACTAACGATTGTTTACACGGTTATATGCTATTGATACATGTTACAAAATAAAGACAGATGTGTAACAATCACTTATAGGTAAACACCACTTGCCAATTAAACAATATAAAATGTGTCAGTAATATTTTTATACATTAGAGATAATATAAAATATCAACATTCTCACATTAAAGAAGTATTTCTAAGACTTGTAATTACTCGTAATTGATTATACTATAGGATCTAATGACATAAATCTGTGAAAACAAATATACGGATAATTTGCTTAAGCAGAAATTATTGGAAATAGACCAATTTTCACTCAAAGCACAATTATAAAAAACTTGTTAGTACGTATTCAAATTTTGATAATCTTTTCCAAGCTAATTAAAATCGAATTTGCATCGTTGAAAACATTTTTACCTTATTTAACCCTAATTTTCAAAACAAAAATTCATAACAAACTTGGGCACATTTTGCCCGAATTTGCGAATAGAACGTGTAAGGAAAGTTAGTCGGAGAATAAATGAATGAAAACGATATAGTCGAAGCAAAAAATGTATGTGGAGAACATTCCCCATTAGTTTTGGAGAATGAATGGCGGATGGCCCGGTTAAGAACATGGTTCATTATTTTTTTACATGATGACCATCTATAGAGCGGTCGGGGATCTACTTATTTAAACTTAGGGCTGCTACCCGTTTGACCTCGCTTTATTATACATTTTTTGTGCAGTGTATCGGTTTTTCGAGGCTTGTGGCGTGTAAATGATGTCTATATTTGGAACGAAATTATCAGTTTTTTTAAGTTTACTTTTCGCCGTCTTTTAGGGTTAGTTGTTTAAACATATTTGTCTATCAGTTTTTGTTGCTGTATTCGACTCTTAGTTTGTCAACTTTTAACGTTATAATGTAAAAATATGTTTTTCAATTGCTTAGATACTTAATTGCGTTACGTAATGATACTTCCATCATCCTCAATAGATTTCTGTTGAGGACACAGATTGGTACTTACTACCGTGTGTATTAACAAAATAATATGAAATGTATGTACATTGTACATGCTAACACATACACATTTTTAATTTAACGTCTATGCTTTTATTCCAATAATTGACCAAAACCTTTCTAATAAATTATTCAAATATTACATACTGAAGTCATACGCCAGATTTAATCGTTTTCATTTAACACTTAACCCCATAAACAAAATTTATAACTCATTCCGTTATAGTACAAGTCATGATAAATCCCGCTAACGGTCCATGGTTATTGGGCCTACAAATATTACGATGTTAGCCTGCGATGTAATGCATGCATAAGGGAATTCCTATTGAAAAGTAAAGTAATTTGATTATACACTGTTTATTTTATTATGTTTTGCCTCATTAGTAAATCACAATGTATTTGCATTATGATTTACTTCATGCGGTAGCGTGAGGCCTTGGTGATTTTAACAGGTATACTGTATCAATCCAGCTCTAGCTCATCATATCCGTCAGACGCTTTTAATACTGATTACAGAATAAGAAGCATCTATATAATGACGGTTACGTACACTATGTGCATGTTTTATGTGAGGAGAAAAAAGAAATATTAGGTACTTCTAAAAGTATCGGTATATTCTTAATGACTTAAGTATCTGTATAGTTTTATTAGTGATTTCTCAACGATAAGCTTACTTATACGTTAGTGTGCTCACCTAGCGACGGAAAGAAGAGCCGACGTCGGATTGCGCCGTCTAATAAGCTACGCTAAATATACAGACCTAGGGGATAATCTACCTAATGTAAATGTGTAATTGCTACCGTTTATATCTTTTCTAACTTGTCAAAACTCATTGTGCCACGGTGAAATGCCTTGTTTGCTTGTTACGTATAAAATACGCGACAGGACGACATGGCAATTTTGTAGTGATGCGACAGCACGTTCTAGGTAGGTCATATCGATATTTTTCTGCATCGTAAGGTTGAATATAAATCAAATGATTATATAATTATCATATATTTAAGCTTTTCTTTAATTGCTGAAATTAACAAATAAGTGACTCAAAACAATGTCATTTAGAAGTAATTTATCCTCAGTCGCATATGAAAGCAACTGTATTAAGCTCTTAATACGAAAATTTTCAATAATGTAAACTGTAATAACCACTTTGATAAATATCACGGCCGCTAACGTCATTAAAGCTAAGCGTAGAGGAGATAATTACTGTAGCAAAGAATATTTATAAACGAAAGGCTTTTCTTTTCTCACCACATATTTCGTTTCTGTAACATGAAGCCTTTAAATTTAAATACATATTGTCCACAATAAACACATAACGATAGCTAAATTAAATCACAAGTTGGGCATCCTGCACCGCAATTCAAAACTCCGCGTTACAATTGAAAGTTTGGCTAACTGAAAAGCCCCGTTTCATTTCGTCGGAGCACTATGACCAGCTGTTGCACTAGGTGCATGTTAGTGATTACAGTTTTTGTTTTACACCTTCAAATTGTTTGTTGGTTTCGAATTTATGATATACATATATTTAAAGGAAGTGTGCTATGCGTCAATAAAACTTACCTGATTTTTTATTGTCTATAAACAAACGTTTGGCTGTGATCACGGTTGATGAAACCGAAAATATGATCGAAAATGGAGCACACTTGCCTAGAAAGTACCTATTCACATGCGAACACCCAGATTGAAAACTTAGGAAGAAGACGAAAGAGGCAGCAGACGCTTCGTGCGTAGCGACGCATAGATGGAATGTATCGTATATCGGTGGTACTTACTCATTTGTCTAGTCGTCCGATGGTAAAAGAGGGTCAGACGAATCAGATTGTGTTGTTGCTCTGCCCACTCCTCGAAATGTATCCTATAGAAAAGAGACAGACTAGCACTGCTGCGACGATGCTCCAGACTTTAGATCTGAAGTTTTGGATCATTTAGTTGGTCTTCCTGCAATAAAGTTATATAAATCTAGCTTATTATTACATGTCTCTGTATCCTGAATCAATTTGAACGCTCACTCACTGTTGAAGGCAAAAATTTCCAAGAATAATTCGCAATATAAATTCTCTGACACCTATTCCACAATATTCACAGACAAGACACCGCCCGCCGTCATCATAATGGCAACATAATATCTTTCAATGCATTGGCTAAAATAAAAAGCAAATAGCATACATTACCTTATTCCATATATTTAGGGTGACAGCCCTACTCGCTATTTTATTTTTATTGTTCGTTCTCTTCGTTTTGTTTTCCTTTTTCCTCTCACGTGGAGCACTTGTGGTTTTTGTTTAAAAGGACATCTCTTAAGGATAACACTTGCTGACAGTTATAGGGCAGGCCGTGGGGAGTCTATGAGTTGCATTTTTGTTTTACCTGACAATTATTTCCGTGACAGTTGACAAATCCGTACGTTTTGTATACCAAAGTAATTTTAAGTTTAAGTTTTGTTTATGACTTTTATTACTATTTACCTAATGTATTATTATGAGGTACAGATTTGAGGGCGAAACATTTCTCTTTTGGATTGACGAGGTTAAGTGTTAGTAAATGGGTAATAGACTGCGAGAGACTGACACACTGCTACGCATAGAGTTCAAACCCTGAGGAAACCTGCATGTCTGAGAGTTCCCCGAAATATTTTCAAATAACATGTGAAGTCAATGTAGCCTGGTCCACACAAAGGTAGGTAAAGCTTAAAAACAAATTGAGATGAGGTCGAACTATCCGGTGCTATCAATAATTACACGCTCCGATGCTGGATTATACGAGATAAAGCCATGTTGTTGGTGAGCAGAACGCAGATGCGTGTTATCCCAATTAATAAATTATTATATCAATTAAGTAGATAAGTGATTGGCAGTAAATAATTATTAATGCTGATGCGTGTTTCTTTTTAATCATTAAGCAATTTATTGGATATATAATTTATTTGTGTGAGATAAGGACAGGTATATTTTATTTAAATGTTTATGTTCATAAAAGCTTTTCCAAAATGTTGTTGTTTTTTTTTTCGTTGCCGTGGTGTGATTTAAGAATTTTCGGACGCCCCAAAGGCCTCCGACACGGTCTAATGATTCTTATCCTTAGACAGGAACCGGAACCAACAGTTCTTGTTGTACAGTCCAGTTGCACTCTGGCGTAAATGTCACCCGCGAGTACCCATTCAAATGGCGATCTGTGCAAGTGTTACTTAAGTCTGTAAGTCCCAACAACATTCGTCGGGGCGCAGTTTACCTTGCAAACTTAGTGTAGTCAGAGGATACTCTCCGTTATTGGAGGATCACTCCTCGCTCCTCCTCAATATTACAGTACATTCGACATTTATGTAAAAACTTGTTACTGTTTATCCAAGCCCTAGACTATTCTTACCAGCATAATACCGGAGGCAGCTCTGTATATATAAATCCTACTTAAGATGAAAACTCACTAAGGACCTTTGCGTGTATGACCCACGTCCTCTAGTAAATCTCGCAAATGTTCCAGTATTTTTCTACCGTAAAACCTGAAAAAGTTTCGGCGAACTGAGAAAGATAATGATTTTAATTTTGCGATACAAAGACAAGGTTTTTTTTTTCATATTTACCCACTTATCCTAGAGAAATTCATGCGTTAGATACATGCGTTTGTGTTAACATTAGGTATTAAAGGTATAGAAGTAAAACATTCGCTTGTCCGGATTAAGAATACTTAAACTTATCAATACTACATATCACACCGCGAGTGTCGTCAGAGGCAGCTAGGGATAATACACGAAGCAAATAGTGTCTTGTTATATTACAAAGGGACAGAAAACTAGGTATGAAACCCTACAGGCCAACCCTTTCATACCACGTAGGACAGACGAGTAGGCCAAATTCTCTTATTGGCTCACAGTGCTTCTGTAAATTAAACTATGAGAGACCTAAGTCGTGCAGTGGAATGCGAAGATCTGTGAAAGAGCATTCGAACCGAACTGTATGTGGTAATGTTTATGCTAAAATAAACTAATGGGCGTATTTCATATTTCCTTTGTCAAAACCACTACTATTAACAGCTGCGGCTGTGCTTTGACGGATGAATTTGCCATCCTTTAATGCAGTTAGTTATCCTTTAATATAGGCAATGGCTTTAAAGTATAGATTCTTCACCCGTCCAAAACAAGTTGAACTACTTCAATCTATAATGTCACTGTAATAACCATTTTAAATCAATATACACAGTCAGACAGTCATTGAATCTAAGCGTAGAGGAGATAAATATTCCTAAAAAAGAATAAGACTTCTTTTCGCACCACCCTTTAATTTTTGTAACAATCAGCCTTTAAAAATATATTGCCCACTATAAACATATAAGAGTAGCTATAATAAATCGGTTGTATATATAATAAATCGGTAAAGTTGGGCATCCTACACCGCAATTCAAAACTCAGCGTTGCAATTGAAAGTTTGGCTAACTGAAAAGCGCCGTTTCATTCCGTCGTTACACTATGACCAGCTGTTGCACGTACGCGATTATACCTTTGTATTACAACTACAAGTTGTTCGTTGATTTCGAATTTATGATAAAAACAAACCGGCCAAGTGCGTGTCGGGCCACGCGCAATGTAGGGTAGTTGCCCATAATGGCCATTATTGATAGTAACTTCTGTTTCACATGGGACTAAAAAGGGCATCTTTAAGATTAAGCCAGCGCTCCCAATGTAAACTCACAGAAATAGGTATTTATAAGTTAACCGACGATTACTCGTAAACTAGTGATGTCTACTTAGCCGTGATAGTTTTCCTTTTAAATTCGTTATATGTAATACTATTGTGATTTTTTTCACCTCTTTCAAATTAATAGTTTAGCCGGCGGAGGGGAAAAAAATTATTAGACTCAAGTGTCCCCCTTGAGTCTAAAAATTTTTTTCACTTCAAAGCTTGATATTTGACAAACCAATCACTTGATCGAAAAATGATTTGAGCAAACTAATAATATTTTTCTCAAAACCTATCCAATGATACCCCACACAATGGGGTACTCAACCAAAAAATTCAACCCACTATACAGGGTGTCACAAGACCCATCACCAAGCCGAAGTCTACTCGTTATGGACATCATGCCAAGTCATACTATCCAAAAAAAAAACCTGGGAAACGAATTTTTTTTTTGAGGTTTCTAATTTTATAAATCGCAATTTAAAGCGCGCGCGTGGAATGCTCGAAAGACCTACTTATCCATGGAGTTAAAATCTAAAGAACATATTGGCGGGGTAAAGGCAACGATTTTGTACGTAATTAGAACAATTCCATACTAACTTTGAGCCTCAATATCTTCTGAACCAGTAATTTCCCAGGTATGGTGCTCAAGTAATAAATGTTTGTAATGATTGGTACAACATGGGATTTCAGTTTTCGTTAAGGGTCTTGTTACACCCTGTATAATATGTAGGGGAGATACCCTTAAAAAAATATTTTCCTAAATTTTATTCTACAGTTTTGTTGCAATATCGTATGTCTATATTCATATCAAATATCAGCTTTCTAGCACCAGGCGTCTTTGAGCTAGGCTGCGGACGGACAGATGGACGGACATGACGAAACTATAAGGGTTCCTTTTGGACTACGGAACCCTAAAAATGTTTACAGTAAGTGTACTTATGCCTCAATAAATACTAACCTGATTTTTTTATTGTCAATAGGCTAACGTTTTAAAAAAAGCAGTGATAGCCGAGTGGTGAGATCGACAGACTGCTACGCAGAAGGTCTCGGGTTCGAATCCACGGCGCGCACTAATAACTTTTCGAAATTTAGCGTATTAAATTGTTAATTATCGCTTGCTTATCGGTGAAGGAAAACTTCGTGAGGAAGCCTGCATGTCTGAGAATTCTCCATAAAGTTCTCGAAAGACATGTGAAGTCTGCCAATCCGTACTTGGCCAGCGTGGTGGACTATGGCCTTACCCTTCTCATAGTGAGAAGAGGCCCGTGCCCAGCAGTGAGACAGTATAAAGGGCTGAAAATGATGAGGCTAACGTTTGGCTGTGTTAATCTCGAGTGATGAAACCGAAGATATGGTTGAAGATGGAGCAAGCTTGCCTAGAAGATGCCTATTCACATGCAATCTGCAAACACCCAGATTGTACTCTTCAGGAAACACATACTCAGACAAAGCACTTCATACTTGCGACACGCGTAATGAAAGAGGAAGCAAACACTTCTTGCGTAATTATGGAATGTAAACCGTATATCGGTGTTACTGATCCATTTGTCTGGTCGTCCGATGGTGAAAGGGGGTCAGATAAATCAGATTGTATAGTACCTTTGTACACTTCCCGAGATATATATCCTATAAAACCCACAGACTAGCAACACTGCGACAATGCTTTAGGCTTTAAAGTTTTGTGTAATCCAGTTGGTCATCGCCGATGTACCCTTTATCAATATTATCCATATCCCAGAAACCTGCAAAAACATAATAAAAGTAAAGAAGATTTCAATCAAATGTTTCTGTACCCGAAAAGTTTTCTCCTGTTGAAAACGAATACTTACAAGTTATATTAATATTCGCAAACAAGACACCGCCCGCCGCCGTCATCTTATAACAACATAATATCTTTGTATACAATTGGCTAAAATAAAAAGCAAATAAAATACAGTACGTTACTATTTCATCTATTTAGGGTGACAGCCCTACTCGCTATTTTATTTTTATTGTTCGCTCTCATCGTTTTGTTTTCCTTTTTCCTCTCACGTGGAGCACTTGTGGTTTTTGTTTAAAAGGACATCTCTTAAGGTTAATACTTGCTGACAGTTATAGAGCAGTCCGTGCGGAGTCTATGAGATGCATTTTTGTTTTGTCTGACAATTATTTGCGTGTACGTTGACAAAACTGTACGTTTTGGAAACCAAAAGTTTTATGTTTATGCTTTGATTTTGGCCCTTATTACTATTAAATATGGTACGTGGAGCCCAACTCAAAGTTTGACATGTATTATAGGTTTGAGGGGTGACTTTTTTGTTTGCTAGTTTAAGGGCCTCTTTTACCACCCTCGAGTAAAGTGTCGAATAGGCTATTCGCTAATTATAGTAACAAGTAACATCATGTGCCAATTTCACGACGTCCGAGTAGCACTAATTGTACGATTAAACTTACTTGCCCCTACGGCTGCCAATTAACTAGTGTGCATACTTACGATTTAAAGTAGTCCGTTAATATTTTGTGTAAGTCAGTGAATGTTAAAAACCAGATTTTTCACAATTTATCATCGACAATGGATTTGGTTGACTTGATTGATCATCAGTTGGATGAATCAGAACATTATACGAGTCATCGAGTACACAAAGTACCTAATTCGTTTATTTAAAATTCGTGTTGATTATTTTACGGACCTAGATGAAACTGATTTTTTTGCCAGATTTCGTCTATCCAGGTACGGAGTAAACCATGTGCTTAACTTGATAAAACATAAAATAATGTCTGAATCAGAAATGTGAGTGGTATTTTTTTCAAGATATGTTTACCTACCTATAATCTATGAAATGTACCAACTATACAGCAATTACTGTAACAAAAAAAATCACACGTTCTCCAAACCAGATCAGACACAAAAACATCACAAATGACAATTATCAAACATCTGCTAAGGACGTTAAACGATTGACTTGACATTTTATTGAACGAATGTAACGTACGATTTGTCGCATAGTTCACTTAACCAGTGACTTGTTACTCGAAGCTTGATTTTCGTTTGTGAAATTGACAAAATATACTCATAACTTTTACTCGTCAATTCACGTTACTTATTTATTTATTTATTTACTTGCGAATTAGCTAAACGTCACTTTACTCGGAGATGGTGAAAGAGGCCCTAAGTTTAATAAAGGGACTAGAAGAGACTAAACTGGCTGCTACGCAGAGAGTTTAAACCCTGAGGAGACCTGCTGTCTGAGAGTTCTGCATAATGTTTTCGAATGTCATGTTAAGTCAACACACCCGGCTAGCCCCCCGTAGTGGCCTACCCTTCTCATTGCGAAAAGAGGGCCGTGTCCAGCATTGGGACAGTTTGTACTCATCTCGAAGTTATGACCTCATGTATTATAGATTGTGGAAAAGCTTTTTTACGTGTCTTTCGATCAGTACAGACTATATAAACAGTCGCGGAAATACTTAGCATCGCGCTTAGTATTTCTACCCCTGTATTTTTTATACATTGGTGAGTAGTCGCAAGCGGTCATTTACGTAATATAAAAGACGGCTGTTCAAAAACCGCCAGTACATTTGGCATATAAAGCTGGTGACAAAGTGAGACGTGTTCGAACTATCCGGTGCTATCAATCGTTACACGCGCGGATGCTGGATTATACGAGATAAAGCCATGTTGTTGGTGAGCAGGATGCAGATGCGTGTTATTCTCTCGATAAAGTAGGTAAGTGATAGTCAGTAAATAATGATTGACGCTGATACGTGTTGCTTTTTAATCATTATTTTACGTAATTTATTGGATATATATAATTTGTTTGTGTAAGATATAGGCAGGTATATCATTATTTTATTTTCATAAAATATTGTATCAATAGCTACATTTTGTTTTTAATTTGAATGTGTGTCCACCTTTGGTGTCGAAGCTTTCAGACCATCCTGCGCAGGCCTCATCCAAGCACTCCCGGGATCCCGCTTAGCTTCACCGTGGGTGTCCAAGCCACGGTTACTGAGTTCCCCCACCACGACAAGAGATCCCACAGGAGGGGTACATGTCTTAAGTTAAAAACCCTGTAAGGGCTTTTAAATATTAGACCCACGTCCTCTAGTAAATCTCAGAAATAGTCCAGAATGTTTGTACCGTAAAATCTTAAATAAAAGTATCGGCGAACCGAAAAAATATGTTTCTAATTTTGTAATACAAGGACAAGGGTTTTTTATACAGATCTTCGTATACTAGTGGGTGTCATGTGGGCATTTAATTCTATCGATGTCTTATGATGCGAATTAGGAAAATACACGAAGCAAATAGTATCTTTGTTAAGAGATGGAAGTCTCGACATGGAGCCTTGAACAAGCCCAGCTGACCAACGTGTATTAGTGTGCCGAATCCTTCTTTTGACTCTCAGTGCTACTGTCAAGCAAATGTTTGCGAAAACTAAGTAAAGGAACATTCGATTAAACAGGACCGTACGTATTTGGTGTTTTGGCTAAAACAAAGTAGGTAATGGACGTATGTCATATTTCCTATATCAAAACCACTGTTATTAACTGCTGCAGTTGTGCATCGACGGATCAATTTGCAGGCACCCGTCATTTCACAAATTTAACCGTGATCAATACAACATAATTATCGTTTAGGCTTGCTGCACACTTTTTTTATGTACCAGCGCGCAGCGCCCCGTCCTGGCTTCGCACGGCGGAACATTTATTTCTTTTAATATTTTGGTACCTAGCTAGAAAGTTATAATGCAGAAAATAATTTGTCTACTTTTTTGAAGTTCTGATACATACTTTCTAAAATTTTCCGTAAGTCATAAATAAGTACCTAGTCACAACAATAAACAAAAAAGACTCTGTCAGACATTATGATTACTATTGTTTATTTTCTATTCCGCGAGAAAAAGTATAGCACTAATTTTCATATTGAGCTTGACTTTAAATTGAATATTAATGTAAAATTTTCTACAGTCTACATTGACACAATAGTGACGTGACTTTCTTTAGTTAGTGTCTAGAATTACCGTAGCCAGGTAGGGATTTTCAGGACACAGTTGCAGTGGAAGGTGTAATACATCTACCTGACCACGATATACAATGATCCAGACACAATGCACTGCGTTGCACAGTGATGAATTGAAATCCAAATTACAACTATCAATATTATATTTCACTTACCCGATATCTTTACTGATGTCAGGCTTGAGCTAAATTAGACACATTCATACAAGTATATTGGCCAAAATAAATGAATGAAGTATCTTATACTTAGCTATTAGGCTGCAAACGCGACGTTTTCAAGACACGTTGGCTCGTGGACGTCGATACCGTATTCACAATTTTCGCAAATGTCAATCAATAGTTCATAATGTCTTTTATCACAATTTACCGTTGCCAGCACTAGATCAGGCGGCATTCAAGACGGTTTACTCAATTTAGTTCAATTATACAAGTTAATTCAATTCGCGTTAATTCAAAAGGCGATATTTTACGTACAAGACGACCAAGACCGGCGTCATAATTTTTCAAGGCAAGAACGGAAGTGACAGTTCAGTGTGACCATTGTCAGAAATTTTCAATAGACTAAACAAAATGTTACTCAATCGATCTAATCGATTGGACTTATAATAAAAACTAATTCTATTTCAAACATCCACCCGCCCCGGACCGGCCTACCGGTCCGCTAATCGGTTGGTAGACGTGACAATGTTGCAACCGCTCTCCTCAGAATCGAACCGTCCACCAAGACCTCAGCAAATCGGGGAACTCCATCAGCCCCAGTTACCAAACGAAGGATGCGCCCCCTGCGCCATCTGAGTGGCGGAAGGTTAGCCTCCTTGATCAAAACGAGGTCACCAATCTTGGGTGGATCGGTCTTGTCGGTCCACTTAACGCGTTGCTGGAGTATGTGCAAATATTCCAAATTCCAGCGTTTCCAAAAGCTCTGAGTAATCTGGCGTACCAATTCAAAACGCGAGAGACGACCAGGTCTCGTATCAATATAGGGGTACTCAGGCAAGGCGACAAGTGGGCGACCAATCAAAAAATGGCCGGCGTAAGGGCCTCCAAATCATTCGGATCTGAGGAGATCGGGCACAATGGCCGAGAGTTCAAAACGGCCTCAATCTTACAAAACACAGTTGCGAGTTCCTCAAATGTAAGGACAGACTCACCGATTGTCCTGCGCAAGTGTGTTTTGGCCGATTTTACAGCGGCTTCAAATATACCACCCCAGTGTGGACAATTTGGTGGGGAAAACAACCAATTTATCCCACGTCGGGCAAGCCTATCACCTATATCAGCCTTGTTGGTTTCAAGGAAATTAACATCATCATTCAAATAATTATAGGTGCCCTTGAAGTTAGTGCCGCAGTCAGAACGGATCAAGGAAGGCAGCCCTCTGCGGGATACAAATCTGTCAAATGTGGCTACAAACGCCTCGGTTGTAAGCGAGGAGACCAGTTCTAAATGAACGGCCTTTGTTGAAAGACAAACAAAAACGCACAAGTAGGCCTTAACAGTCTTGCTGTTTCGAAGTGTCGACGTTTTCACCAAAAAGGGACCTGCGAAGTCCGTGCCAACACCGTCAAACGTCCTGCTTTCAGTTACGCGATCTGCCGGTAAGTCCCCCATCAACGGCGGCATGGTAGAAGCCTTGAGCTTATAGCAAGAGATGCAGCGAAAGACTACACTCCGAATAACTCTTCGGGCAGACAAGATCCAAAATTCGCGTTGCAAAATGGCCAACAAAGCATTACAACCAGCATGCGAATTTTTAAGGTGACGGTCAATTACCAACAAGCGTACCAAATGACCGTCCTTAGGTAACAAAGGGGGGTGACGAGCCCCGTAAGGGAGGTTGGCGTTCTTGAGACGCCCTCCAACGCGCAAGAGACCCGTATCGTCCAAAAAGGGGTTCAATTTAGATACAGCTCCCGACAATTTCAATCACCCTGATTTAGGGATAGCAATCTCCTTCTCAAAATGCGCCAATTGCACAGAACGAACCCAAAAGGTGAGAGACTCCTGTCGTTCCTGTGGTGAGAGAAACGGTGTCAGTCGTTTCTGTTGTGGGTGCCTAAAATTAAAAACAAAACGCTTTATACAAGCAGTGACACCTAACAACTTGTCGAGGGAGCTGTAACGATTTAACAAAAAATCGGGGTCGAAGGCGCATTCCACCTTCTCAAGAGCGAGTGTTCGTAGACCCGGCAAATTGGAAGTATTCAAAACTGGCGTTCGAGGCCAATCAATTTCTGGTCGACTCAACCATTCCGGACCCCACCACAGCGAATGACCTATCAAACTAGGCGTCAAGCATCCGCGCGAGGCAGATTCAGCGGGGTTGAGCTCACCTGGCACGTGTCTCCAAACAAGCTTGACTTCGGATTTCTGGATTTGGGAAACGCGATTAGCAACAAATACCTCCAAGGTGTGGTCAGAAGCCTTCAACCAACAAAGAACAATTTGGCTGTCTGTCCAGGCGTAGGTCCCATCAATACAAATGCTTTTACCCAAAGTACTAGACACGTGGTTCAATAAGCGTACAAGTAGGGCTGCTCCCGAGAGCTCCAATTTCGGAATGGTCAGAGATGTCCGAATGGGTGCAACCTTGCTCTTCGCCATGATCAGGGAAACCCTCACTTGACCTGATGCACTAACTGTGCGCAAGTACACCACGGCCGCGTGACCACGTTCCGAGGCATCACAAAACCCATGAAGGGTGGCCTTGTTTTTCCCGGGAGGAAGGATGGGACGAGGCAAGGAGATCTCGTTGACAGCAGGAAGTGAGGATACAAAAGAGGTCCATTCCTCAACAAGAGTGCCGTGTAGAGTTTCGTCCCAGATCAATCCTGCTTTCCAAAGCTTCTGCAAGAAGCATTTTGCCCAAAATATGATAGGACAAATCCAACCGTTCGGATCAAAGGTTCTGGCGACAGTAGACAACACGAGACGTTTAGTCCAAGAACAAGGCAATTTCAAGTCTACGTTATACGTAAAGATGTCTTGGACTGGTCTGTACTGAACGCCTAGAACAGCCATCATGGCGGGGTTGTCAACAATCTTAAACAAATTCGGATCTTGCTGATGATCCTCTGGTAAGCCTTCCAAAAGCGCTGGTGAGTTGGAAATCCATTTGCGCAACTCATAACCAGCGGAGGCCAAAATACCTATCAATTCGTCCCGCAGGAGGATCGCCTCGTCCGCTGTGGAGGCGCCTGAACAAATGTCATCGACGTAAATATCGTCTTTCAAGATGGCGGAGGCTCGTGGGAAACATAAGCCTTCGCGGTCTGCGAGCTCCCAAAGAGAACGTATTGCCAAGTAGGGGCCTGACCTTAACCCGTACGTATTAGTATTGAGCTCGTAGACGACCATGGGATCACGAGGAGACTCTCTCCAAAGGATCAGCTGGAAACGACGGTCATCAGGGTGGATAATCGTCTGCCTAAACATCATTTTTATATCGGCCACAAAGACAACCTGATGTCGTCGGAAGCTGGTGATGACGTCACAAAGGTCCTTGACCAACTTGGGACCAGAATGCAAGCACTGGTTCAAGGATACGCCTGTTGAAGTCTGCGCAGAACCATCAAACACTGTGCGCAGCTTGCCAGTCGATGGCTTCAATACCGCATGATGCGGGAGAAAGTAATGCTCCACCGAACGCCAATCCAAATTTGACACTGACATGTGTCCCAATTGTTCATATTCTCTCATGAACTCAATGTACTTCTGTCTGAGCTCCGGATCACGACCCATGCGACGCTCCATAGTCAACAATCTCTTTTCGGCTAAAGGTCGTGACTCACCAAGGGGAGGCCGAACAGACAGAAAAGGTAGCCTCGTAATGATCCGACCAGAACGGAGTCGACCCGTGTTGTTCTGGAAGAACAGCTCGCACTCCTCATGTTCTGGGTTCAAACGGGCAGCTTGAGGGGGCTCCTTTACCTCCCAAAACCTCTGAGAGAGTGGATCCTACAGCCAACAAATTATCAAGTTCGGGTGGAGGGGGGTCCCTAGGTACAGGTCCCATCAAAGCAAATCCAAATATGGTCGGGATGGCAGTCAAACCATTTGGCACCAAGACCCGTTTCCCACCAATCAAAATTCCACCGAGGACATCAGAGCCAATCAACAAGTCGATTAGTCCCGGTGTGTCAAATTTGGGGTCTGCCAGTTCCAATCCCGATGTCAAATTCACCACAGCAGCGGGTAGCTGTTTCTGTGGGTGCATACCCAAAATATTCTTCAACACATAGCCGAGGTTTTAATCCTCGGGTGTGAAGATCCAACAGGGCCAAACAAAACCCCAACTTGCCCTTCAACATTAGAGGCTACGTCACCTATGCCCCGTATACAATTTGGAAATAAACCCATATTTAATTTAACCTGCCCTACCAAACAAGTGGAAACAATGCAACCTTGTGAACCTGTGTCCAATATAACACGGACAACAACAGAGGTCCCCATGTGTCCCCAGACCCTAACAGCAACCGTTGGTA
The DNA here is from genome assembly GCA_944739405.2 of Euclidia mi. Lineage (NCBI taxonomy): Eukaryota > Metazoa > Arthropoda > Insecta > Lepidoptera > Erebidae > Euclidia > Euclidia mi. Next base: position 46,133,131 of record OX123193.2, read on the forward strand.
GGATAACGGTCTCAATGGGGGAGGTTGGCGTTATAGGGCAGGGGTCAATGACCTATTGTTGCCTGGGTGGCGACCGTTGGCCAGGACCAGGCAAGTCAAAACGAGGGTGCTGCTTGAAGTCCTCAAAGGCGCGATGACTTGATCCGCGCGCCATCTGTGGGGGGTCATAATGACGCACCCGCCCAAAACGAGGTGGGCGCGAGTCAAGGCGGGGACGCTCCGCCAAAGGAGGGGAATACCTGGGGCAGCAGTCATGGTGCTGGTGACGCTGAACAGCACATTCAGGTGCGCGAGAGAGAGGAGGCGTGCGCACGCTACGGTTCTCCAAGCGGGGCGAGTGGCGATCAATTGAGCGAGGCGACTCTCGGCTACGCGCCGGTGAGCCTCGGCTGCCACCTTCAAAACACCCACCCGTGCGCGGCGTCGGCTGGTTGGACAAGCGGCCAACCTCTCTGGCATTCATACAGAGAATGTCCAAATGCTGTCCTCCACAGTGAGGACAGGGGCGAGAATTTGGGCAGTCTCGCTGGTAGTGGGACACCAAGCAAGAGAAGCAAAGGCGGCGGGCATTCGCGATGCGCCTACGAGAGGCGACATGAAGGTCCAAGAATGCCCTACAACTGGCCGTTCTGTGCCCCGTGACCTTGCAGTAAGAGCACTCCACTGGGCTCTGCGTGACTGCAAAGCGAGGAGGGCGCCGGTCAACATTGGCTCGGGTGTGAACGCGAGCCTGCTCCTTGACCTTGGGCGGCTGCGTCTTAGCCGGTGTGTCACCACCGGAGTTGTCCAAGACCCGGCACTCATCCTCCAGGAACCTCTCCAGGTCAGCAAAGGGGGGCAGATGGGTCGCGCTATCCCCACCAAAGCGCTGTTCAAAACGAGACCTCAGGTCGGCAGGCAGCTTTTTCAGCACAATGTGCACCAATAGATAGGACCATTAGTCCACGGGCAGGTCAAGGCACTTCAGTGCGTTGATGGCCACCAAAAGCGGGTTCAAAAGTTGGGTGCGCAACCCAGAGACCCGGGTGAGCGTCGGCAAACCCAAAAACTGCTCGATGTGCGTGTCGGCGAGGCCACGCTTATTATGGTACCTACGGGTGATTACGGGTGAACCGACATTAAATATGCCAATTTTTGTGCTGGCCGAAGGTCAGCCCTGTCATTGACCAGGCTGTCGAACAAATTAATGAAGCCCAGGTAGCTTCCTAGGCAGCCATCAAAATGGGGAGGTCCAAAGTAGGGAGCCTACTCACCAGCCCCGGTGCTGACCTAGGAAGCTCCTGCTTCAGGCCGGGTTGCCCTTCCCTATCGGCAACTAGTTGTCTCGCAGTATTGGAGACAGCATCATACAGGTCTAAGACCTGGGCATAGTCTTCGCTGAACTTATTTCGCTGGTCAGCAGTGAAATCAGTGACTGACACTTCGAGACAGCAAGCGCTGAAAGTGCGGAACTGCTGTTCCACACTTGCCAGGCGATCATCGATCCGCTCGTACCTTTGAAGTAAGGCCTGCTGGCGATCAGGCCGGTTCACTAAAGCACTGGCCGAGGCAAACCAGCGCAAATCTGATGCAATAGCACCAGCAGCCGCACGCAAGTCCTTGATAGCTGACATAATCAAAATTCAAAAGAGCCCGGACAAGCGTTAAATAAAATTAACAATCAAAACTTAATTTTTCTTAATTCTTTGAAACCAACAAAGTATTAGCCTGTTTACTGCAAGTGCAGGCAAGTGACAGGTATCTACTGTCCAACAAAATTAATAGTTTCAATATATTGAAACAAACACAAAATTTATCAAAAGTTATAACTTATAACAAATTAAAAGTTGAACTTCAAATTAATTAATGAATTATTTGCAACAGACAGACTGGCTGTGTTATTTGAGATATACAATAGTAAGTAAGCACAGAATATGTATTACCTAGCAATATTATCTATATATTATAACAAACAAAGGTTTATCAAAAGTTTGGTTGTTATAGGTAATGATTCAAACTTAATATAATTATGAGATAAACTAAATTTACTAAATTTATTGATACATACAGCTGTTATGTATCCAAACAAACTGACTTATTAATACAACAACAAATTTAAGTTAGATTTCAACAATACAAATCAACAATTACTGATTGAGGTTATGTATGACATGTGTTTCAAATTATCTAGGTCAACTTATACAATTAAATATTATATATTTAGACAATACTGACCTGAGAACACTATAATACTGATTACAAATGAGATATATAGCTCATATAACACCAATCTGAGTTCAGATACAATCAACGGCTAAGATACAACCACGCTATGCTACCAAAATTTTGTCTAGAATTACCGTAGCCAGGTAGGGATTTTCAGGACACAGTTGCAGTGGAAGGTGTAATACATCTACCTGACCACGATAGACAATGATCCAGACACAATGCACTGCGTTGCACAGTGATGAATTGAAATCCAAATTACAACTATCAATATTATATTTCACTTACCCGATATCTTTACTGATGTCAGGCTTGAGCTAAATTAGACACATTCATACAAGTATATTGGCCAAAATAAATGAATGAAGTATCTTATACTTAGCTATTAGGCTGCAAACGCGACGTTTTCAAGACATGTTGGCACGTGGACGTCGATACCGGATTCACAATTTTCGCAAATGTCAATCAATAGTTCACAATGTCTTTTATCACAATTTACCGTTGCCAGCACTAGATCAGGCGGCATTCAAGACGGTTTACTCAATTTAGTTCAATTATACAAGTTAATTCAATTCGCGTTCATTCAAAAGGCGTATTTTACGTACGAGACGACCAAGACCGGCGTGATAATTTTTCAAGGCAAGAACGGAAGTGACAGTTCAGTGTGACCATTGTCAGAAATTTTCAATAGACTAAACAAAATGTTACTCAATCGATCTAATCGATTTGACTTATAATAAAACTAATTATATTTCAAACAGTTAGTATATTCATACTAATGAGCGTCTGCCTTATACAAATAGTTTATCAGGAAAATGATAAACCATGCGTATTTTGCTAGCGTCATAAAGTCATAAGCTTTTAACTAACTTTAATTATTTTAAATACTGGCTGTAATTTTCACATAAGCAAAAAGAATGTTCTACTTAAATAGTACAATACGCCAAAGATCCTGTTCGGCGTTTCCTGAATGTCCAAAATTGACCGTGACCTTTGAGCTGATTTTTTTTATCACTGAACTCGAATCATTGAAAACTTCGAGTGAAGTAATACATATGTAACGTGTTTGAAATGGTGACATTTAGCGCCATCTGTCACCACGGACGTGAATAACATGCTCAATTTGGTTTTTGAGAGGCCCTATAAAATAGGCCATGAATAAAATAAAAGGAGACATTGAGTTATAAAGCGGTGAGGAGCAAACGAAAGGCAGTTACAGAAATGAGGTATAATTTAAAAAGAGGCCGTTTACTTTATTATTCTGACGTATATTAGACACAAACCTTATATTTTTATAGAAGTGATTTGTAATATTCATATTACGTGAGTGGACATAGTGCTGGGCTCCATGGGCATACGATATTCAAAGTTATCCGTCGCAAAGGCAGAATTTATGCAGTCCCGGTTGCTCAAATTTGATCCTTACACGTGTGCAAATATAGTGGTGTTAAAGGATAACATAATATATTGTTACACAGCACGAGGCCCATTTTCCCGCACGGGTCGCCAATTTTGATTACAATTATATGCAACTGTGTCAGGCGTCGCCGGTGGCAAGTTCGATTCTTAAATTTTTTTTACAGAAATTGGACTTGGCCAACTATCGAGAATATTGACAGACACCTACTGCTATTATTGAGACTATTCTTACACATAACGCAATTATACTAGTCAAACTTACAATCGAGCCACGGCTTAAGCGTCTGTTGGTACTTTGCATTGATTTACTGCTATGAAATTGAGATATACTTACATAGGTATCACTTTTAAATTCGGGCTTCTGTGAAACGGCTGAGCTACGTCATTTCCTTAAAAGTATTTTGCGTATATTTGCATTTTCCATTCTATTCCATCAACATAATGATTCAAGATCTCAATGATAAATCGGTCCTTTTAGTCTGACATTAAAAACCCTTTCCTACTACGCTCAATCACCGTTTAGCTAGAGCTGCTCGTAAAAATGTACACACATACATGTAAATGTTACCGATTTTTTTAAACATCGCCAGAAATTTAAAGCTTGTTTGTATTTCTAATTCCTTTGCCTATTTGCACTCTTCAGTTAATTACATAATTATTAGTATAAAGTTTTATATATACGTATTCGTATAATAATCTCATATCGAATGTACGGTAAGTTTGCAGACCCGTGAAAACAGCTAACTAAACACACAATATCTCATATTCGTTTTTATTTTACAACCTAATGCACTTACTTATCCTATCACAGATAATTTTATATAGTTTTAGCTAACCTTAATTATTTTAAAGCGTTTTAAAAGCTTTCATTATACTCCATAATCAAACAGAACTCACGTACAAAACAGGAAGGATATTGCGTCACAAAAGATAATCTCGTAGGTGATGTTTGTGGACCAAAACTCGATACTTAGCGGCCATCCGCTATCGATCCGCCAAGTTTAGATATTCCATTAACAATTCAGAAAGTTTCGGAGGTCATAACCAGAGCGCATTATAACCTTCTACGAATAGGTTCACTGCAAATAACAACTTTGTGCGAAGTTTTACATATTCATACACAAAAACAGCGGCTGTGCGTCGGTGCGGGGAACAATTACAATTTTAAGGACCGGTTTCACCGCTGTCTGGTAAGTTCCTGTTATATTAATATGTCAGATAACTCATACAAATTTCGTTCCAATTTTAATTTATCTGAAAAATAAGGACTATCTAGAGGTGCTGAAACTGTGTCTAAATCATTTGTGAATCACTAGAGGTTGCATTTATGACGTATTTTACTACGTCATGAATGTAGCCTTTAATACGTTGGAGTCATGGGCACCGCCAGTACGTGGCCTATTGTGAGTTTAATCCCTACACTGGACATCACTTTGTGAGATCCACAAATTGTTGTTGCGAGTCTGGGTGTTCTTTGTGGCTGTTCGATAAATGTCTTTGTAGTTCCCGCGATACAGTACTCTGTATTGACACCTATTTATTTTTCAAGGGTATAACTGGCCCAGTCATAAAATTACATTCGGGTGAGTACGGCCCCAACATATAATCAAATGGGACAACTCGCCCGCGGGCGAGATTTCGACCGTTTGTCGTTCGAGTTGCAACCTTACCCATATTTTATGCATATTTTATAGTTTACTAGGTTTGCAGTTGAGCAGATTGCAATATTTTTCAAGAGATTTCAATACAAAGTTACAAAATATATTTTAATGATTTGATTCATAATCTATGGTTGGCGTTGGTTTTAAATGAAAAATTACATAAAAATATCTTTTACATTCACTACTCATCTGATGTTATTTTGATTAACTTACGCATGGCAAGGATAAAAGAGCATGAATAAGAAGATAAGCGAAAATGTTTCTGTCATTCAGATTGATGAATTGCAAATCATGATTATACACTTTCTTATAGCCAGTAGATAATTTAAGCTATACTTTTGTGAAAATTAATTAATTTTATTTCATTTGTGGCCCTGTAGAAATGTAGGCAATAGCAGTGTAGCTTAGCTTCCTACATGGTCTACTTTAGAAAAGATAAATTGGCTACTAAAATGTTATCCTCGCAATCGTCTTAGCCATTGGATCGAGTGTGAATTTGAATAATACTTTTAGAGTTTTAATTTTCATTGAAATAATAAGAATTGTTTAACAATTTTATGGAATAAAATTTTCGTAAAAAATATTATTCGATAAAATGGTTAAACAATTTTTATTATTTAAATGAAAATTAAAAATCAAGTACCTACTATTTTTTACTTTTACTTGTTTTATAAGCCACAATTTTGCTAAAATATCAAATGTAACATATTTATAAAATAAATACACAACCAGCTGAAAAATTTAAAATGTTAAAATAATACGTAAAAATACAGCTAATTTAATTAATTTTAATAGAGAGACTTCTAATAGGTACTAAATATTTTGCTATTTTATATTTTGCATTATAAGGGTGCAAAGATTTCCCACCAAGGGTGAAAAGGGTTCCCACCAAGGGTGCAAAGGGTTCCCACCAAGAACTTAGGGTCCCAAGCCAACCTCACCTGCAAGTGGTGCACCTGCCGATCAACAGACGAGGCTCTGGCAAACAAAATATCCCGATAAGCGTTAATAGGCTCGCCACCTATTACGTGGGATCAAAACACAGGCACTGTGTATTTTTTTTAAAGAGTTACGTTTCTATGGTATTAGAATTAATACAAAATTATTACTTGCCTATAAATAATCAGTCCAAGATGCAAATTGCAACCATGCAATTTAATATTTTCAAAATTTCGCGTAAGTATTGGTTAGGAAATTAGATATTTTTAAAAACTAATAATTTATCTTCTAACTTTTTGACCAGTGGACGATAAATTATAGCTAAAGTTCTAATGGGTGAAGCTTCAAAACATAGCTGTAGAACTAAGAATCTATTAAGTAGTAGTCCCCACAGTATACCCTTTGGGGATATATAACAGACGTATGTCTAATAAATAATAATAATAATTGAATGCATATAGATAAAATAAGTGCGAAACATTATTATTAAGTTTTATTCAGCCTCGTACAATAGAATCAAGACTCGTTAAAAGAAAATAACAAGCCCTAATTGATTTATATTTCTTTGTGAAGGACTATTCTGAGAATTGAATAAAAGGCACTAGCTAGCATAATTTAATCAAATATAGTAATCATAAGTTTACTTAAGTTTGTACTTGCAGAGATTTTGATCCAGCAAAAAGCTTTAGTTTCAAATTTCCCTTCGGTATTTGCAAAATCAAAACCTAAAGGATCCACACAGTTAGTGTCCCTTCACCATTCACTTAAGTTCACCAAAACAGACATTACTTTTAACAACTACAAGCATCGCCCACACTACTTTCAATGCTTGTACTCGTATGTATCTCGGATACCTAACTATAAAGACATTCAAAACAACGATTTAAAAACTTACTTCTTACGAATCTCGGCTTCAAAATCTTACTTCTTACGAATCACTAAGCTATACATTTAGTCAATGAGACAAGATATTATGTATCTCTGCACCATTGGATACACAACCAGTTTCTTTGAATATATGCAACTATTGCTGATAAAAGAACAACAATAACATAAAATTCACATAAATCAATTAATTTAAACATAGATATATAAAAGCGTTACAATTGATCTTGAGCAATTCTCCAACTAAAATAATTTTATTAAAATACGCCTTCGTAATCAACTTCTGAACTATCATCAAATTAAAACGCACTCTCGTATTCAACTTTGATATTTACTTAAAGTTGAAAACTCGACTAAAAAGCCGCAGACAAACTCCAGTAGTTTCTCCAAACTATTAATTTCCAGTGATTTTGCAGTATAGCGTCTTTTCACAAGTGCGGCCTCGGCTAACAAACACGGCAGTTATTCCACTTAATACTTTTAGGCAGCATGCAGTAAATTTTTTTGTCCTAGAATAAACCCGTAGCGTGGCTTTGAAAGAGGAAAAATCGCAGAACAAAAACGCCTACATAGAATTTACACAGTGTATTGATATTTCGTATAATAAAAAGTTCTGTATAGTGAAAATAGATTGATCGAGGTTTATACAAATATAGAAATACATTTATTTACGACGCGTTCATATTTCACGTTACATATTTTATTAGAGTTTATGTTCGGATGGAAATTGTTGCTCTAATCGGTTGACTGGCTTTGTGCTGCTGAAATATTATTTACGACAATCTCTATTTAAAGTTTGCGTGCAACGTGTGCTTGTGTAGACAGGCGGCTAACTGGATTAGTGCATTACGCTTAATTTATGTTGGGGAATTTATACAGAAATTATGACGTGTGCTATGCAAATTTGAAACCTAGATAGAACCTGGATTGGTAAAGTACTTACTCAAAAGTCATTTAAAATGTGTTGGTAGAAATTATTTATTCGGGCAATTATTCCAGCGTGGCAAAGCTGCCAGCCTTCTGGGCACGTTACCATTGACGATGACATTGATGCGGAGGCATTTTAAGACGCCTAAACCATGTAAATATTTGCACTTTTTAAATTTGTTTTGAAGGTTTTTGTATAAGATTAGATTAATTAAATCCAAGTCACCCAATTTCAAAGAAACCTCTTTTACTCACTATGTTTCCTCAAGTTACAGTTTGGAATGAATAACCCAGTTACTATGCTATCCAAGAAAGTAAAAACGTCTAAACTATCCAACATGAAATCACTTTTATACCACACTTACAAATTGTCGTCTTCCAAATAAACACTTCATTCGCTTCCATTTCTTCAGGTGCAAAATTTCAAGTTTCTACATCAAATAGTACCGGAAGGAATCGGCAGTGACAGAGAGACACCAAAGTGATTTCCATAAGTGTTCCCATTTGGCAATGTGTTCCGGAACATTGAGAACTTTACACAGTGAATGTAAAGCTGTGGCTCACTGCCAATTTGTTTATTGCTTTGTGAATTGACTTAAGTTTCTTACATGTTGTGTCTTTATGAACTGTTTGTAGTTGACGAGAGTTCTTTTTATGTGTTCCGTCGTCAGGTCTTCCCAATGAGGGAGTTTCCTCAGCTGCTGTGTTTGTTTTTGGCAATGTTTAGGTCATGATGTACTAAGAATGGAAATCTCTTTCTTAATCTGCGGATATTAGTATCGCATAATATACGAGTATACCTATGATTAGGTTTTTAATAAGTATTCATTTTAAAACTACGAAATAAGGCCATATTGCGCAAAATAGTAAATATTTAAAGAACTAAACAAAGAACACTAAACAAAACCTAACTACAATCTGATAGCAGTATCCCGCCGATTTATATCTTATCTTATGACGTATATAAAAGAACTCGGGTTGAACCACAAGGAACACTCCTTTGGAACGGATTTGTAGTTTGTAATATTATTACAACATATTATGTTCACGAAACCAACAAAATCGTTTGCTTTATAATATTAGTATAATTTTTGGTCGTAGGTCATTATAATAATTGTGTATAATGTATTGGTAGCGCTTTGAAGGCCATTCTATCATCAGTAAGACAAATAATTGTAAATTATAAAGTCATTCTCGTCAATAGCTAAAGCTACATTACAATGTAATAAATAGAGTGAGTAGAACGTAAAATAGAGCCATAAATATCTCTTACACACCCCATTCAAATTACGTAGCGCGACATTAGTACACGAATCCTTCTTAAGCGAAGATTTTATAAATCCACTTTAATAGTTCAAAATAATTATATTGACTGCTAAAACATATTCAATTTAGTAAAGATTAAAAGAAGAGAAGGTGGTGAAAGATTTCCGTTTCCTTAGTTTAGACCAAGATTCGCTACCAAAATTTGTGGAACACACAAAGTGTTGTCCTTTATGGACTACGAACCCAGTACACTCTCCATATTCTTGTTCGTCAAGGCAACGTTTTAAACCACTACGGCATCAGCTTAATATTTTGACCTTTATGTTCAGAAAAGCAAAGAAGCAAGAACCAAAGAAATCGACAGAGGATCAGATTGATCGCCGCGGTCTCTCATCCATCGCTTAGCATTCGCTACACCATTATATTGATCCTCTAAACTGATAGGTTAATGCTAGGAGGCTGACCTGCCATATATTGTCAACTGGCTCCGTCGCACTATTGATAAACCGTTCCGTTCGTTGCAGCAATAGAACTAATTCTGTTGTTCACCAACTAAACTTGCTGTCTCTTACTAAAACATATTGCGAGAAAAGATAAAGTGATATTTAAAACTGCGAAACAAATCTCCTACTGAAACAGAAAATTAAATCAAAACAATCCAGAAATCCTACTGCCCAATTTTCTATTATCGGATAAACAAACGGATTATTCAAAAAACTTTTGATGGCATTTTCTATCTAATTATTCTGACATTTTTGTCGCGCAACATGCCGTAAGGAATAATCAAAAAAGGGCTCTAAATTTAGTATATTTAATGCTTTTATCTCGTTCCAATTTTATTAAAGAGAAAGAGATAACTGCCTGCCTGTATTTTAGTTCGTTTTAGTACAATTTTTTTTTCTATCGCTACTACTATTGGTACTGCTCTGTTATTATGTTGGTAGCACTTAGTAATTTTCTTGTATACGCAGGTGCATAAAATATGGCATAATAATTGGTTGATCGCTGAATCGATGTCATGTTAAATGTCTTTACAAGCGCAATTCATTTAAGAGGCTACTAGTAGTCAATACGTCATATATGGAGGTTCTATCCACCTACGAAAAATTTACCTATATTTGTTGTTTACTGGATTTTATTATTTTTTTAGGAACATTTTATGTATAAATAAACGATTTTCACACAAGTTATTTTACTGGTCTGACTCATGTTTCGTCCGGATTACAAATGACGATATTATGATAGTTAACGCGATTCACCTATGGAGCATATCCCATCGAACACACGTGCTTAATATCAATAAAATTTGTTTCTATTGTCTATCGTCTGGCAGAAAATGTGATAAGATCAGTTAAGTCGACTTATATGATATAGGTAATTAAGTATTTACATATAATATCAATTATATTAGAGTTATGACAAGTGAACTATTCCAGAATAAATTAACCATTGCCAATTTGCCATTCGGCGGTGAAATCCCCACACGGGAGACTAAGTCTATATAAACTACACTGTGCACCATATTTGGTTCTACGAACTGTATTAGAGTTGTGAAGACTTTAAGTTGGATTCTGAGGAACTTAATTATGAAATCCACAAAATACGTAAAGTTAATGTGATGTCGCCACAAAAAATATGATAAACATCCTTTCAAATTTTTGGGAGTTGTCATGCTGATATTTAATCACATATTTGTTCGCGGACCTTCGCTATTGCAGTCATATGAGAGCACATCAGTGACAACTATCTACACGGAGTTGAAGTGGTCGCCGTGACCGAAATCGGTCTGGCGATCACCATCATCATATTTCATCATCATAGCGTTACCCCGATTGCAATCCAAGAACTCGCTCTAGAGTCCGGGTACGCTGTACACAACGCTAGAACACTATACTGCTCTACTCAAAGCTACTTTAAATAGTAAAATAAAATTACAAAACTTCTATTTGCTTTCTTTGATTTGGGATGCCACTAGCCGTGGTCACGGAATGACTGACTATTTTAAAATTATTATGTGTTTGTGACCTATTATAATTTATGATTTGACCCAAATATGCGATTCTCTCTTTGTTATAAATAGTTGAACTCATTGCTTTTTTCATCATCATCATCATCCTAGGGTTATCTCAGTTGCATCCGAGACTTACGCCTTGGAGCCCGAGGTCCGCTTACTAGTCCAGATATACGATCTGTTGGCGTAGCGGGAGTGTAAGCGACTGCTACGCCGAAGGTCGCGGGTTCGATTCCCGCTCAATTCAAACTTTTGTGCGCATGAACATGGATGTTTGTCTTGGTCTGGGTATTCCTGTATATAATATGTATGTATTTATAAAAAAAAAAGTATATATGTATGTTTATCCATTACCTAGTACCCATAGTAAAAGCTAGACTGATGTGTGTAGATGGTGATGTGTGTATGTGGTAGAATATTATTATATTATATAACAGAATATCAGCTTTTCCACAGAGCGACTGACATCTGCCCTCCGTAACCCAAAGGGATAGCGATATTCCATGGCTTAGACCAGTATCAGTTTATTTTTAGGGTACTTTCAAAGATCTTCATAAAAGCCGAGACCGACGGTTTAACGTGCTCTCTGAGACACGGGGCAAGCGATAATTAACTATTTAATACGCACTTCGAAAAGTCAGTGATGTGTGCCGTGGATTCGAACTCGATACCATCTGCATGGCAGTCTGTTGGTATCTCTACTAGACTATCGCTGCCTTAAATCATCTCATATATTTTTTTAATACCTACACCTTAAGAGTATTCCAAATAGGTATATTTGACAAAGTTTGCTTGTATCCATCAAGTTTTACAAAATATTTATCAAAAACTTATAAATTCAATAATGTGCAACGATAAGAACATCAAAAGTATTGCAATAAATAAGAACCATATTAGTGTTAGAGGCGACCTGCTGGAAACTTGTGAGAAACTCCACGTAAAGCGACGCATTTAAGTTGCAAGTTTACAGCTCTGCTAGTATTGCTTAGTTATCGTGATATCAACTTGCCTACTAGATATTTCTGTTTCTTTGTTGCAAATAGATATTGTAAACAATTTATGTTAAGAGGAATAAATGTGAACTTTTAATTGGTGTACAGAAGTTGTTTGAGATTGTAATATCACTGTTTGTTTTCCATTTTTTTTAAATAGTAAATTAATTTAGCTAGCGAGTTAGCCTAGTGGAGAGACCGACAGATTGCTACGAAGAGGGTCCGGGTTCGAATCCACGGCGCACACCAATGACTTTTCGGAGTTATGTGCGTATTCAATTGTTAATTATCGCTTGCTAAACGGTGAAGGAAAACATCTTGAGGAAACCTGCATGTCTGAGAGTTCTCTATAATGTTCTCGAGAGACTTGTGAAGTCTGCCAACCCGCGCTTGGCCAGCGTGGTGGACTATGGCCTTACCCTTCTCATAGTGAGAAGAAGCCCGTGCCCAGCAGTGGGACAGTTCATATACAGGGCTGATGATGATGATGAAATTAATTTAAATAAGGTTTTACAAAATAGGCTGCCTTGTTTTCTCTGCAGTGCAAAACACATCATAATAATATGATGATGGATTGAATTTAATAAACAAAGCAACATTAGTATAATCTCATAATTATACTTACAACTAGAGGATGCTGGCATCTACGCTCACAAAATTTTTGTAATTTAACCATGAAATGCAAGGATATACATGCCTAATTTCAGCTTCTTGCGTCCAAAAGTTTTGGCTGTGCGTTGTATGTCAGTTGATCAGTAACGGAAGAATTTAATAATTATATAGATACAGATTACTTCGAATAAATAATTCATATTCCGGCATAATTATATTTGAAAGTCCCTTACATTTGAATTACTCAGAAAACTTATTACACTAGAAAGACTGCTGAACTGCTGCGATAATTTATAGAGCCACGTGACTTAGCCAATGCCTGGCAATTATTTTGCTGTGATCTTGCCAATAAAGACCGCTCGCAACACATCTACATAGGTTTATAACATATATATTACTGAAACAAAATTAGCCCACCTTCCATACAAAATTGGTATTTCTCCTTTAATAATTTTGTACAGTTTCAACATAAAGTAATAGCTTTTTCTGTTATTGTTCGCTTATTGTGTAAAGTGAGTGAAATTAATGCATGAGCTAATTCGGATTGTATAAATTACACATTTCAATATATTTTTTCTTGACTAGTTTCTGTCGATGACTCTATTCATGTGGTTTCGGCTCCTATATGCTGATCTGATGTATCTACATTTACATAATATTATAAAGTTAAGTCCCACTACCGTTCTGTCTGTCTGTATGAGTACGAACAGATTTTTTCAAAGGGCGACAACGCACATGTGACTTCTTTGTTGTGGCTTGTGTCCATGGCCGGCGGTGATCGCTAACCATCAGGCAATCCGTCTTCTCGTTTGGCGCTTATTACATTAAAAACAAAGCACTCGTCGCCACCCTCCGACGGGTATTGGCCCGCCAGATGGTCAGGCGGGCCCCGAACAAAACCCCCTTGGCGACGGATTAAGGTGTTGGACTCCGCCGCCAAAACGCCCAGCGGCCGCAGAGGATAGGGAGGACGGCAACGCAACACCGCATCTCCTCTTCCTCTGCGGCCCCACCGCGACGCATCGAATGGTGCGCCCCCATTTGGTCGCGGGAGATAGGGCGCGCGGCAACGCAACACCGACACGCCTCTCCTCCCGCGACCGCACCCGACTGCGAGGGACAGACAGAACTGTCCCTCGCACCCGCACCGTTGGACGCATCCTGCGCAGGTCCCTCCATGCCCACGCGGAGCGTCCCCTCCTGGATCCCTCTTAGCTTCACCGCGGGTGACCAATCCACGGTTACTGAGCCCCCCTACCACGACAAGGTGGAGATCCCACGGGGGGGGACCTATGCAAGCCTTGCTTAACTTTACCGTACAAACTGAAAGTCTCGCTATGAGCGCTACATGCTCAATTTACTAAGCAGGCACATTTTATTAAAAATACTTTTACTAAAAAAATAAAAAATAAATAAAAGAAATGCAGTCGTGGTTACTTTCTATATAAGTATATACACCACTATTTTTTAATTAGTACAAAAACTTTAAGGACAGATTAGCGAAGATATTATTATCATATATATGTGACGTAAGAATTTCATAATATTAATAAAGAGCAAAGTTATTATCATTTGTTTATTGTAGAAAATCTCACTTAAATCATAGACATATTTTACAATCCATTCACTAATTCATTGATTATATTCCATCCTGCTCATTCGCATTCTCTCTGTCGCACTTATGATGTAGGTAGCCATAGAAAACAAAATGAAGAAAAATAATAAATGTAGGTAGTTATTTTTTAATTTTGTTAATTCTACCCTCTCCTTCATACTTCATTCGGGCTTAGGACCGGTAAAATTTATCGTTTAACAAGTAATTAAATACGGAGGTATGTAATTAGAAAGCAAACAAATATCAAAATAAAAGAAGGTGTTCAGGACTAAAAGAAACGAGTAATTTTGACGTATTTATGAAGTTAGAATCATCTGCTATTTACAAATATTATTTTATCATCATCATGTCAGCCTAGAGACGTCCACTGCTGAACATAAGCCTTCCTCAAGGTGTGTGGAGAACACAGACCGATTTTGAGCCGCCCGCATCAAATTATTATTTACTTAAGTACGTATTATTTAATAAACTTACAAGTATTTCCATTGTCCTTCGAAATGTCCACCACCGTTGTCAAAAGCATCCAATATGCACTGTTTTATTTGTTTGACACTGACCGGCTCACTTTTGTACACTCACAATAAGCTGTCCATGGGTACACAGCTGCACTCGCGACTTTTCCACTCAAAAAGTACGCACTAAGCATAGCTACATACTCCCGTGATATGAACTGATATGATAGGCCATCGCGTCGGACAAAAGTAGACAAACAATTTACTTTTGCAACGAAATTAGATACGCTCACTTTCGCTAGCAATTTAGCACTGCATGTCGCATCGTCGGGGCGTGGCGCAGGCGCAGAGGGGCGGGGGAGGGGCCGGAAATTTATCAATGGGTCATTTTACTATGATAGTACGCGGGTCGGTCGTAGTATTAGTTATGCATTTACCAATTATCACGTATTTTTGTGGACAGTTTTGAGACAGTTTTGGGACTTAGTGTTTTTATTTTTTAACTACATAAATATGATCAGTTAAAGATACTTAGTCCTCTGTTAAATTTTTTGTACTAATTAAAAAATAGTGGTGTATATGATATTCATGTGGTTAATGTCGGTATGTTGTATTCCATCTATGATGGTGCGTATAATAAGTCGTCGGCGTCGGTGTCGGCCGTTATGAAGATCTTTGACAATCGCTTTAATACCCTTGAATAAACTGACACTGGTCTAAGCCATAGAATATCGCTCTCTCTCTGGGTTTTGGGGGTCAGATCAGACGTTAGTCGCTCCAAGGCATTTCCAGTATTCTGGCATATCTGGTTAGACTAAAACTGAAACAGTTTGCTTAAAACAATATTTGTATAGATTTGTATTTGTGACGCCACAGAACACGAATGAATATGCAAGATTACAACAGGGGATCTTCTACTTTCACTTCATGATTTGGATTACTTTGAGAACCGTGTCGACATTGAATTGAATTTCTGGTAAATGAAAAAAGTTGCAACTCAATATGCAAATTGAGTTCGCCGACTTGTAACTCCCACATTTCCTAATGGAAAATTTTAATAACGTTACCTTTATGTTTGTTTTATCAAAATAATATAGTATTTCCCATCCAACGCCAATTCGTCATGTTCATTCTGATAGCGACAATAATACGGCAGGCACAGGTTTCAGCACTAATTCGGCTGTTGCCACCGTGAGTGGCGACCGCACCAACACCACTCCGCATGCCGAATTGATACCGTCGCCGAATACGCCGCTCCATAACATACCGAGTTTTGTTACTGAAGATAGACTACGCGAAATACTACAACACGAAGTATCCACAGCAATGAAACTGACCATCCAGTAATTAGTTACTACTGAGGTAAAAAGTATAAATGAAAAAATTACCAAATATCAAGAATCTATGGCTTTTCTAAATACACAATATGAAGATATGAAGACACGGCTTACTGAGAAAATGAACTTTATGAGTGAGCTGGAAAAGGACAATGAAAAGCTGAAGACAACTGTCAACGACTTAACAGGGCGGCTATGTTCGGTCGAACTGCATATGAGGCAAAGTAATAAAAAATTTAAATCAACGGTGTTCCAGAAAACAGATCAGAGAATATCATCACCATGATGGTCCAACTAACAAAAGCAATAGATAATCCGTTAACTTCTGATGACATACATTTGTAACTAGGGTTGCTAAGTTATCCAGGGAGAACGATAGACCTCGCGCTATAGTTGCGAAATTACGAAATCACCGTGCCCGCGCCACACTTTTGGCGGCTGTAACCAATTTTAACAAGAAGCACCCTCAGGACAAGTTCAGCACTCACCACTTAGGATTTGGCGGCACTCGATCGCCTGTCTTCGTCACGGAATATCTGACGCCAAGTAACAAACACTTGCATGCTGCTGCACGGCAAAAAGCCAAAGAACTGTCGTACAAATTTGTATGGGTCCGTAATGGACGCGTTTATGTGCGAAAAGATCACCAAGCTATACCCATAAGAAGTGAAGATAGTCTTAATCTTATTAATTAACCTAGTTCACTGTAAATATATCAGAATATTGTTACAAAAATGCTTGATATTTATTATCAAAACGTACAAGGACTAAGGACTAAAACCAACGAATTATATAAGAATGTTATATCCTCTAACTATACGATAATTGTGTTCACAGAAACGTGGTTGAATGCAAGTTGAGTTGTTTGATGATAGATATATAGTTTACCGCCGGGATTGAAGTTTTTCACAATCTTCTAAAAGAGATAGTGGTGGTGTTATGATTGCTGTGTCGCGTGACTTATTCTCTGCAAGAGTTACTAACTGGGAGACTAATAATATCTAGGACTTGTGGGTAACAGTTGAAATTCCTATGAAACATGGTGTGAAAAAATTAACAATTTGTGCAGTTTACTTGCCGCCACCAGTAAAATTAAACCAACTATCGACAATACTAAATTCTATTGACAATGTAATGAATAGCGACAGCAATAACGATTTTATTATTATTGGCGACTTCAATCTGGGTTTTATAGATTGGCGTGAGAACAGTAGTTGTACCCACCTACGTCCTATTAATTATAATGTAAGTTTAAGATACTGTCTTAAAGATTTTATGTTGTCAAACAACCTATCTCAATTTAATTGTGTAAAGAATAGTGACCTTCGTCTCTTAGATTTAGTTCTTAGCAATGTATCAAATACATATGTAACTAAGCCATTATGTTCCTTAAGTAAGAGTTACCAAAAAAATCCTAGTCTATTTGTGAATTTACCCTACGATAATAGTATTACATACCTAGTTTCTAATCCTATGAATAAATACAACTTTTATAAGACTGACTATGAGACTGTTATACAAGATTTAGATAGTGTTAACTGGCATAGTATTTTGTATCACTGTAAGGATGTCAATGAAATGGTATGTGAGATTTACAAAATTTTAAGAAAATCTATAGCTTCTCATGTGCCTCTCAAAAGAGATAAGAAGGCGTGTTATCCGGTATGGTTTAGTAATGTACTGATCAAACTTTTAAAAGAGAAGTCTAAAGCCCGTAAAAAGTTTAGAAAATACGGCAATCCCCGTGATGAAATTGAATTCCATTTACTACGTAATCGCTGTCATAAACTGTATGATTGATACTACAATAATTATAAAAATACAATAGAGTCTAATATACAATCAAACCCCAGAGCTTTTTGGAGTTACACTAAAAGCAAACGCGGTGGATATACTACAATACCAGCTAAAATGTTCATGAACAATACAGTCGCCCAAGACGGAAACGGTATTGCGAATCTTTTTGCGACTCAATTTCTGTCTGTGTACTCTAACATTTCCAACATTAGCTCAGCATATACAGTAAATTCCTCCACTTATAAACACATATCTAAATTACAATTTACAGAAATCAATATTCAGCGTGTGATAAACTGACTTGATGGCCTAAAAGGTGCAGGACCTGATATGATCCCTCCAATATTTGTGAAGCGGTGTGGTCAATCGCTTGCGTTACCACTCATGTTAATTTATAATGTAGTTCTCTTTCGAAGGGAACATTTCCTGAAGAGTGGAAAAAGGCACGTATCATACCCATCTTTAAGAAAGGAGACCAAGCTAATGTAAAAAATTACTGGCCTGTATCCATACTTTCGTGGTTCTCAAAATTATTTGAATCGCTATTGTATCCTTCAACTGCAGCATTAGTAAATTTTAGTCTTTTAGAACATCAGCATGGATTTCGAAGTGGTCGATCAGTTTTAACCAATTTAGTTGGCTTTGTTGGGTGTAGAGATACACCTCTGCCTGCCTCTTCGGGGTTATAGGCGTGAGACTATGTATGTATGTATGTTACCGATCTACCTCAGGAAGTCGATACCGGACACCAGGTAGATGCAATATATACCGATTTTAGTAGTGCTTTCGACAGGGTGAATCACGTGATTCTATTGAAAACATTGCATGCTCACGGTGTGGAAGGTTCTTTATTAAGGTGGTTTGAATCGTATTTGCGCGATAGATCTCAAAAAGTAGCCATCAATGGCTTTGAATCAGAAGTTTACCATGCTTTATCGGGTGTTCCGCAAGGGTCTCACCTAGGACCAGTGCTCTTTCTTATATTCATTAACGATATAAGCTGAATTGAATTGAATTGAATTGATTTATTTTGCTAAAACATGGTAATACAATCAGTTGTTACAATAGCATATTAGATCCACATGTTTTGCTGTTGAGGCAGCATGCAAAATTAACAAGATATTTGATATAATATACAAAACATTAGTAAAACCATTTTTTATATGAAATGTCAAATACAAAATGTCACCATATTAATTTATCATTATCACACAAATTCATAGAAATACATAAAAAAACAAATAAAAATTAAAGTACACCAATGAAATCAAGAACAAATCGGACACACAATATATTTTTAAAGTTAGAAACTTAAAAATGCTTTTCATCTAAATACTCGCTGATAGAATAATATGCTTTTTGGATCAAGTGCTGTTTAAGAGCAGCTTTAAATTTCTCAAACAATGTAATTTCGAGTATATGTTTCGGCAGCCTATTATACACCTTTGGTGCCATTGTCAATACGTTGTTACTAAACAAAACGGTTCTTGATATTGGTACACGCAATCTATGAGGATAACGCCCGTTATTGCAGTTCTCGTATAAGTGCAGGTGATCTCTTACAAATACAGCACATTCATATACATATAAACTCGGTACTGTGAGAAAGTTCAAAGTTACAAAATATGGCTTACAGCTATCGGTATGTTGTAGATTACATATGGCGCGTATGCATTTTTTCTGAGCTTTAAAAACATCCTCCTTCCCACTGGAATTGCCCCAGAATATTAAGCCGTATCTAAGCGCAGACTCGACAAATCCATGATATGCTGTTAATACGACACTTCTGTTGACTACTTTACGTAACATGTATAATGTATATGAATATTTATTTAGTTTTTTACACACTTTTTCAATTTGATTCCACCATGTTAAGTTCCTATCTAAATGTATACCTAAAAATGTTGTATGGTCAACTGGCCTAATTAATTTGCCATTATAATGTATACTAAAGTCAGTGATGTTTTTATTCTGTCTAGTAGTAAATGTCATAATGTTAGTTTTATCAAAATTTGTAATTAACTTATTAGAATCAAACCACTCAATGATATTATATCAGGAATTAAAAAGCTCTCGTATCAAGCACTGCAAATATCCCTATTTGTCGATGACTTAAAAATTTATCGTTCAATTAAAACCACTAATGATTCAAAGCTAGTTCAGGATGACCTTAATGAGGTCTTGTGCTGGTGCAATGCAAACCACATGACGCTTAATGCCAATAAATGCTTCTATATTAAATATACTCGCAAGAAAATGCCGCTGGATTCAAAGTATGATATTGGCAGAGCATACCTGACTGAAGTCAACGAAATTCGTGACTTAGGCGTCATAATGGATACGAAACTGTGCTCTAAAACACACATTGACCAAACTGTCAAAAAGGCTGCGCAAGTGCTAGGTTTCCTGAGAAGAAATACAATAGGGTTTAAAAATCATGCCACCAAATTGTCTCTGTACAACACTCTTGTCCGTAGCAATCTCGAATACGCTAGTGTTGTCTGGTCACCATACTATGCTGTTAGTTCGCAACGGATTGAAAGCATTCAAAGTTCCTTTACAAGAAGTCTTGCATTCTCATGCAGTGGTTTTTCCCATCGAAACCCATACAATCAACGAATATCCAAATTTAATATGATCACCCTGAATAATCGTAGACGTATCATTGAACTTTGCTTTCTTCATAAATTAATAAATAATAAATATACAATGCAGCAACCTCTTAGATAAAGTATCTCTAGCCATTCCTCATTCATATCCCAGGCATAAAATCACAAAAAAAATTCATATACCTTTTTGTAGAACCAACTTGGGTCTACAACCACCAATGCATAGAATTCTCAATCAGTACAATACCATCCAAACTCGCGATGACAACATTGACATCTTTAATGACTCCTACAGTAAATTTAAAGTTAAATTGTTAAAAGTGTTTACTTCAAGTTGAACTCAAAGACTATTAAGCATACTTTTATTCCATTTTTTAATTTCTTAGTTATCTGCTATTTTCTTAACTGTAAAATAACTAAGTATATTTAAAATAGTTTTACTACATACATTATTATTGTCAGTGCTATGCATACCGTAATTGTCATATATATCAGATGCAATGCCTTTTAAGTGTTTACCTTAACTGTATAAATATATATGATGTGGTTGTGCTAATAAATAAATAAATAGATAAATAAATGCAAACCTTCAGTTGTTTATAACTTTGAACGCAAAATTATCGAAAAGTATAAATACCTAAATAGCGATGGCACCATTGAATAGGTATACCTATGATTTCTGAGGCATAGTGTTGTGATGGCAGCATTGAATATGCATATGATTTATGAGGTTACTCTAAAATGCTCTGTTTTAGCGACAACCTATGTAAATAATATTTTCTGCTTTTGTTCTTTCGACTTCACAAATTACAAAATAGAAATTAAAATTGTATATATGTATAGGCGCAGTGCACAAATATGAGAGAAGTGTGTATAAGCAGTGATAAGAGTAATTTTGCAGAGGATGTTTAACGGTCTCCATATGATCTATCCGTAGATTTAGACATAAGAGGTACATATTTGACATATTTTGTATCGAGGTTATGTCAAATAGGTATATATCTCTAATATCCAAGTCTATATATGGGTCGGATATTAAAGCCGACGGTATAAGACAAATTTAGCGGCCTTAGGTTCGTTTCGCTCACAAATATATAGGTTTTAACTTAATCATTAACTTAACTTTGTCATTAACAGTACCTACGTTATAGATAACCTACGTCGTCTAACCGCAACTCTCAATGTACTCTCAACTGAAATGCGACATCTCAGACACACCCTCATTAAGCTATAAATAAATTATCCAGGCATAATTGAATACACTCTTACGAGGTCGAATAAAAACCCGGATCGATGAGCCATGGAATATATTTACGGTGCGTCCGTCATTAAAATTGTGTTCACGCTGCGACCACGCGGGGCACTAATTTGTTGACAGAACTCCCACACGGTAAATATTTTTAAAGACTGCCTACTTGACAGACGAGCTTACCCTCTGACTAGAGTCACAATGCTTCCGGATTTTTCGTACGTGTCCGGATTGAAAGATGACAAGAATTATACACAGAAATAATTATAAATTTATCTGTAAAATAGTACACATAACATAAAAAAATATTAAATCAAAGGAATCAGTTAATAATATTACAGAGACCTATAATGGTATTATTTACTTTTGCTTCTATTTCAACAGCAGTTCAAATTATCCCCCCCGTGGGATCTCCACCTTGTCGTGGTGGGGGGGCTCAGTAACCGTGGATTGGTCACCCGCGGTGAAACTAAGAGGGATCCAGGAGGGGACGCTCCACGTGGGCTTGGAGGGGCCTGCGCAGGATGCGTCCAACGGTGCGGGTGCTGGGGACAGTTCTGTCTGTCCCTCGCAGTCGGGTGCGGTCGCGGGAGGAGAGGCGTGTCGGTGTTGCGTTGCCGCGCGCCCTATCTCCCGCGACCAAATGGGGGCGCACCATTCGATGCGTCGCGGTGGGGCCGCAGAGGAAGAGGAGATGCGGTGTTGCGTTGCCGTCCTCCCTATCCTCTGCGGCCGCTGGGCGTTTTGGCGGCGGAGTCCAACACCTTAATCCGTCGCCAAGGGGGTTTTGTTCGGGGCCCGCCTGACCATCTAGCGGGCCAATACCCTTCGGAGGGTGGCGACGAGTGCTTTGGTGATGCCCCACCCTCCGACACACGGGTACATGACGGAAGTCGAGGTGGTTTTTAGTGGAAACACCACATACTCCGGCTCTTATTTCCCCCAAGAGTCGGAGATCCGAAGGGATTTTCCACCTCGTAAAACAAAAAAAAAAAAAAAAAAAAAAAGCAGTTCAAATTATATCTCCAAACTAAAGTCATTTAATTCCATTACCGGTTTTAACGTCAATAAATCAAAATAAGGACAAACAAGAACGTTTTGGATTTTATACTTACATGCATTTTCGATCGCAGTTTACATTTAAAAGTTTAATAACGAATATATCAGCGTATCGCAGCAATCATTAATAAGCTCCCATCCGTTCGTGCAATTTAAAATGCACTAAGATGAGATAACGCAATGAGTTCTTACTCGTACTCGTTAATGGCGCTACGGCAACAAGGCTATCTCTATCAGAGGAATCACAATTCTGTACTAATAATAAAGCTAACGAAGGGATGTACAAAATTCAAGTTTTTATCAAACACTACAAATCTTCAATGATACAGGGTGTTGATCTACATTTGCAAAATATTTTAGTAATACAATATAGGCATTATACTTATTCACCTAAAATGATGTTAAATAGTGTGCGATAATATTAGACCCTATGTTCATTCAATTTTACTTCGATAGTAAAACAGAATAAACTGTTAACTCGTGCAGAATGAAACTGCACGGTAGGTACGTGTGCTTGTTTGTGTAACTGCAATGTGAGCACGCAGCAATCAGCTGAGCGACAGCGGGGGTCAATACGCCGAGCTGATTTTTAAAATGCATGATTACGAAAAAGAACATACATTTTTTGTGGGTTATTTTTTCATGTATTTGTATTCAGTTATAGTAGTATATTCAGCCCTGAAAATATTTTGCAAATGCATATCAACATCTTGCAGGGGCAAAATATCGCACTATACCAACGAAACTGCATTTTCACCCAATATCGAGCAGCTTGGATGAGATAGTCCCTGCCATCGTCATCATTATTGTCACAGTATATAAACTTCCGATAACATTTTGGAGAAACTTCACCATGCAGGTTGCCTGAAAATGTTTCTATTCATTGCATTATTCCGAAAGATATCCTACAAAATTGAAAATAGTTTAGTCTACCTGGAGAGAATAAATTGCCAGTTTATTCCTGAAGCTTCTATCGTGTTGTCCTTCATTTTCGAGCTTTAACGTTGGAAGCCCTACTCTTCTCTTCTCAGTCGTGCACTCTTGTCAGAGTGGTCGTGGTCATGCGTCGGTCGGTTCTTGTGCCGTTGCTGTTCTCGTGATGCGTCGCCATGTAGCTTTATGTTTTGCGGAGTGAGAGCAGTCGTTAATGTTGGAGTTCGTCACAGATTTAATGAGGTCTGTCCACCGTGTCGGAGAGCGCCCACGTGATCTCTTGCCCTCAACTTTCCCTTGCACGACCAATCGTTCCATTGAGTCCTCGTTACGGGTGATATGGCCAAAGAACTTGAGGATTCGTATTTGCACAGTCGACGATAATCTCTCTTCGATGTTGAGTTCCTTCAGGATGGAAACATTGGTTCGATGTGCGGTCCATGGGATTCTGAGCATGCGTCTCCAGCACCACATTTCCAGGGCGTCAATTTTGCGGCGATCCTGCATCCTCAGCGTCCACGTCTCAGCTCCGTATAAAAATATTGGAAAGACCAGGCACCTCATCAGTCGAACCTTTGTGTTTCTGGTTATTCTGCGGTCTTTCCAAATCTTCGTGAGTTTTTCCACTGAGGATCTTGTCACCGCGCAACGCCTCCGAATTTCATCTTCACAGCCTCCAGCGTTGGTGATAGTAGAGCCTAGATAAACGTAGCTCTTGACTACGTCGCATCCTGCTATTTTTTGGACGTCCGGTTGGTTGTTGTCGGCACGATCGGCACGGTAGCCCTACATGGAACTTTTATTTATTTGAAAGTTAAAATGGCATTTGAAAGCGCCAATATTGATTTAATGTTCATACAAATACCTTAAAATAATCATTTATTGGCGTACATGCCAAACAGCTTACAGATGTGGGCTTTCCAACGGGGATATAGTTACCTATATTATTCCCTTTTGTATAATGATTTGAGTAGATACTTGGTACAATAATTTCATTTGTAATTTTGTATTTGCTTTCGACTTCACCTACTTCTAAGTATTATAAATGCAAGAATTAGTATGTACTATTGTATGTACAAATATCAATATTTTTGTTATCATTACTCGCAATAAATACGGAGCGGCTCTTGATGAAACTTTGCAGTAATAAAATAAGGTGTAGATACATCAGAATATCACATGGACTAGGTTCATTTTATTGCGCTAAGCGACACACATACTATCAGGGCTGCGGTCCAGAACTAAAATTCCAATAGTTTTATGTCTTCCTACAATATGTTAAACATATTTAGCGCAGGAAAATCCCGCCATGACCTACGACAATCGTTCGAAAATCCGGATTATAAAACTCGATGCATATACCGAAAGTTAGTAAACAACTTACAGATTTATTTTCCAGTTCAAAAATGTTAAATACACCAATAGATATCCTCTAGAAAGTATAGGATTTATGAATATATAATTTGGCCGCCACCGCCCGAGGGAATCTGCGGGTGGTCCAACAATTAATGTTTTATTGATATTGTAAATATTAATGTATCGGCTCATGCATGCGTAATTGACTGATTGGTAGAATTGGATGAAATACACTTAATATTATTATTATATTAAATAGTCAAACGTGTTGAAAATGTAATAAATAAATAAGCTTTTCACAAATGCCTGGTTATAATTTGAGTTATAAAATTACTTTGTAAGTATGGATTAGTTCTTTAAATCGGCCGCCTCTCCGGCCAGTGCCAACACAGAGCATAGAGATATTCTGAGTTCTTTCCAACACGGGAGAACGGGTGTAGTGTTAACAAATTAATATGTCTTGTGTTTTAATCAGATGCTATATGCATGCAGATCCTAATATTATGCAATGCATGCAATTATGAACTGTATAAACTACATCCACTCCTACCCTTGAAAACTCAAAATAAATCTATCATTCCTCCCCATACTACAAGTTAGTGCAGAACCAACCAACAATCAACAAGACGACCACTTAAAACCCAACCATTTTCATACCTACGTGAAAATTAAAACCTGAACAATACCGTATTACAAGCTAAGAATAATTAAAGATATCAAATAAAGGACAGGAAAATTGCGCTCCTGTCCATGGAGGTCGATAATTGGCTGCGAACAGTGGCCAACCACCAAATGACTTGATTAATGAGCTATGGTGAGTAGATAAATGAATAGCCACCAACTAAACGGACTTGCAAAGATTTGATTTGTTACTATAGACTTATTATACGTTTGTATTGGGTTATGTGGGCATTATAATATGATGAAAGTAAGAGGTGATATTAATGACTATCCTTGTTAGAGGTAACAAGGATAGTCATTAATATCACCACTTACCTTATTTGCTTGTTCTATTTTGTTTTCTCATTCTGTTCTATTGTGCAGTATTTAATAACAAATCAGCAATAATGTCCGACTCAATAACATATATTTTTATAAAGCTCAAGCTCATCTTTCAGACTTTAGGAATTTATCCAAAACGACGTGATCATAGTGTTGGTTTTATAGTTGCATAACATTTTGTCATCGAGAAAATCTTCAAAATAGTTGAAAAACACGCATCTTATAATAACATTGTCTTAATATAATCAAAATCGCTCTTATGTTTTTGACTTCTGCATCTTGAAGAGTAAATAGCTCGTATATAGAGAGGGCAACTTTCGACTTATTACGTGTAAGAGAAAAGTTATGCTATGCCTTCTCAATGGCGACATTTTTGTGTCATAATTTTGTAAGTCATGTTGTCAAGTGATACTTACATTTTTCTTATCTTAATCCATGATTAAGTTAAGTATGATATATCTAAGGTTCAACTGTACCGCACATATAAAATGTTCCATTTTGAGAAATAATAGCAAACTTTACTTGAAGACAATTTTTATACAGATCTTGCATAAATTTAACTAATAATTTATCTGCATATTAATGTGTCTGTCTGGCTATACTATTTAATATTAGAAACACAAAGAGCTTACAAATTAGACTACCTTATTCTGGGCTTACTTCTATAGAGTCTAAATATTTATGAGTACTCTAAAAAGTGAATGGATTGGATATATTTTTTCTGATTCCTTTAATGTACCTACCTACTTCTGATTGAATTTGTCGCCGTTATACTTTAGTCCGTAGTAAGTCCATTAGATGCAATGGTTATTTATGTCGAGTCCAGTGTGCTATTGAGAAGTTATTGATAGACAAAGATTTATTGATAATGGTTTGTCCGAATTTCGGTTCGCTAAATACTCGTACCTTTATCAGACTTTTACATACGTTTTTTGTACTAAAGATATAATTGATATAATTTGTAGGATTAAAAGTTAAAGTCAAGTTTCATTAAGTCTACACGAACAAAATTGCTGCTGTTATTATGACTACTAAAATACATTTGATGCGATCCATAGATACTGGCCTGGTATAAAGTTCGCCTCTCAGGAACCAAAACACTAATTAAAATAGCGTAAGCTATCAAGCATAAAAAATGAAAAAAGGCAGTCAAACTATCTACTTCTACAAGAATAAGCAGTCAAAAAACTAATGAAATGACTACTTGTGTAACTTAAATACTCCATGTTCAAACTAATGTTTCTAAGCCAGTATGCACTGTGTGCAGAGGTCCGAAGCCGCAGTAGAAGTGGTCGGCCAAGTTTGGAATACATTATTCGTTAACTTGTACTACATAACCGTGAACACGAGTTTCACGCAGTGTTCCCGACGATGCGATGTAGGTATTAATCAGCTTTAGAATGGAATATATATTCGGTCAATAGCGTTTTGGTTGCATTTATTGCGTAGTAGTTGTGTTTTTTTTTTTTTACTTCTGAAGATATCAATTTATTCGTTATCAAAATATAATAAGCAATCAAGAAAGGCCAGCACCCATTTATCCAAGTACCACCAGGTATAAAGTAAAATAATTATGTTATACTAGCCGTGCATCGTGGTTTTACCCGCTACACCACGTTTGGCGTCGTCATTTTATCGCATTGCTCGTCTGTGTTAATATACCCTTTTATATACTAGGGCCGAAGTTACATAGCCTTATAGCCTTCATATGGACAGCCATATGGCTATACATAATATTTGGTCACGCATTTTTCAAATCCGACTGGTAGTTCTCGAGAGATTGGTACGTCCAAACAAACAAACTCTTCAGATTTATTACATTAGTTTACATTTGATATGACGCAACGACTAAGACTGGGTTGCATCATCTTACTTTAACAAAGACAAAGATCGCAACATCTGTCAAAGTACCGGTTAAGCAAAAAATTAGTTGCACCACTTGACAATTGTTAAAATGACGTCATAATTTTACGTTAACTGTAACCGCCCGATATTGGCCGGTTAATGTTATTGTTAAAGTCAGTTCTATTGTTCTATTATTGATACGCATCGAATATAACCACCAACAATGTCACTGCTTCGAGAAATACTCGCAGAAACTATTTTTTCTGAAGACGAATGTGATTTAGACCCGATAAGTGTAAGGCCTAGGAAAAGAAAAGTATTTTTCCAGAACCGATCGAGTTTCAAAATGGGACAACAAATCATTCTTGGCTAGATTTCGAGTCTCCAAAAATGTAGCGCGGTGGCTAGCTCAACGGTTGGAACACTCTCTGTGCTAGCTACCTGAAATTTTATTAGGTAGAAATGAAAATAATAACAGTTGAAAAGATAAATGTGACGGATGCCAGGAATCGAACATTAGCTGGTCCGCCACAGTGCGCTGGTGGTGTGTGACTGGCGAGTGTTACTACGACGATCATCTTCTATGTGCTAGTGGACTGTATGGCTTCGATCTATTCGGGGCTTCAAAAATAAAACATCTTCATACGTTGAGAGCGATGCTAGTACTTACTTGATTATATAGATATAGTTACTTGCTTATAACATGGTGGTTGGGACGCCAACAAACTGGCCAAAAATATGGTTGCTTAGCTACTTCGAAATTTTACCTTAACGCCGACCACCGCACCGACCATATGCACAACAAATCTTTATTTGTGATACATGTAATTATCTTAGATACTATGGTACATGCATATATGTTCTATACATAGCTAGATAAGTCTCAAAAAGTTCTATCGAATGGTAAATAATACATAAACCTAACTGTTTGCATCACTAAGTTATTCAAGAAAAAATATCGAAAAATGTTGTCACACAAGGATCCGCCCACTATATTTTCTATAAAAAAACTATGAAATGCTATAGTTATGTATGTAATTTTGGTGGGCTGTTGTGCAACTATATGGAGCATCTAATAAAACAAACGCCATAGAAATAGCTTTATTCAATTCTAAGATAACATAATTATACCTACGATGCATAAGTAAAAAAACAAATTTTCTTAAGAAAAAAACCTATCGTACATAAACAAAGTTTATGATAAGCATGCAAATGTTTATTATTACGATTATTTCGACTATATAAACCAATAACTAGCAATAAGAAACTATTTAAACATGATTGCAAGCCTATTCAAAGCTAAAAAACACTTATAAAACTATAAAACTACTATGTAAACAAAACAGCTGTTTATCAACTATTAGTTCTTATCTATTACAACTGATAACACTATTTATGATCGATATCTAAGTCCCTGGTTAGCACAAGTATAAGTTTAATGCTTATACACCACACGGCACTACTTATTACCGATTTGCGAATGTTCACTATTCTAGCGTTATTTTATCACTTTGACGCGTCCAGGAACCGAACCCGGTATACCTACCGCACGATTGGATAGCACTATTTTTATACGATTTTTACTCGCGGTTTCGAATACACTATTCACTAAAGAGTTTTTTAATGTCTGTCGCAAAGAATAAATAAGTATGAAATTTTGAGCACCTTCAATATATTCATCATTGTATCTATTTATGTACCTTTTTGCCACTCTCTTGATATTCTCAAATTTGTATTTGAGCTGCTTCACAGTGCGCGGGATCTCTGCAAGGGCATTAAATTCGCTTTCTATTAAAGTCCACACGCTATCCTTTTGCTTACTACTTAGAGCATCGATTTTCTTACAAAATAATACATTTTGATGTTTGGTTATTAACGATTGAAGTCTATCGACTTCAGCTCCGGCAAAGTTTACGCTTCTTTCCCTGAAATATACAGAATTTAACGTAAAGATAGGCATAAGTTTGTGTGCTGTAAAAAGAATAACACGCAAGTGTTATGGGCAACAGAATAAGTTGTGCATACTTACTTTGTTTGGCTGTTTACGTACAAGCTTTTTGTATTTGATGCCATTATTATCATCTACACTTCGTAAAACTTGAACTCGTAATAGGTGTAGTATAAACAAGAAAGATAATCAAAATCTTTTAAAATGATGCGCGTTCAGCGCGTTCAATTCGTTTGACGTTCGATATAATATTTGACAATTGACATCTTGACATTATCAATAACAGCGAAGCTCTAGTATTGCCGGACTTAAAAATATTTCCCGCAGCGAATCGGGGTAGATTACACCTCATTTGTCTAGCAACCCTGTTAACTTTAACATTAGCAACGAAAACGTTGGTGCAACACATTTTGCGGCAGCCGTCAAGTTTACTGTTAAAGTTATTGTAAAATTTGACTTTAGCTTTTACTTTAACCGGTGATGTGGTGCAATCCACTCTTCTCTTTAATAATGTCTCAATGTATATTGTTTAGCGGTACGTTTTGACATTTACGTAATGTATTTACGTGATTAAAATCAAATTAAATGATGTTATGCAAGTCGGCACAAAAGTACAAGATGAATCATTGCGATAGGCATACAAATTAAAAACTTTATAAGATTCGACTAGAAACCTCTGTCAGTAGTTTTAATTTGTCTTTCTCGTTTCGAGTATCCAATATTTCGGCACTGTTGTCCACGGGAATACTTTCAAGTACCCGCAAGACACTTAAATTACATTAAATTTGCACGACTTCTGTAATTACCTATGACGTTTTATATAAAAGCAACTCTTATGAAAACTGATCTTTGTAGGACAACCGCTTGATACTTTTAGTGCTACCTATCTTGTTCAATTGTTTTGACCCTCTTGTGCCAAGCAGCGGTTTCTATTATAAAACTTTTTATATTTTCCTTGAATTCAACAACAAAAACCCCAAAGAGTCACCTTATACCCTAATCCCGTGTAATTGTCAATATTTACCAGAGCAGAGTCGCGTGACCTCCATGATTTAATTAGTCGGGCCACAGGCAGCCTAATATTAGCCTAATCGAATTAAGATCGCTTGGTAGATATTTACTTATGATTATGTACGATTGTATAGGTTCGTAGGTCAAAGTTCGTATTACGGGATTAAATGGCATTCGGTTACCTTAGACCAGTGGTACTCAAACTTTTTTCGAGATGGAACCCTTTTGGTTAACCAAGTATTTGGTGGAGCCCCAAAATGAAACAAAGTCTGCTATCCTGAGATTTAGTTCTAATTAAGTCATTTTATTTGTATTTGAGCAATACTGTCGTAGAGCCCTTAGAGATGCTTCATGGAACCCTGGGGCTCCGCGGAGCACACTTTCTTAATTTTTGTCTGTACGCTATCTGTCAGTCAGTCAATAACGCAAGAATATTATACATACAGATCAGTGTATCACAAGTAGCCATGGCTAGAGCGAATATTGTAACCCGCCGTTAGACCGATAGTGATAAGCGATAGATTTTTTAAATACTATAATTTATTCATAAAGTGATAAAGCACGCTATTGGTTCTTCTTTATCTAAGCAGGACCGAAAGACCACGCACTAAGTTATAAATAATGAAGGCAGTAGTAGATTGAGGATGAAAAGCATTTATAAGGTAAACTTATTTGTGTTCTAGACCACATCTTTAAACGACACACAGCATCCCACATAAGGAACGCCATAACAGTTCATACATTTAATTACTTAATTCACCAAGTAATCGGGTTTAATATTATGGGAGTACCAATTAACAGCTGCTTGAGTTACATTGCAATGGCTAATCTAATTGAAACATTTATTTTCGTTAGCGATTCAGACGCTTGTCGAGATTGTCTGGCGTTAAATACTTTGGAATTATAATAATAATATTCGAAACTAGGCATTTATGAATATTTAAGAGGCATAAGCAAATACGATTTACAGGACCGGAGATGTCTGTAGAAGATAAGCCTAATAATTTTAATACTACTATAATTTCTACAGACATCTCCGGTCCTATAAATCGTATTTCTCACAAATAGCACCCGTACTAGGAATGACATAATATTGTTTGGTACCTTAACAGTAATTCAATTAATGGACATTATGAACAGTTAGGCTTCAAACAACAATTTGTAGTGATCTACAAATTGTTGTTTGAAGCCTAACTGAACAACCCAACTGAACAAGAAGTATTTTAGTCTATGGGGATCAAACTATGACACTTGACGCAATGCTGAACAGTGAGACGATCGATTCATAAAGTATTTTATCTGTGTATACGCGATCCATAGCTATATGAAGTAAAAACATATACAGAACAAATTGCTATAGAATATAAGTTCCTAAAACAAACCCAATCAAGCTAAATCACAGGCTCTGCTTAATAAATGAGAGGAACATAACACTTTATTCCTCCCACAGTTTTATTTCTCTCAAAGGTTCATTTTTCAATTGAAGCCTACTAGGCACATTAAAAAGTGTTATAATTTTGGAATGATTTTAATTTTATATGTCAGAAATATTCATCTGTGCATAAGAACTTATGAGTTCTTGTAGTAGGTATAATGCTGTTACAAGAAACGCTTACCAGCTATATATTTTTAGCTTCATTATAAATAAAATGGCCTCTACACTCTTGAGCATTTCCATGTAATGTGACATTCTTCTGAAAAGTATATACAGCACAAGAAAACGTTCAGTTTAAAGAAGCATTTCCATTTAATGAGAAGTTCCTAGGAACGCTTGATGGAACTTTTGTAGAAAAAGGCCACGGTGAGTGGGCTGTTATTTGTAACGTTTGTTTCCTTCAAGGTAATTTAACGGGTCTTAATCACGTTAGCTAATGTGTTTAAGGTATAAATACCTCTTTATTTGCACACGTTTTTTATGGTTTACTTACGACATGGTCGCTTATGGAATGATTCTTTACAATTTAGGTAGAATGTCTATTCTGGATAACAGTGTTTTGGTTGGCAAATTTAAATCAGATTGCAACGCGTTAACATTTCGAACGAGTTGCTTGAAATTCAGGTCATAAAAGATTAATATATTAGAGTGGTTCGTTGATCGGTATCAAGTAAATGCTCAAATATGAGTCCTAGAATACTTCGGTCAAAATTCATGGAAAGACGGTGATAACCTCAAGAAGCTCATCGTGACTGGCAACTTAGATGGGCAAAACCTGAGCAGAACCGTTCCACCCTTGGCTTCACATTACAAAATGCCCTTCACACCACCAGGGACAGAAACTTTTGGAGAAAGACAATACGTAAGAAAGTGATGCAGAAGGTACATAACGACGATACTGAAGAATACGACGCAAGGAAGAGGATAACTACTAACTAAAAGCCATAAAAAACGTCTGCCGAGCACATATCAGAAACTTGTTTAAATTTGGCAAACCGGAAAATTCATAAAACTTTACTGAAGTTTTCATCCAAACCTCGGTACCACATGACCAAACATTTACCATAACCAAATCCTAGAAAAAGAAAATTAACGCCATTTGTAATAACTGAGGTAATAAAAGTATTACAAATGGCGTTAGTTTTATCGGTATTCGGTACCTACTGAGGTACAGATAAAAATAAAGACGATTCTCCTCTTGTCAGTGATCTTTTAAGTTATTTACAAACTTGATCGTGCTGAAAACAGAAGAGAGCTGTATAGAATGGAAACACGATAAAACTCCTCTGCAACACTTCACTTCACTTTTATTTATAAGTTTTAAAGACGTTTTTATTTTTACATAGGTACTTTATTCAGTTGTGTCTGTTAAAGTTGTCTGTTTAAAGAGTTAGTTTTTGAAGAAGACTGCAAGCATTTTGTTTTCCCTGTTATATTGTTAATGATGTCAAGTCTGAATCGCATCTAATAAGTTTATTTTTACGTTGGTACTGTATAACATGTCAGGTAATCGGATTATTTTCCAGAACAACAGTAAGCTGTTCATACGAGCGCGCACTTATTACCTAATCACCCTCTTAGAAGCTTGCATCATACCGAGAATAACTTTTTACATTTATGGTCTGTGTTGTACATAGACTAATGTTTGCTTTTAAAATCATTATTAATTTGATAATAGATATACGTATTTTATTGATAATGACAAAAATATTATAGCAGTAGATACGACTATGACTGTGTGTAGCTTAGACTATAGAAAATCATGACTATAATGACTCTCACAAGACATTTAAAACAGCAGCCGGTTCTCTTATACGGAGGCTAATACAGTCTAAATTTAAAATCATCTATTATGTGCAAGCGAATACATACTTAATTTAAAATCAACAGTTACAAACACATTGAACTGCCTATAAACCGTAAAACTAATTTGATATCAATGTAAACGCAATAATTGCATAAGCTTATGAAAATCTTTAACAGATATTACTTAATTGCCGTCGTAAAGCCCTGTTGCACGAATTTAAAAGCGGGAAACCACGCGTCTTCATCGTGAAGATAGAACACGAAGTAACGGACTTACGATAAAGCTCAACGCAGACTGACGGATTGGCGACGGAGCGACTCATTCACTCATTTAAAAAACGCAGACTCCGACTAAGTATAAATCCTTTTTAGTCTTTTAAGATGTTCAATCTAGAACACGCAGTCTCGAAACAATGATATGAGAATCACACAAAGTGCTGATCATAAAATTCTCTACACGATGCAGCCTCTAAGCCACTTCTTAGCGTACAGTCAATCGGGATATGGCCGATAAAATTACACATTGTCCCGTCACCGTCATTATAGTCGCAAAATATATTTTTACAGATTGAAGACTTTCACACAAGCATTTAAGGTTGAATTTTATTTGTATCAACAATAATCGTTGCCGCGCTCGCCGCCACTCCGTCAGTCTGCGCTGATCTTAATCCGTCCAAATTTGAAAGCAATTTGTTTTAAACACTTATCGACATTATTCAATAATTAAATCGACTATGATCGATGTCAATGTTGGATTAACTTTGGACGTTCTGTATAAATATTATTTATAGGTTTGTTAATACCCGGCTTTATCGGCGATGAATAGTTTTATTTAAACACAATCCGTTATTTTGTTACTTGATTATGATAGCGGCTTGATAAAGATTTCAACTATAATTTTTATTTCTATTAATATCGTCTGAGTTTTCATTTTACTGCAATGTGTTTAGTTTTTTTTTTCTGTAAAAATGATCTAACATGTGTTTAGTTGTATGTAATGCAGAGAAATTGAACCACTGTTTAAGGCATGTAAAGCATTTTTAAGCTTAATTTAATGCTGAAGATAAATATTTTCAATAGTTCGTACCTGACGTTTCGTTTGCAAAACTACAACAATAAACTACCTTTCGTTCTTTTTTCTTTCTGTAGTCACAGGTAGATTTGGAGGTAATGAAATCGGTAAAAAGTAGTTTAAATAAAATTTTCTAGTAACTTTAATTTTAATTTTTGGGGACTACGGACTTACAAAATCATTGAAATTATATCGATAGAACCTATTATCTTATAGGTTCTATCGATATAATTTCAATGATTTTGTAAGTCCGTAGTCCCCAAAAATATACATATAACCGAATGTTAATTAAACTATAACTGCCTTACTAATAAAAAATATTACTCACACGTTTAACGTATGAATACTTACACAGCGTATAACGTCTGTATAGGAGTTATTCAGGGTTTACACAACATATCTCTACTAATAAACGCAAAGATAAGCTTGTGTAACTACTCACGCTGTGTAGTCTGTGTACACACAGCTACACTTTAACCTAAACAAGCCCAATATTAGGCGAACTCCCTTAGTGTGACCAACCTGTTGTTGAGTAGTTCAACTAATATTGGTTTTGTATAGGTTGATGTGTAGCTGTGTGTACGTCAAATATGCTGACAACCTTTTATGAAGTACGTTCAAAAACTTCTAATCGTAACTTGGTTTTAATAATTTAATTTTATTTTATAGTTTATATATAATTTTACTAGCTTAATTATATATTAAATGGAGTTTCTTCTTAAAAATATCCCTTATCTATTAATCTAATATACAAAAACTAAAGACTAATGGTTGTTATTTTCTGTAGGATAAATATGTTTTGATTTGTAGTCATAGCTTCCGAACGCCTCCACCGACAATAACATTCATTTCATTGATCAAAGAAATATAACCTTCCTAGTCCAACCTCTCTGTCATAGATTGCGCGCATAACCTAAGTAAAGTGACAACCTCAGCGTCCTCAGCTGGCCAAATAGCCGCCATTTTGCTCTTACGCACTCCTTAAACAAGGGTGCAAGCGTGTGTAGAGCTTGTGTAAGTCTAAATAGATATTTTGATCTCTTATAACGCATGTATAGACGCAATCTGTCAAAATATTTTTTATTAGTTGCGTTTTTGTTACGCAATGCTTATAGTACTTGTATACACTGTGTCGTAATTTTTATTAGTAAGACAGTAAGTCTATATAGATACCTAAGTGGAACTTATCGGAGGCTAGTAAAACTATCCGAAAGGCTTCCAACTGCTTTATGTTTTTAGACTTAGGTATGTAATATCTGTTGCGCTTGTGTGCGTGTGTGTTTAAATTTTTTTAGTCACCCCTATAATTTTCAGCCGCGGTCCCCGTAAAAATGGGAAAGTGCAATGTAATGTGGCATTAATAGTTCGGAGATTTTTTAAATTTATCTGGCACGCTCCACTACGTGTATACCGATTTTAACTATGAGGGGTCATAAAGGGTGACCCACGAATAAGCAGGACCTCTAATATTGAGAAAGAAAATCATATCTTTTTTATGTTAATAGGATATCCGATTTTCTTTTTGTACGTATGTAAAAAAATAACTGTATTGTAGTATTTTTTTTTCAAATAACTAGTATTGATGATGACAGATGTGGATTCAAATCCCATACGGGCTAACTCTCTTCGAGTCCACAAGTTGTTGTTTAGAGTTTGGGTGTTATTTGTGTTCATTGTTTGAATGTTTTGTAAAAGTCGCCAACGATATATTCGTAATGCAGAATTTTGTGTTTTGAAATAAAAATACCTAAAAAATACCATGACTGGTCTTGACTCATTAGGAATTCAACAATGCTTTAACCAGTCCCGGAATTTCACTACTGTCAAATCTCAAAACTCCGTGTAGCCTAACGTGAAACTTCAAATAATAATAAGTATGTTACACTATGTTTTAAACACTCTGCATTAACATATGTGCTCATATAATTTATATTAACACAGACATATGCTGCCACATATTAAATGCATGCGATCATTCATTCATGCCAATCAAACGTAAAAACAACTTAATTATATTTCCAAAGCCATTTTATAATTATCTTTCAATATATTTTGTGTAATCGTTTTATAATTTGCATCCAAGTAAATCATAAAATTGATTTATTATAGAGCTAATTAATTTGAATAATTTAATGAATTATATTTCTTTTCATAATTGCAGGTAGTTTTTTTATTTTTTTATAGTAGTGCTCCGAAAATGTTATTGTGACTTAAATGTAAGAGACCTGCGTCCAGCAGTGGACTGCGAAAGGATGAATTTATATAGTTTATAATCGAAAATTTAAAAACTAGTAATTTTACCAGAGCATATAAATAATATACAATTATAATTATATAAGTAATTATGAATTAGATCGTGATAAAAATGGTAGTTTATTTTTATATTTATGATAGTTTTTGTTACCTACGTATCTTTCGTAGCCGTGAACAAACTGCCTCTTTTGGTCATAGGAACCAAACGGAAAGCTAAATTTTATTCAAATGCTTTTAAATTTTGCAGAACTGCATACTTCGTCTATCATCTAAAAAAAATTATATTTACGAACCGTGTATTACTACTTTGTAGGTATTTTGTCCCTTCCAATCCACGTTACTTTTCTATGCTGAGAGGTTGAGGTTAGTGAAGGAAGTCTATAGAAATTCTTCAGACTTGGACCTTAGAAGACCGCGGTGTTCTTTGAATTCCCACTGGGATATGGCCTAATCATCTTCACAAAATTATGGTGCCGAGATTCCGCTAGAACTGGGCATTAATCTATAATCCCAAATAAACCAAAAATACCTGGGTAAACCCTTGACACAAGCCAACGTTTCACTCATTTTCAATTATGCAGCTTAATTAAATAATTTAATTTAAAGTTGCTCAACCCTGTACGCGTAAACCATAAGATAAATGCAAATGCACACGGATTTGGGGCGTACACTGAATATGGAAAAATGCAAATCCCATTATTTCTGGTTAAGAAATGAAATACGTTTTCCAAGTGATTTATGGTTTAACCAAGTTATGTGTGAGCTTTTGCGTAAACTAATTAACACCAGTTGAGAACATTAGTATGATTACGGTCATACTTTATACCCGATTAATATGGAATAATCTGAGTGAATAGTTTAAGCTTATTTTGTATTTTTGTGGCGGTGTTATTGATGTCTTTTCATGCAACAAGGCAACAAAGTATTTTTTTAAGACAAGGCAGTATACACTAGTGGTTGAGAGTGGGCTGAGGCTTATTGCGGGTGCGGGTGTCGCTGTATTCGCTCAACTACATATGATAACCTTCCCGGCCTTCCTCGCCGTATAGCTTAGCTTTAGGATGGACGTTGAATACGCTAAATATGAATATTAATGCTTGTTTTAATAGCATTAAACAGTTTTCAATCATTTTATTATTGTAGCGTTATTTGGTGTGCCGTTTGTTATAAGTCGGCAAAGTTAAACAACGCGTTCACAGGCCACCGCTTGGATGTTTGACCACGTGTGGTATTTACATCAGATCGCTATTGTGGCTTCGGAGGGCACGTAAAGCTGTCGGGCCTGGTTCATGTCTGAGGTCAAAATACGTTAGGCCATATTTTACGTCTTTGAACGGTCTTTAAACTCCGACACCACACAGAGTTAACCACATGCTCATACTAAAAATACGAAATAATAACATTACTACTAGATAAATTAATTACCTATGTGAAACGAATAAAAAAAAATTGAAAACTAAAATTACCTTCAGGTTTAAGTAAAATAATTAATAAGAATAATCTACTTTGGACAAATATGTTAATTTATGTGACTGAGTTTATGTTAGGAAAATGTTTTCTTTATTAAATAAAAACAATAATATAATAATATTAAGACAATCAGTCTTCCTTTTTCCTACGATGTCTACTAAGCCGTGTCCGTCGGGGTCCATGATTGATATATGCAAAGTGTTTATAAGATTACCATCTAAGTATGACTTACAAAATCGCAATTCTTTTGAGTATTTGACACAATAACACAGACTTACGATTTACGTAAATAACATCCTTTTTAGCGTAGGTAAATAAAATATCTTAAAAACAGTTAAACCCTCTTTAATCCACGATCACACGATCTTCAAAGCCTCGAAATCCATCGGACCAAGATACCATATCACTGCCACGTAAACACCCAAAACTTCGCAATATTTAGACCCTTACAGACCCGTTAATAAATGAAATCGATCCTGCAGTACAAGATATCTTTCGGTTTACTCTTATCAATGAGCAGAATCTTGATCGAACCCACTCGCCCTCGAAACTAAATACCCTATAATTATAATGTAGGCCCTTCTGCAGGGCCCTTATAATTAAATTCCGAAGTATCAGGAACCATCGTCGCTTATTAAAGCAGCCGCCGTCAAGTGTGTGATCTTTCAACCATAAGTATGTTTGTATTTTTATTTGGAGTTTGTTTTACTCGACGTTCTTGCTTACTTCCTGTAGATACTCGTAGGTATGTATCCAGTTTAAGTTGGTCTCTGAATGTTACAGGCTAACTTACTAATGAAAGGTCTATCAGTTTTGTGTATAGCAGTCCAAAAATAATTCATTCATAAATACTTGTAAGTCGTCCCAAATCGTCTTAAATAATTTATATTGTTTAACAACAAATTAAACAGGAATATTTATGTACTCTAATTTTCTTATGTCCCAAGAACAGACAGAGGCCAAATGTAACTAATACATGGTCCTAATAACTGTACCTTTAGGAAAGTATTTCACCAATATCAACTTCACGTATAATATAAAATTGGGCCAGATGCCCGCAGCAACGTCCGCACATTTTATTTTTATTTAACGGTTTCTGCCCGATCTCGAGGGCATTTCGGAAAATCCCTTCATAGTGCATCCCTACGATCTCTAGAAGATCTAAGATCTCTAAAGCTGAAATTTGGTATATATGTTATATATACCACATTTCAACTTCTTGCGCCCAGTAGTTTCGGCTGTACGTTGTCTGTCAGTCAGTCAGTAACGCAAGAGCGTTATATACCTGACATACAGACCCATGTGAGAGACATAAAGCGTAATAAATCGAGACTTTCAAACCGTAATCTTTATACCCAAAGCCTGATCAGCAACCAGACTACGATTTGTATAACCGCTTATTGGATCTTTTTCACAAAAATTACCCAACAGGCAAACTCAATTACACATATATGGAATATAAAGTAATTAATTTCAATATTTATCAAACTTAATTAGTATAATTGGGAAAGTGAACACGCCACGGTTGTAAAAGACCAAATTTAGTATTCTAATATATATTTTTTTATTAATGGTAATAGTTAATTCTTCAGTGGTAACCTCTCCTACTGACAGGATGTAATACATCAATCATATTCTCATTTTATTACACCTATTTATAACTGAACGGTAATTTGGAAATGAAAACACAAGGTAGGTACTGACAGTTAATCATATTTATTAAATTATATAATACTTGATTTAGTTGAAGAAAACCTGTTGCTATAGCCCTTCGGTATGAGCGGAGAAATTGAATTTACTGTAATCATCATCATATCAGCCAAACGACGTTCACTGCTGGATAAAGGCCTCAAGGCTCTCCACACAGACCGGTCTTGATTCGCCCGCATCCAACCGCCTTCCGCGATCTTGACGAGATCGTCGGTCCACCTTGCGGAGGGCCTACCTCTGCTGCGTCGTCCGGTACGTGGCCGCCACTCCAGAACCTTTCTGCCCCAACGGCCATCGGTTCTTCGAGATATGTGCTATGTTTAATGTAATATCTGTTTGAATATCGCTATCCCTTTGGGTTGCGGACGTCAGCCCGGCAGTCATTCTGTGGAAAAGTTTTTCTATAGAAAATATTCTAGAAAACTGGTTCTTCTATTTTGGTTTCGCGGTGGTAATTGAGTTGAAGCCTTGTGGAGAGATTACGTGCATATCCCGAAAGCACGCACTAAAAACCACGAATGTGTTCTTTAGTGGCCGGATCAGATTAATCTACATCAGTGTGTCAGCAAGCGCGAACTTGCCGGAATCTGGTCATACTTGCAAGCGAGATAATACCTGGAAGACATACGGTGATGATGGCCTTTATCCAGCATTGGACTATGGCAGGCTGATGATGATGATGACGATACGATGAACTTTTTTTGACGGGAATCTGGACAACAAGTCCTACGGTAGTAGGTTATTGACAGAAATAAAACGGATTAAAATCGGATAAACCTATTTTGAAGCGAATGGTAGGTACCAAGTCATTTTCTCATCACTTTAGTTAAAAATTCTTCGAGTTACAAGTCACCTCAAAAAAGGTGGATTTAGTGGGATCGGCTTAGTGCGAGTGTTTGGTGTTACACAAGATCCAAAGCTTACACTTACTACTTAATTCAATGACTTTGGGGTGAAAAAGTTATACGTATACC
The DNA here is from genome assembly GCA_944739405.2 of Euclidia mi. Taxonomy (NCBI): domain Eukaryota; kingdom Metazoa; phylum Arthropoda; class Insecta; order Lepidoptera; family Erebidae; genus Euclidia; species Euclidia mi. Next base: position 46,174,981 of record OX123193.2, read on the forward strand.
TTAAAATACGGTTCGTAGGTATCTTTTTATTTTAGCATGCTGGTAATGTTAAAAATTCTGCGTTTTTATCCTCAAAAGTATCCGATTCAATCAAAGAAGAGTTATTATCTCAATCAAATAGTATGTACATAGTAATACCGTACCCCAGCAAGGCAGCGATAGTCTAGTGCATTCGAATCCACGGCACGCTCCACGAACTATTCCTAAAAAATGTGCGTATTATTATTAATGTTAGTACCTACACTCCCCAAGAAATATGATAATATGTATGCGCTAAACAGCTTCTTGCACCCAGTTTCACAGTACTTTCGACGGTGCATTGGTTGCCAATCTGTCAGTAATCGAAAAGGTTAATATTGATGCGCCCCCAGTAGTTGCGACTGTGCGAATATTAATTTAAAACTTGCACTCCAAGGTACTACTTATGCGGGGACCCATTCTATATGGTCCTACTGTAACGGTCGCATGCCCACACCGAGCTTTAACTGCAATTCTTTATCACAAAATACTTAATTACAAGAATTGTCTGGAAGATTGGATTCAATATTCGTTTATGTAAATTGCCCAACTGATTCGGACGTTCAGTAATTGTTGTGGTTTCCAGAGCGCTGGGAGAATCGGTGCTTTCACCAAAACGCATTATCAAAACATTGGAGTTTCAAATTCAATTATTTAAACTTTAATACGATTCCTTCTGATCTGAATGAAAGGAAAACAGAGTGTTAGATACTTTTGCGACGTAACTTGTAAGTAAATCGGATTACATGGATCGACTTGACGGCACTCGTCCGTACGAGCGCAATCTTTCAATTATTTTGTCGTATTTTATCTAGAATTAATTTAAGAATTGTTCGAGCTACAGTTTACCGTATTTGTCATGGTTACGTTATTGAATCTTTCAAACTGAATCGTCTTAGGATTGTGCATGGTGCAATATTTTTGTGAAATATAAGATAAGTAACATTTCGACCTTCTTGAAAAAACTACTCCTTCGCCAATAAAGTGCTCTCAATTCTCTCTGGATAAATTTGATAGCGGGGCAATGTTGTCGGATAATGATTAGGTTATACCTATTGCGAGTTTCGCAACTGTTGCATACGTAAATGAGATAATAATGCGATCAATCTTCGTATCAAGCATTATAATTACCCATCATGGAAGATTAGACCAGTGTCGGCGTGCACTTGAAATTCGTCGATACTGAGTAAGCACGTAAAAATGGTAACTTTAGTCTTTATCTTATCTGGGAAAGTTGCAACTCGCAAGGAGTGAGTTGTAAGGTAATCTACAAGGTACCGAAGATACTTTACCTTTTCTTAAAAATTTTCGCCAAAATTACATTTTCGGGTTTTTTCTTTAATCCAGTTATAATATCAGTAGATAAACGAGCTATCTAAATCTCAATTAACTTGACAAACTTGAGTGCCTTAAAAACTGCATGCGATTCATATTTGGAGTGCATCTCAAATTGTACGGTCAGGCAAGACAGTTGTCTACCAGTTTTCGATTCAGTCATCGAAGTAACGGTAAGGTTGGCTGAAGAATAGTCAGAATATTGTTTCAAAAGAAAATCTACCTTGTTATTGAATGACGTGGAAATAAAAGTAGACCATGGGGTGGTAGACCGTTGGCACCGACTGAACCGCCATTATGGGCTATTTAACATGGATTTATGGATATAGCGGCTTAAGTGTCCTATCATCACACTAGCATTTGTGCTAGGCTCGTATCGAACCCATGACCTGTGGCTTAGCTTTGAATGCTTCATCCTATAATATTAGTATACTTTGTAGTCCATTGGCAAGGTATCGCCTTATAATTATTTTGGTTTGACAAGAAGAAAATATTAAATACAATACTCAGTATAAGAAACCTTATTTAGATGGAAAAGAAAGCCATCTTTACGAGTAATAACTTCGAATAAGACGGTGATGCATCATTTTTAGGGTTCCGTAGTAAACTACAATGGGATTCCTTGTTTAAGGTTTCGTCATGAGTGACTCATGTCGATCGGTCGGTCTGTCGGTTTACGAGGAAACTATAAACACTGGCGAGCTGAAATTTGCCATAATTATAAATTGTGTTCATTTTTTTTGTTTTTTTTTGTTGTGTTGGAAAATCCTCATGGAGTCCCTCCGCTCTGGGGGAAGGTCGAAGGGGACTGTCAGACTCTTAATGACTAAACCAACCCGTGTTCGAGGTCCAAGACTATGTTTTATAGTGACACATATAATTAACTCTCAAAAATTAAAACGAATGAGCCGTTATAATTTTTGAGAGTTATTTATTTATTTATTTGGTTTACCAATATTTAATAACACTGAAGTAGCACAAAATAATGTCTATCGAAGAACACAAATAATTACAGTAGTGTAATAAGCCGTTACAGGTAAACACCACATCCAAATGTTAAAATAAGTGCGTAGCTTTACTAATGAAATAGGAATAATTTATTTAGCTTTCAATGCAAGCGATAAAATCAATATTGTGATCAATCTTTTTAGCCTTAAGACACTAGGTAAGGGCTACTACGGAACCCTACATTATACGTAGCCCAAAATGCACTTGGCTGGTTCTTATCATAATTATCATCTTGGGCCTAGTAATCATTCCAAGGCTCGTATTAAAAGCATGTTAATAAAACAGGATGAGGGTAAAGCATACAAGTTAGCTTTGAAGAAGCTCACACTCATTCATAATTAATTTTTAATTACAATAAGTGATGATAAGTGCCGATACTTCGGGATTTAATTACAGGGACTCTATGTTGATGGAGATACGTTACAATTATGTATGCGTGAGGTTGTTCTCAGGGTTGACTGTGGTCGATATTTATGTTGTATAAGGCATATAAGGTTTATTGTTTGCTGTCACTGTTTATTGTTGTCACTAGTAAAATATTAATATGGTAGAGGACGCCCGCAACTACGAATGCAGTTATTTTTTTTATTTAACCTTTTCCCGTCCCGATCCCGTCGGACTTTATTGTTGTGTTGCTTATGTTTATTGTTATTATTATTATAGTACCTGATATCACATGCGTGAGTCACAAGAGGGCCTGATTGAAAATCGGCGCCAGGCTTTTGCCTAGCATAATGTCGAATCAGGTCCTTTTTTTGGCTGCACGCAAATATGTTTACTACTTCTATCCTGCCTATTTTTTTTTGTTATGTATTTTTCTTGTTTTCTTTTTTTGTTTATTATTTTTGTTTTCTTTATTTCTATCTTATTTGTCAATTTTGTTTTGTTTTTTTTTCACTTCTTCGTGTATTTATATGTAGATAAAAATTTTGTGTGTAGCGAAAAATAAATATTTCTTTATCCTTTATCTTTTAATTTCAGCAAGCCCTTTCTCAGTGCCCCTACGGCCCCTTAAGAAAAACTTAAGCTCCTTGCGCCGAATAGTTTTGGCCGTGAGTTGTCTGTCAGTCAGCCAGTAACGCAAGAATTTTATACATACAGATAAGTATGTAAAAACAACTTTATTGTTCTTATTCTTAGGAATAAACAGAGTAATCAAATTGATTATTTTATTAGCATTGTGTGTTTATAATTCGTACATAAATCTAGATGTTTTTAGCAGCAATAATGATACAATCTTTGAAAATTTCAACTCAGTTTATGAGATAGGTCAGCGACCTATCTCATAAGAGAGAATTGTAAAAATTGTTTGGAAGCAAACTTCTTCCTATACCGTGGACAGCATTACCTCCAGATCGACGGAGTGGCTATGGGTAGCCCAGTAGCACCAGTAATGGCCAACATCTGGATGGAGTACTTCGAGGAATTCATAGACATGCAAGCATCAAATGTAAAGCTATGGAAGAGGTATGTCGACGATGTATTCTGTATCATGAAGAGCGACAAGCAAGACGTAGAACAGTTCGCAAAAAGCTTAAACTCCATACGCCCTAATATTAGATTTACATTTGAAATGGAGGCAGACGGGTCGTTACCCGTTACCCGCATCATCACCCGCGACACTTGGAATCCGTAGTGACTTCATTAGTAAACAGAGCGTATGACTTCTGTGACCCTGAACATTTGAACAGAGAGCTGTTACATGTTCAGGAGGTACTTAGGTGCAACGGATTCAACAAGAAGATACCACGTCTGAAGAGGAAGGACCGTAATAAAATTGTATGATGTATACAAATCGCGAAAGTTTAAAATCGATTATATTCTTTCTTCGTGATTTTGAACAATGAAGAGTAATTTTTTCAGAACGCATCTATTTAGCCTACAGATTGCCTCTGTGAATACTGGACAATGTTATATTGGAAACTTTATTGTATAAAATTTTCCATCATAATTACACTGAGGTGTGAATTCAACGGCATTTCACATATTTTTTTTATTTGACGCCGTATAAAACCGGGTCTATAATATCACTACATTTTATGACATGAGAGTCCACTAGATACGAAATAATACCAGCCACAAAATATTTGGAAGCTTCATTAAAATAAATGTTTTCGTTATAAATTAATTTTATATTTTTATGGAATGTAAAGTAATATCACGCATATGTTCCGGTTTTTATGTGATGTAAGATGTAGGTGTAAACTCGGTATGTCGTGAGACCCGGCAAAATTTGCTGATAGAAATGGAAGCCTCTTTTACATACGGCATGACATGTGTATAAATAATATAGAGTTGTATGTAGTTTGAATTATTACGGCTACAGCGGTAATATGTAGCTGTACTCAGATATAAGGACAGGCCAGTTTAGATGTCAAAACAGTATCCTAGGAGCTTTTATTTTATTACATTTTGCTCTATTTCTGGTACAAATATTTCTTAAATCAATGTTCAGTTTCAAAAACTTTATAGGAAATAATATTGAGAAAAAACATATCCTAAGTCTCCTGTGAGCCATGCCTTCCCATAAAAATAAGATGGTACAACTTAGTCTTAGCCTTCCCGCTATCCCAAACCAAGTAACAAAAGAATTAAACGAATTTTCTGAAACTATTCACAGTGACCTTTCGTACACACTTTTTTTCTAATGCTCTCTTAACATATTTATTTCCAAGTTGGTCGCACATATATTCCCATTTGCCCAGACCCTGCCAACCCTATTAAAGGAGCACATCGAACCACGGAGTCATCTCAATTTGTGGTCTTATTTATTTTTACGGTTTGGATCCTCCTTCTAATGAATATAATTATATAGTTATTATTATATCCATACCAAATATTCTCATAATAATACTGGATAATCTTTAAGAGTTTGTTGGTATGGAAACAATGTCCAATAGGTGCGGTCCACCTTAGGTGAGCTCTAGATCTGTAGACATATAACAAATAAAGTCATTGCTCGATTTTAGATCTATCATTCCTGTCCGTATTATCGCATTACACTCATAAACTACCGAACTGATTTTTGTACATTTTCACAAATTAAATAACTTCATTACATCATTAGGGTGCATAGGGTTCCCACCAAGAACTTAGGGTTCCAAGCCAACCTCACCTGCAAGTGGTGCACCTGCCGATCAACGGACGAGGCTCTGGCAAACAAAATATCCCGATAAGCAGCAATAGGCTAGCCACCTATTACGTAGGATCAAAACACAGGCGTGAGTCTATGTATGTATGTATGTATTACATCATTATTATATAAATTGCCTTAGCCATACGAATTAAAAACACTTTACTCCTCTGTTTGTAAAACAATGTTTTATTTGTTGATATTTGGTTTAGTAACATTGATAAGTCTTATTAGGTTCAAACAATAAATAATAATTGTAGTTAATTGAATTACAACCAGTGGGCGTCCAACGATCTTCGTAACGCAATTTCAGAAATATAGAGTTTGTATATTTCTGAAATTGGATAATATTTAATTACAACCTAACTACTTCTTTACAATTAATTGAAAGTTGATTAATAGACATACTGTCTTTGATAATATTAAGAGTTTATATTTAGATCTGCTTGACCTACTTAATTTGTCTAACCACAAGTGGGTTTTAGTTCGCAATGTATTAGATTACTTTTTGATTGCTCAAAGTATGTTCAATGACTTAAAGCGACAAAGACATGAAAACCTATTAAAATTTACTATGGATTCAGTATTTCTGTTTTATAGTGATTATTATATTTTAAAATAGAGTTATTATTACCACTAAAATCGTATGATTGTGTTGCCTTTTTACCCGACTGCGCGACGCAAAGGAGGGTAATGTGTTTATCAGTCTATGTATGTATGTATGTATGTATGTATGTATGTTTGTTTCTATGTGGCGTTCTAGAGACCAAATGAGTAGGCCGATTTTGATGATTCTTACGTCAATCGATTCGTCTTAACCTTGCGAGTGTCACCAAAGACATGACAGTTATCAAAATTCACCACAGCGTCAACCAGACGCCATATTGTCAAAATGAAAAAAATAAATGTCGATGAACTATGTCATGTGGGGTGTCGTTGAATAGGTATTTTAAAATCATCTTTAGGTTCCTTTTATCATTTTTCATTTAAAATAATAGTTTAGGATATATAACGATTTAAAGTTGTTTAACAAAACAATCATTCTCGCTACTGTTGATACTTATTGATTTAAGTTTTTACTTCAAGTATAAACGATAAACAAAAAAAAAACAGTGAATAACTAAAAAGTATAAAATAAAAAAAAATATTTAAAGAAAAACAAAAAACCCGACTGCGTAAAAAATAATTTTAAAAAATACGTGACAAAAATAACTTAAATAAAAACTAAAAAGAAAGAAACAAGGCTAGTAGTTTAGAATTCTAATGCAGAACAGAACGACTCACAGTCGGGGCCCATTCAAATTTTACTAATCAAATGTTTTCAAGGGGCTCCGACTGTGAGTCGTTCTGTTCTGCATTAGAATTTTAAACTACTAGCCTTGTTTCTTTCTTTTTAGTTTTTATTTAAGTTATTTTTGTCACGTATTTTTTAAAATTATTTTTTACGCAGTCGGGTTTTTTGTTTTTCTTTAAATATTTTTTAATCTAATAAAGTCTTAAATATAATAAATAACATATGAATGTAGTTAAAGTATGTTATGGAGAGTCCTGACTGATCTTTGTGGTTACCGAGTGGACAGTAATATTGAATATGTGAGTGAGAAATTTGTAACAATGCAAGCGTTTCTTTATTAAAGTATGTAATACCGTGTAACAGCTTCTCGTCGGCCAAATTAAATACATAAATATTCTTTTACTATGTGAGGGCGGCAGACAAGGTCCGACCTGCCTGATAATAAGCGGCTAACCGTAACATTTGCCTGGTTCTAACAGAGATAATTCTCTCGTTGTCAATCCAAGATAGGATCAACAACATTGGAACATCTGCCCTCACGCACCTGTAAAATACTGCTAAATAAATCTTTCTGAGTGGGTAGTAGGTACTACAGTGATAGAGCCGGCCTGTTATTGGTGTACTAAAATGCTGGCCTATCGGTGTATCCGTCTAAACAAAAAACAATTACCTAACTAGTTTTTCACAAATATCCAAGGTATTTCTCGACAAAAAATAATTGTGAGGCAGTCATGTGAATCAGCTGCTCAAATAATAGCACGATGGATCTCACTTGCATCTAAATTTAAAAGACTCCACACGATACAAAAGTAATTAATATCAAACTACATCGCTAGTTTTAATATCACTTTTATATCCCTTCTGTAAACACACATTAATTTATATTTACGATTGTTAATTGCCCTTTACATTAGAAGAAAATGGTTTTAAAAGATGTCGTAAATGTCATACTCATATTTTAATAGCTTCAACAGCGCTGTAAAAGGAATTTGCATGAAAAGTGATAACTACCTTTTTCAATTTATATAATTACGGATTCACGGTAAAATTGAAATACAAGCTTGATTACATTCAGCCTCTTTACTTTTATTACTTATTTTAATGAACCTAATGTCGTTAAAAAATATTTTCCTCTTGTTGGCGTTAAGTAAAAAAAATATCTAATGCGACTTAAGTCTTATAATGTTTTGACACAAAATTTGAGGGCGTGAACAAAGCCGGCATTTGACGATATTGTAATCACGGTAGAATCTTGCAGCTGCGGACATAGCTAAGTTAACTTTTACATTAAATTAGACGCACGCCTGTTGTGCCTTTTGAGTCCTTACTTAAAGTAATTACTTCGGTTTTAGCTCGTCTTGAATTAAGTTTTCGATGACATTATTTAGGCGGTGGTTTATTAGATGACAGAATTTCTTAAGCTAGAAAGAAAATAAGTGTTGGAACGAATTTCGATAATGATGGTGTGATTAAGTTAATACAATGTGTCTGAATTGTTAAAAAGCATCATGCATATAACCCCACCACAGGTTCGAAATGTTAATTGCTTTCATAATGTCTTCTATCATGCTGGTCGACGATATGGTAACGTGAAACGATGATTCTATAAAATTCTTCATTTGCCGTTGATCAAAGATGCCATCGTATACAACTGTACCATAATAATACACCATAGGTACATACTTAGAGAACTACCTTACGCAAAAACCTCACTGTCTACTTATTAAAATATTAGCCCAAATTAGTAACAAATTCATTACACAATAACTACAGGCACAGACAATATAATACCCTAGTACAGACACACGGTGACGAACATTAAACTGCGACCTGCCTAACTTTTGCTATGCTTGGAGCTATATTGTTTTCGTCAAATCTGCACTAGATGGGGTCAGTGGACGCCTGGACGCAGAGCGAACGCCGACAATTCGATAGGTGCTACGCAAAGTACCGGGAGATGGCGCTTAAAATAAAAACAATGCTGCGCTAGAGGTTGTAGTATAGTATTATCTGTGCTAGAGGTGAATGAATTGATCACTTGACCTTGCATCTGTGACCTTGCAGAGAGGCCTTGGACAGGGTGAAATTCGTGCGACTACTCAGTACTGGTGCGATGCGATTCATGCGATTCAAAGATGCGTAACTTTAAATGCATTTTCCTATTTCGTTCGTTTCGATGTACCTAATTATTTTAATATCAAGCGTACTTAGGCTTGATATTAAAATAATTTGTATAAAGGACATGAAAAACTAAACATTTATAACCTATGTTATGATTACCTAATGTAATGTGATAGACTCGCGAGTAGGTATTAAATTTGAACAATTTTGTAAAGATAATAAAAATTGGCCAACTCGCAAATTAATGTTACAACTCTGTGAGTTATATACTGTTATGCGTTATTTGGAATGTATTAGGTGTTTGACTTCGTACCTTTATCGTTTTGACATTGGCATTGGGGATTTGATAATTATTATAGAACTATTTGAAAGAGTACCTACCTACTTATGTAAGTACTTAATAATTTTTATTATGATTAAAATGGACATCGTATTGAATTGTAAAATAATTTTAATATATTATTTGCACGCTGGCACTTGCACGCACGCGAATACAAATGTAGGTAGGTACCAAACTTGTTGTCATCTTAATTTAGGCTTCGCGCGCACTAGCGATTAAAGTTGGGCGATAGTTTGATCGGTCAGTCGGATCAGTACAGAGTTACATGGCAGTGCGCGCACTTGATCAAATCTTCGAGTGCGCGCACTGCTAGGTATATAACTCTGTACTGATCCGACTGACCGATCAAACTATCGGCCAACTTTAATCACTAGTGCGCGCGAGGCTTTACTGTATTCTAGGAAATAAACTGATTTGATTGATTGATCAAGTGCGAGTCGGTACCTACCTTCAATCTAGTCTTAACATATCGTTACTGTACTGCCGTGATTTTTATAAGCTTTTTGTATATTAATATTACCTACTCTGTTCGTTGATTAGGTAGATAGGTAGGTACATAGCTACCTAGTTGGTTTCCAGGTCAGCCATTCCCAAAGTGTGCTCCGCACACTTTGGGAAAGGTACCTTAAGGTTCCACGAAGCTTTAGTAGGGGTTCCACGAAGATGTTGCTCAAATTCAAATTAAATTATTAAATTAGAACTAATCAAGTAATAACTAGATAGCAGACTACAGCTAAATAAATCTATAACTTTGATCGATTTACCCTCTGAACTATAGGTAGGTAAGTATGTTACTTTAAGGCCGGCGCGCACTGACGTCGCGACATGGCAAAGGATTTTATTACTGATCAAGTCATTTTTATTCTTATTTCAACTAATTTAGGATTCATATTACTCTGTTTCTATACAATCGTACCGCAGCCCGCCGCGGCGCGTCGCGGCATGCCGCGGCATACCTACTTCGGGGTGCCGTGGCATGCCGCGGCGTCCCGAAGTGCGAGTGTGCCACGACGTAAGGCCGGCGCGCTCTGACGTCGCGGCATGGCAAAAGTTTTATTACTGGTAGGTAGGTAAATAAGTTCCTGAATTCACTTTTAGTACCTAAATATTGTTTTCATAAATAATGTATCCAGAATTGTTTTCTCTTCGACATATCAGTTTGTATTTGTCGTTCTCCATCTTCAGCAAGAAGTGCTATTGATACTAAATTCCATTTATAGTATTGTTGCACTAAATTCCATTTATAGTTTTTATATTTATAGTATTGTTGCACTTCACACACGAGCATTTAGTCATTTTGTCTAGTTTTAACAGTTCAATTATACCGCAATACGAAACTAACCGAAAGTCCGAAAACGAGATGTGAAAACAAGTCCATTAACCAAGGCAAATAATCATATTAGGGTCATTTCGCCTGTTCGCGTCCATCCCCCTATTCGCGTCCATTTTGCGGACCTCCCTTTAAAAATGCTCGGAAATAACTATACTAACACACTAATAAAATGAAAAGTCAGTATTGCCAATACCTCGACGTATAAGAGACACGCACAAGACAAAAGTTCCGTGCGCCCAGCTTATCCTGTTTAAAAAAATTAGTTAATCTCGGTTGTTCAACAAAATAGTGCAGATGCGCGGGATATAAATAAAAAAATAGTGTGCAGCGGCGTGTTTGACGGTAAGTATTTTATTGTTTTATGTGAATTTTAGGATACATAGCTGTTTCTAGACATTAATAATGAAAAGACGAATAGTATGAATTATTAATTAGCTTGTTTTTTATAGTTAACAATTAAAATAAGGTGGACGCGAATTACAACTCCGAATTTATAAAACTTCCACTTTGCGTCCACAATGGACGCGAACTCGTCTATTTATGATTTCTTTAGTTGTTTATTTTTATGTGATTAAAATATGAGAGAGAAATTGGGATTTTGTTTATTTTAACATTAATAGTAGGTATGCAATTGTAATGACCAATTTGTGTCCACATTATTATGATTGTAATAAAAGATACAATCGATATAATAATCGATCACAAGTGGACGCAAACTATACCTGCAAGGGATAATATTATAGCAAATTGCGTCCATATTTTCATGAAATAGAAATGATCGCATAAATACATTCTATATATATATATATATATATATATATATATATATATATATATATATATATATATATATATATATATATATATATATATATATATATATATATATATATATATATATATATATATATATATATATATATATATATATATATACAGGGTGGCGCTACCATAGGGGCACTTTTTGAACAGAGGCATAGCGTACAACATTTTGAAGCCTTGTACCAAAAATCAATTAAATCGGTGCAGTAGTTTAGCCACAATATCGATTTTAAGTTCCGCAATTTTTGCACATACTTTGAATTCCACACAGCTGATACAAAACGGTCAACGACCCTACATTGCACACCCCGACTCGCTCCGACGCGACACCTCGACGTCATCCAAAGTTAGGCTCAGCGCAGATAAAACGGAGCGCAGCGGAGAGGATTTTATTATCGCACTTGAAAATAAACTATATTTTTTTTACAATAAAGTGCATAAATGCTTGAACCTGACAAAAAACATTCGCGCGTCCTCGATGATATGCGGGAATCCTCGCGCGGCGTCGAGTCGGCTCCCGCATCGTAGTGAGTCGCGGCGCGCAATGTAGGGTCGTTGACCGTTTTGTATCAGCTGTGTGGAATTCAAAGCATGTGCAAAAATTGCGGAACTTAAAATCGATATTGTGGCTAAACTACTGCACCGATTTAATTGATTTTTGGTACAAGGCTTCAGAATGTTGTACGCTATGCCTCTGTTCAAAAAGTGCCCCTATGGTAGCGCCACCCTGTATATATATATATATATATATATATATATATAATTTAAAATGCATTTTTGTTTAAGACTGAGTTTAAAATTGAATTATTACATTTAATTTCTTTTATTCCATATTTTTTCTATTCAAGATGAGTTCTTAGGAGACAAGAAAGAAGAAGGAAAAAAAATACAAAAGATGATTAAATAAAGAAAGCGTTTTGTAATATTCGTGAGAAGAAGAAATCGATAAGACAAATATTTACATAATTATGTAAAATTATGCTATTCCGAAGACCACAATATTGGACAACATGTATCGTTATTTTTTTATCTTTGATTTTAAGTTCCATCGATGTTGAGAACAATAAATAGTTATTTATAGTTTCTATAAAGTGATTTAATAATGATAATAACGTAGACTTTTTATAACTTTAATATAAAATGTAGAAATTGTTAAAAGCCAATTTTTCTTTAGATTGTCTTAACAATATCACCCTTATATGAAGGATTATAAGGCTGATATTGTTAAGACTAAGCTGGTGGACGCGAACTGGTCCACAGGTGGACGCAATTTGGATTTTTTGGACGCAAACTGGGTAAAATGCCATATTTTGAAGTTTGTCTATTTAAAAAAAAAACACAACAAGTTTCGAACAAAACTGAAAGTTATTATTAAAATAGACTACCTATATAATGAACGCATTACATACATTTTTCATTGAATCAATTTGCTGGAACATTTTTATTTTCTCCTTCAAACTTGCCAACTGCACTAAACGGACGCGAACAGGCGAAATGACCCTATTATGTGGAATATTTATCGGAGTCCGGGTAACGCGAGCAGTCTTACAAATATAAACGTCGTCTTCAGAAAAGTCCGTATAACAGAGCCAAGTCGGATTTTCAAAACAAATATAAGTAAACAACAGTAAACAAGAACACAACCCAGACAGCGAACAGCGCGAAGAGAAAATATACGTCACAACAAAAAAACAAACTTCAAAACAAGCTCGTCTCGTAATAGTTGAAGTAGTAGGTATATTATTTGTGCATGTGTCAAAATTTATCGTTCTTATTTATCTACAAAATACAACAGTCCAAAATACCGCTTCACTTTTATCTTAGGGTATAATAAGTCTGTACGGTCCAATGACCGCACATGTCACCGCGTCAGCATTTTATTGTACATGCACGTATGCACAATTGTTTTATTAAATCACTTACAATAAGTCACTAACAAGGTAAACCCGTGTCAAGGAAATAAACAGTTTATAACGAACAACTTCAAGTGTTTCATTTATCAAGATACAAGTGTGTCGTACGGCAGCAGCAAGGCACCCGCGCGACATTGTGGTCCTTCGTAGGAGTATATTAGTGGTTTTCTGTGATTCCGTGTGATAGCGAATCGGTTTGGCCGGCCTCCCAGAAGCGGGTCTCACCGGCTGAATTGAGAAGGCGCATATATCACGCGGAGGCGCTTTAACCACCAAGTATACGAGAACCAGCAAGTTAAGAGTAATCAAGTACTCAGCCAGCAAGTTTTAAGTTATCAAGAGCTAGCAAGAGCAAGTTTTACAGTGTGGAAGTTTGTTGTGAAATACAAGTCCATATTATCAAGTGATTCAAGTGTGTGCACACCAAATACAAATATCAAGCAAATAAGGTACCTTATCTATCAAGTTTTGTGTTCGTTGTTTATTTCGCGGGTTTACAAGCATCAAGGCTACTAATTTATCAAGTTTACAGCAAGCTATATCAAGATGGATACAAGTGATATACTCTATCAACAATCTCTCCTATCAGATGAGATTAAAAAAGTTTTAGTTAACTTCAAAAAGGATGGCCCATCTCGCAGGACTCCTGAACAAGTCAAGAGACGTCTCGAAACTTTGGAAAGATGTTGGAACGAGTTCATGTCCAACCAAGCAAAGCTTTCGGAGCGCTTACCAGGTGATCATGAATATCTTGTTGGTGATTATTACCAACAGACAAGGCAAAGCTACTTAGAAGCAAGGCTCTACATTGAGAAATTGAGCATTAGTAGCACCCCTAAACCTCTTTCGGCACAACAAGGTTCCGATCAACAAAAAGTTATCAAGTCCGATTTGGGTGGCGCAGCATCTACATCTGAAGTAATAGAGCAAGACGAAAGCACCTTCGTGGACGCTGCTACTCAACAGAAAAACGTTCCTCCTAGCAAGCAGGACTGGAATGAGATGGCAAACACCTCAGACTCAGGAAATCTTAGCAAGCTTGACGAGATGTATAGAAAACAGTTGAGCAACTTCAAGGCATTTGCGAGAACAGTCTCGAACATCAACGTTGACATCTTACAAGACCGATGGGAGTTTGAAGACACACTGAAAACTCTTCAGCTGCGCTGGAAGGCAATTGATCTACTCCACTGGGAAATAGACAGTGAGACAAACGGATCTAACCTACAATACGAAGAAAGGTTCACAGAGCACGAACAAAAGTATTATGAAATCAAGAAGGCCATAAATAGCAAGTTATGGTCTGTATCGCACCGTGAAAAGTCGACGCCTAAACTCGACATTCCTATGTTCAATGGTAACTACCAGCTGTGGATGTCGTTTAAAGACCTCTTTACCGAAGCAATACACAACAATCCAAGCTTATCTAACGCGCAAAGAATGCAGTTTCTTAAGAGCAAGCTTAAGGGCGAAGCTGAGCGCTTAGTACAACACCTACAAATCAGTTCAGAAAATTATTTGACCTGTTGGGAAATATTGAACCATAGGTACAATAACAAGAAGCTTATATTTACAACTCACATGAACACTTTGATGAATCTGCCTGTGACTCAACAAGCCAACGTGAATCACATAAAACGTCTCCATGATGTTGCCACGGAATGCTTAAATGCAATCAAAAACTTGGGTGTCAGTATCGACACCTGGGATCCCATTTTGGTGTATCTTTTGGTACAGAAAATAGACACTGAAACTCATAGTGATTATCTGGAGTCAGTGAAAGAGCCACGCGAATTGCCAAGTTTAGAAGAATTTCTCAAGTTCCTAGAAAACAGATTCACTACAATGGAAGCGGCACGCCGCAAGCAAGAAAATCATCAAACAAGGTCGTCGTCATCAGCATCCGATAGACAAACAAAATCGCATTATTCCAAGAATTTTTCAAGCAATCAAGCTGCTTCGTATTCGAAAAACAAGATATCATGCCCAATTTGCAACAGCGCAGAACATAGAATCTATTATTGCGACAAATTCCTAGAAATGTCACCGTCACAGAAACGACAAGAGATTTCGAAGCTAAATTTTTGTTATAATTGTCTTCATAGTCATCATGGAAAATCTTGTTTATCTAACAAACGGTGCTGCGAGTGCAACGGGCGACACAACACTTTGCTGCACTCAGCGTTTACGAAAAACGTGACATCGGCCGACACGACATCTAGGCCAGCGGCTGGTAACGCGGCATCGAAACGGCGAACCGAACAACTCAGCAATAATATGCACGTGGCCCAGCAATGTGACGTGCCCGAAATTCTATTATCTACAGCTCTGATAAAGGTACAGAGAGCAGATGGAGAATACCTAGTTATGCGAGCCCTCGTAGACCAAGGCTCGCAAGTGTCTCTCATCACCACAAGAGCAGCGCAGCTTCTGTGCCTACCCCGTCAAAAATGTCGAGGTGTGATAACAGGTGTTGGCGCCAAGGACAACATCTGCAATGGTATGGCAGAAATACATTCCAATTCTATGCACGAAGATTTTGTCTTTACGACGAATGTTTACATTATGAAAGGCTTAACAAGAAATTTGCCTAATGTGTCATTTACACGTCCAACATGGGACTTATTACAAGATATAGATTTGGCAGATCCCGATTTCAATGTGAGCAAGCCCATTGACATCTTATTTGGAGCCGATATCTACGCAAATATTATCATGAATGGAATATATAGATTTGGCAACATGTCTCCAGTCGCCCAGCAAACGCGTCTAGGATGGCTTTTGTGCGGCAAAGTACAGTCTCTAAAGTGCAACGTAGTTCTCAGCAATATGCAAGACATACAAAAATTTTGGGAAATAGAAGATGTATCTGGAAACCATTCATATTCAACAGAGGAAAATCGCTGTATTGAATTTTATAAGTCTACGACAACAAGGTCAGAGGACGGAAAATACATAGTTAGACTGCCTCTTAAGTCTAACATTGATCATTTGGGCCAATCGAAGTACAAAGCTATCGCCCAATTTCACCAAATTGAGAAAAAGTTGAATAGAAACAGCGAGCTAAAAATAGCCTACAAGTCATTCATACACGAATATCAAGAATTACGACATATGAAACTTGTCGGCTACGACAGCTACAACAGTGCAATGACCGGACCCGTATGTTACTTACCGCACCATTGCGTGCTACGAAACGACTCTAGTACGACCAAGCTACGTGTAGTCTTCAATGCATCGGAAAAAACATCAAGTGGACAAAGTCTCAACGATTGTATGTATACGGGGCCGAACTTACAAAACGATATCTTCACGCTACTATTAGGATGGAGGCTATACAAGATAGCCTTGACCGCTGATTGTGAAAAAATGTTTCGCGCCATTTGGTTGCATGAAGATGACCAGCCTCTACAAAGAATAATATGGCGAGATAACTCACCATCACTCACAGGATCGATTGCAACATTATCAGCTGACAACGGTAACGTACGGTAGCAAGGCCGCACCTTATCTAGCAATGATGACGTTACGTCAATTAGCAAGTGACGAAAAGGAAAGATATCCAGAAGCAGCTAGAATTGTAGAAAACAATTTTTATATGGATGATTTGATTCTAACTGTTCCATGTTTGGATTCTGCGCTGAAAATTAAGACAGATCTTATAAATCTTATGAGAACTGGTGGCTTCAATTTAAGGAAGTGGAAGTCTAACTATCAAGAGTTATCAGACATTTGAAGTCAGCAAGGACAAAGTAATTTCAACTTCACCCAAGCCGAATCTACCAAGACACTAGGTTTATATTGGAACCCTGAAAGGGATGTTTTTGTTTTCCAATGCAAGATAAACAAGGAGGTTCAAGACACGAAGCGATCACTGCTCTCTGCTATTTCTCAACTGTTTGACCCCCTTGGGTGGCTAACTCCGCTATCTACCAAAATGAAGCTGCTTTTTCAAGAAGTATGTAAACAAGCATTGCTTGGGATGACAAGATTCCCAAAAAATATTTCTCAAGAATGGCAAACAATAAAGAGCGATATTATTGACATAAATAATATTGAAATACCACGGTGGCTCGGTTGCGAGGTCACGTGTAAGGTCGAATTGCACGGATTTTGCGACGCTTCGCAAAAGGCGTTCGCTTGTGTCGTTTATAGCAAGTTAATAAAACAAAATGAAATTGTTATAAAACTCGTCGTTGGGAAATCAAGACTCGTTCCCTGCAAGAAAGAAGTTTCCTTACCACGACTGGAGCTGTGTGGAGCATTACTGCTGTCCAAGGTCATGGTGAAAATCAAGCAAGCCATATCACCAGATGTGGACGTCAAGGTTCATGGTTGGACCGATTCCATGGCGGCTCTTGGATGGCTACAAGGAAATCCCGATCGCTGGAAGCCGTTCGTATCCAACAGAGTACGTCAAATAGTTGAAATCATGCCGCCAGAATGCTGGCGCTACGTCAAGTCCGCAGAGAATCCTGCCGATTGCGCCAGCCGCGGCCTGACAGCAAGTCAACTGAGACTACATCCATTATGGTGGCAAGGACCAGCATGGCTGTCCACCACGGACAATTTTACACAAGAAAATTGTACCTATACTACGCAAGAAGAAGCGAAAATGCATAAGCAAGTCAACGTCATTACGCAGTGCAGTGACAGCATTCTCATCAAGGAGATGATAGAAAAGTACAGCTCATTTTCAAAACTTACGAAGGTACTAGCATGGGTGTACCGATTTATGGCGAAAAAACAAGACAGAAAATCCGTATCCTGGCTCACTATACCGGAATTACGAGAAGCAAGAAAAAGGATAATAAAGCAAGTTCAATGGGAAATATTCGAAGATGACATATGCAACCTGAAACAAAAGAAACCTATTTCTACCAAAAGCAAGATTCTAAGCTTGAATCCGTACTTAGACGAAGACGATGTCCTGCGCGTCGGAGGGAGGCTGCGTAACGCCAACATTAAAAACTATTTACATCAGTAATATCCGGCCGTACGATCGGGTCGGGTGCAAGTGTGAACATGCACGTCCGCTTGCCGTCTTCCGTCGAATCAGCAGGTCCGCCATAGTGTGAAAACTCGCTTACTGTCCCCCTCCTCAAGAATGTGCCAACCAATAATCCAATTACCTTAGACACAATCTAATGCAACAGTAAAATAATTTGAAGGTAGAAGAGCTAAGCATAAATGGGCTGACTCGGCCGGCAGGTTAGTACAATACAACCCTCTCACGCAACATCGAAAAGTAACAAAATCTATACCGTTAAGTACGTTTCGTTCGGTGAGTGGGAGTGCCGGAGGCCGCATCCCGTTTTCCTTTTTCTTGATCCCGCTCCTCCTCGTATTCCTTATCCCGTTGTGTAAGTAGATTACTACTTACCATCAGGCGAAACAATAGTCGTCTATCTATTGATAGAAATAAGGACAAAAAAAACACAACATAATATCTAACCGTATGTAATATTTCATCAAAACGTCACTATGTAGTATTTATAATTTAAAACCTCATGGTAAAAACTAGTAAAGGTTTAGCGGACCCCGAGCCTAGCCGGCAGTTTATTACAAAATTGGAATAAATAAACTTTACGCTACCATTGTATGCGGTAATAAGCAGCGCAGCGGAATAAAGCAATTAGATGTTGTGATAGCATTTAGTGCGGTGCTGGCCAAACGCCGCCAATTTGCTTTGTTTATGAGGGAACATAATGCAGAATACTACTAATCACTTAATTATTGAAGATTGTTGCAGTGTATGAGTTCGTGCGCCGACCATTTAAGATCTCTTTTAAAATGTAGATAGACTGTTTGCTTAAGGTTTTTATTTGGTATGTAAGCACGCAGCGCGTTAAAGCTTGATAGATTATTACAGTGGTGGATTGCGAAGCAAGAACTTTCTCTATAATCTTAATATATAAAATCCTTGCGTTACTGACTGACTGACAGACAAGCTACAGCCGAAACTATTGGGCGCAGGAAGCTGAAATTTGGCATGTATGTTCCTTGGGGACCGTAGAGGTGCACTAAGAAGGGATTTCCCGAAATACCCACGGGATCGGTCAAAACAGATAAATTTAAAAAATGTGCGGGCGTAGCTGCTGGCGTCCTCTAGTAATATATAATTTTAGTACCAGTAATGTATTGTTGCTGTGCATATATATTTCTAAATTACGACATTTTATATATAGTATTTGTCTCTTACTTGAATTGAATCTGTAACACCTAACTACCGACAATTTTATTGCTAATTAGGGTAGTTTGATGCGCTTACGAAATGTTCACGGCACATGCAGGAATAAACTAAATGACTGCACTGTTGGCGTAGTGGATTAAGCGGCCCCCTCGCCGCTTGACATTGCGCCGAGTGTTGTGGGTTCGATCCCCACACGAGAAATTCGGGATTCATAAATTGTTGTTTCGAGTCTGGGTGTTCATTGTGTGGATTTAGTCCTAGTGCGGGAGTTGTATTTAAAAAAATATTTAAATCGTTTTTTACGCAGTCGGGTTTTTTGTTTTTCTTTAAATATTTTTTTTATTTTATACTTTTTAGTTATTCACTGTTTTTTTTGTTTGTTTATCGCTTATACTTGAAGTAAAAACTTAAATCAATAAGTAACAACATTACCGAGAATGATTGTTTTGTTAAACAACTTTAAATTCTTATATATCCTAAACAATTATTTAAAACGAAAAATGATAAAAGAAACCTTAAGATGATTTTAAAATACCTATTCAACGACACCCCACTTGACATAGTTCATCGACATATTTTATTTTCATTTTGACAATATGGCGTCTGGTTGTCGCTGTGGTGAATTTTGATTACTGTCATGTCTTTAGTGACACTCGCAAGGTTAAGACGAATCGATTGACGTAAGAATCATCAAAATCGGCCTACGCATTTGGTCTCTAGAACGCCACATAGAAACAAACATACATACATACATACATAGACTGATAAACACATTACCCTCCTTTGCGTCGCGCAGTCGGGTAAAAAAAGTCGGGGAATCCTCGTCAAACTGGCGTGAGATCGGCTCTAGCGTTCCACAAGGCGGTATTCTTTCCCCACTTCTATTTTCAATTTTTATCAATCTCCTAACCCAGAATCTTCAATGCGCCTATCATCTGTATGCCGATGACTTGCAGCTTTACGCTCAAGCAAGTATTGATAACATATCGTCTGCTGTAGCCCGTGTGAACAGGGATACCAAGAATTATGTCTAGAGTTTGGCTAGAAAGGACTGGGATTGTTTGCAGAGATTGGTGGAAGCCTGATTATATTCATCAGTCCTTGTCAGTCACAACAAATCTCTGACATAACTGTACTGTGTTGCACAGTGAATTACAATTACCTTTAAATTTAATTTACTTACCAATTCTTCACTGATGTCAGGCTTGAGCTAAATTAGATACATCATACAAATATATTGGCCAAAATAGATGAATGAAGTATCTTATAGCTACCGCAGGGTCCAGTTCGGTGAAGTCCTCGGGCACCAAACATGTGCACGGATTCACACAAGTTTTACAATATTCAATATGTTACAAGTTTATCTTTTATCACAAAAAACAATATCTATTTCAAAAATCCGGACCGGCCTACCGGTACGCTAATCAGTTGGTAGACGTGACATCGTTGCAACCGCTCTCCTCAGAATCGAAGCGTCCACCAAGACCTCAACAAATCGGGGAACTCCATCAGCCCCAGTTACCAAACGAAGAATGCGACCCCTGCGCCGTCTGAGTGGCGGAAGGTTAGCCTCCTTGATCAAAACGAGGTCTTCAATCTTGGGTGGATCGGTCTTGTCGGTCCACTTAACGCGTTGCTGGAGTATGTGCAAATATTCCAAATTCCAGCGTTTCCAAAAGCTCTGAGTAATCTGGCGTACCAATTCAAAACGCGAGAGACGATTAGGTCTCGTATCAATATAGGGGTACTCAGGCAAGGCGACAAGTGGGCGACCAATCAAATAAATTTCGATCAGAAAATTCGATTAGATCAGATAAATTTCGCGTAGGTACCTAAAAAATCCCAAGTGCTTACGGCTCAACGCGCCGCCGAGCACTTGACGGGCGAGCTCAATAAATCAGTCATTGTTTATTTGTTTGTAGCGTGAGGGTACTGAAATGATGTTTTTGTTCAACTTAATTAATTATTCTTTCATATGATCCCAAATACACTACGTTTGAATGAAGTGTTTACTATATGCGAGGGGCCGAACCGGATGCTATGTAAACAATTACGACTTTTAACGACTTAATCGAAACAATTGCTTATCGTGATAACAATACGAGTTGAACCTTGGTTCCATTTGTTTTGTTACATACCTGGTGATATTATCTTTACAAATATATAAAATTATAGCAATACTTGCTTGAAAAGTTATTTAGATATTAGCATGTGAAAAAAATGTTATTTCGCTGACTTTGCATTTTGCGCGCGGGGCGTAATTATGGATTAAAAACATCATTGTGATCAAACATTATAATTATATATGATATTTTTATGATTTAAATGAATAAACTAATTAATTACGAAGTTACAGCAAAAAAATAAATAAATATAGTGTATTACTTAAATTTAAGAGATTTTTACAAACAATTATCGTAAAAACGGCATTTCTTTTTTATTGAATGTAAATACATATGTATGTTGATAAGGTTACATTTATGCTCTGTGTTATTTTTTTATTATGAGTATATAAATAAACCTATCATATGATATATAATACTAATATTATTCATGAGATATTGATTATCGAAAAATTTTACGGATATTCAGGTTATTTTTGGCGGGAAAAAGTAAACAACTGTGCACATTCCAGTAAGAGTATTTCTTATCGGATTCTGATCGGAAATGGTTCTTTTGCTTGGAAACCTAATTGGTAAGAAACTTATATAGGTTTGAATCTGGGGCCCAATTCCGCTAAATAAATATAGTCGCACTATCATGTCAGTGTCATACTTACGTCACAAAAAGCGTATTCTTCTAAATTATATAATATTTTAATGAAATTGTAACGAGATCGTATGTGTCAACGACGAACTGTTTATTTTAAATTCTTACGATAATGACATTAGGTTATCAGAATACCGCTTTTAATTCCATTCAAAATATGATATCAATGTCACATAAAAATAGCAGAATTGGCTCCCAGATATATAACATAAAAAGGTATAAAAAAATAAAATACGGAAATTGGCGGCAATTAACAATCAATTCTTTGTTTTATTTTTTTAATGTTTAAAATTAAAATGTTTCTTTTAATTATATTTACGTGTATAATACTTATATACCTCCCTTAACCTTTAATTAGGCGCGTGGGGTTGCCACAACCCCAAGTGAGCTTACACTTAAGTTATTTTTTTAGCTATTAATGCTGGTAGCCCGAATTTCTTGCTAGCTTTCTAACTCTTTACTCTCCACGCGATTCAATGTCGCCCGCGCCGCGGAGTTGATCACACGCACTGCACGGAGGGGCTTGGGTTCGCGGCAACCCCGCGCGACTAATAGCGTAGTTCAAATTTAGGTAAGTAAATTATATTTGAATATTATGGCTTTTAGAGTTTTTTCATCTTATCTTGTGAATTAAAAAAAAATGAAACTGCTTACCACCATTCTGTACACAATTATAGATTTATATAAAATACAAAATTGTGTATTTTATTTATATTTTTGTTTGGTAAACACACGCTGTTACATTTTGCTTTTTCTCTATGTATATAAACTACGATAGCTTGTTTATCAAGGTTTTTGACGGTAATTTATCTTTCACATAATTATTTCATCATGGCCCAAAATAGGCAGAGTCTTCGACTTGAACAAATAAGTGCGATTCTTGAAGATGAAGAAGAAGCTTTCGATGAGACTGAAAAAATCAACAGAATCTAAAGCTGTTGTATTATTGTCGTCTATGCATCATGATGATATCGTAGACTAGGGTGAATTGAAGAGATTAAGAATAAAATCATCTCCAGCTTGGAGATGATTTTATTCTATAAAAAAACAAAAGGTGGTGTAGACACAAATGACAAATTGTGTTCCACATATAACGTTGCTCGGCGGACAAAGAGATGGCTTATGGTAATTTTTTTTTCATTTGAAATGAAATATAATGAAATGAAATGAAAGCATTTATTTTTACAATATACACACAATAATATGACAATTAACAATTTGTGACACAGTTCTTATCCAAGAGGTATATTATAAAAATGAGGTTATTCAATGTGTCTGCTATAAATGCATTCGTTATTTATAACTTCAACAACAATGAGGCTACTATAGACAGACGAATTTTTGTAAAGTTATTAGCAACAGTAAAAGCACAAAGATAAGCAAGAGCAATAGTTCCGTCCCTGCCCAGCTGCTTTGAAAAAAAAAATTGTCAGAACCTAAAGTTACAACTCCTTCAACGTCTAACCCTGGATTGTACTTAACAAAAAGAGGAAGGTGGTACATCTGTCCACGAAAAGGCGACAGTAAAACGACCGCAAAGTGCAATAAGTGCAAAAAAAATCTGTGGTGATCATACAAAGAAAATTTGTGATAATTGTTGAAGTTTTATAATACTTACGAAAAACATATTTTTGTATTGTTCTTAACATCTTTCTTAGATTTTATTTTTCTAAAAGATTAATAAAAAATAAGTAGAATACAAACAATTAAAGATGATTACTAATTAAGATGTTTCTTATTTCATACCTATAAATCTGGGGTAACTGCAGACTCCGTGCGACTAACAATGTTAGTTTATTGGCGCGCCTAATTAAAGGTTAATAAAAAACGACGAGAAAAAAGAATATGTCAGAAGTTTAAAATCGCGCTTAAAAATGGCGGGCAAATATTTCTAATTTTCACTTTATACTGCCCTTGCGGACTACGGGGATTCGAAGGCTTTCTCGGATTTTAATTAGTTTATTCACAATAAAATCATAAAAGTATTATATATAATTATAATATTTGATCACAATGATGTTTTTAATCCATAATTACGCCCCACGCGCAAAATGCAAAGTCAGCGAAATAACATTTTTTTCACATGCTAATATCTAAATAACTTTTCAAGCAAGTATTGCTATAATTTTATATATTTGTAAAGATAATATCACCAGGTATATAACAAAACAAATGGAACCAAGGTTCAACTCGTATTGTTATCACGATAAGCAATTGTTTCGATTAAGTCGTTAAAAGTCGTAATTGTTTACATAGCATCCGGTTCGGCCCCTCGCATAAAGTAAACACTTCATCCAAACCATATGAAAGAATAATTCATTAAGTTGAACAAAAACATCATTTCAGTACCCTCACGCTACAAACAAATAAACAATGACTGATTTATTGAGCTCGCCCGTCAAGTGCTCGGCGCCGCGTTGAGCCGTAAGCACTTGGGATTTTTTAGGTACCTACGCGAAACTACGCAGCAGGTATGCGTAGTGAAAGATGTACAAAGAGTCGAAGATAAAGACGAAAAAAGGGTTATAATGAACGACTTTCATATTTTACCGAGTAGTGGTCATGCCGGGATACGTAGAGTGGTTAACAACATAAAAAAGAATTATTATTGGCTGTCCATTGACAAAGATATTGTGGAATACGTACGAAAATGTGAAAAATGTCAAAAACATAAATATCATAGAAATACAAAAGAACCGTTGACGATCACTACGACTGCATCGTCATCTTTTGAAAAGATTTATTTAGACACTGTGGGTCCTCTTGACAAAGATAATTATGGAAATGTGTATATCCTGACACTTCAATGTGAACTCACAAAATTTATGAAAGCATATCCGTTAAAGACTAAGTCAGCTTATGAAGTAGCCAAAACTTTAGTCGAAAATTTTATTTTGAGATATGTGGTAGCGCCATCTACCTTCCTATCTACAACTAATCGCATCAACATGAATCGTTCCACGCTTGTCTAGTGCGAGCGATATCGTATTTCCGTCCCTCTCTTTCCCTCTCCCTGGAAGAGGCACTGCCTTGCGCCTAATTTCGTCGCCGCGATCGTGAACGCGACGAACAGTCTAGAACATTCTGCTCGCTAAGAACGCCGCGCGCCGTCTCGATACCGCTCCGCGCCGCACCGCTGTATCGCCGTCTCGTTCGTACCGCGCCGCTGTAGGTGATTTACCGCTTCCACCAAGGAAAACCCGCTCGTGAGTGCTAGTGAAAACAAGCAGCTGCATTGCGAAACCACCAGGAGGACAAGAAACGAAGAAGGCTGAATAAGGTAGGTGCCTTCCATCCTTGAAGTATCCTATGCCCACTCAATCACCTCCTACCGCAACCATCTCCTCTTCCCTTAATTCCTTTCCAGGCGGCGAAGAACCGCTATCCTCCTAATACAGTCCATTTCCTTTTCCAAGTCGCCTAGAACCCTAGCCCACGGTTTCGGCACCACGCCATAACAATATGGGATACCTAAGATAATTGCAACAGATCGGGGTTCAGAATTTATTTCTAAAGTAATGATAGAATTATGTAACGTATTAGGAAATAATAAATGTTATCAACGGCATATCATCATGAGAGCAAAGGTTCTTTAGGAAATGTCCATTAAACTTTAGGCGCATATTTACGTATACAAACTAATAATAATTCTTCTGAATGGAGTTCGTGGATACCGTATTGGTGTTTTTCCTATAATACAACAGTTAATGTAGTGACTCAATATACACCGTACGAGTTAGTCTTTGGAAAGCTATGTAGATTGCCGAATAATTTAAAAGATAATAGCGTCGAGCCTTTATATAATTTTGATAACTACCCATTAGAATTTAAATACAGATTGCAGAGGGCTCGCGCTGACGCTAAAGAAAATTTAATGAGAAGTAAATGTGTTAGAAAATATAAGTATGACAAAAAAAAAAAATCCAATTACGTATAAGGAAGGTGATTTAGTCTTAGTAAAAAATGAAACGGGCAATAAGTTCGATTGTATATATGAAGGTCCGTTTCAGGTCATAAAAGACGAATCGCCTAATGTCGTAATTAAATGTAAAAATAAAATACATGTCGTACATAAGAATAGAACTAGGTTATATAACAATTGTCTTGAAAAAAAAATGTAAATTATATTTTTTTTTCTTTTGGGATGGTTGATGCGGTGTGTGTCACTTTTTTTTTATGGTAATAGGCGGCAAACGAGCAGACGGATTGCCTGATGGTAAGCAATTACCGCCGCCCATGGACACAAGCAACATCACAGGAGTCACAAGTGCGTTGCCGCCCCTTTGGGTTGGGAAAAGGGATAGGATGAGGAGTGGGATGAGGGAGAAGGAATAGGGGATTGGGCCTCCGGCACTCTCACTCACCGAACGAAACGCAACAGTTACTTTACGTCGATTTTCTGTGAGAGGGTAGTACTTCCCCGGTCGAGCCGGCCCATTCATGCTGAAATCAGCAAGGCTCTACTACCTGTGGACGTCCATCACATATCATTAGATCAAAACTCAAAATCGTTTATTCATCTAGGTCACAAGGTGACGCTTATGAACGTCAATTTTTTAATTGAATTACTTAATGCTTCTACATTTACATTTACTGCCTCGTTCGCAAAGCAATAGGTAGAACCACGAGAAAGAACGGGCAATAAAACTCGTGGCCACTCTTTTGAATCGCCAATATTATGTTACATAATTATGTATTTAATTTTTGTAAGGAGCTGCAACTGTTTCACATTGTACTAAATTACTTGAAAATAGTAATTAGTTAGAGACATAATACTTAAGAAATCAATGCAGTTACTAAATTAAGTGCCTTAGTTAGCCTTCCAATGTGAATATTGTGTAACAGGAGCATCCACTTGCGTCATATAATGTAGGCAACTCGCGACCATGTTCAGAACTATGGTGGAAATGTATGTTACAGAAGTGACTGTATATGAATACACAAAATTACAAAAACATTAGTTTACAGCCCATGATCACGAGTTGTCTTCATCTTACAGTGCAGTAAAACTTTAATAAAATTAGTGGAACAACAATGCAAATGTAAATGTAGTACCTAAGTTTAATGACCTAATAATACATGAACAGTATTTAAAAGAACTAGAAATATTATATAAAGATTAACTGAAAAATGCAAAGTATCTATATAATTCTAATTAGGTATAAAGATCATGAGTTGTCTAGCGTAAGTGACCAGCTATCCTTATCACTGAAATAATCATTTATAGTATAATAACCTTTCTTAATAAGGCAGTCTTTTATTTAAGTTTTAAATGTACTAAATGGTAATTCTAAAATACCAATTGGTATTTTATTGTAAATACGGATACCTAGCCCTACAAAATAATTATTAACTTTATGTAAACGATGATAAGGGGCATATAATCTATGCCTGTTTCGAGTATTTATGTTATGTATATCGCTTTTTGTGGTAAATAAACCTATATTTTGCCTAATGTACAAAATATTAGCAAATAAAAATTGCGAGGCTACTGTAAGAATTTCCATAGACTTAAAGCGTTCCCTAAGAGTACCTTTTGCACCTAACATGTATATTGCTCGTACCGCTCGTTTCTGTAGAACGAAGATATTCTGAATATCCGCAGCTTTGCCCCATTACAAAATGCAGTAGGACATAACACTGTGAAAATAGCTAAAATATACTAAACGAGCCGTGTCGATGTCAGTAAGTTGCCTAACTTTTCTGACGGCATACGCAGCAGAGCTGAGCTTTCCTGCAAGACATGCTATATGTGCACCCCATTGTAACGTATTATCTAATGTAATACCTAGGAACACTGTAGAGTCTACTGTGTCAAGTTCCTCCCTATCTAGCATAATATTAGGTCCCAGTTGTCTTACGTTAGGTAAAGCAAATTTAACGCATTTAGTTTTCCTAGAAATAAGTACTAGGTTGTTTGCTGTAAACCATTGTGTAACTTGTAATAGTGCATTATTTACATCATCAAATTGATTTCTATTCCTATCTACTTTAAAAATAAGTGACGTATCATCTGCAAAAAGTACAACATCACAGATGTTTTTTAAATAAAAAGGTAAGTCATTAATATATACAAGAAATAGAAAAGGACCTAAAATTTAGCCTTGTGGAATACCTAGCTGTATAGGTAATTTAGAGGATGTAGTCCCATTTACGATATAGATATATATTTAGATATATGATAGATAAGTACATGATAAGTTATTTAGCATATAAGTAAGTATGTATCTAAACTAAGGCAACTATTGTAAAAGCAGATTAAAAGAACATTAAAGTATATGTGTCTCGATAGCGAGTGCGTTCTTTAATTTCGAACCACCTTCAACACCACACCGGTACGTGCCAACGAAAAATTTTAAACTCTATGGTACTACCTAGAATTAATGAAACATCGAAGCTGAGACATCAAGATTGCACAAAATCGTGAGACAAAACTTCTGCAACGGGTCAAACGAGCCCATCACGATAATGTATCCGAAAAATTACTTTTGCCATAACAATCTTTTGCATGATTGCTCTTTCCACATTCATAAGAAATAGTATCACTATTTCTCAGCACCACCGACAGATGCAAGTAATTTTATTTATTTTGAAATATTAAATATAAAAAAAAATATATACTGATTGCCAAGTCAATATGTGATTGAGCAATTTTATTGCAATGCAATTCTGAACCAAATTTTCCATAAAAAGAGAGTTCAAAATTGAATTGTAGTTGATGTTTAAACTTTGATGAACGTATTTACTATTGAGTATAATTTGAACAATGAGATTATTTGTCGACTAGTGTAAATATGGGTATTAATTTTCACCTTCAAGTAGCGTGTGATTACGGAGGTACGTAGGCTCGACGTCAATATTGATTATTATCTGTTATAGACCATTACACTGATCGTTAAATATAACAACATCTATGTGTATAATTATATGAATATCACATTGTGTTTATAGGGTTGCTTACTCCTATTTTCTCAAAGACAAAAAATGGATAATTTCGTCGTTTTGGCCTACGCCTAAAATTCGGGATTCAATTGAAATGTCTAAAATTGAAGAGTTCGTTTTATCTAGTACTACCCGTCGGATATAAAAAAAATACTTAGATTATCGGCCACATTAATAGAGAAGGTTACAAGGCAATAACTTCGAAACCCTTAAGAATCTTAACAAAGAAAACGTGCATAAGAATGTATTAACAAGGGCGTGCGATACGCTGGTTTAATAATGGACGAATAGCGGCCAGAGAAACCGCGGGAAACGCTTGTTTTTATATGCCTATAAATTTTCAAACAAATCTCAGATTCTCTCTCTGGTCGCGATCTCAAAACTTTCAAACTAGCTGTAGGCACTTTGGTCGTTAATTTTGATTGTTGATTTATTTAGTTACAATTCCTGCTACCGACTTAGCAAGGATATTTCGGTGTTCCAGACACTTCTATGTAGTTCCTAACAAAGGCAGCTGATAGACACAAATAAATTAAAACAGTTTAACGTAAATTATAAAGATGGCATAATGGCTTAAGTGGATGCTACGCCGTTAAACACTACAGCAAGTACTGTAGGTTCGATCTCTAAACAAGATTTTGTGTGATCCATAAAATAAATATACAGGGTGTTTGGCGCATGGACTGACATAATTTTTTGGGGGTTAGGGGAGGGCATATCCTAGTTTCACCCCAAGAAACCCAGGTCCTAAGTGTACCTGTACTCGAGATACGATTTTTTTTTAATTTTCTCATTTTTTTCTGAATTATCACATTTAAAACGATATAACTGTTTAGTTGTAGTCATATTTGCACTAGATAACGTTTATTGGATTCCCTAATGTATTATTATTCTTACAAAAACATAAATTGTTGGAAATAAATGCAAAAAAGTAATTGTCGAGCTTCAAAATTCTAATTTAGAATTTCATATTTTGCACTCATTACTTCATTTTTAAGAGTTTTGAAGCTCGACAATTACTTTTTTTGCATTTATTCCCAACATGTTATGTTTTTTTTAAGAATAATAATACATTAGAGCATCCAATAAAAGTTATCTAGTGCAAATATGACAACAAACAAAAACGTAATATCGTTTTAAATGTGATAATTCAGAAAAAAAATTAAAAATATATAAAAATATCGTAACTCGAGTACAGGTACACTTAGGACCTGGGGTTCTTGGGGTGAAAACTAGAATATGCCCTCACCTAACCCCCAAAAAATTGTGTCGGTCCATGCGCCAAATACCCTGTATATTATTGTTTCGACTCTGAGTTTCCTTTTGGTACATTGATTGAATGTTTGTGAGCTCCATAAGGAAATCTAACCTTTTAGAAGTTTATCTCCGCCACTTGGCTTGTTGCCCGGCATCGTGCAGGTTTATTTTAATACAAGCCTGCATGAATTCTCCATAAATTTTCGTGGTCATTTTAATGGTAAGAGAAATGCCTCGTTTTGTACGTTCAAATCAGCAAATTAATAATAACTTGCCCAGAATAGTTTCTCATGGTATCCACTAGAATCGATCGATTCGCGATTTTAAACTCATATATTGTCCGGTTAAAAAATTGGGTATTACACCTCTCTATGGCTCGAAGAGTCCGTGGTTGGCTACCGTCACTCCAAGTGACAGTATTAGCAAATTCTACTTGGTAGTAATTAAGATCAGCCTTATTTATAATCTTTCCCATTACTGGGCGCAGCACTTTTCTCATTATGAGAAGAGTGAGACACATTGTCTATAGTCCACCACGCGGGCCATGTGAACTCTCAGACATGCAGGTTTCCTCTCGATGTTTTCCTTCACCTCTTAGCAACGTCAGTGGTACTTGTCGTGGATTTGAACTCGAGATCTTTTGTGTCGCAGTCTGTTACTCTTTCCACTAGGCTATCATTAAATAAATAATAATTAAGTAAGTAATGCAAAAATATCCCGTTTCAAGCCTCAACATTGGTTATGTCATCATCATCAATCTGCCACAGTCCACTGCTAGGTTTGGACCTCTCTACTTATTAAAAACATACATATACTAATCCAAAAAGCCGCTACGATAAATTGACAGCCCTAACATTAAGATTAAATTATTTGGTCCACTTTGATTCATGGGCACAACAAATCGTCGATCGAGTTGAAAGCCCAAATTAATCGCCAATAACAATCTTTGTTTGAATAACAGACGTTTCAATCAATCATTGATATACCCTTCAGTATCAGCCCTTGTTAATAATAAAATTGTGAAATTAATTGTAACTTGCTGAAGTAAAATTAATTATTAATTGCTACAACTTGGAATGGAGGCCATTTTGCTTAAGACGGATGTGAAAAGCTTTTACTTGAATGCGTAAGCGGAAGGTAATGTTTATCATTACTTATTTATAAAGGTGAATTCTCTGCTTGTTTAAAAGTGCTCTTTCTGTATATTTGGAAGTCCAATTTTGAAAAACGTTTGCCACATTCATTATCTTTTTATTTACAGCCACAGCCTCATGAAAAAGAACTGAACAAAAAAAAAACTGAACACAAGAAGAAAGTGATGCTCGGGCAAACGATGCAATGGTTGAATAAGGAGCTTTAACTGCGGGTTATAACCAGCGGTAGAGCCACATCAAAAATAATCAATTATAATAAAACCGGTCAATACTTCAATTGGGTATTAAGATAGGGTCTTCGTAGTCATATAAGTAGGTATTTGTATCAGATGAATTTAAAAGTTGGTTTTAGGCCAGTCAAAGAATTACTGACATTTTCTGTTAAAAATATAGGTCATAATTTTTCTATAATAATAACTAATTAACTACGGACTTCAATATTCGAACTATAGATAGATCTGTAGATTTTAGATTCGTTTTTGACATAAGGTCCATACTTAATATGTCAAAGACGAATAAAAAATCTACAGATCTATCTATAGTTCGAATATTGAAAATGGCCGTAAGAAGTGTACTTTCTTGGCAGCTATAACTTTTGTCTAAAACATAACTTATGACTACATAAGCTATGCTTTAGAGAAAAGTATACTGTATGTATACTTTTCTCTAAAGCATAGCTTATGTAGTTATAACTTATGTTTTAGACTAAAGTTATAGCTGCCAAGAAAGTACACCGAACATTAGTACGGATGGTGTTGTGATTTGAATGGCCTCTAACTTACAGAAATGGTAACAACATAGTGATATATTATGATTTTGTTTCGATTCTGGATGTCTAGTATTTAAATATATGTGTCTACTTACATATTTTTTTCTTGACAAAAGATTTATTATCAATACTTATTCCTAGTGCAGACATTTTCTTTTTTAAGTCATGCTGGCACTAGAAATAAATCCTGTATCGTCGAGTATTTTATGAACATACAATCAAGAGATACGGAGAAACCAAATCCCCAGACTCGAAACAACAATTTGTGGATCACGTATTGTCTCGTGTAGTGATTGCGTGATTGCATCCGTGTTACTGGGTACAATCTGAGCCGAAGAGGCGGTTGCTTAACGGCGGGTTTCAATATTCGATCTATCCATGGATTTGGAGAGAGATAGAGAGAAACATGTTTGACGTATTTTGTATAGAGGTTATGTCAAATATGAATCTAAAGTCTCAAAACCCATGCATAGATTGCATATTGTATTTAGTGGTAAGCCACTACGCCGCCCGTACAGTGAAAAGTCGATCATAGTGCCAAAATGTTTCTTTTTTAAATAAATGGAATCAAATCTGTCTCTTCTTTGCAGAAATTCAAACGTGATAAAGGAAACAATAGTAATGATACATAATATAAAGAGTTATTCCATTCAACCAATTGATCCACCGCCTGGAATATAATGTCCATGAATATTTCTTTTTTAATAGTAAAAATTTCCTGCACTATCACAAATTGCTTTAAATTGCATCTCTGAATACCAGAGAAGATGAATTTAGTTTTAGATGCCGTTGGATGACCAACACAATAATGTTGGTTTGGAACTATCAAGAAGCAGAGAAGATACTCAAATTAAGCTTTCGAAGTATTTTCTTTCTTTTGATAACTAATAGTTCAT
Source organism: Euclidia mi (assembly GCA_944739405.2). Lineage (NCBI taxonomy): Eukaryota > Metazoa > Arthropoda > Insecta > Lepidoptera > Erebidae > Euclidia > Euclidia mi. The sequence continues at coordinate 46,208,278 of OX123193.2, forward strand.
AAGTATTGTCCTCCATGGTACTTACACGTAATAATAGTTAGAATAGATTAGAGCGATAGATAATCATAATAATTATAAGTATAATTATTATTATTATCTATCGCATACCCACAACAGCATCTAGAAACAGACTAAGCAAAGCTTGTACTATGGGTACTACACATATGGATAAACATACACATAACCTTTTTTTTCTAAATACTTACCTACTTTAATACATACATACATAGACTCACGCCTGTTTCCCCGAAGGGGTAGGCAGAGGCATATTAAACGCTCACTTTTCGCCAGTGTTTTGATCCCACGTAATAGGTGGCGAGCCTATTGCCGCTTATCGGGATATTTTGTTTGCCAGAGCCTCGTCCTACTATAATTTATATGTGTATTATACATAGAAACACTCAGACCAAGACAAACGTCCATATTTATGGACCTAAATGTGTGACTCGAGCGGGAATCAAACCCGCGACCTTCGGCGTGGCAGTCTGTAACACTCGGTCGACGTCCCGTAGAAGTCACGACGGGGCCACTCGATTCGCAGTAAACATGCATTGGCGCGAAACCGCAAGACGATTACTAAAAAAATAAATTACCCTAATTATGAAGCAACATACATAGAAAACAATAGCAAAGCCGTTAATTTTCTGGCAAAATTTAGGTTCAGTTTACCCCAATGTTAGTACAGAATACAATACATTCTGTAGTACAGTACAGTGCTAATGAAGTTTAGCACCACAGGTTGTTTTCTCAGTATTACTAAGAACAAAACACTGCACTAGTAAGGCGAGAGGTACGCTTTAAGTTGGTACAGCGTTCATTAGAAATGTATATTCTCTAGATGAAGTCGTTACAGGGCGTCAGTACCTTCTAAATAAACTGACACTAGTCTAAACCATGGAATATCGCTATCCCTTCGGGTTGCGGAGGTCAGACAGGCAGTCGCTCTGTGGAAAAGCTAATATTCAGCCAAATCCGGTTAGACTAGAAAGCGGACCCCAGATTGAAACTGGGATAACGCTAAGAGGATGATGATTCTCTAGATGAAATATAAACTAGTGTTAGTACAACTTGAAATACATACATATGTGAGATTCGTTATGACATGACGGAAATCTAGTGCTTGGTATACCTCTTGCCAATCTAAATATAATCTGTTATAGTTAGATATGTATATTTGACAGGTATTGCACAGACCTTGAATGACCTGTCTAATATAAAAAATAATACCTGGGAAACGAATTCTTTTTTTAAGTTTTCACATTTTTTAAACCGTAATTATAAGAAATACCTACTTATCCATGGGGTCATAGGGCATCTAAAGAACATATTGGTAGGGTAAATGCATTGATTTTGTACCTAATTAGAAAAATTCCATACTAACTTTGAGCTTCCATATCTCCTGAACCACTAATTTCCCAGGTATAGTTCCGAAGTGAAAAATGTTCGTAGTGATTGGTACAACATGGGGTTTCAGTTTTCGTTAAGGGTCTTTTTACACCCTGTATATATATTTTTATTAATTTGTGGAAGCTTATTAATAGCACTTGTATCACCTATTTAGCAACTCATATACTGTAATTAGTCTGTAAGCTTTCTTATAAAATAATTAAAAAAAAAATATTGTCATAATAATAAAAATAAATCACTTTCCCATTTAGGTACATAAGAGCTACCCGAATATGTATATATATATATATGTATATATAAAATTTTATTGCGCAGTTTTATCCCCGTGGTCACAATGTCTAAACCAAAATTCTTATAGTTTCCGAGTAAAACCACGGACAGACAGACAGTCTGTCATTTCGAAACTATAACGGTGCCTTGTAGTAAACTTACTACGGAAACCTAAAAATGCGGTATATGTATCTAACTTCTCCTCCTTGAGTTCTCCTCGTGACTAAGTTATTTGGTGGTCGCTATCCCGCTGGAGTGCAACCTTTTCCTTCATGATGTTCCGCCATCCGCCATACTTGGCGTCGTGGACACTGAATATAGTTAATCTTTATTTAGATTACCTTTTAAAATTATTAAGCTGTTAAAAATCCCCTGAAATAAAAACTAAGGCTACGTATTTATTTAAAAAACATTTTAGCTAAGACCATCCCGAAAACTAGCTGCCATATGGACTGCAAATGTCCTCCGAGCGCCAGCCATTCTAGAATTCTAAATTCAATTTTGAGATCAGCAGTTTTTGACATAAGGTCCATACTTAATATGTCAAAGACGAATAAAAAATCTACAGATCTATCTATAGTTCGAATATTGAATATGGCCGTAAGAAGTGTACTTTCTTGGCAGCTATAACTTTTGTCTAAAACATAACTTATGACTACATAAGCTATGCTTTAGAGAAAAGTATACTGTATGTATACTTTTCTCTAAAGCATAGCTTATGTAGTTATAACTTATGTTTTAGACTAAAGTTATAGCTGCCAAGAAAGTACACCGAACATTAGTACGGATGGTGTTGTGATTTGAATGGCCTCTAACTTACAGAAATGGTAACAACATAGTGATATATTATGATTTTGTTTCGATTCTGGATGTCTAGTATTTAAATATATGTATCTACTTACATATTTTTTTCTTGACAAAAGATTTATTATCAAGACTTATTCCTAGTGCAGACATTTTCTTTTTTAAGTCATGCTGGCACTAGAAATAAATCCTGTATCGTCGAGTATTTTATGAACATACAATCAAGAGATACGGAGAAACCAAATCCCCAGACTCGAAACAACAATTTGTGGATCACGTATTGTCTCGTGTAGTGATTGCGTGATTGCATCCGTGTCACTGGTAGTCTAAGATCCCGCGACAGATTAGTGCACTCATCGAGTTTTTGCTTAAAACCAAATTTTCAAGTATATTTATGACTAGGAGAATACATATATACTAGGTTGCCTATTAAAATTTGGCCGCAAGTATGTTTAATTAAATGATTGTTAATTGATTTTTGGAAGATACTTTCGTTCATTCGTTTTATAAGTAAAATATCGTCTACATCACGGCTATACATATAAAGATTCTGAAAAACCACGGTTGCCATTGTTCACCTGGCCGCACCTCCTCGCAGCCAGGTGTAACCAGATATGATTTCGATACATTTTTACGTTCATAACGTTTATTTATGATTTATATATCAAATGAAAGCTATTTTTTTTCTGATTCTGATTGTATATGGTTGCCTAATTAAATCCAGCCGCAAATAAGGGTTGCCGGCTGTTGAAGATTGTAAATATTTAAAGTAGAGTAATAGGGGGGAAGTCCCATAACGCCGGATGGCACCTAGCGCTGAACGCCTACACTATCTCGACAAGTAATCTTCCACATATTTTTAAATCGCGAGCAACAATTTAAAAATATGTGGAAGAGGTGCGGGATAACATATCAATACAGGATCACACAACGCGGTTTTCAAGTGCTGCGACTGGGCACAGCGGTAGCAGCATTTTGCTGTTTATGGCGGCAAAGCATTGCGTCACGTTACTCTATTATGTAATTATTCTATTTATATAGAATATATTATGGTTATATTTTATGATTTATTTTAATATGTCACTGAATATAGTAGTATATAGTGTGCCATCGGGATTCGTACAATATGCCGGTTGGCGTAGCGGGAGTGTGAGCGACTGCTACGTCGAAGGTTGCGGGGTCGACTCCCGCTCAAGTCAAACATTTGTGTGGATGAACATGGATGTTTGTCTTGGTCTGGGTGTTTCTATGTATAATATGTATGTATTTACAAAAAAGTATATATGAATGTTTATCCATTATGTAGTACCCATAGTACAAGCTCTGCTTAGTTTGGGACTAGATAGTATTGTGTGAATGTGAAAAAAAAAGTAACACAACCCTGCCATGAAAACCTGTCTAGTGATCAAATATCTTAACAACAAACCTGGAACCAGCAGTATGAAGACGTCAACTAGTTTTTGTTTAGCAGTTGGTCAGAATATTTTAAAATTGTCAAAATTACCTGCTTTCACGATGACCAGATTAGCAACTTGACAAATAAAATGTGTGAGAAAGTGAAATAAGTGAAATTTTAACGTCGTCGCCGTCGTGTAGAATTGTAGCTGAAGAGATAAAAATCATGTTATCTCAGGCAAAAGGAAAGAAATGGGCATCAAGTACAAAAAGAACAATAAATTAAAAATGTAGACAAACCAAACTTATGAAAGTTTATGGGAAAAGTTTTAAGCTAACAAAAAGATGTCACTATCTCAAATATTCAACATAGAAAAACACGTGTCACGACGAATCATGATGAAGACACATGGTTACAGTGCTCCAGATGCCAAGGGTGCACTTTTGAAGCTTGTGCAGAAGTTCTTAATGTTCAGAATGTGGAGACGTCGTCGAGATATACACGATCAATGGCCGATGTTTTGCAGATGTCCGGCGCTAGTCTGTAAACTAATTGTGTGTTACTACTAGGTGCCAGCTTTTACAATAACATTTTTCTTTTTCTTAACTTAATTGAAGTTCCTGATTATATTTATACAGAAATAGTATTTTTGTTGATAGATTAAGATTTCATAATTTGTTGAGTCAACAAATTCAAAATTAATTAAACTTACATTTCTTAAAATATTTTTTATTTTATTTCCTAAAAACCTTAGGTGTCCGCCACTGGGGAACTTCACCCTATGCGTGTCATCATTTTTCAAACGAGAACCATTGACAGCTCTGCGACGTTTTTAAGCCATTGCTCATGCGTCAAATGCTAGTCAATTAGTCAACCCTTAGATTATATAACTATTAGATGGAGGCATACGACCCCAAGACCGTCACTTATAATCTAAAATAGGTGGCCATATGGCCACCCATTACCCGTTAAAATGTAATAGAACTTCATTTAAAACTTTGAGACTTCGGTCTTTGGTCATAGACATTTTGATAATTATTCGTATAAAGATTGTGACGTATTAACATAGTTACGTTATAACTTTATCGATACTTAATTTTTACAGACTAGCTTCAGTACACCGCGGGTCTTACTTATCGCATAAAAAGGTAGTTTATTGTAATGTAGAAGCTATACTACAATATTTCAATAAAAATATTGTTTCACGATAGAGTATACTCAATATTTTTTCGTTTATAAATGTTTTTTTGTAAAACCATTTGCCGCAAACAACTACTAAACCATGCAATTTTGTCATGATGTTTTCCTTCATCATAGCAAGCCAAGCTTCTAGTAACCAGAGATTCATGCAGTAAATTTGAAAACCGATGCGTTAAAATGATACTTTCACAGACTTTGTCACTGCTTAGAGTAGTTACCGGTGTTACAATAAATATCGTTTGCTTTATTAATGTTAAAATGTTAAGTAAAATTAAAAAAGCATTTCAGTGCACGTGTGAGGTTTGGTCATGGGAGAAATAATCTAACGGTTTATTTTTTATTGCCAGTCAAATTAACTATACTGTAGGCAAGCAGACATTGAAGATACTGAACTTCAAGGTCTGCTTGACTCAGCTAAGAACCACAATTTGTTTATTTGCTCCTGTAGTTGCTTACATAAATGCAGATCTATTTTTTGAACGGATGACATAAATAACATTATTATGACTCTTTCCTACGTTCAAATTATTTTGTTGATATTTATATTTGATATATTCCTTAATTTACTTGATTGAGGAATTATCATCATTCTATCGATATTTATTCAGAGTAAACCAGATCTGATGATTTATTTCAAATTTTAACGATATTCTAACTTATCAAATTTATTTTAAATTGTCTTTCGGGATATTTACCACGTATCTTGTTTGGAGTAACCGATAATTCGGCACTGTTGCAAGCGCCATATTCACGGATGTACATGGCGCTTACAACAGTGCGGAAATATCGGTTACTCCAAACAAAGGTACGTGGTATATATTCCGAAAGACAATTTAAAACAAGTTTAAATGACCACGAAAGTTTTAATTCCTATATTATCAAATTTAGTATTATAATACTAGCTGACCCAGCGAACTCCGTATCGCCTTTTTAAGAGTTTTTATTTAATTCCCTTTTTTCCAAGCCCCTTTTCCAAAGTTACCATTGACTTAGCGCTTAATCTCTTATAATTTCAGAGTCTATAAATGATGAACAAACAAACATAGATTTTATATAATATTGAATTCCCCATTCCTTAAAATATCGGAGACGATACCCATATCGACTTTAAAAAAAAAATCCCGTCCGCTATCTTTGATTTCCTATCCGCCATCTTTGATCACGAAATAAATGTTGTATTTGGATTCCCCATCCCTTAAATCATCAGAGACGATACCCACATATATTATTTTTTTATTTTTTTCCCATTCGCCATCTTTGATTTTCCATCCGCCATCTTGAATCACGAAATAGATGTTGTATTTGGATTCCCCATCCCTTTAAACATCGGAGAGGATATCCATATTGATTTAAAAAACATCCCATCCGCCATCTTTGATTTCCTATCTGCCATCTTTGATCACGAAATAGATGGTGTTTTTGAATTCCCCATTCCTTAAAATATCGAAGGCGATACCCATATTGATTTTTAAAATTTTCTCATCCGCCATCTTTGATTTCCCGTCCACCATCTTGGATCACTAAATAAATTTCATATTATTAATCAGCGTCCAGAAAATCTCGACAACGATACCCATACAGATTGTATCCTATTCGTTTAGCCTTTTTTTGCCTTTGACCCAACCCTCCCCCCTTCTTGTTTGAACATTTTATTATTTTTGTCTGGCCCCTAAAAGTTGTGGCGTAATTTAATATAGCCTTTCGGAATAATTGGGCTATCATAGGCAATAAAAAATTTTAAAAACCGACTGCTAGTCCCTGAGATTAGCCGACATTATCTTTTAGCCTTTTGCCCGGCCCCAAAGGGTCGAAGCGTTATCTTATATAGCCTATAGCCTTCCGGAATAACTGGGCTATCGTATACAAAAATATTTTTTTCAGATCCCACCAGTAGTTCCTGAGATTAGTGCGTTCAAACAAACAAACAAACTCTTCCGCTTTATTATATTAGTATAGATCTTACTCTAACACTAGAAAGAATTCATAAGTCAAAGTAAATATATTGGGTATAACTGCTGTTTTTATGCGGTTTCTATGTATATTCCTTGTTCTCAGGAGCTGTCTGACACATTATGTTACGCGTATAACTCTCTTTCACTCTACCTATATTTACAATCTTCATCAGCCGGCAACCCTTATTTGCGGCTGGATTTAATCAGGCTACCATATATGATCAGAATCAGAAAAAAAATAGCTTTCATTTGATATATAAATCATAAATAAACGTTATGAACGTAAAAATGTATCGAAATCATATCTGGTTACACCTGGCTGTGAGGAGGTGCGGCCAGGTGAACAATGGCAACCGTGGTTTTTCAGAATCTTTATATGTATAGCGGTGATGTGGACGATATTTTACTTATAAAACGAATGAACGAAAGTATCTTCCAAAAATCAATTAACAATCACTTAATTAAACATACTTGCGGCCAAATTTTAATAGGCAACCTAGTAGATATGTATTCTCCTAATCATAAATATACTTAAACATGTGGTTTTAAGCAAAAACTCGATGAGTGCACTAATTTGTCGTGGGATCTCGTACTATGGGTACAATCTGAGGCGAAGAAGAGGCGGTTGCTTAACGGCGGGTTTCAATATTCGATCTATCCATGGATTTGGAGAGAGATAGAGAGAAACATGTTTGACGTATTTTGTATAGAGGTTATGTCAAATATGAATCTAAAGTCTCAAAACCCATGCATAGATTGCATATTGTATTTAGTGGTAAGCCACTACGCCGTCCGTACAGTGAAAAGTCGATCATAGTGCCAAAATGTTTCTTTTTTAAATAAATGGAATCAAATCTGTCTCTTCTTTGCAGAAATTCAAACGTGATAAAGGAAACAATAGTAATGATACATAATATAAAGAGTTATTCCATTCAACCAATTGATCCACCGCCTGGAATATAATGTCCATGAATATTTCTTTTTTAATAGTAAAAATTTCCTGCACTATCACAAATTGCTTTAAATTGCATCTCTGAATACCAGAGAAGATGAATTTAGTTTTAGATGCCGTTGGATGACCAACACAATAATGTTGGTTTGGAACTATCAAGAAGCAGAGAAGATACTCAAATTAAGCTTTCGAAGTATTTTCTTTCTTTTGATAACTAATAGTTCATAAGTATTGTCCTCCATGGTACTTACACGTAATAATAGTTAGAATAGATTAGAGCGATAGATAATCATAATAATTATAAGTATAATTATTATTATTATCTATCGCATACCCACAACAGCATCTAGAAACAGACTAAGCAAAGCTTGTACTATGGGTACTACACATATGGATAAACATACACATAACCTTTTTTTTCTAAATACTTACCTACTTTAATACATACATACATAGACTCACGCCTGTTTCCCCGAAGGGGTAGGCAGAGGCATATTAAACGCTCACTTTTCGCCAGTGTTTTGATCCCACGTAATAGGTGGCGAGCCTATTGCCGCTTATCGGGATATTTTGTTTGCCAGAGCCTCGTCCTACTATAATTTATATGTGTATTATACATAGAAACACTCAGACCAAGACAAACGTCCATATTTATGGACCTAAATGTGTGACTCGAGCGGGAATCAAACCCGCGACCTTCGGCGTGGCAGTCTGTAACACTCGGTCGACGTCCCGTAGAAGTCACGACGGGGCCACTCGATTCGCAGTAAACATGCATTGGCGCGAAACCGCAAGACGATTACTAAAAAAATAAATTACCCTAATTATGAAGCAACATACATAGAAAACAATAGCAAAGCCGTTAATTTTCTGGCAAAATTTAGGTTCAGTTTACCCCAATGTTAGTACAGAATACAATACATTCTGTAGTACAGTACAGTGCTAATGAAGTTTAGCACCACAGGTTGTTTTCTCAGTATTACTAAGAACAAAACACTGCACTAGTAAGGCGAGAGGTACGCTTTAAGTTGGTACAGCGTTCATTAGAAATGTATATTCTCTAGATGAAGTCGTTACAGGGCGTCAGTACCTTCTAAATAAACTGACACTAGTCTAAACCATGGAATATCGCTATCCCTTCGGGTTGCGGAGGTCAGACAGGCAGTCGCTCTGTGGAAAAGCTAATATTCAGCCAAATCCGGTTAGACTAGAAAGCGGACCCCAGATTGAAACTGGGATAACGCTAAGAGGATGATGATTCTCTAGATGAAATATAAACTAGTGTTAGTACAACTTGAAATACATACATATGTGAGATTCGTTATGACATGACGGAAATCTAGTGCTTGGTATACCTCTTGCCAATCTAAATATAATCTGTTATAGTTAGATATGTATATTTGACAGGTATTGCACAGACCTTGAATGACCTGTCTAATATAAAAAATAATACCTGGGAAACGAATTCTTTTTTTAAGTTTTCACATTTTTTAAACCGTAATTATAAGAAATACCTACTTATCCATGGGGTCATAGGGCATCTAAAGAACATATTGGTAGGGTAAATGCATTGATTTTGTACCTAATTAGAAAAATTCCATACTAACTTTGAGCTTCCATATCTCCTGAACCACTAATTTCCCAGGTATAGTTCCGAAGTGAAAAATGTTCGTAGTGATTGGTACAACATGGGGTTTCAGTTTTCGTTAAGGGTCTTTTTACACCCTGTATATATATTTTTATTAATTTGTGGAAGCTTATTAATAGCACTTGTATCACCTATTTAGCAACTCATATACTGTAATTAGTCTGTAAGCTTTCTTATAAAATAATTAAAAAAAAAATATTGTCATAATAATAAAAATAAATCACTTTCCCATTTAGGTACATAAGAGCTACCCGAATATGTATATATATATATATGTATATATAAAATTTTATTGCGCAGTTTTATCCCCGTGGTCACAATGTCTAAACCAAAATTCTTATAGTTTCCGAGTAAAACCACGGACAGACAGACAGTCTGTCATTTCGAAACTATAACGGTGCCTTGTAGTAAACTTACTACGGAAACCTAAAAATGCGGTATATGTATCTAACTTCTCCTCCTTGAGTTCTCCTCGTGACTAAGTTATTTGGTGGTCGCTATCCCGCTGGAGTGCAACCTTTTCCTTCATGATGTTCCGCCATCCGCCATACTTGGCGTCGTGGACACTGAATATAGTTAATCTTTATTTAGATTACCTTTTAAAATTATTAAGCTGTTAAAAATCCCCTGAAATAAAAACTAAGGCTACGTATTTATTTAAAAAACATTTTAGCTAAGACCATCCCGAAAACTAGCTGCCATATGGACTGCAAATGTCCTCCGAGCGCCAGCCATTCTAGAATTCTAAATTCAATTTTGAGATCAGCAGTTTTTGACATAAGGTCCATACTTAATATGTCAAAGACGAATAAAAAATCTACAGATCTATCTATAGTTCGAATATTGAAAATGGCCGTAAGAAGTGTACTTTCTTGGCAGCTATAACTTTTGTCTAAAACATAACTTATGACTACATAAGCTATGCTTTAGAGAAAAGTATACTGTATGTATACTTTTCTCTAAAGCATAGCTTATGTAGTTATAACTTATGTTTTAGACTAAAGTTATAGCTGCCAAGAAAGTACACCGAACATTAGTACGGATGGTGTTGTGATTTGAATGGCCTCTAACTTACAGAAATGGTAACAACATAGTGATATATTATGATTTTGTTTCGATTCTGGATGTCTAGTATTTAAATATATGTATCTACTTACATATTTTTTTCTTGACAAAAGATTTATTATCAAGACTTATTCCTAGTGCAGACATTTTCTTTTTTAAGTCATGCTGGCACTAGAAATAAATCCTGTATCGTCGAGTATTTTATGAACATACAATCAAGAGATACGGAGAAACCAAATCCCCAGACTCGAAACAACAATTTGTGGATCACGTATTGTCTCGTGTAGTGATTGCGTGATTGCATCCGTGTTACTGGGTACAATCTGAGCCGAAGAGGCGGTTGCTTAACGGCGGGTTTCAATATTCGATCTATCCATGGATTTGGAGAGAGATAGAGAGAAACATGTTTGACGTATTTTGTATAGAGGTTATGTCAAATATGAATCTAAAGTCTCAAAACCCATGCATAGATTGCATATTGTATTTAGTGGTAAGCCACTACGCCGCCCGTACAGTGAAAAGTCGATCATAGTGCCAAAATGTTTCTTTTTTAAATAAATGGAATCAAATCTGTCTCTTCTTTGCAGAAATTCAAACGTGATAAAGGAAACAATAGTAATGATACATAATATAAAGAGTTATTCCATTCAACCAATTGATCCACCGCCTGGAATATAATGTCCATGAATATTTCTTTTTTAATAGTAAAAATTTCCTGCACTATCACAAATTGCTTTAAATTGCATCTCTGAATACCAGAGAAGATGAATTTAGTTTTAGATGCCGTTGGATGACCAACACAATAATGTTGGTTTGGAACTATCAAGAAGCAGAGAAGATACTCAAATTAAGCTTTCGAAGTATTTTCTTTCTTTTGATAACTAATAGTTCATAAGTATTGTCCTCCATGGTACTTACACGTAATAATAGTTAGAATAGATTAGAGCGATAGATAATCATAATAATTATAAGTATAATTATTATTATTATCTATCGCATACCCACAACAGCATCTAGAAACAGACTAAGCAAAGCTTGTACTATGGGTACTACACATATGGATAAACATACACATAACCTTTTTTTTCTAAATACTTACCTACTTTAATACATACATACATAGACTCACGCCTGTTTCCCCGAAGGGGTAGGCAGAGGCATATTAAACGCTCACTTTTCGCCAGTGTTTTGATCCCACGTAATAGGTGGCGAGCCTATTGCCGCATATCGGGATATTTTGTTTGCCAGAGCCTCGTCCTACTATAATTTATATGTGTATTATACATAGAAACACTCAGACCAAGACAAACGTCCATATTTATGGACCTAAATGTGTGACTCGAGCGGGAATCAAACCCGCGACCTTCGGCGTGGCAGTCTGTAACACTCGGTCGACGTCCCGTAGAAGTCACGACGGGGCCACTCGATTCGCAGTAAACATGCATTGGCGCGAAACCGCAAGACGATTACTAAAAAAATAAATTATCTTAATTATGAAGCAACATACATAGAAAACAATAGCAAAGCCGTTAATTTTCTGGCAAAATTTAGGTTCAGTTTACCCCAATGTTAGTACAGAATACAATACATTCTGTAGTACAGTACAGTGCTAATGAAGTTTAGCACCACAGGTTGTTTTCTCAGTATTACTAAGAACAAAACACTGCACTAGTAAGGCGAGAGGTACGCTTTAAGTTGGTACAGCGTTCATTAGAAATGTATATTCTCTAGATGAAGTCGTTACAGGGCGTCAGTACCTTCTAAATAAACTGACACTAGTCTAAACCATGGAATATCGCTATCCCTTCGGGTTGCGGAGGTCAGACAGGCAGTCGCTCTGTGGAAAAGCTAATATTCAGCCAAATCCGGTTAGACTAGAAAGCGGACCCCAGATTGAAACTGGGATAACGCTAAGAGGATGATGATTCTCTAGATGAAATATAAACTAGTGTTAGTACAACTTGAAATACATAAATATGTGAGATTCGTTATGACATGACGGAAATCTAGTGCTTGGTATACCTCTTGCCAATCTAAATATAATCTGTTATAGTTAGATATGTATATTTGACAGGTATTGCACAGACCTTGAATGACCTGTCTAATATAAAAAATAATACCTGGGAAACGAATTCTTTTTTTAAGTTTTCACATTTTTTAAACCGTAATTATAAGAAATACCTACTTATCCATGGGGTCATAGGGCATCTAAAGAACATATTGGTAGGGTAAATGCATTGATTTTGTACCTAATTAGAAAAATTCCATACTAACTTTGAGCTTCCATATCTCCTGAACCATTAATTTCCCAGGTATAGTTCCGAAGTGAAAAATGTTCGTAGTGATTGGTACAACATGGGGTTTCAGTTTTCGTTAAGGGTCTTTTTACACCCTGTATATATATTTTTATTAATTTGTGGAAGCTTATTAATAGCACTTGTATCACCTATTTAGCAACTCATATACTGTAATTAGTCTGTAAGCTTTCTTATAAAATAATTAAAAAAAATTATTGTCATAAAAATAAAAATAAATCACTTTCCCATTTAGGTACATAAGAGCTACCCGAATATGTATATATATATATGTATATATAAAATTTTATTGCGCAGTTTTATCCCCGTGGTCACAATGTCTAAACCAAAATTCTTATAGTTTCCGAGTGAAACCACGGACAGACAGACAGTCTGTCATTTCGAAACTATAACGGTGCCTTGTAGTTTACTACGGAAACCTAAAAATGCGGTATATGTATCTAACTTCTCCTCCTTGAGTTCTCCTCGTGACTAAGTTATTTGGTGGTCGCTATCCCGCTGGAGTGCAACCTTTTCCTTCATGATGTTCCGCCATCCGCCATACTTGGCGTCGTGGACACTGAATATAGTTAATCTTTATTTAGATTACCTTTTAAAATTATTAAGCTGTTAAAAATCCCCTGAAATAAAAACTAAGGCTACGTATTTATTTAAAAAACATTTTAGCTAAGACCATCCCGAAAACTAGCTGCCATATGGACTGCAAATGTCCTCCGAGCGCCAGCCATTCTAGAATTCTAAATTCAATTTTGAGATCAGCAAAATTGTGATGCCGGTATTCGACTTTTAAAAATTCACGACTTGAATTGAGATTGGTAAAACAGACATGAAGTTACTTTTCTCTCCTAATATAATAGCTGGATATTTTGGAGGAATCTTGTCTATCCCAACAGAAAATAAAGCCTTAACCCCTAGTATGGAGAATAGATCCTCGTCAAACACAATATTTTTTTTATGATATTCTGACTTACAATAGTGACTTTTTGACTTCTTCTATCACTATTAAGTTATATATGTACGTATATAAAATTCTTGCGTTAATTACTGACCCAAGAAGCTAAAGGGCACATCCTAAACCATAGACCCATAGAGTAACGTAAAACTAGGGAAAGCCGAAACTATTGAGTACAAGAAGTTGAAATTCGGAATGTATGTTCCTCGGGGACTGAAGCACGGTAATATAATCTAACAGTATTGTAACTTGGCCGTCTTCGTGAGTTATATACCTACAGACGCGCCGTACGCAAACCAGCAGTAGGGCTGCCCGCCTCAAGTATTTTAATTACATCTACCTACTTGACGTTTTTATCTGGTTTTGTGATTGTTCGTATTGCTTATATTTTTATTCAAACAAATGAAAATCGAATGAATGAAATAGTAAACCTACCTTCTGAGCCAAAATGCAAGTACCTACGTCCTTAATAACTGACGAGTATTAAAGGAATAACTGACGAGTATTAAGTAAGGGACACTGGTACCTCTCACTTTTTGTTAGCTGGCGATTTTAATATACCTGACGCAAATTGGCAACTACAACAAGACTCTAACTCACTTGCCTGTACTGGTACGTCCTCTGTTTGCCTTCAGCTGCGTAATTTTTTGACTATTAACAACGCTTTACAACATAATGCTATTCGTAATGCTAATGATAGAATCCTTGATTTATATATTACCAATATTCACGATAGTTGTATATATAGATCTCAAAATTTAATCTCAACCCCCGTAGATGCACATCACCCGCCATTTTATGCAGTTATACCTTATACATTTAGAGTAAGATCAATGCGCCGGCATCCTCTTAAAAAATATAACTATTATAAAGTCAATTATGATGTTATAAACACCGATATTAATAATATTCAGTGGAATAGCTTAATCGGTCATCTTCCTGCAGAGAGCTCTGTAAATATATTCTACGAAACGATTTATAATATTGTGAAAACACACGTTCCCTTAAGTAAGCCTAGAGCACTGCGTTACCCCATATGGTTCAGCCCATCATTAATTCATATATTTAAAAACAAACAAAAAGCATGGCGTAAATGGAAATCCTATAAAAACATTTCTGACTATGAAACATTTTCTATACTGCGGGCGCGGTTTAAAACTGAAATGAAGATATGCCACACAAAATACCTAAATAGTGTAGAAAATTCAATCCCTAAAAACATTAAACACTTTTGGACGTATATAAGAAACAAAAATATTAAGTCAGGTGTACCATCAAATATGTCATATAGTAACCAAGCATCAAATGATCCTGAAACTGTTTGTGGACTGTTTTCTTCATACTTTCAATCCGTGTACGAGCCATCTACTTTGACGTCTGATTGGTTACCACCTTTGAATGTATCGGAAGGAAGTGTTTTGATGAGCGAACTTCATTTTGATATAAATAAAATTAGTAAGGAATTAAAACGCCTTGACACATCTAAGGGACCAGGACCGGACACATTACCGGCTATATTTTTCAAAAATACTGCCGACTCCATAGACAAACCCTTGTATATTGTTTTTAACAAGTGTATTACCGAAGGTTATTTCCCAGATGTATGGAAATGCGCCTCTGTCATTCCTGTTCATAAAAGTGGTTGTAAACATAATGTCGAAAATTATCGGCCCATTTCGATTTTATGTATATTGGCTAAGTTTTTTGAAAGACTAGTTCATAACGCAATTTATCCCCTTTTTCATAACGACATTATCTGTGAACAGCACGGTTTTGTAAAAAAGAAGTCTACAGTCACTAATTTGGCAACATTTATAAACTTTCTATTCACACATATTGATAAACAAATACAAGTAGATGCGGTGTACACGGATTTTCAGAAGGCTTTTGATAGAGTAGATCATGAGATCCTTCTTAATAAACTAGCTTTCAATGGCATTAGAGTCAATCGCCTACGTTGGTTTAGCTCATATATTAATAATAGAAGTCAGGTAGTTGTGGTCAACGGATATAAGTTTGAAAGCGTTAAAGTAACGTCCGGAATTCCGCAGGGATCAATACTTGGCCCCCTACTCTTTATTATCTTTATAAACGACATAAATAAATGCTTTAAATACACTAATTTCCTTTTGTACGCCGATGACCTTAAGTTATATAAAGATATCAGAAACATCAGTGACTGCGTTAAACTTCAGAGTGACCTGAATAGACTATCGGAATATTGTAAACTTAATAAACTACGTTTATGTATCTCTAAATGCCATACGATAAGCTTTACGAAAAATATAAATATTATAAACCATGATTACCATCTATGTGACAATATTTTAGCCAGGGTTACGCATTTGAGGGACCTGGGCATAATACTCGACAGCAAATTACATATGGATCTCCACATTGAAAGCATTATAACCAAAGCCTTTCAAATGTTCGGTTTTATTATGAGAGTCAGCACTGACTTTATCCGCCCGTCTACTTATATCCTATTATACTCTTCCTTTATTCGCTCCCAGTTGGAATAAGCCTGCTTAGTCTGGGATCCCCTATATGACAAATATAAGATAGCCTTGGAAAAAGTCCAAAAGAAATTTCTCCGGACAATGCAATACAGATGCTATCGTACAAGATTGACTTATGAGCAGCTATTAGCGCAATACAAACTACTGCCCCTTGAAAAGAGACGAGTGCTTCTCCAGACGATGACACTTCATGATTTGTTACATAACAAATTAGACTCCATAGAATTAAACAATGAAATAAGATTTGTAGTACCAAGATATAACCATCGACGTGGGGTGCGCGACTATCCGCTCTTTGCACCAGGCTCGTGCCGAACTAACGCGGGTAAGCGTGCTCCACTCACACGCCTTACTCAAATGTACAATAAATACTTTTCAGATGTCGACATTTTTGCTTTGTCTAAAAGTACATTCAAAAAGGAAATTAAGCGACAGGTATCATAAATCTTACACAGTATACATGTTAATACATAGTAAAAACAACTTTATGAAGTATCTATTTAAATCTTGTAAACATTACTGAGTTTTGGATGTTCTTGACACGTACACTTTACAGCAATTATTTTTATTTAAGTAATTTGTGGAAAATGTTGTTGTTATTGCATTAAGTAATACATTGTAAAATTTATTATTTAAGCTTTTGAAATGTAATGACGTTTGTTTTCCCTAATAAAGTAAAATAAAAAAATAAAAATAAAATTAGTATTCAATATATCATTGCAAAAAGACAACTATGATGACTGATTCGACAATGATGAAAAAAATCGAGCATCGTGCAGTGATAAAATTCCTCACAAAACAAGGAAAAACTCAAAAAATTATCAATAAAGAAATGGTGGCTGTTTACCAAGATTCTGCGCCTTCATTATCTACAATTCAGAAGTGGTCAAGTGAATTCAAACGGGGTAGAGAGAGCAATGAAGACGACCCCCGCGCTGGTGGGCCAATTTATGCCGCTACTGAAGAAATCGTCAAATTAGTCGAAAAACTTGTACTTGAAGATGCCCGTGTAAGAGTGCAAACATTAGCAGAAATGACTAAGCTATCCGTGGGTACCATTCACACAATCCTTCATGAGCGCCTGAATTTGTCAAAGGTCAGTGCAAGATGGGTGCCGCGAATGCTCACCGCGCTACAGAAACAAGTGCGAGTTGACTGTTGTAAGGAGTTTTTGGACCTCTGTGGTGAAAATCCGCAAAGTATTTTCGATCGGATTGTTACTGGTGATGAAACGTGGGTTCATCACTATGACCCTGAGAGCAAGTAAGAGTCTATGCAGTGGCACAAAAAAGGATCAGACCCGCCGCAGAAGTTCAAAGTCACTCCGTCCGCAGGAAAGCTCATGGCCACGGTGTTTTGGGATTCTAAGGGAATCTTGCTAATCGTATACACAAAAAAGGTCAAAGTATTACTGCTGCATCATACGCAACCACCCTGCGTAATTTAAAGGAGGCAATTAAAGAAAAAGACGTGGAAAATTAACCGCAGGTGTGTTGCTGCTTCACGACAACGCGCCGGTTCACAAGGCGCGCCTTGCCCAGGCTGCTGTGCGGGAGTACGGATTTGAAGAAATCAATCATCCACCCTACAGTCCGGACCTGGCCCCTAGTGATTATTATCTATTCCCTAATCTTAAAAAAGACCTTCGTGGAAAGCATTTTTCGGATGATGAAGAGTTGAAGGGAGCGATAAACGAACATTTTTCGGGCCATGAAGAAAAATATTTTTCAGAGGGAATTGAAAAGTTACTTTCACGAACAAATAAATGTATTGAGATGTTAGGGGAGTATATTGAAAAATAAAATTTATTCAGAATTTTCCGCCTTTTCCTTCATACCTATACCGAGAATACATTGAACTCCCCTCGTAGTATACCTATGTATATTTTATATTTGTATTTTTTTTATATTTTTACGTATATTTATCGAATTATAATATGTATATATGTATATATATGTGTATGTGTGCATATGTGTTTGTGTATGTATATATGTATATGTCTTATCTAAGATTTTCGTATTATTTCAATCTTGAACGTAAGCAACTACACCACTGCTCCATATTTTTGCTTATATCATTCCTCTCCATCCCAAGGCTGCCTGGAAGAGATCGCTCTAGGCGATAAGGCCGGCGGCCTTATCGCCTAGGGCGATCACACACACATTGTACATTATCGTAGTTTTAAATCACTTTACAAAATATGTACTGTACAATGTTATGCTGGTGTACAATAAAGCGTATCTATCTATCTATCTCACTCGTCCGGTTGGCGTGCTAATGTTCCACGATGCGAAGCGGATCTTCCGGGTTGGGGCTAACTTCTTTAGCCATATCCACCCCCGACACGGTAGCCCTTGATCACTTGCCACAAGAGTCGGGCGAGGCTCCTGCGCACCGTTTTGCGGCGGTGCCCTACCCGAAACACTGTTTCCATTTCTGTTGCTTTCCATTAGTTATTTGACTGTTTTGCCTTTACGGGAGCGACTGCCGTCTGACCTCCTAACCCCTAGGGAAGGCTTGCTCCTGAGCCTCGTCCTTCATTCAGCAGGTGCACCAACTCGCAGGGGAGGTTGCCTTAAGCCCTGAACAACTTGGTAGGGCCCCGTGCACCCAAAATTACCCTGAAGGTACCTACTACTAATCATAAAGTTTAATGAAATAATATAATGTCCATAACGTAGATAAATTTGTTCTGCTACTCGTAGTATATATTAATACTGCAATCGTACCAATATGTTTTGAAAAATATCAACTGTTCGGTCCAAGCAACCGAACACTTGCTAACGCAGAAATTTATAAAACCATTGCAACTTACACAAGCTTCAACTCAGTGCATCAACGTGTGTCTTACGGACCGGGTGCATTCCTAATATTCAACATTTCTTTTAACATTTACGTAGTTTTATAACATTATCATTAAGGACAAACTTTGAGCTTGTAAGAACATTGCAATAAACATTTTAGTCTCAAATCTAGATCTTTGATATTCACTAAACACCCTCGCATACTGGTCCTTCGAGCCGGATCACGCGCGTTTTCAAAAATAATCGCGAGTGTTTCGTGAACAAAACTGTGGTGTGTGTGTGTTTGTGTGGACAATATAGTGGTATCCTGGTCGGGTGGAGACTGCAACACACTCCTTATTCGAGGAGTACATAACGGTGGTAAGCTGCAGACCAAGTAAGTGAGCATTTTTATATACCAAAACCACGTGCACAATGGCTGAGCTTTACGAAATTCAATCGACTCTTGCCATCAATATTGAAAAGATTGGAGTCAATTTGGAGAAAACCAGTCTACATAGAAGTACATTCGAGTACTTGAAAAAGTGTTTGAGTACTTTAGAAGAGTACTGGAAAGAATAGCAGTTCAACCACGATCGCCTTTCAACGGAAGTAAGTAAGACCCATGTCTACTTTACGAAACAAGAATATGAAAGAATAAGTAAGTCTTACCAAGCGGTCAAGTCGCTGATCAACCAAATGCACCAACAATTATTAGAAGCGCCGTCTGGAAGCGACGGTCAATAATTGCCCATAGAAGACCCCTATTTCGCCAAAGAAGGTGACGCTGAGCAAAGACATACAGGAGATCAGCAGCAATAAGACGATGGTCAGGCCACGATGCTGCGTCCAAGGACTCGTTTATTGGTCAATCAAGGTACAAACAGTAAACTCGACGAGATGCTTCGCAAACAATCGGCTAATTTTAAGGCTTTTCGGCGAACAGTCTCGAATATCAAACTAGAACATATTGCCGATAAGTGGGAATTCGAGGACGTTCTCAAAACTCTGCAAACTAGGTGGTCAGCGATCGATACTCTGCATTGGGAAATCGACTCCGAGATAGGGGAAGAAAATGGAGAGTATGAACAGACATATATATGTCACAAACAATAGTATAACAATTTAAAGAAGGCGATCAACACCAAAATGTGGTCGGTCTCCCATTGAGAGAAAACTACGCCTACTCTCGAAATACCAGTTTTTCATGGACATTATAACCAGTGGACATCATTCAAAGATTTGTTCCAAGAAGCAATACATAACAATCCATCGCTTTCGAGTGCCCAAAAAATGCAATTTTTAAAGGGAAAAGTTAAAGGGGAAGCGGAGCGCCTCATTCAACATTTACAAATCAGTGCGGACAATTACGCCGTATGCTGGGAGATTTTACAACATCGCTATAACAATAAAAAGGCTATATTCTCTTCCCATATGAACATACTTTTAGGCCTGCCTAACATGCAACAGCAGTCTTTGCCACAAATCAAAAAGCTACACGACACAACATTGGAGTGTCTACATGCCGTACGTAATTTGGTGGTTGACACAACATCGTGGGATCCAATGGTAGTACACATTTTATCCCAAAAACTCGACTCTGAGTCATATGGCGACTACATAGAGTCCTTAAAAAACTCAGGAGTCAGCTCGCCGCAAACAAGACAACACTCGACAAAAAATATCTAATTCGCAACAACAAACATCAACAAGTTTTAAAAAACCTTACAATTATCATAACAGTGGGAACAACGGAACCTTGAAAAAGACTTTACACGTGTCCAAGATCAAATGTCCACGTTGCGGCGGCGAATTTTCCTTGAATTGCCGGCAGAACAAAGACTTGCAACTGCGCAAAACTTGCAAGTGTGCATCAATTGTTTGTTTAGCCATAACGGGAATCAGTGTACATCTACAAAACGATGCCGCAAATGTACAGCGTATCATAGTACGATATTACATGACGCGTTTGTAAAGCCGACAAGTACAAATACGCCGAACTCTCAGGTTACAAACGTACCGAACACGCGGTAAAGGTTTCGATTGCGTCGCAAGATTACGCGGCGGAAATTTTACTGGCAACTGCTCTCGTGAAGGTATTGGCAGCCGACGGAACTTACCATAACATGCACGCTCTTATCGACCAGGGCTCACAGATATCTTTAATCACCGAAAGAGCCGCTCAATTATTGAAAATTAAACGTAAGAAATGCAAAGGAATTGTTCTAGGCGTAGGCGAAAAAGAGAATAACTGCAAAGGAAGGATTAACATAACATGCAAGTCTATAAACAATGACTTCACCTTTACAACAGACGTTTTAATCATGAACAATATCCTTAAAAATCTCCCCAACCATACATTTACGAAGCCTTCATGGTCATTTACAGACAACATTAGTTTGGCGGACCCAGAGTACTACGTTAGTAAACCTGTAGACTTATTACTCGGAGCAGAGGTTAACGCAAACATTATAATGGAAGGAATTATAAAAGGGTCAAACATATCGCAGCCTGTCGCTCAACAAACTCATCTGGGGTGGATATTGTGCGGCGGTTCTTCTTCAGTATTCCAGTGTAATGTAGTATTGAACAACATGGAAAGTATACAACAGTTTTGGGAGGTAGAGGAAATTAGCGACCAGTCCAGTCTATCTTTGGAAGATCAGGAATGCATTTCACATTATTTGAACACTACTAGCCGAAAAGAAAACGGGCGCTATGAAGTTAGATTGCCGTTAAAAGAAAATATAGCAAACAAGTTGGGTTCCTCAAAACAAATGGCTTTAGCCCAATTCCGTAATTTGGAGCGCAAATTCCAAAAACAAGAGACCTTGGCCAACCATTACAAAATATTCATCGATGAATATTTACAACTTAAACATATGAAGCGTGCATTGGTCAGTAACATGACTCCGGAATGCTATTTGCCGCACCATGGCGTTCTGCGCGAGGAATCCCTCACAACTAAATACAGGATGGTCTTCAATGCATCAGCAAGGACATCTTCTGGATATAGTCTTAACGATATGATACATAAAGGACCCAATCTTCAACAAGATCTCCAATCACTATTACTACAGTGGAGGCAATATAGATATGCATATACCGCTGACATTGAAAAAATGTATAGGCAGATCTATTTACACGAATTAGATCAACCCCTTCAGAAAATTATTTGGCGCAGCAACCCTCAACAGCCTATACATACTTATCAACTTACGACGGTCACATATGGAACGAAAGCTGCACCATTTTTAGCTCTAATGACCTTGAAGAAATTGGCAGCAGAAACAATATCCTGACGCGTCCCAGGTATTAGAAAACAATTTCTTCGTCGACGATTTAGTTCATGGGTGCCATTTTCTGGAGCCAGGGAAGAAATTAATCATCGATTTAATTGCTTTACTAAAAAGAGGCGGCTTCAATCTTCGAAAATGGGCCTCAAATGAGCCCGAATTGATCAAAGATTTACAAAATCATCAAAACCCTGACACTAACGTCGTATTTACCTTGAAATCGGAGTCAACATCAAAAACACTGGGTCTATGCTGGAATACAAACACGGATAACTTTTTCTTTCGTTATGAATTTTCTAAACAATCTTTAAAACCAACAAAACGCAACCTATTATCGGAGATATCAAAACTGTTCGACCCGTTGGATTGGTTAACGCCGTTATCTACTAAACTGAAATTATTGTTCCAAAAATTGTGGCAAAACAATTTACAATGGGACGATGAAGTGTCCGATGAGATATTTAACGATTGGTCGAAAATAAAAGCTGACATACATATATGAGAAACAACAGTGAAGATATCATCGAAATTCACGGTTTTAGTGACGCATCCACAGAGGCATATGCATGCGTAGCATATGCGCGTATAAAACACCAATCCAACATAACACTTATTGCAGCAAAATCTAAACTCGTGCCGCATAAGAAAGCCCTTACATTGCCGAAACTAGAACTTAGCGGTGCATATCTATTATCAAAACTAGTCAACAAAATACAACAGTCTTTAACGAATAAACTAGAAATATATAGATGGACTGACTCTATGGTGACCCTCGGTTGGATACAGGGTGAACCTAACCGTTGGAAGACGTTTGTTGCAAACAGAGTCGAAAAAATAACAAAAACAATGCCTTCCGATTGCTGGCGTTATGTGAAGTCAACGGACAACCCAGCCGACTGTGCCAGTCGAGGGATGACGGTCTCTCAGCTGGTAAAGCATGCCTTGTGGTGGTAAGGCCCCCAATGGCTACAAACATGGAATCCCCAAAACGAACCCGATAAACAAATATACATAATCAACGAGGAGGTTCGCTCGACGAAACATGTAAACACCGTTCAAGAATATCCAAATATTATCGACTCTTTGTTAGAAAAACATAACAGTATTAATAAAATAATACACATATTGGCGTGGATATATAGAGCGTTGACACCAGTACATCGCCGTAAACAGATGCCGAGCTATCTCACATTACAAGAATTGCGCAAGGCTAAAACAATTATTATAAAACGTGTTCAAGGAATAACATTTGAATCGGAAATAGAACAACTACGTAAAACTGGAAACGTAGGGACTAAAAGTCACATATTAAATTTGGACCCTTTCCTTGATCAAGACGGACTGTTACGTGTCGGTGGGCGATTAAAAAACGCAAACATACATGAGGAGATGCGCCACCCAAAAATCATATCGCATAAGAGTCGTCTAGCTGATCTTCTTATCGATGAAGCACATCGGTTAACGTTCCATGGCGGACCACGAGTGACCCTCGCCAAACTGCGTCAACAGTACTGGATAACAAGTGGCAACAATGCTACTAAGAAACAAATACGGAATTGCGTAATATGTCGAAAACACGACTAAAGAAGACCAGCTAATGGGCGATTTACCCGAAGAACGAAGCAATCCTGCGCCGCCCTTCTACAGATCAGGCGTGGATTACACCGGGTTTATTGAAATAAAATCTAACAAAGGGCGTGGAGTCAAAACAACAAAAGGTTACGTGGCGGTTTTCATTTGTATGGTTACAAAGGCCGTCCACTTGGAGCTAGTCTCGGACTTAACAAGCGCCGCCTTTTTGGCGGCCTTAAAAAGGATGGCAGCTAGACGAGGAACCCCACGGCACATCTATAGCGACCAAGGCACGAACTTTGTCGGTGCAAGTAACATACTAGAGAGCGAATACTAACAACTGCAACAAGTTTTCAGCGATACTTTCTTGGCAGAAGTGACAGAAATGAAGATCAAGTGGCACTTCAATGCTCCATCATGGCCTAGTGCAGGAGGCTTGTGGGAGAGAGCAGTGAGAAGTCTCAAGTTTCACCTCAAGCGAGTGATCGGGGAGCAGAAGCTCACATTTGAAGAATATTCAACCATTCTTGCTCAACTCGAAGCTTGTTTAAATACTAGACCAAAGAGTATACAAATACTACGTAAGATACTAGACCTCTATGCTCAATAACAGAAAACATCGAAGACCTTGACTTTTTAACCCCGGCACATTTTTTAAACAGGCCGTTCGGGATTGACGGTCATTGAAACTGAAAACGATGCAAGGACACGTTGGTATTTAGTAAGGAAACTATCAGACGATATTTGGAAAAAATGGAAATCCGAGTACCTATCCCAATTAACAGCGATAAATAAATGGTTACGACCCAACAAAATTTACAAATAGGTGATTTGGTAGTCATTCAAGAAAATAACATACCGGCTGGCAAATGGGCGTTAGGCAGGGTTATAGAGGTACACCCGGGCCGAGACGGCCTTGTCCGGGTAGTATCTTTAAGAACGAAGAATGGAATAGTGAAGAGACCGATTATAAAACTTTCCCTATTACCTATTAACACTCGAAATACGGATGCAGAACAAACACAACAAAATCAAAACGTTGTTTGAGTTGCAGGAGATGGTAACAATCATGCATGGTGCGTTAGAGAGGTAAGGAATGAAAGTGAATGTAAGTAAAACGAAAGTTATGGTTTTTGAAAAGGAGGAATGCGTTACGGCTTGTAATATTATGATCGATGGACAGCGAGTGGAGCAAGTGAATGAGTTTGTATATTTAGGTACGCTGTTTACAAGAGATGGTAAGAATGTAGAAGATATTGAAAGAAGAGTTAATGCAGGTAATAGAGTGAATGGAGCTCTGAAGGCGTTTATGAATAGCCAAAACGTGTCCAAAAAGGCACGTTTGGCTGTGCATAGAGGGGTGTTAGTACCTACTCTTATGTATGGTAGTGATAGTTGGGTATGGCAGAAGAGTCATGAAAGTAGAATAAATGCTGTAGAAATGAGAGCACTGAGAAGTATGTGTGGTGTTTCTCTGACTGACAGAATAAAGAATTGTGTGATAAGAGAGTGTTGTGGGGTAAAAGAAGATATAGTGACAAGCATCGAGAAAGGTATATTTGTTTGTTTGAGTAGTTCGGGAATGTTTGTGTCCTTTTCTTGAGCGGCGGCTAACTGTGTGTAGTCAATTGATGTAAGTATTTCTATGGTTTCGATTCGTGATAACGCGTCGGCGACGACGTTGTCTGTGCCGCTCACGTATCGTAAATCAGTTGTGAAATCAGATATGAATTGAAGTTGGCGGGCTCGGCGTTGAGTTTCGGTGTTTGATGGCGGCTTGTGGATTGCGTAAATGAGTGGCTTGTGATCGGTGTAGATAATAAATTCTCTTCCTTCGAAAATTTTTCTAAAATGTTTCACAGCCATGTATATTGAAGATAGTTCACGATCGAATGTACTGTATCGCTGTTGTGCGTCGGAGAATTTATCAGATTCTGATTTTTTCGATTCTGCCATCCGTGGCCTTGTTTCCATAAGTACATCGATAGAAATTGTTGAAACGGCACCTCAATAATACTTATTTTATATGAAAGAATGTTTCTATTTAGATATTATCTTATTAAAAAACAACTTCAGTTACTCATTGTTTGACCATTTTTGTCTTGTCTTACATACCTATTATTGATTTAAATCACATTTATTTTCAACTATACTACCCCATGTAAAGATCATTGACACTCAAGATCTGCATTTGGGACCGTTATATAATTTTTTCTGTCAATTTGCAGTGAGCTGCATTGTAAAAGGCGTTCGGATAGACACACAATAATGAAAATTGTATACTACGAAAGAGCGTCAATTGCAAGTTTTCAAATGGACATTACATATTTAGGACAGCATGTACAGATGTAAAAAAAAAATTGATCTTTATATTGATATAAACTGATCATAAAGTTTCATAAGCGCGCTTCTCTTAAGGCGCTGTTATACCTCAGAAGCCGTGAAACGCCTAATTTTTCGTCGCGCATCTAGCCATAAAGGTATATATTACAAACTAGCAAAAATTAGAGCTTAAAGTCAAAAGTCTGAACAAAAGACTTTTGAAAGAATTTTTCATGTACGTCAAATAGCATCACGGTAAAAAAATCACAAAATCGAGGCAGAAAATAATCTTTCATCTCACTGTTTGCAATATTTTGATCGTAAGCTGTCGTATTTTTTTTGATAATATTGTAGGAAATCTAATGAACTAAAGAATTACCCTATTTATTTTCATATTATACCTGTATATTTTGTAAAATTAAATAAAATCTGCCAAACGTCTATGATTTTGACGCTCGGTAGATCCCATCAATATCAAACGCTTCAGCAATTTAAACCTTATTAGCATAAGCGGTGTACTGAGTGTCAGTTGCTAGTTTACGCCCCGCCCAGAACTCATCATTCGGCTATGAGCCCTGTGAGAGATAGGTCATGTCGCTCGCGTCTCCGCTGCACAAAATTTTACGTAAACCTGTTTGTTATTATAATACGCCGATTTGAGTTCGTAACTTCATGTTTTATGTTATAGACTGAATACTTTGAATGAAATAGGCTTTTCATGTAACTATGGGCACATATAATTAGGACCTAAGTTTATACTCTTGTTGCGTTTAATGTGTTATTGTTTCTGTGCTTATAAATATATAATTAGAAGAATAAAATATGGACAATTAGAGAAATGAAGTTCTACGAAGGATTTGTACAAGAAAGCGTCGTAATAAAATAGAAATTCATCCATGGCCAAGTGATTATGAAATATGTAACATTTTTACACAAATTATTTTCATAAGAGTCTTTTTATGACTAACTATGTTACTTATATATTATCGATTATGCATAATATAATTATATAAATTATTCTCACAATACATAGCTGCCACAGTTTTCAATTTTTGAAAGAGTAACAACATAAAATCGAATCATTTTATGTACCTATATTTCAAATTCATTAGCTTGTCACAGCGCCTGGAGCGCTAAGATGCCGCCACGGCGAACAATAATGATGACAGCGCTAAAATGGCGCTCCGCAATCCGCACACAAACGGTAACGAATGTTGTATTATTGTGTTTTGAACATAAACCTTTTTAGGTACATCGGGTAAAACTTTGATTATTCATAAACTATTAGGTATGTTTCAGAACATCTAATATCTTTTTAATTTCTAAAATCATTTATAAGTAAGAAGGTGACTTCTCTGTTTGCTATAACGCAAGATATAGTATTTTTTTAATAATAAAGTACGTAACTAATTATCATTATTGTAATTACAGTGAAGTTAAAGATAACAGTTCTGCAACGTCTTACACACATTTGACTGTAGTCATTCCTAACACGATCTGTTCAAGAGCTAGCCAAGAAATGCCAAACAATTTTTTTAACAAATTTGACTCAAATTCCGTAGTGATAAGCAAAAATACAAGAGGGATAGCAGTGACTGGTTCGAATTGCGTAAGAATATGTTGGCAGATAGAATTTTTTGTATAGTGGTAAAAAGAAGAGATAACAGCAGTAAAGCCAACTTAGTAAAAAATATTTTGTACAAATAAAATATTTGCAATGTAAAATCAGTTGCGCATGGAATCTAAAATGAATAACTGGCTTTGCAACAACTGGCGAAGCAAGAAAATGTAACAATCGAGCCTTGTGGATTATTCGATTATTGGTGCCACGCCAGATGGATTAATAGGTCCAAACACGATTGTGGAAATTTAATGTTCTAAAGTTGCATATAAGAATGGCCTGGAGAATAGTTTAAGAGCAAATAAAATACAAATATGGAAACATGATAAAAAAGTGAACTGACTAGTCTAAACAAATATTGTAATTGTTATTACCAAATTCAGGGGCAACGCCACGTTACACGCAAACAAAAGTGTTTATTTGCTGTGTGGAGTGGCGAAAGTATACCACTAAAATAGAAATTATAGAAAGAGATGATGTTTTCTGGGAGAAGCTTGTGGCGTTTTATATGAATTGGCAGTTGCCTGAAATTGTTGATTCTCGTCAAGCTCAAAGAATGGCATTGCGAGATCACGGAGAGGAAAATGTTTCATCAGTGCTTGAAATTTCTACAATACCAAGCCGTAAAAGGAAAGTAAATGAAACTGTGCCTCGTAAGCAACAGCAAATAATAAGTCTTATCACCTCACACACTGCCTTTAACATTCGATGAGAATAAAGAAAACCTGCCGGGTTGTAGCCGACAGCTAACTTTTGATGAGCTTTAAACTCTGTATTTCGTTAATAAACTATAAATGAATATAAATAAATATCTTTTAATATTTATTTTCTTTGAAACAACACATATTTGAAGCGAAATAATTTTTTTATATTTTTCCATACAAACATGTATGACGACAGCTAACGAAAAAGCAGTAACTCAAATTCTAATTCTATAATTTTCTAAGCGACATAGCAGTATCTCATGAATAAGGTATATCCACATATATTTTTGATGTTTCATCTATTTTGAAAAATAATAATGGGTTGGGTTTCGAAACAAGTCGCCTGAATTTGAGGGTATTGGTAGTGTAGGGGGCTTAAGGTAGTTCGTTTTAATCACCTAATAGTAATTTTGGCTGCCGGAGTTGCGTCTAAATATTTTTAAACAATTTCCAAAATTTCATTAATACTTCGAACGGATGCAAAACGGAACGTAGTTTTAATACTTTAGTACAGTTTTACAAATGTCTATTTTATGTTTTATGTGAAAAACGTGAAACGAAACGCAAAACTGAAATCTTGGAATGATCATATTGACAGCTAATGTCAAATTTGTGCGTCATTGCTTTCGAGTGCCTAGGGTTAGGTGCGACTGTAATAAGTAACTAAATAGGTTATGTTAGGTTCTCTTTTGACCCTTAATCCGAAAATAGGAGCCCTTCGCAGGGCTCCGTCAACCTTAGTTTATTAAACTAGTGTGATGAATGTGGAAGTTGGCAGTGCCATGACACCGATGTTTGGAGATTTTTTTTTTCAGAGGAAATTAAGTATTTCCAGCAAGTGAAAATGGTGAGGGGGGTTTCAAGACCTCCCCTCCTCTCTCTCCAATCACTCACAACGCCTAAAAACGGCGACGTATTTCGAAACCTTTACCATAATAATTATACCTATAATACCAATAAACATCCATAAATAAATAAAAGAAATCAACTTTTACTAAACTTCAATTATCTCGTAACTCGCTTAAGTTGAAATACGGCTTTTGCGCTTAGTAGAGCAGTATTGTGTTTTTTAGGGTACCGTAGCCAAAAATTGTAAAAACGGAACCCTTATAGATTCGCAATGTCTGTTTGTCTGTCCGCCCGTATGTCACAGCCAATTTATTGCAAAACAGATTTGAAAACTGACAGGAATGGAATTAGATGTAGGTATTCTATGAACTGCTTCACTATTTTTATACAAAAACAAAACAAACATAATAATGGCCTCTCCATACATGGAACTGACTTAATTCTTTTGAACATCTTACGGCACGTAGGTATTTACCTACTTTCGTCAACTATTAATACCTATAACTTCTAATGTAAACCAGTTTTGCTCATGGCTGCACTGAGAACAAAAATTGCGCTATGCCTATATTGTACAAACAGATTGATGTATGTAATATAAATTTTAATATCAGTATCTCAATTGAATATGCTAAAACGTTTTGCTTGCGATTTTGAAATATTGGAATACGGATGCCGCCAGAATACGGCCGCACACGACGAGAATGAAGGGGGGCGCCCCGCAGTAGACGGAGCTAAGCTCCCTTCACCTCCCCTGCTTCACCCCCTCATTTACCAAAACAGTCGCTTAGCACAGCGCCTTAAGGGGACTACAAGAGCTAAACGCGAGTTTTATAATCAATGTTGGTAAAAATCATGATTTAAAAAAAATCAAATAAATTGGATTTATTTGATTTAAATCGGATTTTTTGTTTTTTTTACTTTCTGTTCTCTTTTTAAAGTGGATATCAGATCTGATATTAATTTACTAAAAACACAATATAATTTATATATTTTTTTTTAAATACATCACATACCTACCTATAAACACACAAAATCAAATCACTTTTTAAAAAACAGTAATTTTAAAGCACAAGGAAGGAAAATAGAGTAGTTAATTAGGGTTTAGTTTTTTCAAAAGGCAGACTAATTTGGTTGCCTTTTTTGGTGCCTAATCTATTTCTTATTTTGCTGTGCACTAAATTGAATACCGAAAATATTATTTCGACCCCGGCGGCAGAAGCAACTGTACATAGCAGTTGCTTTTGATTATATCCAATTCTTCTTCAGTTATACATTTTTTCATATTATGTATTGCTACCCACCAATCAGTAGGTAGGTAGGTAGTAGGGGTAGTAGGGGTACATGGTCGCAGTAAAAAAGTATTGATTTAAATCATTGATTTTTATAAAATAATCACTTGATTTTAATCACGATTTAAATCGACGATTTAATTAAGTGATTTAAATCATGTCAACCCTGTTTATAATGCTTTAAAATATATGATTCAATGCAGTTAACACAATCAGAAAAATATATGATATTCTTCAGGATATAATCTAGTTAAGTAGTGTGTTAAGAACATAATACAACTAAATTTTTTTTTTAATCACATAAATTCCTCTAAAAATATTTTAACGAATAAAAACAATATTAGTATACATACAATCATTCTGATTTTTTGTCAAATTATTCAACAAACTAACGAAATATTGTTTTATTCTTATGTATACAATCCGACAGTGACAGCAACAGCTCAACTCAATAGCAGTTGTCAGCGCCTTAATTAAATGTAAACAGTTGTAGCGAGGGAATTTTCTTAATGATCGATTCTAATTTTAATTATACCTAAATCAAATTCAATTATATGTAAAAATAAAAATAAATCCAAACTAAATCAATCAATCAACCGGCTAATCGGAAATCATGAAATCCTAATGGATTTCATGATTTCCGATTTTTTAATTGGCGTGATTTGTCGATGATCTGCAATAATTTGCAGATCATCGACAAATCACGCCAATTAAAAAAATCGCAATGCTATAGAACATTCTAGACCAAGTTCGCCTGCGCGGTAACCATAACAACTTTACATGTCAGTACAGCGTACAACGAGCCTATTAATATCGAGCGAACTCCGTGTAATGCTACGCCTGCGCCTTAAGGCGCTGTTATACCTTAGAAGCCGTGAAACACCTAATTTTTCGTCGCGCATCTAGCCATAACGGTACATATTACAAACTAGCAAAAAATAGAGCTTAAAGTCAAAAGTCTGAACAAAAGACTTTTGAAAGAATTTTTCATGTATGTAAAATAGAATCACGGTAAAAAAATCACAAAATTGAGGCAAAAAATAATCTTTCGTCTCACTGTTTGCAATATTTTGATCGTAAGCTGTCATATTTTATTTGATAATATTGTAGGAAATTTAATGAACTAAAGAATTACCTTATTTATTTTCATATTATACGTGTATATTTTGTAAAATTAAATAAAATCTGCCAAACGTCTATGATTTTGACGCTCGGTAGATCCCATCAATATCAAACGCTTCAGCAATTTAAACCTTATTAGCATAAGCGGTGTACTGAGTGTCAGTTGCTAGTTTACGCCCCGCCCAGACCTCATCATTCGGCTATGAGTCCTGTGAGAGATAGGTCATGTCGCTTGCGTCTCCGCTGCACGAAATTTTACGTAAACCTGTTTGTTATTATAATACGCCAAATTGAGTTCGTAATTTCATGTTTTATGTTATAGACTGAATACTTTGAATCAAATAGGCTTTTCATGTAACTATGGGCACATATAATTAGGACCTAAGTTTATACTCTTGTTGCGTTTAATGTGTTATTGTTTCTGTGCTTATAAATATATAGTTAGAAGAATAAAATATGGACAATTAGAGAAATTAAGTTCTACGAAGGCTTTGTACAAGAAAGCGTCGTAATAAAATAGAAATTCATCCATGGTCAAGTGATTATGAAATATGTAACATTTTCACACAAATTATTTTCATAAGAGTCTTTTATGACTATGTTATAGATTATCAATTATGCATAATATAATTATATAAATTATTCTCACAATACATAGCTGCCACAGTTTTCAATTTTTGAAAGAGTAATAACATAAAATCGAATCATTTTATGTACCTATATTCCAAATTCATTAGCTTGTCAGAGCGCCGGGAGCGCTAAGATCGCCACGGCGAACAATAAACAGCGCTAATATGGCGCTCCGCAATCCGCACACAAGCGGTAACGAATGTTGTATTATTGTGTTGTGAACATAAACCTATTTAGGTACACCGGGTAAAACTTTGATTATTCATAAACTATTAGGTATGTCTCAGTACATCTAATATCTTTTTAATTTCTAAAATCAATCATTTATAAGTAAGAAAGTGACTTCTCTGTTTGCTATTACACAAGATATAGTATTTTTTAAATAATAAAGTACGTAACTAATTATCTTTATTGTAATTACAGTGAAGTTAAAGATAACAGTTCTGCAACGTCTTACACACATTTGACTGCAGTCATTCCTAACACGATCTGTTCAAGAGCTAGCCATGAAATGCCAAACAATTTTTTTAACAAATTTGACTCAAATTCCGTAGTGATAAGCAAAAATTACAAGAGGGATAGCAGTGACTGGTTCAAATTGCGTAAGAATATGTTGACAGATTGAAATTTTGGTATAGTGGTAAAAAGAAGAGATAACAGCAGTAAAGCTAACTTAGTAAAAAATATGTTGTACAAATAAAATATTTGCAATGTAAAATCAGTTGCGCATGGAATCTAAAATTAACAACTTTGCAACAACTGGAGAAGCAAGAAAATGTAACAATCGAGCCTTGTGGATTATCGTTTATTGGTGCCACGCCGGATGGATTAATAGGTCCAAACTCGATTGTGCAAATTTAATGTTCTATAGTTGCCTATAAGAATGGTCTGGAGAATAGTATAAGAGCAAATAAAATACAAATATGGAAACATGATAAAAAAGTGAACTGACTAGTCTAAACAAATATTGTAATTGTTATTACCATTTAGCTCATTCAGGGGCAACGCCACGTTACACGCAAACAAAAGTGTTTATTTGCTGTGTGGCGTGGCGAAAGTATACCACTAAAAATATAAATTATAGAAAGAGATGATGTTTTCTGGGAAAAGAGAAGCGTGTGGCGTTTTATATGAATTGGGAGTTGCCTGAAATTGTTGATTCTCGTCAAGCTCAAGGGATGGCATTGCGAGATCACGGAGAGGAAAATGTTTCATCAGTGCTTGAAATTTCTACAATACCAAGCCGTAAAAGGAGAGTAAATGAAACTGTGCCTCGTGAACAACAGCAAATAATAAGTATTGAAGCCTTATCACCTCACACACTGCCTATAACATTCGATGAGAATAAAGAAAACCTGCCGGGTTGTAGCAGACAGCTAACTTTTGATGAGCTGTAAACTCTGTATTTCGTTTATAAATGATAAATGAATATAAATAAATATCTTTTAGTATTTATTTTCTTTGAAACAACACATATTTGAAGCGAAAGAAAATTTTTATATTTTCCATACGAACATGTATGAGGAGAGCTAACGAAAAGGCAGTAACTCAAATTCTAATTCTATAATTTTCTAAGCGACATAACAGTATCTCATGAATAAGGTATATCCACATGTTATTATATTTTTGATGTTTATCTATTTTGAAAAATAATAATGGGTTGGGTTTCGAAACGAGTCGCCTGAATTTGAGGGTATTGGTAGTGTAGGGGGCTTAAGGGAGTTCGTTTTAATCCCCTAAAAGTAATTTTGGCTGCCGGAGTTGCGTCTAAATATTTTTAAACAATTTCCAAAATTTCATAAATACTTCGGCAATTATGCAAAACGGAACGTAGTTTTTATACTTTAGTACAGTTTTACAAATGTCATTTTTAGATTTTATGTGAAAAACGTGAAACGAAACGCAAAACTGCCATCTTGGAATGATCATATTGACAGCTAATGTCAAATTTGTGCGTCATTACTTTCGAGTGCCTAGGGTTAGGTGCGACTGTAATAAGTAACTAAATAGGT
This sequence comes from Euclidia mi, assembly GCA_944739405.2. Classification (NCBI taxonomy): domain Eukaryota; kingdom Metazoa; phylum Arthropoda; class Insecta; order Lepidoptera; family Erebidae; genus Euclidia; species Euclidia mi. Next base: position 46,242,958 of record OX123193.2, read on the forward strand.
TATGTTAGGTTCTCTTTTGACCCTTAATCCGAAAATAGGAGCACTTCGCAGGGCTCCGTCAACCTTAGTTTATTAAACTAGTGTGATGAATGTGGAAGTTGGCAGTGCCATACACACCGATGTTTGGAGATTAATTTTTTCAGAGGAAACCAAGTATTTCCGGCAAGTGAAAATTGTGAGGGGGGTTTTAAGACCTCCCCTCCTCCCTCTCCAATCACTCACAACCCCTAAAAACGGCGACGTATTTCGAAACCTTTACCATAATAATTATACTTATAATAACAATAACATCCATAAATAAATAAAAGAAATCAACTTTTACTAAACTTCAATTATCTCGTAACTCGCTTTAGTTGAGATACGGCTTTTGCGCTTAGTAGAACAGTATTGTGTTTTTTAGGGTACCGTAGCCAAAAATTGTAAAAACGGAACCCTTATAGATTCACAATGTCTGTCTGTCTGTCCGCCCGTATGTCACAGCCAATTTATTGCAAAACAGATTTGAAAACTGGCAGGAATGGAATTAGATGTAGGTATTCTATGAACTGCTTCACTATTTTTATACAAAAACAAAACAAACATAATAATGGCCTCTCCATACATGGAACTGACTTAATTATTTTTATCATCTTACGGCACGTAGGTATTTACCTACTTTCGTCAGCTATTAATACCTATAACGTCTAATGTAAACCAGTTTTGCTCATGGCTGCACTGAGAACAAAAATTGCGCTATGCCTATATTGTACAAACAGATTGATGTATGTAATATAAATTTTAATATCAGTGTCTCAATTTAATATCCTAAAACGTTTTACTTGCGATTTTGAAATATTGGAATACGGATGTCGCCAGAATACGGCCGCACGCGACGAGAATGAAGGGGGGCGCCCCGCAGTAGACGGAGCTAAGCTCCCTTCACCTCCCCTGCTTCACCCCCTCATTTACCGAAACAGTCGCTTAGGACAGCGCCTTATGAGCGTTTATACCGTCGGAGGCGATTTTGCGGGTTTTTATTGTTCTATTACGTTACGGATAAATTACAATTCATATTAAAGATATAGAATATATGAAAGTTCAGTTCTTTATTAAGAGAGTGTTAAAGAAAAATATATATGAGTTACTATAGTAAATATTTTAAAACAGATGAATTAAAAAAACTCATTTTCGTCATTTCTGTAGTTGAGGCCAACATTAATGGTTACTAGTGCTATGAAAACTTATCGTTCTATAATTCTGTAAATGTAAACTGTACAAGCAGAAGTGATACAAGCGAGTGCTTCGAATAAAAATTGTACTTTCATTCATAATTTCAATAAAATCAGAGATCAAAACAGTGCATTTTGCTTAATTTTAGCTCGCAAACTTGCATTTATTTCTAAAAAGTTACTGTGATTATTAAAAAGATATATACATACTTAGAAACCTTAAGATTAATTTTAAGTCATATAAAAAAAATGGAATCTAAACTTTTTATTTGTAATTAATATGATTTTTTTAAAAAGACCTATAAGGCTCTCTTTTTTCTCAACGTATTTGTTTATAAATATGTAAAGTTGATGTATCTTTATTTATGTATTACGTACATATTAATGTGATATGATATGATATGATATGATATTAATAAGATAATGACACAATCTATATGGGTATCGTTTTCGAGATTTTCGGGACGCTGATTTATTATCTGATTAATTTATTTAGTGATCCAAAATGGCGGCGGGGAAATCAAAGATGGAAATTTTAAAAAGCAATATGGGTATCGTCTCCGATATTTTAAGGAATGGGGAAATCAAAAACACCATCTATTTCGTGATCAAAGATGGCGGATGGGATTTTTTTTTTAAATCAATATGGGTATCGTCTCCGATGGTTAAAGGGATGGGGAATCCGAATACAACATCTATTTCGTGATTCAAGATGGCGGATGGGAAATCAAAGATGGCGGATGGGATTTTTTTTAAAGTCGATGTGGGTATCGTCTCCGATATTTTAAGGAATGGGCAATTCAATATTATATAAAAATCTATGTTTGTTTGTTCATCATTTATAGACTGAAATGATATGAGATTAAGCGCTAAGCCAATGGTAACTATGGAAAAGGAGCTTGGAAAAAATGGAATTAAATAAAAACTCTTAAAAAGGCGATACGGAGTTCGCTGGGTCAGCTGGCATATTATATTATGTTAATACATATTTTTTATGGGTTTAAGGAATGTAAGAAAACAAGAATATATATTTATCTGTTTTACTTAGAGATAGGGAGACATGAGTTCGAGGATACGTCATAAGCTGTATCCACGAACTCCCGAGTCTCTCGATAGATATAATACCTTGCTGCAAAAATCAAGTGGCAATATTACAGTTTAAACAGGTACAGTAGTTAGACGCATTTGATCTTGGATGGGTGATTTAATGGATGGGTGACTATGGGATTGGCTTGCAGAGCCTATTTTGCAGGTTTGTTTTCGTACAAACTACATAAGTTAAGTTAAAGTAATTGACATCACGGTCATTGTATGGATGGCCGGGTGACCGACCGATGAATTTACAGAGCCCATATATGAGGTTCGTAAGGGGGGCAAAATTATGGTTATTTTTGAGCTGGGACGCGCCGTTAGCATGATACCAATGTAATAGGTATTTACCTAATACGTACTATGCAATGGAATTAAAAGCACACTTGAATCGAATATTATCTTACAACGCACATTTTTTTGCGTCTGCCATTTTGTTTACGTACGGTTAGTATGTGATTTAGCCACACATGAGATATTGTGTACGTTAAATGTTTATACATTGTAAAATAATATAGATAATTAATAAAAAAATCTTGTTGGGTATGCGGAAAATGAAGAGATCGCGTATCCTTATTTATGCAAGATAAAAATTTGCAATGTCTCACAGCACACGTCGCATACGTTTTTAGGTATATATAAAGCTAATAAAAAGGTAGCAAACAAAAAATAACCACGCGCCAGCCCCCAAAAACATGTCTAGAATAACTGAACACGGCGACACGGTTATTCGGGCTCGCTCTTCCCGTACGATAGACCTGTCTAGATACGTTCGTCTAAGAACTAAGGATTATTAGACCGTGATAATTATAAAGCTGAAGACTTTATTAGTTTGGTTTAATACAATAATCCCTGGAACTACCAGTCCGATTGCCATCATTAGTTTTGCACTGTACATAATTATAGTGCTTGTATTCATCGTGTTAGGCTGTGAAACATTATGAGATATGACCTACAGGACCAGCGCACTAACTGTTATGGTGTGAAGTCAGAATATGACAGCAAAATTTATATTGTAGATTCCCAAAGGCGCGGTCATTGCCTCTAAGAGACACAGTTTATTGAGCGTGTTTAGCGTTTGAGACTTAACAGATATTCACAATTATATTTAAGTACACAATCAGACTCTAAAAAGCTATTTTTGTATCACAAAGAAGTGTTGTATCGTGTTGCGATCGCTCCATTCGCTCCCACAATTTACAGGGTGTTGAAATGAATTAGCAAAATATTTTCAGTGGTGAATATACTACTATAACTAAATACCAATCCATGAAAAACATAACTCACCAAATCGTAATTATTTTCGTAATCATACACTTTAAAAATCAGCTCTGTGTACTGACCGCCGCCGCAGCTCAGCTGATCCCCACGACCTCGAATTGCAGGTACCTAACACACACAAGCACACGTACCTACCGTGCAGTCTTATTCTGCACCAGTTAACAGTTTATTTTGAGACTCAATTCTTCTAACTATATTTGTTCAAAATGCAGTTTCGATCTAATGTCAGTGTCATACTTATGGCACAAATGGTATTCTCCTAATAAAACTGATATTGGAATGTTATCGTGACTAGATCGTTAATTGAGCAATGTCATCATCATCATCGTTCTAGCATAAAGTGGATTCGAACTCGATACCCTCTGCATAGCAGTCCGTTGCTATCTCCAGTAGGCTATCGCTGCCTGTTGTCAATTAAACAATGTGTCAACGTCGAACAATAGAAGTCAAATTAGATGATAATGACATTTAAATTAGAAGAATACCAATTCTGAGTCAATTAAAAATCTAATCTCATTTCGTTCAAAATATAATTTCAATGTCATATAAAATACGAGATTTGGCCTTCTTATTTACAATCTAAGTAACATTTTATAAAAAGAGGGATTTATATCATCGCATACTGTGTGAAATAATTTTAGGTGAATATATATTGTATAATTACAATATTTTGTAAATGCAAATCAACGTATTGTATATTTTTTTCTTTCTTTTAATTAATTCATAATTTCTTTTATCCGACTCTTTTGGTTTTGTATTTAGTGTTATTCGTGGGTTTTCATGCATTAATGACGAAATAGATGTATATTTGAAATGTGACAATTATGTAGATCTATGACAATTATAAATTATTTTTATCATATAACAAAACTGCGCCAAATTATTATAAATAGTCGTTGTTATCCTGAGGAACATCATCCTACTAAACAAATATGTAATATCTATCTTTATTTGATACCTTTAAATGCATGTGCATTGAAAATAATTAATTTGAATACTATCATATCATAATCGACGTATTACATAAACGAATACTGTTCATGTATGGCAAGAAGGATCAAGATTATTATTCCACGCGATACCGTCATGGTGCGCCGGGTCTCGCATGCGCGGGTAACCGCGGTACTTTAAAACTTTAAAAACCTAAACTCGAGCCGCCGCTCGAGGCGTATACCACGGTAATATAATCTAACAGTATTGTAACTCGGCCGTCTTCGTGAGTTATATACCTACCAGACGCGCCGCATGCGAGCTGCGGCACGATAGCGGCTGCGGGTACTGTAGGCACAGTCCGCCCAGTCTAATGGGTACTCTGCTCGAGGCGCGTAGGTATAACTCGAGTTTCGTGCGTTTGTATGGAGTTACAATACTGTTAGATATTATTACCGTGCGTATACGCTCTTAACGTGTCAATTAGCACAGTAATTTACGCGTTACGTAGATATGGCCGACGTTTTTATGCGTTAAATTACTAATGGCAGTAAAACGATAGCTCGGGCGTCGGGTTTTTGAACACATTAGCGCGTAGTTTAGCGCTTTGCGCGTTATGTTGGCTACATTAACGCCGTCTCATTCTATGGCCAGCGCTCGCACAGTGAGGACGTGTACTTTGTGGTTACGCGGTAACAGAATTTACCAGAACAATAATGGAGTGGTCGAACGAGAAATCTTTAGAGTTTTTGGAACTATTACAATCAGAGCCGTGTCTTTGGAATACAAAGTTGAAATCTCATAAGAATCGCGCGGCAGTTGGTGATGCATGGCGACGTATTATCCAATCTTTGTCGTTTCCAGTAACACTGGAAGAATTAAAGAAGAGAAAAGATTCGCTAATGGGATACTATCGTATTCATTTAAACAAATATGACTGCACGGTTGGCGTAGTGGTTTAAGCAGCCGTCTCACCGCTTGACACTGTGCCGAAGTGTTGTGGGTTCGATCCCCACACGAGACAACACTTTGTGTGATTCATAAATTGTTGTTTCGAGTCTGGGTGTTCATTGTGTCCGATAGTTGTATGTTTGTAAAGTCCCCGCGACACAGGATTTAGTCGTAATGCGGGAGTTGTCTTTTATATCTTTTATAAAAAATATAAAAAATCACTTGAATCAGGAAATGAAGTATACACAACGAATTGGTTCGCATTTGAATTAATGGTTAGTTTCCTCAGACCAATTTATCTAACACCATCAGCAATAAAAACAGAGGTAAGTTTCATTCTTTATTTTAGTACAATAAATTAGAAAATCAACTTAGTATATGTTCATAGCCAATACAACTTGTACCAAGATTTGTTATTTTTACTTGTGATGTTGTTATTTTAACGTGTGGTGGGGTCAGCTAGTTACTGTTATATTATATTTGCAAGAGCGTCTGGAGGAGCCTCATAGCGGTCTTGGCTATCGCTGTCCATTGTGGGCGTTGTAGACGCAGAAATGTAAAAATAAAGGCACACTCGTACTGTCCAACATCTTATTATTGGGTTGTTCTTCAATTTTACACAAAATTACACACAACTAACAAGATGGAACTCGATTATGATCCAATAGGTTAGCACATGTGCACCTTGTGGGGCACCTGTCAATAGAATGACAGTCGCCATTACTCGTGGCAATACTCGGGATTGCCCGCTCATAATTTTTAATATAGGTCCCTAATTGATTACATAATCAATTAAAACTAACAATATGGAAAATCTAATTTATTTATTTATTTTATTTATTTATTTATTTACATCATACACTTACATCCATCATTACAGTAACAAATACTAATACGATAGAGAAGTTACACAATTTACTTAATATTCTAACACAACAAAATTATATAAATATATCATTACTAGCTACCCAGTAAGTTGCCTTTGTGAAATCGTTCATCGAACATAGAAACAAGTCGGTGCGCTCAGCGAAGTTGTTAAGGGTGCGCAACGCTCTCGTTAGCGGCGCTTGTTGCAGCAAGTTTGTCCGCGCAATTGGTACGTCAATCGGTAAAGTCATCCGGAATGCTAAACCTAAGCTCACTAAGTATTGTAGGATTATGAATTTTCCCTAATAATAATAATAAAAAAGTAATACTTTAAATAAATACGTAGCAAGAGCCACATCCCGTCTCACCTCCAACTTATAATACCCTACCATGCCAAGTAATAACAATGCTGGATAGATTATAGGATATGCTGGGTAAGCTCCATATAACTTGAGGTACGAAAATCTAACAAATTTGTTCTGAATTCGCTCCAACATTGCTTTATACTTGGCTTCATTCGGATTCCAAATACATGCATTACATTCTAGGTGACTTTTTACTAATGCTTCATACAAAGATCTTATGGCGCCAATATTAGTGAAGTCATTCGCCTGTCGCAATAAGAACCCAAGATTTCGATAAGCCCTTTGTCCTATATGCACTATATGATTACGGAAATTTAGGTTCGCGCTGAAGCGAACACCAAGATCCTTTATCTCCGTGGCTCGTTGTAACAACTGCCCTTCCATCTAGTACGGATAGTAACTTGGGCTGCGCGCTCTTGTGTATGACAGTAGTGAACACTTGTCTATATTAAAATATAGTTTATTTTCCTTACTCCACCTGTTAACATTGTCGATGTCTTGTTGAAGCACGCAACGATCACCAGCTTCTTTTACTATTAAACTAAGCTTAATATCATCGGAAAAAAGAAGACATGTAGCCTGTTCTATAACTTTCGGTAGGTCGTTGATTATTATAATGAAAAGGAAAGGTCCTAAGTTACTCCCCTGACTCACTCCTGACCATGTGTTGTAGGGTTTAGAATGACATCCGTTACAGTCAACAAACTGACGCCGATTACGTAGATAGCTGGAGAAAATTAAATTCGGCACTTCTGATTATTCTAAAGACTTCAGAAACTCTATAGGGTACAAAGTAACTCGATCAGTATCCATGACATTATCTACCATTATCTACCGAATAACATCACCTTGCATACAGTCAAGTCAAGTGTCAAATCCATGCTCTAATACATGTCCATTTATAGATATCTATAAACATTTTTGAATTTATAATATTAGTAAGGAAAATCTTTTCAGCGGTTTAAGCGTAGTATATAATTATTAGTTCATTTAATCGAACAATTTAATCACCGTCATAATATGACATTATGTATGATCTGTCAGTACTGACAGACACGCGATAGCACATGGGCAGCACTCAATTATTAGCGCATGCGTGCTTACTTCCAAAAGGTAAATTTGTGCCGTACAAACTTCTACCCTACCTACAATCCCTCCCAGTTTAATTTTTGCAACTTATAGTAGCCTATGTCCGTCTCCACGGTCCAATCTATCTCTATATTAAATTACAACAAAATCGGTTCAGCCGTTTTAGCGTTAAAACGGAACATACATACATACACACATTCGAATTTAAAATATTAGTAAGGATTAGTGTACAAAAAAAATAATAAAAATATAAGAATGTTAGAGGAAGCTATATTCTTCATTAAACCGTGACCGTGATCAAATAATATCACAACTTTAGATGCAAATACTGGCATGTGTGGTGACGGATTAAGAATACGGATTGTCAACACCCCATATCATCCCATGGGCGTCGTAAGAGCCGACAGAGGGAGCATATTATGCAGATAACAGCACTGTAAGAGAAGGAAAACTTAGGAAAACAAGGGGCGGCAACACACTTATGACTCCTGTGGTGTTGCATGTGTCCATGGGCGGCGGTAATTGCTTACCATCAGGCAATCCGTCTGCTCGTTTGCCGCCTATTGCCATAAAAATAAAAACGTCTGAGAGTTCTCCATAATGTTCTTGAAAGGCACAATATGAAGCCTGGCAATCTGCACTTAAGGAGCGCCGTGGACTATGCACTAACTCTTGTGATAAGGAAAGCAGGTCTGTCTGCAGTATAGATTCAGATTGAACCGAAGGCTGGTGATGACGAAGGATGATAATGATACGTTTTCAATGTAACAATAGTACAAAATATCTCTCTTGATCGCGAGCACTACTTCTTTCTGTGCGCCTTGTTTAGATATTCCACAAATAAAATACGAAGTCCAAGGTATTACAATACAAAAATATCCTTTTAACGATTAATATATGTACTTCATCTCTTCGTTCTTGGAACCTCAGCTTTTAGTTACAAAGCAGTATCTCGCAACGAGATTAATTAAACTTTCAGGTTACTGAGAACTTGTGCGATAGCACAGATTACATTTTAACGGTTATATATTTTTGCCTTTATATTCATAAAAAGAGAAGAGTATTCACTCTCGCGCTAGGAGTACATAGCTCTTGTGATTGAACGTTCTTTACAAACGTTTCTGGAATGGACACCGACAATAAAATTAACATAGTGTATTAACAGAGTGTTGTAAACTTGCAATTAACATAGCAAGTTTACAACACGCACACACAAACAACTATTATATAACACTTGATTTGGTCTATTTCAAAATGGGAAAAAAAATCGATAATAGTTTGACGGTGAAAAATGCTTTATGTTGCGCTTCGCTATGCGTGTTACGGCTCTTAATCTATAACGCCATGGTGCAGTAGTTCTAGAGACACGTATATTCTCAAAATAATTGTAACATGGACCTGTACCTGGAGAGTACCTCTATCTCTCCCTGTACCTCTATGTTCAGATTAAAAAGGCTTCAAATAGTCCAAATAGCAATCTAGAAAACTTTACACAAAACTGCATGCGCTGCTGAGGCCCGTTAGGTTCAGAGTAACAGTCACGCAAAACTCACTAGTCTCATTAGAGATTACTATTCGACAACCAATCATGCGCGATCACTGACTTTACGAAGTTAAGTATTTATTAAGATTTTAATCATCGCTTGCCAGATGATTAAATAGTAGGGTACATAGTTAGAAAAACTGCCTGAGAGACTGAGAGTGCTCAATGATAAAAATTTAAAGATATATGAAGTCTGCCAACGCGCACTTGACTAGCGTGGTGGATTATGGCTTTACAACGTATGAGAGTGCTCCGCTCCGTAATGGGCTTCGAAAGATATGTGAAGTCACCAAACCAGACATCTGGCTGACCAGATGGATGGAACGATGACGAGGTTGAAGTCACACTGCTGTATGTGGGCATCATCTCGCTATAAGAAAGATAAGGCCATAGCCATCAGTGTGGCTATGGCCTTATCTTTCTTATAGCGAGATGATGCCCACATACAGCAGTGTGACTTCAACCTCGTCATCGTTCCATCCAACCTCATTACACATTACTGTTAATGATTATCTGCTCTCCCATGGCATTAGTATCGGAGATCTTTAACCCGCCGCTGTAGGGATCAGTTATTATTTCAATTACTTCGGCAGTTCGGTCGGGAACTATACCCGTTTTGTTTTATTTTCACTGAACAAAGGCGCTTGGATGTATATCCGAATAGGTATATGCTCGTGGATAAAATGGTATGTGGCCTTTTAAATGGCACTTAAGTCAGAAATAATAATTGTGTAGTAGGAGACAAAACTTGACTTACTGTTCGTAATTGAGCGGACAAGTCTTTCAAGTCACAACTAATATGTAGTAAAAATTAAGCCAATGTTGAGACATGCTGTTTGTTATAGATCGACAAAGTTAAGCAACGCTCAGCACTTGGATGGGTGACCGCTTGTGTGATAAGTAATTAGTTAGGTCACAATTTGACGCTTATGGGTATTCAATTTAAAAATAAATTACTTAATGATTCTATCGTCTTTACATTTACGCGTATTCCTACCAAAGTAATAGAACGTAGTCGACATGTGTGTTAAGTACAGAAAATAATGCCTTGAAAAGGCAATGTTTTTGTTTTCTTTTTAATTTCACTGAACTATACCTTGATACCTTATTTAGGTTAGACCTAAAGAGAGCATTTCTATTGCTTCGCCAGTTTGCTCTGCAACCCAGACCACTATATAGTCTGTGTTTGGGAAGTACTGCCACTATATTTCATTTTAAGAAGGAGGATGTATGTTCGCACGTTGAAATGTAAGAAATGCAGAAAGTAAAATGTTCCACCTTTCTGTTATTTTTAAAAGGATCTCTATGGTATGGTGCTACCTAAGATATAAGTAGTACTAGTAGTAGGTGCCCTGATAGATCTTGTGTGTGTGAGAAAACGTCGTAATTATATTTTTATGAAGCGACTTGTGTTGAAAACTGCAAAGATTTAATTTATTTAGAGAAACCATGTAGTTCACGAAACATGCTTTGTGCTCTAAAGGAGAGTGGCATGCAAAATAGGCCACTTTTTACCTCCATTAATGCGCGACTCCCACACCGCTCACACGGGCAGAGTCGCGGAAGAACCCTACTAAAAAAATTGAAATTATATTCTCTCTCAAGAATTAAAAACCTTTTCTTTACCCAGCTTATATATTTTCGAAATATGTAAATTTGTTCGCAAGTATTTAAATTTTTTTACCAAGAGAGAAGACATACAAAAGAAAATTACATTAGACACGGAAACCGACTAAATCTACCCATCTCGCGACTTGACATGCACTCAACCAGTACATTTGTGATGTGTATAAAAATATACAATAAACTACCAGCTATTATAAGAGACGAAAATAAATACAACAGATTTATTACTAAATTAAGATAATTTCTGCTCAAGAAAAGCTATTATAATTTAAATGAGTACCTAAATGACAAACTATAATCTAAACGTTATTTAATTAATACAGTGACTAATAAGTGCTTTTATTTGAATTTCCATAATTTATTTTTTATACAATGATTACCATTTAACTATTATGAATTATTATTATTTAAGCAAAATTTATTAATTAAAAATAAAAAATAATTATGTTCAATATCTTTTCAATATTTTAATAATAACAGTGGCTTCCTCCTTTCTCCTCTTCTATCTATTTTGCCGTGCCCGACAGGGTCCATATTTGGTCTAGGTATATCTTATCTTTGTACAACTTGTAATACATATGGAGAGAAATAAAACATTTGAATTTGAATTTGATTCAATATTGTTTTCTACAATCTGTGATTTTACTTAGTTTACAGATTTTTGCTCAAAAGCTCTCAGAGCACAAAAACATTGCACTTCTCAAATTGAAAGGTGACAATCCCTAGTATTGTATATCGAGTACCTACGTAATAAGTTGTTCCATTACACTGCAGTATAATTATAAACTTGTTAAGTACTTAAAACATAAGATAACTTTGTCGCCAGAGCTTGATATCCAATACACAAACTAGAAAGTCCAATCGAAGCTCAATAGTTTAATTAACAAGTAATGTTCAAAAACCTGATATTTAAATATTGATGTACAATAATTATGTAATGACGCATCTCTATTATACTAAGTCTTCAATAAAAAGAGAAAACACGATATCGATATTCGAAATACCATAATTTTTTTTACAAAATAATTTCAACTTTAATACGACAGTTTAAGGTTGAAAGTACTTCTGAGATAGTGATATGTGTACGTTTGTGTACCAGTGTATACAAAACACATCATCACCTGTCAATGTAATTAAAAAGACAGCATTTCACGGGCGATACTGGATAAAACAGCTTGTTAACCCGCCAGCGAGAGCTCATCATAACGATGTTTTATTGTAACAAGGTTGGGATGTAAAGAGCGGCTAAATATAAGGCCGGTGTAAGCCTCTGGATTGTATTCTAAAGGTTAATGTTGTGACGCGAGTTTAAGTATACGTTGTGAAGGACAAAATTGTTTCAAATCGTCACTTTAATGAAGATTACGTTGGCTGTGGTGTTATTTGTGAGCACGCGAGGCGTAGGTAATTCCCTAGTTGTTTCGAGATAATTCCATACGTGGTCCAGTTAGAACTGTATTGTTGGTATCGACATGTCAGCACGTAATTATGTTGCAGACGAGTGGTATAATCTGTCGTGATACAAAACTTCTAGCTGTTTTTATAAAAAATAGCTTTTGTCGGCAGCGCCGCGCGGGTGTAACTTGGTTATCGCAGTTAAAGTTAATTTATTTCACTCTTCAGCCTCCTAACTCCACACCCAAAAATCATACTGCACTCGTCACGTGTATGAAAATCGGACCTACTAGGTCTCCTCCAATAAGTAGGTACACTGCATCTTATTTGTCGGCTTTTTGAACTCCTATCCTACACACAGCACATATATGTATATCTTACGATTCGTTAATCTGCACGGTAAATATATAAAATTAAAAGCAAACAATCTCTACTTTTGCAATGTATTAATGTTGAGGCAGAACCCACTTGAGACACAACCACAAATCACTTTACTTTTGGATCATTTTCGTCATAACCCATTAAATAAAGAAAATAAAATAAAGTTTGTTTACTAATGGTACTGTAAAGTATTATATTTATCTATGCTAATGGATAAAAAAATGTAAGTAGTTTCTTTAATCGCGTAACTTACTCATTTTAAATATTGTAGTCATGATAAATATGAATTCCCATTCGCAAAAAAACTCTAGTGGTTTAAGCGAGTGGTTTATGTGAGAAAATTATAGAACATTTTGGTCATTAAAAAAAACAAATAAAAAAAACGTAAAAAATCTAGAGTAATTTTTTATTAATTAGCAAGCCGGCTGACAGACTTAATAATTAATTAAAAAATTACTCTAGATTTTTTACGTTTTTCCTATCTAATAAATTCAAAGTTTAGCTACAACTTTATTCTGATATTGACGGTTTCTTTCGACAAGCTCCGTAGGAAATATGAATGTAATCGCAGATATGATTGTATATACCAAAATCCATACGGTTTTCTGTGCATACCACGTCGTATCAACTGCAATCCATAATTTATAGAAAAATACTGTAAATTAAATTGTTGCTACCTCTGCTCAGTAGCACGAATTGTATCGACATATGATTCGAAAACTGCCGTATGATGACAAAGAACGTACATGGACGAGTGTTCGTTCTTATCAAGAAAAACATTAAGGCACAATTTTAACAAACACATAGTGACAAAACACCTGAAAACCCATATAATGACGTAAAAAACCATAATTGGTTACATTACTCAGGCGCTCTAAGTACTGCGATCATAGCTATCGTTTAACCTTGAAATAAATAATCGAAAAAGTCTGCAAAAGGTGACACATCCACGACCTTAATTTTAGGCTACACCTGGTACTTATGAAAAAATAATTTAAGGCCACATAAATATGTGAATAAATTATTCACAAATCAAACACGTGAACAATTAAAGATGTCGGAGAGTTTATAAAAATATTCTTACACGTACTATTATGGGCAGCATTATGGCAACACTGTGATTATACAAAGCATTATTTAAGTTTATTATGAGTTTATTGCACACCTGGCCATCTGGCAGTTTAAACGACTTTTTCTGCTTTTTATCATTGTAATGACTTTGATATGTAGACATTATGCAAATTCCAGCGTTCCATGCGGACGTATGTTGACTTTGTGCGGCGAGGGCGCCACATATTAACAAATATCAAATAATGACAATTATCAATTATCCAATGTTTAATGAGCATGTGTGAAGCTTCAAGGGCGGTAAGTAAGGTCCACAAAAAATATGTATTGTTTAAATTGTAACGGTCACACGCCGTTATGGGTTGAATCCTCTCTCGAGACTTTGTGTGATCCACATATTGCTGTTAATTCCGTTGATAAAATAATCGTGAAGTCACAGTACACAGGTTTTATTATATATTAAAGGCATCTAGAATAATGATTATTTAAACTTCTATCATGTTTCATTTAGACCTTTTAGAAAAACTTTGGTGACAACACAGGTCTAGAAGAATTATATAAATGAAGAAGATAAAATATTACATACTATTCATATACTTAATTACCGTGATTCACCTAGTTTGTAGGATGTATTATAATACCTCCTACGCGGTACAAGAATGCCTCACTGATCCAACACATTAAGCTTGCTCCAATAATAAAATATATGTATCCGATTTCCTGGTCGGAGAAACGTGTAATTGCTTTTTTCCTTAGAAAAATATTGAAGGCAACACAACGATGGAAATTGTTCAATAGCCTCAGTCTAATACCCGGGAATAGCCTCTGAAAGTGGCTTTAGAAGTCAAATAGATAAGTTCGTATTTTATTTGGTCTTATAATAAGTAAAGTAGTAATACCAAAATATATTAGTTGTTTATTTATAGGCGTAAGCCTTCTGTTTGTTTTTGTCTGATTACTATTTCTACTTTAGTTTGCCCACACTACAAAGGGATTCAGTATTGTGTAACTTTGAAGAGTATGTGTGTTGATTGTAATGAATGGAATTTCCTTTCTCTAACTTTAATTGTAGTTCTACATAGCAGGGCACGAATTTCTTACCTACTATCTGGATCAGAATAATATATCTAATATTCTTTCCTTACTGAGTGATTGGTAGACAACGCTCAGCCAAAAAAAACTATTGGGCGCAAAAAGATGAAATTTGGCACGTTAGTTCATTGCGGACCGTATGGGTGCACCAAGAAGGAATTTCCTGAAATTCGATCAGCCACAGGGAGAAACGGTTTAACAAAAATTTTACGGGCATTCGAATCGACAGTATTCGAATATTGAGTATAATCTAATAAGTGGTTCCAAACTTCTAATTGAATATTTTTCCGTCATTTACGCACGAAAGCGTAAAATTATCGAACATTCTGCGCGTTTGCCCATTGTCAATATCTGAATTTGGTTTTACCAAGCTTTTCCTATGGGTTGTGGGTTCAATCAATTCAGAGTTGCGTGTAGGGTGCCCTCCCATTTTACGTAACATCACCAACATAGCTACGCAGTTATTATACTCGTATTAGAATATATCCCTGCACTGAGTTTGTGCGTGATACGACACGCAATAAGACAATAATAGATTCAAACACGCTGTATTCAAGTTGAGCGTGAAAAACTGCCTCCAATGACAATAACACGCACTCTGTATGGTACTTAGTTTCCATATTCAGGTATTTCTCGAATGGGAAATGACTTAAATATTTGATGATGTTCCTAAAGATTTAGCTTTTATACAGTGTGTTTCATCTGTCCGATACCGAAACCACATATTACTGACTTGTAAGGCATACTAGGAAAAATAATAAAAAAAATCTAGGTCTTCATAAAACCTCACAATTTATTTCCTTAGTATAGTATTAACGAGAAACATTACCCCGAAATTAGGGAAAATTCCCTAAACTAGCAACACTCCACTCAGCGGCGGTATCCTTTATGATTCTAATAAAAAGCCGCTCGACACAATACCAAAACGCCGTAGAGATGTTTACGTTCGATAGCAGCTAATGTCGATTTAATAAATTTTAACATGAAATGTGACACAACATTCATTTTTCAAAGAATTATTACATTAATGATATTACGATATCGACACATTACGTAAACAAGACTTAAATAATACTTTTGTGTTACAGAATTTAGTCGGTCATAGACAAAAGACTATGATCAACTAATTTCGGTAACCTAAATCAAATAAAAAAGTTACATCATTTTTATGTTATAACAATAATTTAAAAAGAAACAACAATTTTGCGTTGGATACGTGCCCATCTCGTACGGGGACAATAATAACATATCGATAAAAATAGAACTCCAATAAATATCATTGGTTACATCCCTAGCTGGCTAGTTTTTACGACTTCAATTTACCTACTGATCACTCAGTCTTGCCCTAGGATTAGTTTCGTTCGGACTTCCGGAATAACTTACGTTGTGAAATAGTTACGTCGTCGGTCGTATTCAAACTCTGAATACTTTAACATTTCGATGTGTTTAGGTAGGAGTGAATGCAATTCATGCAGGTGCACGTAGTGATAAGGAGGAACAGTTCGCTGGACCACCAGGTCTGCCAGTGCCTTTGGAGCGCGTTGTTCAACGGCTTCACCACCTCGTGAACTACAGTGTGCTAGTTAGTGTGCTTTCAAATAGGTACCTTTGAAGAAAAGGTACCGTAAGTGTCTTAACCTTTACGGTCGACATGTGGAGCATGATCGTCGTACGCAGCTTACAAGTTGATGTTTTTCGGAATTAAAGGTAACCTGCCTAAGTAAGATTTAAAAAATTGGTAAATACCGTAAATACTGCAGCGCTCATAGCGTGACTAAGCTTTTGGATCGCAATAGTTTGGCAAAGTTAAGCAACGGTTGCACAGGTCATCACTTGGATGGGTGCCCACGTACTCAGAAGGCACGTAAAACTGAATCTAAGAATCGTAAGGCCATGTCGTGGGCCTTCGGGTGCTCTGAATACACGGACACCAGAGTTGGCTACGCACTCTTACGAAACAAACAAACAACGTAAACAATACCTTCCTTTTTACCTAATAATGCAATGAACCAGCTGTTGCAACAAACTCATAAATAAAATGGGTATACCTACCTAACTAAAATGATGGCACGTGTAAAGTTGACGTTCGGCTTTTGTCAAAGGATTAGGTAACTAGACGCGGGCCGCCGACGGCGGCCGATGCACCTAACGACCTTTTATGAACTTTAGGTAGATACCTAGTTATTACGATTTATGATTCTTCAGTGTTGCCATGGGTAATCTGATATGATGTTATTTAAAGTTAATTAAATTTACCAGGGAAAATTTTATCTCGAATTTCCGTGAATTAATGACAAATCCCTCATCATTTTACTCTACCCTACAACCCCTTCATTGATCGGACGGAGGGTTCTGAAACACCCTGTATAAAAGCGCAACTAATGATCTATCTTCTACTATGCACATACTTTCAACATCGCTTTTGACAATAGAAGTTGTATCAAATATTTTGATAACATAAATAAAATTAGCACAAAATAAGCGATGCGTAACCTTACTCTGGGCTCAAGACGAATGTTGCTAAGTATACAATTGTTGAAGTATTCAATTCTAAGCGTTTCATTGGGTTTCACCTGGAAGCCGTTAAGGGCCTAGAAACACCATACTCTTCTACAGGACCTCAACGACCAAGGTGACGTCAATAAGCCCAATTAAAGCTTCTGTGACCAAAATTTGAGTTCGATCACGACTCTAGTTACCGCTGAATTCAATATCAGATTTAACAATGAATTTGGAGATTAGAGATGCTTATTTAACATAAACTCAATTCGCAATATGGCAAATATGTATCTCTATCCTTCAAATCCATGGATCCATTATAAGGACGGGCTGCTGCTGAATTCATATTCGATCTATCCATTTTTTTGAGATATTAGATTCGTTTTTGATATAAGCTCCATACAAAATATGCCAAACTCGAATCTCGAATCTCAAAATCCATAAATTGATCGAATATTGGAATAGGCCGTAAATGAATTGCTTACCTGACCGATCTAGTCTTGGCCACTTTCCATAAGGTAACGTTTTATCAAAGCTCTGAAAGTTAAATTTGATTCCAACAAAATCAAAGCGATCTTAATCCCTAACAACGTCCTTCATGGTCTCGGTGGTTTAATTCAACATCTATATATAAACTGAAAGAATTACCCTTCCGGAAAAGCTTCCATCAGTTTTAGGTTTGTTTATGCCTATGTGATTTATTATGGTCGGCCACTCATGTCACTTGGAAAGCATTCATCTTCATATCTTCGTGATGATAATGTTTATATATAAAAAATATGGCTGCCGTTCCGACTATGAAGACAAAACTTTCTTGATATTAACCAACGGAAAAAATTTTCTTGCCATTTCTGAGGTATATACGCGTTAGATTCCTTAACAATTTATTTTGGATGTTGTCGAGTCGAGAAAAGGTTTCCATAGTGGTAAGTGGATATTGCGCACTTAGATGGTAATTCTCATTCCTATTGTACGATAACAGCCTTATCACAAAACGTGGTCTAAGTAAAGCTCAAAGTTTAGTAATGACCTAATAATTTTTCTATCTAAAGTCTTAACAAAAGTCAAATTGTTGTGAAGCAGAAATTGGTTACATAACATAACATAACTTCACGCCTTTTATCCCCGAAGGGGTAGGCAGAGGTGTCATATTACACCCACATTTCGCCCATTTTAGGTCCCTCGTAAAAGCGGGCGAGCCTATTGCCGCTACCGAGCTACTGAGAATTTGGAAAACTCAATAACACTTTTACCCGACCCGGGAATCGAACCCGAGACCTCCGATCAGCAGACGTATACGCTATCTACTGGATCACGGAGGCAGTCAATATTAATATTAATAACGGCATTAATTATATAAAGAATTATCTATAAAATACCAATTTAAGTTAAAGATTAAGTTTCGCTTTATTTTATATTTATAAGGACGGAAGAAGCCCGTAATTATCATAACAATAAAACTTATATTGCCTCGTTTACTGTTCATCAAATTGTTTTATCACTAATTTTGTTTGCCTTTAAAGTGTAACACTTTATTATTACTGATTCGGGAACACAATTTTATTCAATGTTGTGTTCCCGAATCAGTAATACTCCACTACAGGAAAATGTATGTATAGCTTGGAGGTACCAGCTTCGTTAACATTGCCTTTGGGACTGTATGGTTTATATATTACACCAGTACGTTACCCTCAAAGTGTTGTACTCGCTATTCGTTACTTTTTCGACAATATTGCTTCCAAACTCGTGACGCGAATATACATTAGGTACATATTTGAGAAAGTATTTTTGTAGCTATATTATACATGTTAGTAGGTACACGTTTCTGAAGGCTTGGCTGTGTTTATGACTTAATAAATATCATCATGATTGTCGGTCAATCATCTAGCAATCGGCGAGTTAATTTTTTTGACTGCACGTAGTTATAGATTTTTTTTTATATATTTTCATCATCATCATCATCAGCCTGCCATAGTCCACTGCTGGATATGGGCCTCTCCAATGGCACGACTCCACTACTCGACTTTGCGCTTTCTCACATAAAGCTTCACTTTTGACAGAACTGTGTGAATAACTTAACAGTCACCAACCATAATATGATTTAGCTTCAGCATCAACCGTCAACTGAATTAACATTCCACATCCAACTCCATTAATTATATAAACGGCTCAGATATTTTTCCAAGCAATTCCAGATAGATGTCTGCCGAGTTCAGATCTTGAGATAAAAGATTTGTAATTTATACGGTACATTACACTTCGGGTTTTAGAGAAGTTTAGACGACCGTAGGCTCAAGTAATATCTTTAATTAATATTGTCTTACCCATTTTGTTGTCTCTTTGCTACTTTATCTTTGAGGTAATAAACAAACAGGCGAGGTTGCAGTACTTTTTAAGATTTTTGAACGTCTGAAAGTCCCATGAACTATGATATTTTTAATGAATAAAAATTAAAGTATATAAGTTGAACATATCTTCTAGTAAATCGTAAAGATAGAAAAACGATTTGGAATGATTGGCTCGATAAAAAAATTTGTCAAACATGGCACTAAATCACAATTTCAAACGTGTACTGCTCAGAGATTCCATAATGAATTTATATGAAAGTATTATCAATAGAAACAGCTCTTTATTTTAAAATAAATGGTAAAAACAGATTTCGTAATTTCGTTATCATTTTTCTCCAAGAAAAAAAATTTTCAAAATGTTGGCATTATATCGCTCGCCGGCCGTTCATTAATGCCTGTCTAGGCGTGATTGAGGGCGGACGTACGTCGTTGCTCCGCGAAATCCCCCCCCCCCCACCCCCGCATGTACGTTTTCGCAAAAGTACAAAGTCATTCGTATTCCAAACTCAATCGTTCAAACCATAGACATACTAGTAAGAAACCGTAGACAGGTTACTGACAAGGTAACATGACGGAGCTTACGAGTCGCACGCATCGCGAAAAGCGTACGCACACTAATATAAATATGTCAAAACGACACACTAAAAATTAGATAAGAAGTGGAAGTGAGATAGCACATCTAATCGCAAGCGCGAAATAGAGATAAACATATACTCTCTGGACCGACGCGCATTGTGACATCATGCTGACCGTTTCACAAACAATAATTTGACTCAGATGCGACATGATCACTTTGTCTGTCTTGAGTAAATTCAATTCGCCTCGAAGTAAATTTGATTCATTGATTTAAGGTAGGGAAATAAAAAGTCGATGTGATTTATTTATAACATTTATTAAAAAAGTACATTTTATTCTTCTCATTTCATTCAATGGAAACCTAAAACAGTACGTTAATATAAAAACTCTGCGCTGCGGACCCACCGTAGCCCTGACAATACCCCCGGGGGTATGGTGGGTCTTTTAAAGCTTAACCGTACTCCAGGCTGAAATGCTCGTAGTGTTATACCAACATGCTACGTGGACATTAAACTGAACAGTGTTATCTCTCGTATGATAATGAATTACTACTTACGTTTTTGTATTTTTAGACAAGCGAAGGCAAGCGCTAGTACGGTGATATAGTGCAACAAAGAGATAAATTAGAGAATAAAACGTTTAGGTATTACTGCTAATGGTTATAATGCTTTGTATATTATAGGTATAATCTGTGGTACTGTTGAAGACCCGTCATCATCATCATCCTTGCGCTGTCGGATCATTCCCACTAGTTCTATTGAACAGTTCTATGATAGAACTAGTGATACTTTTTTCCCACTAGTTCTATTAGCACAACTTGATGAGAAGAATAGAACTAATGGGAAACAGTTATAGGAAATTTACAACTTGTTCTATGTATGTTTTACAAGGGTGGTGTCACAACATCGCGTTCACATAATATCCAAATAAATATGTATGTATAAAAATGTGTTAAACGAATGAACGTCTAAAAACGATTGAACGTCTACAAAACAAATGAACGTCTACAAAACAAATGACTACCAGAAAGTGATCAGCTATCAATAGTGATTGCAAAAAACAGGTGCATGCGATTTTCGACCTTGTTCGCTAAATGCCATTTTTTTTATTCACTCTATTATTTGTGATACTGAATTTATTATAAATTGTAAATAAAACGAAGTTTGAAGAAAAGAAAATTTTTGAAGTTCGCATAACTCATCTACGGTTTTTTTTACGCTGCGCTGTGGCACATGCACATACGAAACCCCCCCTCCCCTCCCCCCGCTCACTCGCTGACGCCACTGCCGTGTTTTTGTTTTTGCGGGGGGTGAGGTCGAGCTACGCACTGTACTGCAACCTCGCCTTAATACTAAAACAGCCAAAATGTGGCTATTTAGTTATGTCTGGCTTTCAAAGTTTTTATGTGTACCTTACACTAGACTTCGTTCGCGGCTGCGCCCGCGTGTATTATAAACCTTAACCTTTCCCCAGAATCACATTACCTATTGGTGAAAACCGAACAACATTTCGTTCAGCAGATTTTGATTTTACCGCGTCCATACAGACAGACAGGATGCGGACTTAAAAGAATATTACAACACTTAGTTTACTCTCTCTACTCTCGTCTCCTTGCATGTAACTTATGTTGTACGAAGTTTTAGGAATACCGTTTGCCGTCTCATTGTTGGGAATTATTCCAGCCGCTTTTTCAGCGACATTATAGCAACGGGAAGAACAGATATTCAAATAGAGTGCTAAGTATTATTTCCTTGTCCATATAATCCCCGAAACATCTTAATATATAAAATCCTTACGTTACTGACTGACTGACTGACAGACACGCTACAGCCGAAACTATTGGGCGCAGGAAGCTGAAATTTGGCATGTATGTTCCTTGTGGACCGTAGGCGTGCACTAAGAAGGGATTTTCCGAAATTCCCACGGGATCGGGCATAACGGGTAAAATAAAATAAAATGCGGGCGTAGCTGCGGGCGTCCTTTAGTTACTAAATAAAATTAATTGCTTGTAGACTTATTTTCTTCTTGAAATCTTCGTCACTTTTTTTAACAATTGTTCTGTCCGTGTGACGACGGATTAAGATATTTTGTTACCAACTCATTTCATTCCGTGGGTACAGTAAGAGGCGACTAGGGGCAACACACTTAAACGGTAGTAGAGCCTTGCTGATATCCGCATGAATAGGCCGGCTCGAAGTAAGGGGGGTTAAGGCAAAGAATTAGGTCCACAAAAACACGCAATACTAAAAATAATGAGTGGTCAGGTCCTTGGATGCAATGACTATCAACATTTTCGTCAACACTGCAGCTGCTGCTTCGGCAACTTTCTAATGCCAACTATCGTAAAATGAAGAAGCAAACACAGCAAAAAAGGTCCTAACTCGCGCTATTACGAATTTCGCGTACGATTACTCTTTATGCCGAGGACTTGTTCTAGGTTTAAAGAGTAATCGTGCGCGAAATTCGTAATAGCGCGATTTACCAGGCTGGGTGATAGTGCCTGTTCATAGGAATAGACACTACCACCCAACCTGGCCAGAGGATCATCCCTCTATACTGTCACGCATGAATCCCTGAAGGGGTAGGCAGAGTTGTAATATTAAACCCACTTTTCGCCCTATGAATTTTCGGTCACCCGTAATTGGGTACGAGCCTATTGCCACATTGCCAGACTCCGTGCTGCTACCGAGAATTCAGAAAAACTTTACAACACTTCATCATCTCTTTACTTGGAAAGATACCATACATCATTCCTCCAAAACCTAATTCCATTTAGTAGTTTTCATAGTTGGAGTGCACCGTATAGCACTCCGGATGTATTAAACTACCCTACATTTTATCACCAGCGAGACTTTGGAAAATCCGTTGAAAGATCAAATACTTCTGTATCAAGTAGGTATATTGACGTTTTATAACAGCGAGCAAAGTGATATTACAGTTAAACATGTTCTTAATATTGTCTTATAGTCACAAGAATATTGCAGTTAGAAATAAAAGTTTTACCTGAGGCTTTTGTAATCTAAGATTACGGTTGCCATCCAAACGTTCGGCAAAAGAATAAACCATCCCTATATAGAAAACATGAGGTATTTCCTTTTTAAAGTATATTTACACACAATTAATATAAAGCCACAAATAAAATTAAGCGTTCATTATATTTGCAACTTTTATGTTGTTGTATGAGTAAAGGAATTATTTCATTACTTGCCTGCCTTTGCTGTTCAGTGGTGTCTGAATGTGCAATTCTCTGTATGAACATAAATACCCAGTAGGTAATACGCAGTAGGTAATACGTGTGTTGCCATTAGTCGCCTTTTACTGCACCCACGGAATGAATTGAGGTGACAAATTGCGTTCTTAATTCCGTCATCACACGAACAGAACAACTGTTAAAAAAAGTGAGAAAGATTTAAAGGAGAAAATAAGTCTAAAAACAGGGATTATACTGGGCACTCTATTTGAGTATCTGTTTTTCCGTTGCTATAATGTCGCTGAAAAAGCGGCTGTACAAATTCCCAACAATGGGACGGCAAAAGGTATTCCTAAAACTTTGTACAACATAAGTTACATGCAAGGAGACTAGAGTAGAGAGAGTAAGCCAAGTATTGTAATATTTTTTTAAGCCCGCATCCTGTCTGTCTGTATGAACGCGGTATAATCAAAATCTACTGAACGAAATGTTGTACGGTTTTCACCAATAGGTAATGTGATTTTGGGGAAAAGTTAAGGTTTATAATTCACGCGGGCGTAGCCGCGGGCGAAGTCTAGTGTTACTATTTACAGAAGTTGATTTTGATACTATTCGATAGAGCGGTGTAAGGAATGCTGAGCTTCACTATAATATTAGGTACACATAAAAACTTTAAAAGCCAGACATAGCTGAATAGCTACATTTTAGCTGTTTTAGTAATAACTCAGCTTTTAAATATAAGCCCCAGCCAGTTTGTTTATTACCTCAAAGATTAAGTATCAAAGAGACTGAGAAAACGAACAACAAAAGGCTTAAGACAATATTAAGTAAAGATATTACTTGAGCCTACGGTCGTCTTAACCTCTCTAAAACTCGAAGTAAAATGTAACGTATAAATTACAAATCTTTTATCTCAAGATCTGAACTCGACAGACATCTATCTAGGATCGCTTGGAAAAATATCAGAGTTTATATAATTAAAGGAGTTGGATGTGGAATGTTAATTTAGTTGACGGTTGGTGCTGAAGCTAAATCATATTGTGGTTGGTGACCGTTTAGATATTCACACTAGTAGGTATTATTATATTCGTGGACAACTCAAGTAGTAAGTTTCTCTTAGCGATTTACATATTTTACTCAACTTGGTTTACTGTACCGCAGCGGTATATATTTATAAATCCTTATAGACACGTCGAGAAGGTTTAACCAGTTATCATAAATGAAAATCTTTGTGTACTTACTGTCACAGCATTTTTTTTTTCATAATATAGGTAAGTAACAGGTAATAAGTACTTAAAGTAGTTGTGTTTACCATAAAGGTGACGATATCTAAGGATAATATTATTACTGGCTCAGTAAACTCATCATAATTACATTTATGAGAGACACTTACATGAGAACGCAGGAAAATAAATGTAGAAAACAAGTTTAATATTAGAATTATCTATGTACATAATTATGTGTTCTCTGATTGAAAATATACACTCTGGACATGAATGGTCTATTTTCGACGACATCAACACCATACGAGTATATATGGCCGATGTAAGCAGATCGAAACGTCGCGTCGCGTCAGGACAAGAGGTGTTTTCAATGAAAATAAGTAACTACGCAAATAAGATTGTCGAATTTTTCTCCGGTATTTTTAAATTCGACGTAAAATGTATTATTCCACGTCAAATTTTAAAATTTTATTTACATTGAGATCCTTTGTACGATACTGGTAATACGCTAGATTCAGATCTAAATTCGAAAAAAAAGCAGCCGCATCAATGGAAATCTATCGCATCCATTAAAAATACGTACAACTTTCATACAAATTAAGGCGGGCTCGTAAATTCTAAAACCGCTGCCGACTTGCTCATAAATCTGTCAAAACAGCTTATCAAATTAAATGTCTACAAAGTTATATATGTACAACAACAAGGTTGGAGATAGACGCAATTGGGTAATAAAACAGCAATTATATCCAAACGGGCGTAACTAATGCTGACACTTGGGTGCATCTAAATAAAGTAGGATACAGGATGTATGCGTTTATGTAAACTCACAAAAAAAGTTTTATTTCTAGTGATAAAAATCCTACTGATAATAAAAGACAATCTTGCCCCGACAAGATTATCTTCCTACAAACTCGTTGATAAGTTATAAAATGTGCATGTATACCGCTAATGCGCTAAACATACTCATTATACACGCACGTAAGTAAACACAGCACGTGCTAAGTAAACGTGAAGGAGAGAAAAGTAGCAGTCACCTGTTTGAGGTGCAAGGTTTACCTACGGTAATGTCCGTAACGCACGAAATACGACGCAATTGTACGATGAATAGGACTGTAGCCATTTTATGTCGCCGCCGATTATCTGCATTATAGCAGCGTATTAATCAAATAATGGAAACGTAATCATCCGAAAGTCAAATCACTAGACAAATACACAATGCCCCATCTGGATGCATCAGTATTTCAGCAAAATTATACTATTGGTTTTTGGACTATTGGTTACTTAATATATCTTAATTAATCAGCAGAATTGAAACATCAACTACAACATCTCTATATTGCACTTAAGTTACCTACACCTCTGTCTCTTCTCATTACATACGATTATTACGGAATAATGTGACAGCGGAAATAATAAAACTTAGAAGATATACATCTGATCAAGTTAAAATGTAATAAACATCCCAAACAGGTAATTAGGGACAGTATTAACTAATGCACCACTTGGGACCCACTAATTGAATTACTGGTATCCACTGGACTACTAACACGGGTAGGTATGCGTTTCTATAAGAGTTGTAACTATATCTCTACACAAAGTCCCAGGGTGATAGAGATTATGATTATCATACTTATGTAACAGGTAAGCTTATAGATATTTCACCTCAATTTTTTAATGATTTCGCGATTGAGTGATTTATGAACGCCATAACGATCAATTGTCACCTATTTGCATTTGGCAAATCAAGTCGCAATAGATCGTGTTACATTGATGGAGCTGTGGTATGTGACTGAAATGAACTAAATAATATGGCAAATACCAAAATAAATCCTTATCATTTATTACGAGTAGGTACCTATTATAATAATTATTTAATTAGAACATTGTAAGCCATGGGTGCTTTTTTATTTATTTATGTCTATCAGCTATTGTTACAGTTATACATGCATAATTTATAAAAATAACATCCTTAATACTAACTGCACAATCTTTACAGGTAAATACCACTTGCTTATAAGAACATGTTAGATTAACCCAATTTAAGTTAAAATTTACAGAATTACAAATACCTTACATAAATAATATTGATAAACAAATAGAGAAGGAAACGTTATTAGTGTTTGTAGTTTGGAGTTGTGTTTTGTAGAGAGAAGGAAACGTTTTTTAACCGTATTTTTACTAGGTGCTGCGTCACAGGCCTCATACTCCATATATCTACTACTGCTACTACTAAAACGCATAATATATTCTTGAAAAAATAATCAAATAATCGCTAAAAGTATCTGTATTCACGTGTTTTTTATTGGTGATAATTTATTCAACAATTAATCATTTTGAATTGTTTCCTTTTATTGTATTGCAAAGCTTCTTAATAATTAGACACTTGATATTGCTGACTCAATTACTTAGCAATTGCTGTAGATTTACGTGCAATTGTAACAAATACTAATTATAAAATAGTTGTTCTTTGTTTACTGTCATTACGATAAACTAGTTGCATCAATCAGTGATAAAATAATAATAGTATGTGTTGCAATAATTACTTGGTATTACAGAGTAGCGATGAGGTAAATCGGATTAACGTCCTCGCCCTGGTTTATTACGATTAACTACTACTGTGTTTCTGGCAATGTAGCAGAAATTAAGGCTCACCATGAAGACCGAAGTTAAGCAGTTCGCATCCATGTGTCCATCCATCCCTCGGTGCCTACAATGTTCTCGGGCAACTTGCAGAGGTCTGCTGGCCAGCGTAGTAAAGGGATGTGGTAGAAATCACCCAATCGCCTTTGCTATTTTGACGCAAATGAGGAGTGGTTTATTTCCAGCACTGGCCTACAAAAAGCTAATGATAATGGAAACGTATATTTGAAATAAAATAGAGCAAGTACGTCAATTTACTTGACTCTTAATCTTCTGTACTTATAGGTATACACTTATAGGCACCAAGTGCTGACACAACATTTAGCAAAATGTACGGCGTCACCCCCGCGCCGCCGATAGACAGTCGCTTACCAACTGGGCAGTAGGGAACACGCGTTATAATTATTGTATAATAGGTTAACATTGTGAACCGTGAGAATATATCTAACTGTGAGTTCAAGTAAAAGTGACTTTCAGTTATTCTCCCAAGAAACCCTACACACAGCTGAACACATACTAGACACATTGAGTAAACCTAAACACTGTTGTAAATAGTTTATCTCAATGGCGGTAAATAATAGGCAACTTTTTTATAATTATTAACATTTAAATACCGCAGGTGCAATTACAGCATAATAGTGCATTATTTATTTGAAATTAGAGTAATTATCCCCCACTGGCAATAAGTACATACCTAATTACCTATGCATAACTAAGTTCCACGTCTCAAGGATCAAAATTTAAATAGTTTTATTTCATTTCTCTGTACCAACTTAGGATTTCAAACCGAAAATATCGCTGTGAAAATAGTTCGCGTCTAGAAATCAATGAAGCAAAACTCTGTTTTTTTGGTAATGAACAATATCGCAAGTATCTGGTTTGACTTACGGAATGACGCAGCAGGATAACCCAATGCCAATTTATTACCGGTCTCCAGTTTGTTTTCTAGGTTCCACCGGCTTATGACGCCATTATGAGCATATATCGCCAATATTTATCGGAGACGTTTGAGATTGATAAACTCGGATGATCATACATAAGGCAGCCAAAGCCGAGTGGAGATCTTAAAACTGCCATGTGAAGTATGGGCAAAGTAACTATTTAGTAATCTGTGGTATGGGATTTACATCAACAGCGCGCACTACTAACTGTCCGAAATTTTATAAAAGCAAGTTGAAATAGAGATTCCCCGGGGTCAAATCTCAAGAATCTTTTAGCACAAGCAAACATTAAGCCAAAAATTATACACTTTTTGTAATTATACATAACAGACTAAATAGTTTCCCATATCCAATAGTATATTTTACTTACATACAATTTTGTCGAGAGTTCTTGGAGCCCATTTGGGTTCCAAGAACGACTCTCGACTTACACTTGCTCGATCTTTTCAACCTGAACAATGTTTTTTATGCCCCTTGCCGCGTTTGGTTTCTCCGATCTCGTGTTCGGTGTCCAATTTCTCACGTTCTAGCCAAACAATGAGTGCAGCACGAAATCACTACAGAATGACGAATTAAACCGGTATTCAAATTAATAATTATTTTAAGCTCAGCCAGAATTTACTCGCAACAACCCTTGTTGTTGCAAACTGTGGCTGAGCAATAAGCAAAATAATGCGACAAAGATGTAATACGTGCAACCGACACGCCAATTCACTGGACGAGGAGTAGCGGGTCAAACCGCGGGGCGCGGCTAGTCACTAGATAACTGATTAGAATGCCTTAACAGCTATTATTTATGTTAAACCCGCCCTGAATTTCAGTGTGTAAGTTTGGTCACTAAATAACTTAATTAGGCTTACATTGGATAACGTCATTATAGCTTCGGATATCCGTTAGATAAAACTGGCCTGCAAGCTATGTATTAGGTTTAGCCATGTGAGGATATGTGAGTCAAATTGATTGCACGATAATGGTTGGTTTAAGTTGTCACCCCGCTAATGCTAAAGTGCAGGGTAGTGTTAATTATAGGTGGTAGCAATTTAACTACACAGTAAAACATATGAGTGTTTTCGTTATTATAATTAGGGTTACTGACAATTTTAGTATTAATATATTGATTAATAACGTTAACTTTATTAGACAATTGATAATTTAAACTAGCAGGAAAGTGGACCCCGGGCTTCGAGGCGGGTGTACTGGCATCGCAATCGGTGCGGCGCTATACCTAACGATGATGCTGATAAAAAGTGTCCTAAAGTCCATGACGAGCCTAATCGAGAATTTATCGATAGTACCTGCTAGCAGCATGGATTCTAAATATTACCCATCTCTTAATTAAATTTCATCCCCTTCCGGCAATATATAAGACAAAAGAAGAAGTAATTATCAATAACTTCCTGTATTGAGTACAAAATAATTAATAACGAATCCACAGTACGGCAATGCCTCAAGCGCAACAGCATATTGTTTCGTCCCCAGATGCCAGAGAGAGAGAATCGTTTAGAAATGTAATGTGTTCAATAAATCGTAACGGCAGCACGAAGTATTTATGACTTACCAGTTTCCAAACGAAGAATTTAACTGCGGTTTTACTTTATTGATTGCAGTTGCATGGAAGTGGCAATAATCACAGAATTTTACATTGTTGTTAATGTTTAGTGTTGTTGCTGTTGTTTAAATGAAACCATTGATTATATTTTTTTTTTGTGTAATGCCAATGTATCGAAACATCTTTCTCTAAAACATTCTACAGTAGCGTTCATAACTTGACTTGCCTTGCCGCTCGTAATAGGCTGGCAAAATTAAAAGCAAAGTTTGGATAGTTCACCACTTGGATGTGTGGCCGCGAGTGGAAATTATATGTGAGTGTCCTTCGGAGGGCATATAAAACTGTCGCTCCCGGTTCTTGTCTTAAGGCGAGAACCGTAAGGCCATTAGTATTGAGTAGAGTTCCACCAAGTGACACCTGATTCAGTCAACTATATTATAATGTCGTGATTAATCTTCCCCTCATCTAAGTAGCTACATTGCAATATAAAAAATCGAATTTGTTTTATTCTCAAACATGTTATTACTTTTGTTCTAAATATCATTTCTTTTTCAGCCTTTAGCGTCCCACTGCAGGGCAAAGTGCTCCCTATCCCTATCTCTTTCCACACATCGCTTCTATGTGCCAACACAGCCTAGTCCTTGTATGCGTCTAGATTGACGCACCATCGTCGTCTCGTCCTTTCACGTGGTCGCCTAGCATCTTCGGGGAACCCAATTAGTGCCAATCTCGACCCATAGCTCTTCAGTCAAGCAGCAAACGTGGCCTGCCCATCTAAAAATTAGATTTAGTTTTAAAAGCTACATCATTATTTTACGAATTAAATTAAAATAAAATCAGATCTCCAATTACTATACAAAAGTACCGAGGAATCAGGCCCTTCAAACATTATAATTAATGACGTTCATTAGAAGCCGCGCGTTGTACCGTCAATGCAATTATCACGTGATTTATCTGCTCCGACGAACAATCACTTGTTGATAAAAGTTATTAATGAACTGCGAGGTTATGGACTGACTCAAATTAATTAAATGTTAAATTACTGACTGACTTGATTGTTGATAAAGAATATGGGATAGAACGTATCATGTGTAGTTGTCCACAATTCATTTATTTCTAAACTAAATATTTAGGTATTGATTTTAATGACTATGATAAAATAATTACACATACATACATACATACATAACGTCACGCCTTTTATCACCGAAGGGGTAGGCAGAGGTGTATTTCTACACCCACTTTTCACCAGATATACTTTAGTCCCACGTAATAAGGGGCGAGCCTATTGCCGTACCGGGCACATTTCCAGACTCCGTGCTGCTACTGAGAATTTCGTGAAAGAAAAACCCAATAACACTGCCCGACCCAGGAATCTAACCCGGGACCTCCCGATCCCACGCGCACATTTATGGCGCGAGACCAACGAGGCAGTCGTATAGGGTTTGATGTCGAGATTTCCGTCTCTACGCAAAGATGGTATTTGCATCGTGTTATCCCTTAGTCGCCTCTTACGACACCCACGGGAAGATAGGGGGTGGTGACACTTGTATTCTATGCCGTCAACCACACGGCATATTGCTATAATGAATATTGCTATTCTATATAATTTAAACTTTTTTAAATGAATAAGATGCTCAAGTCTTCCCTTTACCTAAGAAACCCAATCCTGAATCCTTTGCAGAATATCGTCCCATATCCATATTACCTTTCCTTTCAAAAGTTCTTGAACGCCTTATCCACAACCAACTCAACACATTCCTTTCTAAAAATAATATCCTTAATCCCTACCAATCCGGCTTCCGTCCTGGTCATAGTACCACTACCACCCTTGTCAATATTACGGATGATATCAGATCGGGCATGGAAGATGGCAAACTCACGGTGCTCTGTTTATTAGACTTCAGTAATGCTTTCAACACCGTAGACTTTGATGTTCTCCTTGCCCGATTAGGCTCTCTTAACATATCTCCATCGGTGATCAACTGGTTTCGTAGTTACCTGTTTGGCCGCCGACAACGAATCCGGCTAGATGACACCTATTCTACTTGGTGTGACAACTCTGCCGGCGTACCACAGGGCGGCGTTCTATCTCCATTGCTCTTCTCAATTTTTATAAATAATATCTCCAACCATATTTCTTCTTCCTACCACCTATATGCAGATGATATGCAGATTTATTGTCAAATCAAGCCTGAAAGCCTGTCTCAAGGTATTACAATAATAAATAATGATCTGGATCAAATTTGTGACTGGACAAAAAGGTTTGGACTCAGGGTTAATCCTACGAAGACACAGGTTATTTTGGTTGGTAGTTCCAGACTAATCTCTAAGATCGACTGGTCAATGGTTCCCCTTGTATCTTTTGACGGTATTCCAATTCCTTTCAGTGACAAAGTAAAGAACTTGGGGATATACATTGACCAAACACTCTCTTGGAGCTTTCAACTGCAAAGTACTAGTCGGAAACTCTTCGCAGCTGCCGCATCGCTAAGAAGATTGCGAAATGTTCTTCCAATTGCCACCAAAATTGCGCTTGTGCAGTCTATCCTTCTTCCTATTCTTGACTATGCCGATGCCAGCTATCTAGATCTTAATGAGGACCAGCTAGACAAGCTTGAGCCACTCCAAAACTTTTGTATACGGTTCATATTTGGTTTACGCAAATATGACCACGTTTCCGAATTTCGAAACAAGCTCAAATGGCTACCCATCCGCCTTTGCCGGAATACTCATATTCTTTGTCTCTTGTATAATATTCTAATCAATCCTTCATATCCCTTATATCTCAAGAATAGATTCGTCTATCTGCATGACACACATTCTAAGTGCTTGAGATCATCGGAAAATCTTAAGCTAAAAAGTCCTGTGCATTCTACTAAGTTCTTAGATAAATCTTTTACTGTCTTAGCTGTCAGATTGTGGAATGCACTACCGGAAACGATAAGACGTTCAAAATCATTGCCAATATTTAAAAATCATCTAAAGAAACATTACTTGACACTATGATAAGTAACATTCCAATGATATCTTCTATATAATAGTTTAATATAATATATATTACATAATATATATGTAGATATATATATATATATATGGATTATGGATGTATATGTTTTTCTTATCTTATTTTAGTTTTAAGTATATAGTTAGAGTTATTGTAATTTGTTTGACCCTTTATAGTGCACCCGCATACTACCTGTCCTTTTATTTAATTATGTCCGTACACGGTTGTCTGGCAGAAATCGCATTATGCGATAAGACCG
This sequence comes from Euclidia mi, assembly GCA_944739405.2. NCBI lineage: Eukaryota > Metazoa > Arthropoda > Insecta > Lepidoptera > Erebidae > Euclidia > Euclidia mi. The sequence goes on from OX123193.2 coordinate 46,276,075, forward strand.
CCCTTGTAACACTAGTTTATAAGAAACTCTTTGTAATGCACTCATGTTATTGCCTGGTGTACAATAAAGAATTAATAATAATAATAATAAGATCGCCAAATATATGTACATTGCAAACTTAGGTCTAGAGTTAATTATTTGAAATACTAATCCCATCAATAACATCATAAAATACTTATGTTACCAAGACGTGACCACACAATCAGATCTTATGTAGAGACAAGCTTCTTCTCTAAAAAGACTCCGTATATCCAATAATTTCCTGCATCACATTATGCTTTTTGTTCAAAATATAAATAGTTTATATTCTACTAGAGTATGCTCGCAGCTACGCCCGCGCATTATATTTTATTTTAACTGTTTCTTTTCGTTCCCGTTGGAATTTCAGGAAATCCCTTTTTAGTGCTCGCCTGCGGTCTAAGGAACAATCTTTCAAAGGCCAATGTGTGCGCTTTTACAATAAAGTACCAAGCAATGTTCAAAATTTAAGTTCCAACAAATTTAAGGATTTTATAAAACGAAAACTATGTCAAAAAAGCTACTATTCAGTACTAGATTATATGGAAGATAAAAATGCTTGGGATTAACTTGTTCGCCAACGGGCTATTTCCTTCTTAACATTTTAAGCTTTTTGTGAATGTGAGCTGTTGTGTCTGTATTATGCTAGTCTAGTTTATTTAGTGCTTTTATATATTTTTTTAATAACCATATTAATAAACAACAACATTAGTGACAATCCAGCTCATATATTAAAAATTGCAATGTAGTTACTTAGTTATTTCATTGTATAAAATTGAACGATGAAAAGAGTGGCCCTGAGGTTCTTGCCTGATTGTTCTCAGAGGCTCTACTTTCTGAACATGCATTTTTTTCAATGCTCAATTATGTAAATTATATGCATTTATATTTACTTTATTTCTTATATTATCTATGACTTGCTTATCTGTCCAAAAAATTTTGACATTGTTATGGAAATAAACATATTTGAGTATGAGTTTGACTTTGAATAAATATACTAGTAAGGAAACCAAGGAACATACACGCCAAACTAAAGCTTCCTACGCTAAATAGATTCGGCAGTAGTTTGTCTGTTAGTCAGTCAGGTTGTATCGCAAGTATTTTATTTATATAGAAGATGATGTCACTATAAAAACAATAAACAAAATATTATGCATCATATCTAGTGACGTATCTAATAACTCAAAAAGACTTAAAAGTAAAAGGGGCATTACAAAGAGTTTATTTATGATCTAATACTCTCATTAAATTAATCTATTTGTAACCCAAGCTTGGGCATAAAATATATCAATGATGCAACGTACCCCGAATGCCTGAGCCGACAAATGGATTACAGCGATCGTTATCTTTTAAGGCGCTGTTATACCTCAGAAGCCGTGAAACACCTAATTTTTCGTCGCGCATCTAGCCATAACGGTACATATTACAAACTAGCAAAAAATAGAGCTTGAAGTCAAAAGTCTGAACAAAAGACTTTTGAAAGAATTTTTCATGTATGTAAAATAGAATCACGGTAAAAAAATCACAAAATCGAGGCAAAAAATTATCTTTCGTCTCACTGTTTGCAATATTTTGATCGTAAGCTGTCATATTTTATTTGATAATATTGTAGGAAATCTAATGAACTAAAGAATTACCCTATTTATTTTCATATTATACGTGTATATTTTGTAAAATTAAATAAAATCTGCCAAACGTCTATGATTTTGACGCTCGGTAGATCCCATCAATATCAAACGCTTCAGCAATTTAAACCTTATTAGCATAAGCGGTGCACTGAGTGTCAGTTGCTAGTTTACGCCCCGCCCAGACCTCATCATTCGGCTATGAGCCCTGTGAGAGATAGGTCATGTCGCTTGCGTCTCCGCTGCACGAAATTTTACGTAAACCTGTTTGTTATTATAATACGCCAAATTGAGTTCGTAATTTCATGTTTTATGTTATAGACTGAATACTTTGAATCAAATAGGCTTTTCATGTAACTATGGGCACATATAATTAGGACCTAAGTTTATACTCTTGTTGCGTTTAATGTGTTATTGTTTCTGTGCTTATAAATATATAGTTAGAAGAATAAAATATGGACACTTACAGAAATGAAGTTCTACGAAGGATTTGTACAAGAAAGCGTCGTAATAAAATAGAAATTCATCTATGGCCAAATGATTATGAAATATGTAACATTTTTACACAAATTATTTTCATAAGAGTCTTTTATGACTAACTATGTTATAGATTATCGATTATGCATAATATAATTACATAAATTAGTCTCACAATACATAGCTGCCACAGTTTTCAATTTTTGAAAGAGTAATAACCTAAAATCGAATCATTTCATGTACCTATATTGCAAATTCATTAGCTTGTCAGAGCGCCTGGAGCGCTAAGATGCCGTCCGCCTCGGCGAACAATAAACAGCGCTAATATGGCGCTCCGCAATCCGCACATAAGCGGTAACGAATGTTGTATTATTGTGTTGTGAACATAAACCTATTTAGGTACATCGGGTAAAACTTTGATTATTCATAAACTATTAGGTATGTCTCAGTACATCTAATATCTTTTTAATTTCTAAAATCAATCATTTATAAGCAAGAAGGTGACTTCTCTGTTTGCTATAACACAAGATATAGTATTTTTTTAATAATAAAGTACGTAACTAATTATCTTTATTGTAATTACAGTGAAGTTAAACATAACAGTTCTGCAACGTCTTACACACATTTGACTGCAGTCATTCCTATCACGATCTGTTCAAGAGCTAGCCAAGAAATGCCAAACAATTTTTTTAACAAATTTGACTCAAATTCCGTAGTGATAAGCAAAAATTACAAGAAGGATAGCAGTGACTGGTTCGAATTTCGTAAGAATATGTTGACAGATTGAAATTTTGGTATAGTGGTTAAAAGAAGAGATAACAGCAGTAAAGGCAACTTAGTAAAAAATATTTTGTACAAATAAAATATTTGCAATGTAAAATCAGTTGCGCATTTAATCTAAAATGAACAACTGGCTTTGCAACAACTGGCTAAGCAAGAAAATGTAACAATCGAGCCATGTGGATTATCCGTTTATTGGTGCCACGCCAGATTGATTAATAGGTCCAAACACGATTGTGAACATTTAATGTTCTATAGTTGCCTATAAGAATGGCCTGGAGAATAGTATAAGAGCAAATAAAATACAAATATGGAAACATGATAAAAAAGTGAACTGACTAGTCTAAACAAATATTGTAATTGTTATTACCAAATTCAGGGGCAACGCCACGTTACACGCAAACAAAAGTGTTTATTTGCTGTGTGGAGTGGTGAAAGTATACCACTAAAAATAGAAATTATAGAAAGAGATGATGTTTTCTGGGAGAAGAAAAGCTTGTGGCGTTTTATATGAATTGGCAGTTGCCTGAAATTGTTGATTCTCGTCAAGCTCAAGGGACTGGCATTGCCAGATCACGGAGAGGAAAATGTTTCATCAATGCTTGAAATTTCTACAATACCAAGCCGTAAAAGGAAAGTAAATGAAACTGTGCCTCGTGAACAACAGCAAATAATAAGTATTGAAGCCTTATCACCTGACACACTGCCTTTAACATTCGATGAGAATAAAGAAAACCTGCCGGGTTGTAGGAGACGGCTAACTTTTGATGAGCTGTAAACTGTATTTAGTTAATAAATGAATATAAATAAATATCTTTTAATATTTATTTTCTTTGAAACAACACATATTTGAAGCGAAAGAATTTTTTTATATTTTCCATACAAACATGTATGAGGAGAGCTAACGAAAAAGCAGTAACTCAAATTCTAATATTATAATTTTCTAAGCGACATAGCAGTATCTCATGAATAAGGTATATCCACATATATTTTTGATGTTTCAGCTATTTTGAAAAATAATAATGGGTTGGGTTTCGAAACGAGTCGCCTGAATTTGAGGGTATTGGTAGTGTAGGGGGCTTAAGGGAGTTCATTTGAATCCCCTAAAAGTAATTTTGGCTGCCGGAGTTGCGTCTAAGTATGTTTAAACAATTTCCAAAATTTCATAAATACTTCGGCAATTATGCAAAACGGAACGTAGTTTTAATACTTTAGTACAGTTTTACAAATGTCATTTTTAGGTTTTATGTGAAAAACGTGAAACGAAACGCAAAACTGCCATCTTGCAATGATCATATGTACAGCTAATGTCAAATTTGTGCGTCATTGCTTTCAAGTGCCTAAGGTTAGGTGCGGCTGTAATAAGTAACTAAATAGGTTATGTTAGGTTCTCTTTTGACCCTTAATCCGCAAATAGGAGCCCTTCGCAGGGCTCCGTCAACCTTAGTTTATTAAACTAGTGTGATGAATGTGGAAGTTGGCAGTGCCATACACACCGATGTGTGGAGATTTTTTTTTCAGAGGAAACCAAGTATTTCCGGCAAGTGAAAATGGTGAGGAGGGTTTCAAGACCTCCCCTCCTCCCTCTCCAATCACTCACAACCCCTAAAAACGGCGACGTATTTCGAAACTTTTACCATAATAATGATATCTATAATAACAATAAACATCCATAAATAAATAAAAGAAATCAACTTTTACTAAACTTCAATTATCTCGTAACTCACTTTAGTTGAGATACGGCTTTTGCGCTTAGTAGAACAGTATTGTGTTTTTTAGGGTACCGTAGCAAAAAATTGTAAAAACGGAACCCTTATAGATTCGCAATGTCTGTCTGTCTGTCCGCCCGTATGTCACAGCCAATTTATTGCAAAACAGATTTGAAAACTGGCTGGAATGGAATTAGATGTAGGTATTCTATGAACTGCGTCACTATTTTTATACAAAAACAAAACAAACAATAATGGCCTCTCCATATATGGAACTGACTTAATTATTTTTATCATCTTACGGCACATAGGTATTTACCTACTTTCGTCAACTATTAATACCTATAACGTCTAATGTAAACCAGTTTTGCTCATTGTTGCACTGAGAACAAAAATTGCGCTATGCATATATTATACAAACAGATTGATGTATGTAATATAAATTTTAATATCAGTATCTCAATTTAATATGCTAAAACGTTTTGCTTGCGATTTTGAAATATTGGAATACGGATGTCACCAGAATACGGCCGCACGCGACGAGAATGAAGGGGGGCGCCCCGCAGTAGACGGAGCTAAGCTCCCTTCACCTCCCCTGCTTCACCCCCTCATTTACCAAAACAGTCGCTTAGGACAGCGCCTTAAGCCATCTCATGATACGGGCTCGTTGTCAGATAAACCCTATCTTTTTCGACATAGGTGCTCATTAATGAGGCAGATATTTGGTAGGTAAACAATTGTAGGTTGGATTTCACTAGGAGCAGTTACATAAAAAAAATATTACAGGATTTACAGAGATGATGGATCATCGACTTCAGACTTTTCAGGGTTAGAGCCTCAATACCTACCAATTTAACCCATACGTAGATATGTTCAGTGATATTCAGTAGGACAGCGTCCAGGTAGGTCCTTATCAGAACCAGAAAGCATTTTTTAAACATTGAAATAACTCCTGTTAAACCTACAGTGACACAGGGAGCAGTGTGTAGGTAAGGCAATAAGGTAGAGTTGTGTTTTTTATAAATAGAGAAAGAGGTTGGCGATCATTCGGTTATGAAAGTGATTCGTAAAGCTACTCATTTTCGACAAGGACAAATACATACATAATAGGACAAGGTAAGGCTAGTTTTCGAGATAGATCAACTGTATAAATGACTTTGTAATCCCATATAAATATATAGGATTACAAAGTAACATTTGCAGTTAGGGCTTTAAGAAAAATTGTTTTTGGTACCTATACAAGAAGTAGAAGGGGCCGGCAAGGAAAAATGTGGCACAATCTACAAAAAGAAATGAGATCCCATAACAAACACTACTTTGTGACGTCGTAGCGGTCGCCGTTCCCTCACCCCTCGGCTGACCTCCATCCCCTCACCTCAGGCACTCCACCTCGAGCCTTTAAATACGACCATGCGGCGATGACCGTCCCTTTCTGGCCGCCGAAGCATCGCTAGCTAAGTCTTCTCTTCTACCCTGAGCAAAACCGGAGACGCATTCCCAAAGATCTACGCCGCATCACGCGACCCTGGTTCTATCTTCGTAACTACTCAACAATCAACAATATATATATATATATATATATATATAAGGGATAACACGATGCAAATACCATCTTTGCGTAGAGACGGAAAACTCGACATCAAACCCTATACGACTGCCTCGTTGGTCTCGCGGCGCATAAATAAATAAAAGAAATCAACTTTTACTAAACTTCAATTATCTCGTAACTCACTTTAGTTGAGATACGGCTTTTGCGCTTAGTAGAACAGTATTGTGTTTTTTAGGGTACCGTAGCAAAAAATTGTAAAAACGGAACCCTTATAGATTCGCAATGTCTGTCTGTCTGTCCGCCCGTATGTCACAGCCAATTTATTGCAAAACAGATTTGAAAACTGGCTGGAATGGAATTAGATGTAGGTATTCTATGAACTGCGTCACTATTTTTATACAAAAACAAAACAAACAATAATGGCCTCTCCATATATGGAACTGACTTAATTATTTTTATCATCTTACGGCACATAGGTATTTACCTACTTTCGTCAACTATTAATACCTATAACGTCTAATGTAAACCAGTTTTGCTCATTGTTGCACTGAGAACAAAAATTGCGCTATGCATATATTATACAAACAGATTGATGTATGTAATATAAATTTTAATATCAGTATCTCAATTCAATATGCTAAAACGTTTTGCTTGCGATTTTGAAATATTGGAATACGGATGTCACCAGAATACGGCCGCACGCGACGAGAATGAAGGGGGGCGCCCCGCAGTAGACGGAGCTAAGCTCCCTTCACCTCCCCTGCTTCACCCCCTCATTTACCAAAACAGTCGCTTAGGACAGCGCCTTAAGCCATCTCATGATACGGGCTCGTTGTCAGATAAACCCTATCTTTTTCGACATAGGTGCTCATTAATGAGGCAGATATTTGGTAGGTAAACAATTGTAGGTTGGATTTCACTAGGAGCAGTTACATAAAAAAAATATTACAGGATTTACAGAGATGATGGATCATCGACTTCAGACTTTTCAGGGTTAGAGCCTCAATACCTACCAATTTAACCCATACGTAGATATGTTCAGTGATATTCAGTAGGACAGCGTCCAGGTAGGTCCTTATCAGAACCAGAAAGCATTTTTTAAACATTGAAATAACTCCTGTTAAACCTACAGTGACACAGGGAGCAGTGTGTAGGTAAGGCAATAAGGTAGAGTTGTGTTTTTTATAAATAGAGAAAGAGGTTGGCGATCATTCGGTTATGAAAGTGATTCGTAAAGCTACTCATTTTCGACAAGGACAAATACATACATAATAGGACAAGGTAAGGCTAGTTTTCGAGATAGATCAACTGTATAAATGACTTTGTAATCCCATATAAATATATAGGATTACAAAGTAACATTTGCAGTTAGGGCTTTAAGAAAAATTGTTTTTGGTACCTATACAAGAAGTAGAAGGGGCCGGCAAGGAAAAATGTGGCACAATCTACAAAAAGAAATGAGATCCCATAACAAACACTACTTTGTGACGTCGTAGCGGTCGCCGTTCCCTCACCCCTCCGCTGACCTCCATCCCCTCACCTCAGGCACTCCACCTCGAGCCTTTAAATACGACCATGCGGCGATGACCGTCCCTTTCTGGCCGCCGAAGCATCGCTAGCTAAGTCTTCTCTTCTACCCTGAGCAAAACCGGAGACGCATTCCCAAAGATCTACGCCGCATCACGCGACCCTGGTTCTATCTTCGTAACTACTCAAATTGTTTAGAATCACTATTTGCCATTAAATTTCTTTGCTAAAGTTTGTATAGATTCTTTTATGGAAATATATAAATTTTCGTTTGTAACCGAAATAACGATTTTTTATTCAATAACGTCACAACTTGTCAAAAAAACCTAAGAAAGAAAAACCAAAGAATAAATTAATTACCGGCTTGGTATAACATGGATCTCACAACTTTTTACGGTAGAAGTAGCGAGTAAGAGTAGCGAGACTTGGTTTTTTTGTCTAGTATTGTTTTATGGCATTAACATTTACCGCAATTGCAAACTGATCTGTCTCTACGATATGTAAAGTAATGTAGCATGTAGTCTGCATATCTTAGATGCCACCAAAGTGATGTCGATAAAACACATCCAGTTGGCATATCGCCAGGCAGACAGGAGACTGCTGCAAGAAATGGGGGTTTTGGTGATTTGCATTACTTACGTTAATTTCAGATGCAATCCATTAATAATCACTTTAATAGATAGATAGATAGATAGATAGATAACAACTTTATTGCGCAAATACAATTGTTACAAATTATGTACAGATATCTTAAATTTACAAAAATAAAAATAGTAAATGCACAAGGGCGGCCTTATCGCAAAATGCGATTTCTTACAGGCCTAACCCAACCTTAGGATGGACAGACTGGAAAGGATAGGTTTGATGGTGTAGTTATCAAATATATGTCGAAACTTATAGTTATTTGAATGCAATGTACATACATGTAGATACCTATATATATTTATATAAATACATATACAAAAAACATAAGGTATACATAGAAATAATACATATATACATACTAACGATACATAATTATAATACATACATATATATACATACATACATATCGTCACGCCCTCTATCCCCGAAGGGGTAGGCAGGTATTTCTACACCCACTTTTCGCCAAATATACTTTAGTCCCACGTAATAAGGGGGCGAGCCTATTGCCGTACCGGGCACATTTCCAGACTCCGTGCTGCTACTGAGAATTTCGTGACAGAAAAACCCAATAACACTGCCCGACCCAGGAATCGAACCCGGGACCTCCCGATCCCACGCGCACATTTATGCGCCGCGAGACCAACGAGGCAGTCGTATAGGGTTTGATGTCGAGTTTTCCGTCTCTACGCAAAGATGGTATTTGCATCGTGTTATCCCTTATATATATATATATATATATATATATATATATATATATATTGTTGATTGTTGAGTAGTTACGAAGATAGAACCAGGGTCGCGTGATGCGGCGTAGATCTTTGGGAATGCGTCTCCGGTTTTGCTCAGGGTAGAAGAGAAGACTTAGCTAGCGATGCTTCGGCGGCCAGAAAGGGACGGTCATCGCCGCATGGTCGTATTTAAAGGCTCGAGGTGGAGTGCCTGAGGTGAGGGGATGGAGGTCAGCCGAGGGGTGAGGGAACGGCGACCGCTACGACGTCACAAAGTAGTGTTTGTTATGGGATCTCATTTCTTTTTGTAGATTGTGCCACATTTTTCCTTGCCGGCCCCTTCTACTTCTTGTATAGGTACCAAAAACAATTTTTCTTAAAGCCCTAACTGCAAATGTTACTTTGTAATCCTATATATTTATATGGGATTACAAAGTCATTTATACAGTTGATCTATCTCGAAAACTAGCCTTACCTTGTCCTATTATGTATGTATTTGTCCTTGTCGAAAATGAGTAGCTTTACGAATCACTTTCATAACCGAATGATCGCCAACCTCTTTCTCTATTTATAAAAAACACAACTCTACCTTATTGCCTTACCTACACACTGCTCCCTGTGTCACTGTAGGTTTAACAGGAGTTATTTCAATGTTTAAAAAATGCTTTCTGGTTCTGATAAGGACCTACCTGGACGCTGTCCTACTGAATATCACTGAACATATCTACGTATGGGTTAAATTGGTAGGTATTGAGGCTCTAACCCTGAAAAGTCTGAAGTCGATGATCCATCATCTCTGTAAATCCTGTAATATTTTTTTTATGTAACTGCTCCTAGTGAAATCCTACCTACAATTGTTTACCTACCAAATATCTGCCTCATTAATGAGCACCTATGTCGAAAAAGATAGGGTTTATCTGACAACGAGCCCGTATCATGAGATCATGACTCATGGCTTAAGGCGCTGTCCTAAGCGACTGTTTTGGTAAATGAGGGGGTGAAGCAGGGGAGGTGAAGGGAGCTTAGCTCCGTCTACTGCGGGGCGCCCCCCTTCATTCTCGTCGCGTGCGGCCGTATTCTGGTGACATCCGTATTCCAATATTTCAAAATCGCAAGCAAAACGTTTTAGCATATTGAATTGAGATACTGATATTAAAATTGACCCAGGAATCGAACCCGGGACCTCCCGATCCCACGCGCACATTTATGCGCCGCGAGACCAACGTCTCTACGCAAAGATGGATGGTATTTGCATCGTGTTATCCCTTATATATATATATATATATATATATATATATATATATTTATATTATAAAACATATACTTATATACATAATTATAGATAACAGATTAAAGTGACAAATAGTGGTTATTTAATGTATTTTTAAATATATTGAGTGATTTAGCTTGCCTAACTTCAACCGGAAGCGCATTCCACAAACGTACAGCTTGAACAGCGAAGGATTTGTCGTAGAAGTTTGTGGATGAATGGGTTGGCATCTGCAGTCTCAGATCCACCGACGACCTCAAGGTCCTTGAATGTGTGTCATGGAGGAACTTAAAACGTTTTTTTATTATTAATATTATTCATCATCAGAAAACTAGAGAGACATAACTAATATTGCCAGGAGAAGTTTTTATATACATTTAAAAATATTTCATATGAAACCGGCGACTGAACATTGACGACCGGTTGGCGCCACGGTAGTGTAAGCGACTCCCGCTCAACTCAAACATTTGTGTGCGTGAACATTAATGTTTGTCTTGGTCTGGGTGTTTCTATGTTTATTATGTAAGTATTTACACAAAAAAATGTATATTCATATATGTGCGAGTATGTTTATCCATTATCTAGTACCCATAGTACAAGCTTCTGCTTAGTTTGGGACTAGATGGTGTTGTGTGAATGTGGTAGAAAATTATTATTTAATTATGTATAAATTTATCACCTTTATTTCACTTTTCTTTCATAACATATTAACACATTTTAAATAATATGATATATAAAAAAATACATTTAAAATATAAAAATATCCTATGGAAACCCACCAGTATCGGCAACAGGCTCCAAGCTACTGGTGGTTAGGGCTCCAGAGAAAGAAACCTCCTCGCGTGTCTAGCAGTACTGCCTTCTGTATCAGACCCTGACCCAAGGATCCAATGTGAGTCTCCTAAGGTGTAGGGTGAGACTCATGGCTATTAAACCACTCACTGATACGATTAGCGGCACAATAATTGCTGAATCAACATCCCACATGTGTCACACAATATCGTGAGCCAAGTGTGATATTTCATCTGCCTGTCCTCCGGGCCGGAGGGCTTGGGTTCGATTCCCGGGCTAGGCAAGAGTGTAGGTAACTGATTTTTCGGAATTCTCAGTAGTAGAACGAAGTCTGGCAATGTTCCCGGCAACGTCAATAGACCCCTTTTTACGTAGAACCTAAAAATGCATGACATGGCCAAATGTGGATGTAATAATTACAACTTTTGTCTACCTTCAAAGTATCGGTTTGCCACGTCACGCCTTGCTCGCAATCTCGTGAGGTAATTTCTCACCTTTAAGCTTTTATAATAGTAAGGGGGCGTATAATGGTCAAACAATTATTTTAACTACTTCTTCTCATTTAACTCATTTCATCAGCCTATCACTCCTTGAGGTGGGCCTCCCCAGAGTATGGCACAAGACCCATTCTGGCGGTCAACACTACGCTTGCTGAGGCGTGGCCCTAATTTAGGAACCTGCTTTTTAATCGACTGACCATAAGTTCCCGCATTCAATTTGCTATAACTCTGAACTATGTCAGTTACTTTGGTCTTCTGCCAGATAATCTCGTGCCGGAAATTATCCATCATCAAAATCCCTAGCATTGTCCTTTTCATAGCTCTCTGAAAGACATGTGTGTAGGCAGTGCATTGCAGGACAGCCCAGTTTCAATGGATAAGAAGGCATTTTCGTAATCCACAAAAGCCAGCCACAGCAGCCGGTTTTACTCTTCGGATTTCTAAATAACCTATGAAAAAGTATGCTCAGTATGGATTTGGCCCACAGTGCCTTTAAGAAACCTAGCCTGCACCGGTGGCTGGAAGACATCAAATCTTGATGTCAGAAAAAAGTAGGGAGGGGTGTCCACACCACCCAGTCTTAAAGAGCTGCCCTCTGAGGCACGAGGCAAGCCATAATTAACAATCGTATCACATTACTTCGAAAATTTACTGCCTAGAATTCTAACCCGAGCCCGGTGAATGGCAGTCTTTTGATATTTCCACTAGGCTATCGCTGCCTACCTTAGTAACATAATATGTCTAATAATAGTATATAATACTATAATTATCCGATTTTAATAAATCGCCGGTGAAATCAAAGCACTTACTACTTTAAGTTGTAGTGAGTTTAGAATCTAAATCGATCATTTTGCTGTATTCTGCTACCTAGTGTTATATTTAAGTAATTTTATTTGAGTTGGAGCAAAATTGTTGTGGAGCCTCTAGAGTTGCTTTGTGGAGCCCTGGCGCTCCGCGGAGCACACTTTGAGAATGGTTGATCTATAGGTTTATATTATTTCGCGCTAATTAGTACTACTGAATTGCACGATAACTTTGCTTACGTGTGTAAACTATAAATAGAAATAATAAATAATTTCACCTATTGACATTTATTTGATAGGATCTCTTATAAATTTTTATGTTCTCGAAGAAGAAATAAATAAAAATACTTATTTAAAAACGAAAGAAGGCTCATTAATGCCCGAATTAAATAACTCAAGTTGTTTAGTTTTCCTTCAACTTGACTATTTTCATTAAAATATTTTCGTGTGCGGAAGAACTAAATAACTCAATATAGCTAATTAATTTCATACTCAAGTGATCAGAAGTCACAGTTGTTCATTTTATTTCTAGAGTTAGTAATTATTTTCTACTAATATTTAATGTTCATTTATGCATATCTATTTCTACAATTGAAACACAAAAATAGCTTTATTTTTGGACAGGGTTAAGATAAAAGAATGTTTGTTAGACCAAAAGATGCGGCACATTTTGGGGTTCATGAAAATGGTAAAAGGTCAATTTGGCCAAAATCTGAGTTATTTAGTTCTTTAATTATACCTACGATATATACATCTTAATCAATAAGCATACATACAATATTAAAATAATTTATATATTTATTTTTATTTTTTTATAGTAGTAGGCACAAACGAGCAGACGGATCGCCTGATGGTAAGCAATTACCGCAGTTCATGGACACAAGCAACACCACAGGAGTCACAAGTGCGTTGCCGCCCTTTGGGGTTGGGAAAAGGTATAGGACGAGGAGTGGGATGAGGGAGAAGGAATAGGGGATAGAGCCTCCGGCGCTCTTCACCAAAAAAAACGCAACAGTTTAGGTTCTGTTACTTTACGTCGATTTTCTGTGAGATTGGCCCGGTCGAGCTGGCCCATTCATGCTGAAATCAGCAAGGCTCTACTACCTGTGATTTATTTGTAATTCCCGCGGTTTCACCCGCGTCCTGAGGGAATTACTTCACATACCCGTTTAATTTATAGCCTAAGTTACTCCTTGGTACATCAGCTATCCGCCAGTGAACGTCCCGTCAAAATCGGTCCAGCCTTTCCAGAGATAAGCGAAAACAAACAGGCAGACAGACAGACAAAAATGTAAAAAAAATAATTTTGGTATATGTACCGTGTATACATCCGTATGCATTAGATAAAAAGCGGTTATTTTAATATTACAAACAGACACTCCAATTTTATTTATATGCATAGACTTGCTTTCGCCCGCTGCTTCGCACGCGTAAATTACGATTAGATAAAATATTTTGTACAAACACCCTCCTCAAGGCACATACTTACATGCTTAATATAACCTTCTTCATCATATCAGCCTTAATAGTCCACTGCTGGACTAGACCTCTCCTTTGAAAGGAGGAATTGGCCTTCTATACCACGCTGGCCAAACAGGTTGGTATAGGGTTTATATTAAGTTTTCCTTCTCTTGCAGTGTTGTTCTCTGCATAATATACCCCATCTGTCGGCTCTTACGACACCCATGGGATGATATGGGGTGGTGACATTTCGTATTCTTAATCCGTCACCACACGGACGACACGCATAACGACATAACCTTCTTGCGCCCAGTAATTTCGACTGTAATGTGTCTGTCAGTCAGTCAGTCAGTAACGAAAAGATTTTATGTACACAGATTGAAGTGATTCCATTGAAAAAATTAAAGTTTTTACACAAACTCTGAATCCCTTTAATAAATGTCTTTGTGTTCGCTAACGTCATTTGCGGATCCAATAAACAAAGTATGAAGTTAATCCCTTGCAGGCTTAAAAGGTTCTATGCAAATTATGACTCTCCTTTTTATCCACTTAGGTAAGAATTTCCAAAAAGACTTTCTTAGTGTTCACTAACTTCATTTGAGGAACCAATAGGTAATACAAAGTTTGAAGTTAATCCATTGAGGCGGCAATTCAAAAAATCATCTCTTAGTGTCGCCCTACACACCTCAAGGAATATACATGCTAAATTTCATCTATTTGTGCTCAATTGTTTTGGTTGTAGTATGTCTGTCAGTCAATCAGTAATGCAAGGATTTTATATACAGACAGGTTATACAAATAAATAATATTTGACTGCCTCCGTGGTACAGTGGATAGCGTATGCGTCTGCTAAACGGGAGGTCTCGAGTTTGATTCCTGGGTGGGGCAAAAGTATTACTGAGTTTTTCCCAATTCTCAGAAGCAGCACGGAGTCTGCCAATGTGCCCGGTAACTACAACAGGCTCGCCCCCTATTACGTGGGACCTAATATGCAATATGGCGAAATGTGGGTGTAATATTACACCTCCGCCTACCCGTTCGAGGATACAGGCGACTATAAAAAAAATGAACAAACTGTCTGTAATCTTAAAATAACTGAATTGCATATTGTTGCTAACCCGTTTCCAGTACCCCAATGATTTAATTAGATAGTTTTTCCGCCTGTATATTTATTCAGGGTAATCTTAAAAATGGCTGAATCGATTTAGATGTGTATTTTACAAATGGTTCATGAAAACTCTCGAACAAACTATGACAATTTCATTTAGACGTAGCTGCTTGCAAAAGCTAGCTAAAATTAAATGAGTCGAGGATTCCATCGCAGTATGCATTTGTATATCTTAGCGACATTGTAAAAAATTTAAAATAAATTATCCAAGTTCAAAACCCCTTCCTAAGTATTTTAGGTTAAAGAAATGAGAGAAACCTTGGTCAGTAGTTGGACAAAGCAGATAACTGATAAAAGTGCTTACCTGCTTTAACATAAATAAAAATAGCAAAATAACGGTTCTAAGTATTTTGGCTTGTATTGGTCATATATAGAACCATCCCACATTAGTTAGTAAATGCACATCAGGAACGATAAAAAAAATCAAGTGAAGGAATTAAAAGCCTCATACTCTACTCTCATAAGGTGAATTCACTAACGTCACTTGAAGAACCGGTATACAAAGTTTCAAGTGAATCCGATATACAAAGTTTTTTATATTAGAAAATGGGACACCCTTTCTTAAGCCCCATAGAGGAGTGACTTCGAAAATTGCTTTCTTGGTGTTCACTAACGTCATTTGGGGCACCTATGTACAAAGTTTGAAGTTAATCCAATAAAGGAATAAAAGGTTTCATAGAAATGCCGACGCCCCTTTTTAACCCTTTATGGTAAGAAATTCCAAAAAGATTTTCTTAATGTTTACTAAGGTCATTAGAGAAACCAATATAGTTTGAAGTCAATCCACTGAAGGAATAATAGGTTTGGTTTAGTACACACTTTGAACCCCTATCTTACCCCTGAGGGTAGGAATTTTCAAAAAACATATTCTTAGTGTACAATATCGTCATTTGAGGCACCAATATACAAAGTTTGAAGTAAATTCACTAAAGGAATAATAAGTTTCATACACACTTTGACCCCCTATTCTACCCTCGGGGGGTAGGAATTAAAAAAAACGAATTCTTAATGTTCACTTTCGTCATTTAAGGAACCAATATACAAAGTTTGAAGTCAATCCATTGAAGGAATAATAAGTTTCGTTTCATACTCATTTTGAACCCCTATCTTAACCCGTGAGGGTAGGAATTTTCGAAAAACAAATTCTTATTGTTCTTTATCGTCGTTTGAAGAACCAATGTACAAAGTTTCAAGTGAATCCAGTGAAGTTTTTTTTATATTACAAAATGGGGCACCCTTTCTTAATAGCCCTGTGCCTTTGAAAATTCGTTTCTTGGTGTTCACTAACGTCATTTGAAGAACCTATACACAAAGTTTGAAGTCAATCCACTGAAAGAATAATACGTTTCGTTTAATACACACTTAGAACCCCTATCTAACCCCCTGAAGGTAGGAATTTTTCAAAAAACAAATTCTTAGTGTTCACTTTCGTCATTTAAGTAACCAATGTACGAAGTTTGATGTCAATCCATTAACGGAATAAAAAGTTACATATAACCTTTGACACTCAATCTTACCCGCTTAGTGGTGGAATTCCCAAAAAATAATTCAAACACATAAAGGAATAATAAGTTTCATACACAGCTTGACCACCTATCTTACCCCCTGAGGGTCGGAATTCTTAAAAAACAAATTCTTAGTGTTCACTATCGTCGTATAAGGAACTAATACACAAATAGGGGTGTTCACTATCGTCGTTTGAAGAACTTATATACACAGTTTAGAGTCAATCCATTGAAGGAATAAAAAGTTTCATACAATCTTTGACCCCCAGTTTTACCCCTTTAGGGGTGGAATTTTAAAAAATCCTTTATTATTGCTACCCTACACTCCTCAAGGAACGTACATGCTAAATTTCATCTTTTTGTGACCTGTAGTTTCGGCTGTAGCGTGTCTGTCAGTCAGTCAGTAACGCAAGGATTTTAGAAAAAAAGTATTCTTTATTTTTTAATTTGTTTATTTTATTTATAAATTGCCACTTATAACTATTATCACAGGTTAAAACATAATCCGCGCCGCCTCCCAAGTCATAGCAAGACGGGGCCCGCCAACACCAACGGCAGGTCAATCCCAGGCGGGGTCACGGAAAAGTATGCTACCCGCGAATTGCGTGACTCCGCCACTACACGGGACCCGTAGGGACACCGCGGTTGTTTTAGTGGTTAGCATAGCTCTAGCTACTAACGGCACTGGAGGTAACAGCCAGTAGGGCAGTAGCGTACTACACGGCGCTTTCCCTTTGTAGCGTGAGCGTGACGTCAGGCGGCGGCGGCTCGTGCCAGCGCTCCCAAGCGGCCACCTTGCGGCGCCGCTCGGCGCGCTCTGACCGCTCGGCCGCCGTGACGGAGTCGCCCGACGCGTCCGAGTAGCCGCTGCTGCAGGAGCGCAGGCTGCATGAGGCGTGCACTTTGTGCTCTGCAATGTAGGGAAGTTGGGGTGAGACTCTTGAATCTTATTTGTGTATCCTTACATAACATATGGGTAAGGATGTTAGCTCGGGGCTCCAAGACTAAGAGGAATACTTGCTTTTAAACTTCAAAGCACAAAAAGTTGCATTTTGCGATAAGGCGGCCCTTGTGCATTTACTATTACTTATTATATATTTCAGATATCTATAAATAATTTGTACCAATTGTATTTGCGCAATAAAAATTTATCTAATTACTGTTACTACTGTTACTCCCAATTATTTTTCTAAATGGTATAACACATCCATATCATATCCGAATATCCGATCTGGTTTGGCATGTAAAAGGCAGTAGGCATCATTAGCTAGGTGTATGTGGTACGTGTGTGTACGATCCGTCGTTTTGATGGATTTGAAGAAATCGTAACATCACGGTAAAAATTCTGCTCAACATAGAAAACGATTGATAAAAAATTTTTGTTGTTACGATCTTTTGAAGCCCGCATGGATAAAGACTCTTTTGAGGTCGTAGGCAGACTGAAAGTGAAGCAAGAATCGAATCAATCGCAAATAATCTTACTAAACTTCAATGTATCGCTACGATATTCATGATTATATGGGTTTCTATTGCAATCATGATATCGTCTTAGATTAGGTATATCTTTACGATTTGGACATACACGACCAATTCGTCATTGCGATTAATCTGAAACTACAAATGGTAACCACGGATCGTACCTTTATCTTTCGGCTCAGACATCAGAGACTGCCACAGACAGAAAAGCAATACCACACATGTCTTACCTCCAATATTATCAAGGTAGTTTCTAGCGACGTCGTCCAACTGCAGCACCTGTATGACAGGCGCGTTGGGCTTGTTCCTGGGTCTCCTCGCCAGCCTCACCACCAGTACTGAGGATATGATGAACACGGCCACCAGGATCATGGCGCCCACTGATATACCCACGTCTTTCTCTAGCAGAACTGGAAAAGAGTACAGAGTTCAAAGAAGGAAGGTTATTATATTTTTTTACATAATTATATGTATACGTGCTAATTCGAAAAATGCATCCTTGACAAAATGGTGGGCTCGCAATAGATTGCAGATAGTATTAAAATAACGGCGGATTTTGTTTTATCATTATGTAAAAGTTTGAGTTATTTATTAAAATTAACGAAAAACTTAAGATTCAATGCTACATTGATAAAAAAGAACTTGCAAATCGAAATATAGAACTAAAATTAACAACCAAATAAGTTAATATTTAATAAGACATCTACAATATTTTGAAAAAGTTATAGTATATTCTTTAAATTATAGCGTAGAATCCTATTTATTGCTATTTAATGATAATGTATATACCTGAGTGACCCACAGAAAATTCAAGCCCCAGATGGCCCTTTCGTGAAACATTCTCGATGCCAAAGTTTGTAAGTTTTACAAGATCTGTAGAAATATGGCAGATTGCATTTTAATACGAATTTTGGATTCTCTATCGATCAGAATAAATTGTTTTCGCAGAAGCAAAACTAGGCATTAAACTAAGTACATCTGTTTTCTTCTTTAAATGTTTTCTTCACCAAGTTCAAGCTTCCTTAAACAAAATGCTGATACTTGATATGTACCTACTGCGTATACCTTCAAAGGGCGGATGTTCGTCAGCAATACTCACAGTGCCACCAAGGGGGGTCAGCTTCATGCAGTAGGGTATCCGTGGGGCTCAGCAGCAGTGGCGTGGAGCACCCGTACCTATTACAGGCGCGCGCCCCGGCCTCATCGCCCCGTCGGACCCGGCCCAACGCGGCGCGGACCGCAAGGCGTGGCGGGGTGGTCCCCCCGCGCCCCGCTGCCGCCAGTGCGCGCCCCGTGCCGAAACCCATGCTGGCCCTGCGCTCTAGTACTAGCGAGCTGTTGCTCTCCAACATTCGCCATACGGAGACTTCGTAGTAGGTCGCGTTTTCCACTAAAATGGTTTCAAAATTTAATGATTATATTTAAAAATATAACTATATAAAAAACAGCGATAGCCTAGTGAAGACAGACTGCTGAGAAGAATCCACGGCGTGCACCAATGACCTACAAAGTCTGCTAATCCGCATTTGACTATCATTATGGACTACGGGCTTACTCTTCTGATAGTGAAAAGAGGGCTAATGAGGATTAACCTAACCGCCGAAACGCCAAACGTTAACTATATTCCATGACTGGCATCTACTGGTTCCTCATTATCGACACAGACAGTTTAACGCTCTCCAAAGCACGAGGCAAGCGATAGTAGTTGTTAATTTGACGCGCATATTAGGTCACCAGTTATCCAAATAATTGAGGTTTATTTCTTATTTGAGTACCGGAACCTAGAACTTTAATTGAGTACCGGTTAGCTAGATTTTTATTGATTTCCACCTAAAAGTTTGATTCTCAAAAAATATTCTTATTTGCTGAAAAGACAAGAGTAAACTTACGTCCCTAAACTAAAATAATGATATCCAAATATGTTATTAAATACACATAATATTCCTACATAACCATATAGACTGCCTCCGTGGTCCAGTGGACAACGTATGCGACTGCTGATCGGAGGTCCCGGGTTCGATTCCCGGGTCGGGCAAAAGTGTTACTGGGTTTTTCCGAATACTCAGTAGCAGCCTGGAGTCTGGCTCGCCCCCTATTACGTGGGACTTAAAAATTCATGGCGAAATGTGGGTGTAATATTTACACCTCCGCCTAACCCTTCGGAGATACAGGCGTGAGACTATAAAAAAAAATCCTGCAGTAAAATTACTCCCAGCTTGCGGTGACCGTGTAGGAACAATTTACCCGGAACCCTCTACTAACAAACGATCAAAGTCGCTGACGTGTGACGGGTAATTACATTCCAAACGCCCGTCTATACGAGACTTAAAGGTATAGTCATGTTATCCAAATACAAAAGGTATACACGCGTCTTTAGTAGAAACAATAAAATATTCTGAGCCGAAATACACTTTGACATTATCGTGACAGCATTAATGCTTAGGCTCTGCTTACTGCTGCACTGACTTATGTATACACTAGCTGTGCCCGCGACTCCGTTCGCGCGGAATTTGTCCTTTCATTGGGCTACAGAATTGATAGGTACCCAAAATGTTTTAAGTTGCATATAATACCTATATTGAATAGTGTAGATGTCCTAAAAATAGCTCAAATGACTTTCACTTGTTTGTGCAAGTCCACACAGCGAAGTTACCAATCGCGAGTAAAAGATCAGAGAATTCCTGTGCATGTTCGTTGCCTCATAACCATGCTCGCATATTTAATGTCAAAATGCATAGCGATAATACAATCCCATAGTTATGAACTCTTAAGACAGGCTATAATTTCATCAGCTCTTGTCTCATATTCTATGGTGGTATAACAGACAGAGCCTAACGAAAATCGCCACGAAAATGTCCTGTTATACCGCCCATGGGTTTGTCATTTTGTATTCGCACAATCTTACTTTAGCTTCGTTCCTTTGCCGAAAGCACCTTGGTAGGAAAAGTCTTGCCGTTCCACCCGGAGCATCTACAAATAGTATTTTTCTCAAATTACTATCCACGCTACGACACACACGATCATAATTTTATTAAACGCTGTTCTTCAGTAAGTCTCGAGAGATCATTTTTACACCAGCAAATGATGGTTCGTATCGGTAGTCGTGGTCGTTCATATTGAGTAATAGGATAGATATAACTATATCTACTGTCAAGCAATGGTTTATTATATTGTTGTGGGAACCTAAAAATGTCCTCGGCCAATTTGTCTTCATATTTATGCCATAACTATGCAACATCTCAAACCCATGGCGTAATCGATGAGGACTTACACTTGCTTCAGACAATGCCATCCCAGTGTTTATCCCCATCCAGTAAAATAAAATGACTCGCCACTCTTCAACCTGTTTACATATACATGTGCGAATACGTCGAGCCTAAGCTGAACCCTATTTAATATAATTAATCATACAGATTTAAGCTCAATTTAAATTGGAAGATCCAAATGTTCGAAAATATCCTATTTATAATCTTTCAACCTCGTAATTTTACATTTGACTGATCATAATATATTAAGTTTCAACCAATTCAACTAAAGAGTTACTTTTATAGAACAAATGTTTAATTTGACACAACTTTTTTATCTATGAACCGATTCGTAGGTATAAAACAAACATCAAATGTTAAGTGCACGTTACTACAATACATCAGTGAAAGCCACATTCCAATTCGATTAGCCGTTTCTGAAATTAGCGTGCACAAACGCACAGACAAACAGACAAAAATTTTAATAATTATATTTTTGGCTTCTCTTCTTTAATGTAGACCCCTCAAAATAGATTTCTTCTGAATATATTTCATGTACGGACATCCATAACTTACAGATTTATTATATGTATAGACGGCCGTTTCGTGCGTTAAATAAAAATCACCCGTATAGCATAGCCGTACCCATACTGGCACGGCGAGATTTGGAAGTTTTATTTCATCTATATCTTGTGTGTTTATAAACCGATTTCTATATTTTTTTAAATAATATACATATTAAAGTGTACTTTTTGAATATGGGAGTTTGATAAAGATATATCAGGTATGTGAAATACAATATATTGATGTATTTAATACACTTTGAAGAAATGCCTAACTATTAAACGCGTTATTGTGGCTAATTTATAAAAGATAGATATATACTATTCAGGACTTTTTTGTAGATCTTTTGAAGACCATCATCTTTGTAATACATACTTTTGGTGTATTATCAACGTATGCGAGGATAAGAGCTCGAAAGCGTATTTTCATCCGACTTGCTTCAAATTTATCGTCACTGCTCAGCTCTTATGTGTCTTAGCGTTATGTTATATAGCCTATAACCTGCCCAGGAGTATGGACTACAATCGTACCCAGTTTGGTTAAAATCCTTTAAGTAGTTTTTGACCCATGCGTGCACATACAGACAGACCGACAGACAGACGGACAGACAAAAAATTTACTGATTGCATTTTTGGCATCAGTATCGATCACCATTCATCCTCCAATATTCATTTTGAATATATATTCAATGTACAGAATTGATCGCTCTACAGTTTCATTATAAGTATAGATAATTATCCAATTTGCTATAGCTTCTTCATCAATGTTGTATATGCCACGTATTCCGGGTGCTGAATGGTATGGTCATATCATAAATACCTATATAAGACGCTATTTCCACCAAATTACTGTTATATATTTGGCTCATTATGCAGCTCGCATTCTCATACCTAAATACTGATAAAATTTCTAAATTCCCAACTTTTTTGTACCTACCTGGTATACACCTCATCTGAAACTCTCCAAACTCGTATGCGATATCACACTGATGCGGCTGCGGTGGTCTTAGATGTTCAAAAGTAAACGTCCTGTCACACTGTTCTTCTTGAGATGCCACTCCATTACTAGCTTCGCAAGAAGCCTTCAGGGTCTCTGCTAAAGGTCCAGTGATCTGGTCTAAAGGAAGCACTGGCGAGCCCGTAGTGAGATGCTGGACCTCGAAGTTCGCTGGTTGAAGATGCCAGAAGAAAGTGTCTGGAGTTGGTAATGCTTTGACGATGCAGTGGATGGATTTATTCACCAGGCTGATGCCGACGCCTAAGCATTCCGGTGGGTCTGGATAAGATAAGATAAGATAGTTTATTTCGCAAACATGGGTACTGTACATGATCTTAAGTACAATTATACAGGTTCAGCCATATTTTACCATTAGGCATGCGAAAGTTACAATACCAAAAACACAAATTAAAATTACACAACTATAAATATTTATAAATATTCAAACAAATGCATTCTCATTTTCTGCAAAAAAATCTGAAATACTGTAATAAGCTTTATTAACTAAAAAGGAACTAAATTTCTTTTAAATAATGATACACTCAATGCTTTCCAAGATTTGAGTAACTTATTGTATATGAGTGGGGCCATGCAGAACATACTCTTGCGCATAAGGAATGAGAAGAAATAGAGATAAATTAAAAACGCTTTAAATTGACAGAACTCTTGTTTCGAGAAGCTACTAACTTCACTCGTGGCTAGTTGCAAAGTATGTAGTTAAAACCATCTTTGAAAGAGATTCGTCATATAGATTTTAAACTTGGGATTTATACAATATGAAATACAATACTTACATTAAAGTTTTGTATTTTCAAACTACATTGGGTATTTCCAAAAACATTTGGTGTTTGTTTTGATAAGTCCCATAGAAGCGTTCTAAAACGGCTTGTTTTCAGACTGTTGTTGCATACACGAACGCTTAACACGTTTTTCCATCCATATCATCAAATCCATACATTACAAGAAGACGTATGCGTAAACATTTTGTCTCTTTTAGCCTTCCAAGTTCGAGTGTTAATCACATGTAGAAGAATCGTACATCATAGCCTACTTAACGTTCGTGTGCTAAAATGTCGACAACAGTGAAGTGTGCTAGTTGTAATATTGTTATAAATGAGCTTTTGGCGTATATGCAAAATAAGATTTCGATTATAACTGAAGACAGTTTAATAAAAATTTGTTTGTCCTCGTTTAGTAGTGACCAAATTGATGAAGCAAAGACGTTGCTATTTGAATCTTTACCTGCTGAATATCGGAAAAAGTGCGAAAAGGGCAGGGCAAAGAAAATGGGGCTTTAACGGATATCATCAGTTTATTCAAGGTCGTAGACAGTGATGTGATGCCAGTGTTTGTAGCTCGCGATCTGGAGAAACTACCTCCAATAACATTCGATCACCTAGATGTGTCTAAACTACTAAAGGACTGATTCTAGTGCAATCTGAGATCAAGAATATCAAATCTTCGTATGTTACAATAACACAATTGGAGGAGGAAGTAAAAAGCCAATTGCAAAATATGAACCACTGTGTTCCCGCGTTTTCAATCGGGAATGTGAATGTTAAGAGAGGTGGTACGTGTGCCTATCAAGGGCGAGATAGTGGACCTATGGGTCTGTCCCATCACAATGACTCATCTTTACGCGATTCAAATGATGTATCAAAATCTGATTCATCACCGAGTAAGGATTTGAATTACCGAAGTATGATTGTTGCGAGCAATTGCATGGAGGGCAGTAAAGATATTCCGCCGACAAATATAACATTGTCGGTAGATCGCGAGAGATTGGACGTCGAAGGAGCGGGTCGCACGGTGACATCGGTCGAGCCTGTCTGTGAGTCATCGCCGGCCGCTGATAACGATGTATTATGCGAACAGCTGATTGACTCAAACAAATACACGTTTGCGAATGCTCTGTTATGTTCAAAGGACAATAAAGATGACAACGAATATGGATGGAAATTAGTACAAAAACGTAGACCAACGAGGAATAACCGTTTAAAGGGAAAGATCGGGAGCAGTACGGTAGAAACCGAATTTAATTTTCGGGCGGCTGACCGAAAAATACCCGTATTCATTACGAAAATACATAAAGGGACGTCAGAGTCTGATATATGCAAATATATTTATGGTAAAACATGTGAAAATGTTATTCTGGAGAAAATTTTTATGAAGAAGCAAAGTGACCATAACGCTTATAAATTCTTTGTATCTAAATCAAAAAACAAAAATTACAGATATTTTTGGATGAGAAACTATGGCTGAGTGGTATCATTTTCAGACGCTTTGTGCATTTTAAGAAGAAATCTTCGACAGGGACAGTAAAAGATTCTGATAACGGTCATTATAACAAATTAAATGACTAAGGACGTTTACAGTTTTATTACTTTTAATTGTAAGAGTGTCAAGCGCTCTGTAGATGGAATACGTGAGGTGTGTAAAACTTGTGACATAAAAGCTCTTCAGGAGACATGGTTGTTACCCAGTGATATTTCATACTTGAGTAGTATTGATGAAGAGTTTAGCTGCACGGGGACATCAGCGGTGGACATGGCGTCGGGCATGTTGCGAGGGCGTTCTTACGGTGGTCTCGAAATACTCTGGCGGCGCAAAGTGTTTCCTAATGTGACAGTGGTGCAGTGCGACAATCCGCGAATATTTGCGATACGCGTAGTGTTACCTGAGCAGTGTATACTAGTGGTTAATGTTTACATGCCTGTAGACACAGGGGCAAATCTAGTCGAGTTTACGGACATCCTCGGGTCGGTAAGCGCTATCATAGACTGTTGTAATATTGATTGTATATATATACTGGGTGATTTCAATGCGCATCCTACTGAGCTATTTTTTAACGAACTATCGTTATTTTGTGAGGACCAGGAGTGGAATTGTATTGATGTGGAAATGTTGAAGGGCGTTTCTAACGCGTCTGATTGTTTTACTTATGTGAGCGAGGCTCACAGTTCGCAAAGGTGGCTCGACCACTGTATAGTATCCAAGGCAGCTGCGACTATGATGTACTGTGGTCAGACCACTTTCCGTTAATAATGGAGTGTGATCTAGCCATAGTTTCACCTAAGATATGAGGATATAAACCGACTGTCAATGACGTTATATGGGGGGAAAGAAGTGTAGATCAAGTTAGTCAATACATGACTGAATGTCATAGACTCTTAAAACTCGTTGACTTTCCAGAGGAGTTTATAAAATGTGCAGATTTCACTTGTAATATTGCGCAACATAGACAAGTCATTGACAGCTTGTATAACAATATTGTAAAAATATTACAAGATGCGGCATTGTGTAGCAAACGCAGTAAATATATGTGTACGAAAAAGAAACCTGTTATAGGGTGGTACTTACATGTTGGCGACGCACACAGATTAGCTAAGCAGAAATTTTACTTGTGGTGTTGGTATGGCAAACCTAGATCAGGTATAATTTATAACGATATGTGTGAGGCCAGAAAAATCTTTAAATCCCGACTGAGATGGTGTCAGAACCATGAAACCAGGTCAAAATGGATATTTTGGCCTCTCATCACTCAAAAAACGATTTTCGACCTTTTTGGAAAGCTACGAATAAACTTAATAGCAAACCGGTTACTCCTGTGTGTATTGACGGTGTAAGCGATGCCGGCGAAATAGCAGATCTGTTTCGAAAACATTTTACTGTCAAATCACCATTGGGGTCCTCGCCGTCGGTGATCAATGTTCAGAATGGTGAAAAGTTAGGTTTTCGATGTACAACTAGAGAAGTGAAGTTGATAATCAAATCAATGACTCGAGGTAAATTTCCCAGCCATGACGGGTTGAGCATTGAACATCTGCAGCATGCTGGACCCCACTTACCGAGATTGTTGTCTATGCTATTCAACCTTTGTCTAAGCCACACATATTTGCCTGAAGAGATGATTAGAACAATTGTTATACCTATTGTTAAATGTCCGTGTGGTGACGGATTAAAAATACGGAATGTGACCACCCCATATCATCCCATGGGTGTCGTAAGAGCCGACAGAGGGAGCATATTATGCAGAAAACACCACTGTAAGAGAAGGAAAATTTGATACAAACCCTATACCAACCCGTTTGGTATAGTAGGCCAATTCCTCCTTTCAAAGGAGAGGCCTAGTCCAGCATTGCACTGTTAAAGGCTGATGATGATGATTGTTACAAATAAAACAGCTGATCTATCAGATAGGAACAACTACAGACCTATCTCTCTTGCCACAATGGTATCGAAGGTATTTGACAGCATGTTGAACTCACAGCTGACCAAACACATTGAACTTCACGACAATCAGTTCGGTTTTAGGAGCGGATTATCCACTGAAAGTGCAGTTTTGTGTGTTAAGCATGCTGTCAAATATTACACAAAACGTCAAACTGCAGTCCACGCATGCTTCCTTGACCTTTCGAAGGCTTTTGACTTAGTTTCCTATGATATTCTATGGAAAAAGTTGCAAAACACTAATCTACCAATAGAACTCATCAACATCTGCAAGTACTGGTATGGTAATCAGGTCAATGGCGTTCGATGGTCAGAGTCGCAGTCGTACAGGTTGGAGTGCGGGGTGAGGCAGGGGGGATTGTCCTCGCCAACCCTATTCAACCTATACATGAACGATCTGGTTGTGGCACTCAGTAGCACCCGGATAGGTTGTCACATAGACGGAATCAATGTGAACAACATAAGCTATGCTGACGACATAGTGCTGCTGAGTGCATTGGTATGTGGCATTAAAAAACTGTTTACCAGATGGTATGATGGCTTCACAGATGTGAAGCATATGCCGAGCGACACGGGTTAAAATATAATCCACTCAAAAGTGAAGTCATGGTCTTTGAGGTCAGAGGAAACAGTACAGATAACATGTTTCCCAATGTTATGCTCAACGGTACAGCCTTGCGTAGGGTGTCTAAATTTAAGTACTTGGGTCATTTATTTACCTCTGACCTCAAGGACAATGATGACATCGAGAGGGAACGGAGGGCACTGGCAGTGCGAGCGAACATGATAGCCCGCAGGTTTGCACGTTGTTCGACAGAAGTCAAAGTAACAATTTTTAGGTCATATTGTACATCATTCTACACGTGCAGCCTGTGGGCAGACTATACTCAAAAGTCTTACAGTGCCCTCCGAGTCCAATTCAATAATGCATTCAGGGTGCTGATGGGGCTGCGGCGATTCTGTAGTGCATCAGGGATGTTTGCTGACCATCGCGTAGACTGTTTTTACGCTACGATGCGTAAGAGATGCGCTTCCCTGGTGCGTAGAGTACGTGGCAGCCCCAACAGCATTCTGAGTATGATCGCTAGTCGGTTGGACTGTGGTTACATCAATCATTGCAGCGCCATTTGTCATGGGATGGCGCTGTAATGATTGCTGTATGTTTCTTGTTCTTTTTTTTGTGAATAGTTATACTAACACTAGGCTAAGAACATTGTTACTAACAAAATGGACGCCATGGTCTGAAAATAAAAACAATTATTACACTTATTAAAGTAGGTTTGTGGTTGGTAGTCACAATGAGAATACTCACAAAACACAGTGATGGCGATATTATGCGAGCGCGTCTCGCCAATGGCGTTGGAGGCGGCACAAGAGTAGCGGCCAGCGTGCGCTCGTAACGTCTCTTCTACGGTTAGCTGGTGACCTGACGTGTGCTCGCCCCAGATACTGCCAGGACGAATCTGTATATCCTGAAAATCATGTATAATTTTGCAAACAAAAGGTAATACTTAATCCGCCATATCTGATTAGACTAAAAAGCAGTCTGTGATGCAACTGGGATAACGCTATTAGGCTGATGATAATAATTCTGCTGGTGGATTGAGATTTCTGATCTGAGGACCTTTGTTAGGGTTAACGCCTAAGTAAATTAAAGCAAGGTCTTAGAAGAAAACTTACCAACTGAATGAAAAGAAACAGAAATGGATACATGGTCTTTGAAAGTACACAAGTAATGAACAGTGGAATATTCATATTGTTATTAAATACCTAAAAGTACTGTACTACTTGAAATTACATTAAAATACCAGGTGAACCGTTCAACGGGCGGGTTGGCTCTGACTTCACACTCGAGCTGCAACCCATCCAGTTCCACAACTTCGTTAGTCTCATCATCGCCTAACTTCAATACGTCCACTATTGGACTATCTGCAATAAACACCAGAAAACAATGATACAATAAAAATATTCTACCACATATTCATAATCCCATCTAGTCCGAAACTAAGCATTGATAATAATGGATAAATATACATATATATTTTTTTGTTAATAGATACATGTTTTTCATACATAGAATCACTCAGACCAAGACAATTCATGCACACAAATGTGATGTGAGCTGAGAGGAAATCGACCGGGTTGACAATATTCATTTGCTAAGAAGGTTGAATATTTTGTTTCGCAATTATTATTATAAAACCTATGAAATAAAATTACTATACGATTGGTTTTCCATCCGTCCGGATTTGTCCTAGTTTGAAAGGCGTCCGGAGCCGTCTGGCCGGGGTTATTGAAAGTGTCCAGTGTGAATAAGCGATAAATAGAACTTTTGCAGGGTTGTCTGAGGAGAAAACCATATTTCACCCAAATGTCCGGAATTTTCGGCGTGTTTATCCGGAGTCTGCAATTTAGGTGATGGCAGCCCTAGTTTCATATGATCAATTTGTTACAAAATACTTTCTTTTGAAATCTAACTAATTGGTCTATTGGAACGAAACGAGAATAATAAATATGATAATTTCTAGGGGCTACTCATATGCTCCATATAAAAGAATTAAAAAAATTGAACTGATTTTGTGTAGAAAGTAATCCTATGACTTTCCACTGTAGCAAGGTTTCTTATATTTCTCGTATTTTCCTTAACCAATAGACTCGTCAGCATTAGAACCCTTCTCCACTTTTATTATACATTATTAAACAGTAACGTATATTTATTGTAATTTCTTGTCTTTATTAATTTTTCCTCGTGTTTTGAGCATATAGTCTAGCCTATTACCACTTACTATCAAATCCTAGTCTGTAAGCGCTAATGAAAGCGTGTACTTACAAGTAACATTAAGTGTAAAAAGGTCTGCCTTAGAGCCCCTGTTGGGCGCCATTACAGGGTTAGTGGCGACGCACGCTAGCGTCGCACCGTTGTCGCCCACCACTGGACTCAGCTCCAGGAATGAAACTGCTGTTAGCGAAGAGTTGTACCAGGTCTAGAAACGAAGTACATATTATATACTATTTAAGATGATTTTAAATACAAAAAGCGCTGCTAGGCATTGGATCGCAACCGAGACAGCGCTAGGAGGATAATGACGATAAACATATAACAATATATTAAGCTTTGAAAGAAAATGCACATATAATATACAAAACTTTAAAATTAAGTAAACGGAACTACTATTTAATATATGTTTAATACGTACATATATTATTAAACACATAATCAAGTTCTGTTTGTTTCAAAAAAGCATCAGATTTCCCATAGAAATTGAGTGATACGCAAGTACCTACATATTAATAAAGCCATTATAAAAGCACTGTGCATTAGTGATTATCGTCCATTCACTATACAAACCATCTGGCACTTAAAAGAGATTAAACCTACGATAGAATAAAGACATTTAAGTTAATATCTCCCATGTCGTATAATAATATATTATTTAAGTTTATTAAAATTCATCCAGACCCAATTAATATAGTTGCAAAACGCTAACAAATATGACCTTCTTTCGCTTGGCATATTTGAATAGGCAGGTCACAACTTAACCAATAAAAGCGGCATAATAGCCAAAGCTTTTAAAGTTTTTGATGACACAAAAGCTTCATTTACTAATTGGATAGCCTGCAGACTAAACAAAAGCAGTGCTTAGACTTATTGGGTAAGGCTGTTTTCCGATACTTCCATATTTTTCTAGTTTACTTATCACACCCTAAACGCGTGAGCTATTTCCCTCGAGAAAAAATATATCGCAATAATTTTCTTTGATTTATTAAGTTTTCTTCTTGGCATCGTTCATAAGTTTTCAAATTTGGTTTGATATTAGAATAATTGTTATATTATTACCATCGCAAAAGTTGCATTCTTATTATACCTAATTGAAGAACATATCTACTTATCTGACTTATGCGACTCCGAAATAGTGGCGGATCCAAGATTTTCGTTTGACGTAGAGATGGGCGGGCGGCATAACTTGGTTTGTAGAGGAACAGCTTTTTTTTTAAATCTTTATTTACTAAATGTCAGGGGCTTGATCACTCAGTGATCATGTCGCCCCCATAGGAGAATATAATAACATAGAAAGCACAATATTACGATAACACAAACACAAGAAAACTACAAAATTTTGTTAGATTATGATCTAGCTTTTAGTGCACTGCTTACAATAAAATAGATAGATTTAGCCTGATCTGACAAAGGATCAGACAAAATACTGTTACAGACCCCGATAGACCTTAAACAACAAGCCCTGTCTGACTCAAATTTTCGTCTTTCAACCTCATTTCGCACACATTCCACCAAAATGTGGTAGACATCTTCCCTCACATTGCAACTGGAGCAATTGGGTGTAGATTTCTTTCTCATCATGAACATAAAACTGTTTAGTGGCATGTGTCCAGAACGAACTCGCAAAGCAGTTACAATACTTTGTCTAGATAAATTGGAACTCGCAAACCAAATTGAACGACAAGGACTTGGCTGTAAAGTTTTGTACCATATACCAGCAGTCCGAGACCTCTCATCAAAGTATTTATTCCAAATTTTAAAACTGTTCTCTCTAACAGCAGGTAGAAGATCCTTGTAATAAGGTAAACGTGTCACTGGAATCCCTAACACTAACGCTTCTTTGGCTAAATGATCAACCGTCGTATTCCCCTGCAAGCCAATGTGTGTTGGTATCCATTGTAAAACGATGTTTTTGTCGCTTCTTTGCAACTCTAAAATTGAGTCCAAGATACTATAGGCTATCGGCATACATCGAACAGTCGAAGTACACCGGGCCAAGTGTTGAAGTGCACTCTTGGAATCGGTAAGGATGACATAGTTTCTTGCATGAGTTGACTTGATGTATGACACAGCTTCAGCTATAGCTATCAGTTCTACAGCCATAATGCAGATATGTTGTGTTTTTATTTGAAGACTAATGAAGCTGTTTTCCTAAGGGTCAAAGAATGCAGCACCAGCAACTTGTTTATCCTTCAAGCCATCCGTATAAATGCTATAAAAACCTGAATAGTTCTTATTGAGAAATTCCAAGCATATATTATAAAGGTCTACTGCACCGTATTGATGTTTCGACTTGTCTATTACTTCGATGAAAGGTCTTACCACGTTAGCTAAATTCACATTGCTCACCCATGTATCAAAACCAAAAAATTCCAAGTCTTTACTAGTATGCAACGGGATTGCTTTAAAGTGTTCACATGACTTGAGAATAATAGGAGCATTTCTACGCCGCGAATTAGAAATAGGCATTAGATTGTATAACTGCATAATTAAATCAGCAATCTCACTGCCTTCGAAAGATTGTAATTTAAGTCAACACTTTGTAGCCAAAAAATACCTACGCACATGCAGTGGTGGGACACATAACTCACTTTCCATGGCGTGCACCGGAGTACTTCTAACAAATCCGCCTACTATTCTCAAAAACTGGTTCTGTACTATTTGTAGTTCATTTAAGTGAGTATTACAACTAGAACTATACAGATGGCTTGCGTAATCCAATCTACTCCTAACTAAACTAATGTATAAGCGTCTCAAATGTATGGGATGTATGTCCCAATCACTACCTGATAGCACTTTAAATATATTTATATAGGATGAAACTTTCTGCTTAATTTCATTAATGTGTTTACTCCATCTAAGCCCGCGGTCAAACCACAGTCCTAGATACTTAACACAATCTACTACGTTTAATTCGAAATTATTTATTTTTAGTTTAGGTGATTCTCGAAAAAACTAGTTTGAAAAACGCATACTTTACTTTTAGGAGCAGAAACATCTAACCCAATATCGCTAAGTAAATGGAATATTTTGTCTAGGGCCAACTGTATCTTTCGCCTAGCGTTATCCCAGTTTCAACCTGGGGTCCGCTTACTAGTCTAACCGGATTTTGACTGAATATTAGCTTTTCCACGGAGCGACTGCCTGTCTGACCTCCGCAACCCAAAGGGATAGCGATATTCCATGGTTTAGACTAGTGTCAGTTTATTCAGATATAGGTACTGACTCCCTATAACGACTGTCAAAGATCTTCATGACAACCGGGACCGACGGCTTAACGTGCTCTCCGAGGCACAGGACAAGCGATAATTAATAATTCAATACGCACATAACTCCGAAAAGTTATTGGTAGGATTCGAACCCGATACCCTTTGCATGGCAGTCACAACAGGGCCAACTGTATATTAGATGATATATTTTTTATGTCACGCCCAACAGAGTAGACGACAAAGTCATCGGCATATTGGGAAATAAATATATTGTTCGAACTAACCGATTTACAAATATTCATAGTGGCAATATTAAATAAAAGTGGAGATAACGGATCTCCCTGAGGTAATCCACGTCCAGTCAAACGACACATGACCGAGTTGGCCACACAAATTTTTTGAGTTTTTTCTTTTAGAAAATTCCACAAATCTTAATATATAAAATCCTTGCGTTACTGACTGACTGACAGACACGCTACAGCCGAAACTATTGGGCGCAGGAAGCTGAAATTTGGCATGTATGTTCCTTGGAGACCGTAGGGGTGCACTAATAAGGGATTTCCCGAAATTCCCACGGGATTGGCCAAAACGGGTAAAAAAAATGCAGGCGTAGCTGCTGGCGTCCTCTAGTAATTACATAATTTTGACCCAACGCCAATATTATCCATAATTTCAATTAAACTTTTAACATCAAGGTTACTATCAATATCCAGAAAGCATCCTATAATGCACTAGGCACTATCAATATCCAGAAAGCATCATATAGTTGATAATTTGCTTAAAAATCCTATTTGAATCCTAGTCACTAAGCCTGTAAGATTATCCAGTGTTGAACGACATTTCCTAAACCCTGTCGTAGGATGTGATAAGATGTGGTTCTTTTCTACGTACCATTCTAGTCTTTTGAGTAAAATGCCGTGAAATACCTTACATAGACATGAAATCATAGCCATCGGTCGCAAGGATGATAGACTACGTGAATCTCTTCCAGGCTTAGGTATCGCGATTACAGTTATATATCGCCACTGCCTAGGGACAAAGCCATTAGAATAGAAACTATTGTATAAATTAGTTAATGTTATCTTGCCAATATGGGGTACATTTTTTATCATAGAGTATGAGATATGGTCGTCACCGGGACATGTGTCTTTCGAGCGAATACAATTCCTGTAATTCTATTGGAATTTCTAATTTGTAGTTACATGAAACAAGCTGCAGTTTGCAAGGGGAAAAAAATCCGGAGCCAGAGTTTGTAATAATTTTGTTGCTCTTGTTTTATCAACATGTTGTCTATTAGAGCCGATACGGCTCTTAAACCATTTCATTTTGTACCACACTTCTTTAGCAGAACAACTTTGGTCAATGGAGGAACAAAATTGTTGGCAACTTTTTCGTTTGGCATTGCGAATTAAGTTCTGTGCAACGCGAATTTTATTCCGTAAAGTATGTAGGTTTACTGGAATGGGATTATGTCTAAATCTTTTTAATGCCAATCTACGTTCCGCGACCGCTTTTAAAATTTCAGGTGACCAATAAGGCTTAGGTGAAAATTTGGTACTAGGGTTAAGATTAATTTTAATATTTGGTATGTGTAGATCTGCTGCTAAGTACATGAAGTCTACAAACGTGTCATATGCCTTTTGTAAATCGTCATACAGTTCCACACCCGTAAAAGTTCTTTAAGTAAATTAGTGTAAGAGCTCCAGTTGGCATTTTTATAATTTATTTTTATAACTGGTTGATTTCGTTGTTCAATACTGGATGTAATTTTTATAATCAGATGGTCACTACCTAAAGACTCCCTAAGAACCGACCAACACAGTCGTAGACCAATGTCTGTAGAAGCTAATGATATATCGGGCGAAGATTGTTGTAGTATCCCGTTAATTAATTTGATTCGAGTACTCTGTTGATCATTTAGCGTAGTAAGAGAATTATCTAATAAAGCATCGTAAATTTGTGTACCTCTTTGGTCCGTCTTTGCCGACCAGTTCGAATGATGGCCGTTGAACTCGCCAAGCAGTAAAGTTCTTCGCTTTAAGCTGGAAAACAAGCTGTCCCAGTCACCAACTGATGTACTTACGGATGGTGCACAGTACAAGGAAAAGATGTACTCAACGTAGACGCAGTTATACGATCTAACGCCAATCACTTCGATACCCGTGTTACCAACTACTATCGGTATTTCGTGAGCTTGGATTGATTTGTGGATTAAGATACCAACACCGCCATAGCCGTCGCTTCTGTCTTTTCTAAAAAAAATATACCCGCTTATTCTCATGTTTTCAGCAGGCAGAAGCCATGTTTCACTTAGAGCAGCAATATGGATTTTCTCCTGTATTAACAAGTTCTCAAAAGAAATTAATTTGGGTTTTACACTTTGCGAATTCCAATGTAATATATTAAGCTGAATCGAAATTTTATCCATTTAAATAGTCTAGAAACATTTTTAAAACTGGCCAATCTGATATGTTTTCAACCGCTTTTAATATCAACCACTCTAAACAGTGTCGGATAATATATTTGACTTTATTAAAGAAGGTACCACTCCTAAAGAAAATTGCATTGGCTAATTTCGAAAGCAGTTCCTCAAATTTAACCTCCTTTTCAGTCTTCTCTTCTTTTCTAGATGACGAATGCTGTTCCACCGGTTCCGGGCTACTGCTATATATATCCACTTCCGGTACGAATGGGGTAGGACAGCGAGGGATATTCCTTTTCGCTTCAGGTTTCTTAATACATGGTCTAGGTCTAGTTACTGCTGCATAGGTCAACTTCTCTTGGGTGGGATCTCCAACTCTTCAACGGTAGAATAATACGGGCTCGGCTCCATAATATCTTGCGTAAATAATACTGGTTCCTGAGTAGGTGTAGGCCATTTTGGAGGTACGTAAATCATAAGGGCTTTTTTATACGTACAATTGAATTGGGCCATCAAATCCCTTATTTTCTTCTCCTTTAAAAACAAAGGACCTGATCGACCTAAGGCCATATGGGCACCCGAACAATTCACGCACTTAAACGAGCGCGTCTCGCAATTTTGATGTTTGTCTCCACACTTCGGGCACACTAATTTAGATGAGGGGCAGAACTTAACGGTATGTCCAAACTTCCAGCATTTGGAGCACTGTGACACAGGGAACACATAGGGCTCAACCTTAATGCGTAGACTATCGACAAATATGTAAGCCGGTAAAAACGAACCCGCAAAACATAGACGGACTGATTCGCAGTCGCTCCATCCTTCTTTGTCAATATTACGACTCATCAGACGTTTAGCCGATATTAGTTTGGCTGGACTTGGACATGTTACATTTTTATTATGTCCTCGTCAGATACTTCCAAATCAATATTTCTTATAACACCATACGACAAACACCATACGACTTTTGTATCCTCCAACCCTTTTTACTCAAACACTCATCCGACATTAAGTTTGCAGCGCTAGATTCATCCGTCATGTCTAATCTGATTTTATATGGGCTGATGTATTTGACTCTAATTATGTTATTAACCTTAATTTCATCAAAAAGCTTCGCCAACGTGAATTTCTTAGGCAATTTATCGTTGCTTGATATATATATTTGTATGATATCCTCTTTCAATTTCTTTTCTCTCCCTCCAACAACAGTCCATTCTTCCTCATCTCGTGTCCTCTTCATCTTTTCGTTATTTTTTTCGGTTTGTGTGAGTTCAACTAATCTGCTTTCTTCTAATTCAACCATTTCTGTTACATTCATATATTCATTCCGATCCGAGATATCATCGTCTACGTTATGTTCTAATAGTTGGTTATCCATTAGCAGGTAAAAAAAGGTCCATTGTATCGTTACTTCTCAAGTAACGGCCGGCCGACCTTCTCGGAATTGCGCCGCGATAACAAAAGAATATAGTGAACAACTTATTTAAATAATACAAACGTGTATAACACAGCTGACCCGTGCGGTTGCCGTATAAACACTGAGGAACAGCTTGACTGATGTTGTGTGTGGGTTGTATCAAATGAAACACTAAAATGTCTCTGTCATCTGTCATGGTAAGATCCAAATGGTTTTGGGAGGATGACTTGCACCTCTTATCCTAGATTCACTGCTGCTATGGAAAAATGATATAATTTTATTGCTTAATAGTTTTACTCGGTTCCAATGGTGAGTAAAGTACGAGTGATTGAATAACTTTCTAGCGCTACAGAGCTAACGTGTAACGCGTGACCTATCGTGCCACGGCCCAGTGGATTGATGCCTTATATTTATAGCTGATATGATGACGTTTACCTGGTTACTATGATGCGTGAGGTGCTTGTGGTCGAGCCACCAGGACAGCTCGGGCTGCGGGTAGGAGCCGCGCGCGGTGCACTGCGCGAGCGCTACGGAGCCCGCGCGTAATGCGTCACCTGTTGTGCCGCGCACCCAGTGAATTGTCACGTTGTATGCTGGCACTGGTAAATGAAAAATATATGAAGGCTGTTTCATCAAGGTGAAATAATACTTTCTTGGATAGATTCCATTATAAAGAATAACTTGGTAAAAAACGCAAAAAGTTGTTTTTTCTTATCAAATAAATAAACACTACACCCATGCTTACTGCAAAACTTCACCAGACGTTTTAGCGCATAAGTGTGGGTACTTGAAGCGAGCAAGTAACGTTAAACTTGTTTTGAAAATGATACTAACCTATTTCTATAAGCATCTGTATTTCACTTTTATGAAACTTCTGTATACATAGAAATTGTTCTAGATTAGTTTCTGTGCCCGTATATACAGGATGTTTGGTAATTCGACCAATTCCTGAAGGATGAGTTATATTTGAGGTAATTTGCAACAAATTGATCCTCGTCAACTAGCGATCCAAAATTAACAGTTTCTGAGATATCGAGATTTAAAGATTTTTTTGAAATTTTCCACCTTGGCACCAAAATAATTGAAATTGAAAAAAACTATTCCCTTTTCGGCTTTAAATTGTTATTTTTTGGAAAGCTTTTTAACTAACATATTATCTAAATAAAAGAATCGGAAATATATCTAAAGATTTTAAATCTTCTAAATGAAGGGTCCTAAGTGACGAAGTTTTATATTTTTGGATGATTTTCTGAAAATTAAAACGAATTTATTAAAAAAATATGTACTACACTTGACGTACAAATTAATTAAAAAACATCAAGGGTTAATTATTCATCAATTCATGAATCATTCATCAATTATAATCCAGTTTTATAACAGTGAAAACATACGAGCCGATTTCTTAACAAAAGCAGAAGATTTCTTAAATGAAAATTCGCACAAACTCGATGACTGTTCCTTGATGTCACCATATTTTGAGCGCTCCTCAAAAAATGTCATTAAATGGTCTTAACCGCTTGCTTGCTCCGCGCCGCAACCCACGCCGGCCCCTCTGCCCGGCCACTTGAAAGCGATAACGATCAAATGCCCGCGCGTTTTTATCGCCTCGGCGCGCGGGTCGGGTTCCACACAATCGGTCCTTGTGACTTACTTTGTTTTGAAAGGTTGTCAAGTGTTATATTATTTATGTTTGTTATGAAACTAACTATACAATGTTATCTTTGTTTATTTAGATTACGATTCTGGTGTCGAGTGATGCTCGTTTGAAATTGAGATAGCGCGTTTTA
The DNA here is from genome assembly GCA_944739405.2 of Euclidia mi. Classification (NCBI taxonomy): domain Eukaryota; kingdom Metazoa; phylum Arthropoda; class Insecta; order Lepidoptera; family Erebidae; genus Euclidia; species Euclidia mi. The sequence continues at coordinate 46,314,757 of OX123193.2, forward strand.
GAGTTCGCTTTGTATTTATAAGTTCATACCTCAAAACTTAAAGCGGTGACACATCGTTTTTAATATTTAATTACGTTACTTATATATTAGATAATAAGATAAAAATAAAAAAGTACACTTGTTTATACATATTTATGAATTACAGGCCTCTGATTCCAAACCATTATCTGGCGCCGCGCGGCGTAATTTATGTTAAATTTGATAAGGCCATATAATGCACAAATAACACTTTTAAACATACAAATAAATAAACACTAAATAAGTAGTCTCATATTATTTTAAAACAAAAAGAAATCATATGGATAGCATTCACCACTTCTGAGTAATATGAACTTTTCTGAAACAGTTCCCATACTCTCAGTAAAATCACTATCGCCCGCCAAAATCTACTTAAGGTCTCGAAAAAAGTCAAATCTTATATTTCATGCTGGAATTATTATATATACGTGTTAGTTATTTACATACCTTGATAAACACAATAGATCTTAAAGAATAAAACTAAATTTAACAGAAAAAACAGCACAAATACACTCACACATTCCGCACATTCCGCACCGAATCAACACTCAATGACAACATTGACAACGAACGTTTTATTTTTAATTTCTCTATGGAGTCGAAACTCGACTGGGATTAGTATGACGGGAAATTTAACGTAGAAACGAGATACATAATACAAACTAAGCCATAGAGCGACAGAGACGAGTATATTTCACTCTTTCGACCGCGGGAGCCATGTCATATACAGTATGACACGGGCAAAGTAGACTGAGATGCGATGTTATATGCCATATAACACGGGCAATTTAGTGTTTGAATTTTGTTATATGCCATATAACACGGGCAAGCAAGCGGTTAACTACCAATCTCTTACACAAGTATTTCATGGCTGTCGACTTCAGTAAACGTGATGACGTCACTCCATACATTTTGATCATTTCCCCATACATCTCAAGACCCGATTCAGAAAACATACGGACATATATTACGTCACTCAAACACTTGACGCGGCGAAGTTTAATCGAGAACGGGGAAATGAGAAGTCGTTGTAAGGACACTGAACTGCAAATCAATATGCTAGATATCGATTGTCGCCCAAATAAAATATAAGAATGCCGTCAGACGATCGCTTATTTCCTAGAACTCGTAGTATTTAATCTGCAATTAAGATGATCGCTAGCTGTTTTTTATAAGCTAGCTGGACTTGTGCACTTTTAGCCTTCTGGAGATACCAACCAGTCGGTTTGTGTGTATGGTCGGTCGGCCATGCAGAGGGTATCGGGTTCTTATCTAGGGCACGCACCACCGACTTTAAGGAGTTATTTGTGTATTTAATTATTAATTATCGCTTGCCCCGTCCCTTGGAGAGCACGTTAAGCCAGCGGCTCTGTCCATCATGAAGATCTTTGACAGTCGTTATGGGCAGTCAGTAATTCTGACAAAATGTACACTAGTCTCAATCATGGAATATCGCTATACGTTTGGATTGAGGAGGTCATACAGGCAGTCGCTCTGTGGAAAAGCTAATATTCAGTGAAATCCACTTAGACTTGTAAGCGGATCAGGAATACAATATACATAAACTGGGATAGCGCTAAGCTAATATTGTACATTTCTGAGAACCATTTACGTTCATAAAAAACACTTTTTATAAGGATAAAGATCTTATGTCAGACATAATAAGTATAAATAGGAATAACTTGTGCAAACTTTGGTTTTTCGGTATTGGAAATAAAATAAGAATTAATATTAGACTGTCGGAGGTGGTGTCTGATGGCTCCTACACTTGTTCGAATACCTATACCTACTCATTGAAATCGCAGTGTCTTATGACGTCCCGATTGAATGTGGTGAAGCTCTTAGATAGGTTAGCTCCTACGTATTGTACATCTTCGTCTTAGTAATAATCTTAAATAACTTCCTTAATAAGTTAAAAATTTTCTGAACTTTTTCATGTTATAGATTTCGGAAAAAAGAAAAAGCAATTTCTAGTTAATATCCATTTCTCGACTTTGATACCTTGAGACTTACTTGGGTAATTGCTTAGCGTTCGATGCGAACTTATGAGAACATTATTTTGTAATACTTATTGTTGAAATTTTAGTATCTAAGCGTCACAAGGTCGGTGTGATCATCAGCCTAGTTTTGTTAATAACCTGATCCACTGCTAGCCAAAGTCCTCTTCTGATTATGAAAAGGATTAGGCCATAGTCCAATACGGAAGTGATCTTATTCCCTCTTATTGAATGATAGCAAGTGAGATCTCATTGCCTCTTATTGAATGAAAGCCGGCGAGAAAGGGACGAGGCGAAAGCATTTGTCACAGTCGATTAACAGGTGTCGTGAGATGCCGCTATTCCGCAGACGGGCATGGACGCCACGCTAATAAAACTGCACTTAACCGCCTGTTAGCCGCAGTTTCATGGCCTCCTACGTAATTACATTAGCCATTTTAAAATTTTAAAACGTAACGTAAAGTATCTACAATTTAGGGTAGCATTAGCATTCATAATATACAACTGAGAAGAAGTTATTTAAACCTCGTTGCGGAAAAGGTAAAACAAAAAATATTTAATGGTGTCCAGATTTTCTTAGCCATTTTACTACAATGTACCACTTGTAAACGAACCCTTTATAAAATCATGTAATCAAACATTGTATTGTTATTAGGCTTACTTACAATTTTTTTACTATGGTTCCCTCAGGCCGATGTTAAGAACCACAGGTATAGTCCATTATCGGACTTGTGTATAATGTACTTTTAAGATTGACATCGAAGTTGACACGACAAAATTAAAGTAATTAGTCGGGCTGCATTCGAACTCGTCATATTTTTTCGTCCTGAAGACATTTTTGTGACCAGATAATACCTCAGTCGGGAGTATTCCTTGTACAGCAACCCATTGAAACCATAGTTACAACGGAAACAGTTAAAATACTACGAAACATAACAATGATTTATGGATTACGCCTGTTTAGACCGGAGCAGACCCACAACATTCGGTATGCTGTCTGCGGTGAGGTAGCACATGGAGTGTGGTTGAGACATTTACCCAACAATAATGATTATATTATCGTCCTGCGACAATCTACACACGTGTATAATCGTGAACTAGACAGAGTCTGTACTATGGTTATCGGACTACTGATATACCTACTTAAATATTTAAAAAAATATTCATATTATGGAAATTTTAATTTAGGTACAGAAAGTACCATCAAGTTCATAAATGATTTGTCTTTGAGGGGATTCAAACCCGGCTCAGCAGTCAAGCAACAATCGCTACACCAAAAACAGATTAAAAAAAATTAGAGCCCTCTTTTCGATTGAAAAGGATGAGTTTGCGACTATGACCACTGGCAACTCGTAAGAAATAGTAAGCCTTTTAATGTTGGCATCGAATCTCTACTGCTCTTAGTATAATTAATAAAAAATATACTTACAATATAGCTCAATTTCTAATGTTGCGACGATAGGTGGCGCTAAGTGTGTGTTGGCGGCCCTACAAGAGAGGGCGGCGGCGTTGTCCCTGGTGAGAGGCAGATAGAGCTCGTTCTCTCGCACTGTGGGGATGTCGCTGTCGCCGTCTGACGCGTCTACTAAAGTGTCGCCGGAGTACCAGCTGATGCGGGGTGGAGGACGACCTAGGGTAAAAAAATTCTTGTATCAACGTCATCATCCCAAACTAAAAACACCTATCCCAACCCGGTTTTAACAACATTATAAACTTTATGGGAGCCATTAAAACAACCGAAGACTATACATACATACCAAACTTCTTCCTAGATTTATATCTTTTAAAAAAGACGTCGTCCTCCTACAAAGTAATAAATTTTTCATTTATATAACAATTGTTGCAATGAATTTTAGAGACAGTCTTCTCGAAAGAGATAAATGAGTCTTAACATGAATATAATATATAAATATATTCATCTTTAGTCTCCGTGTAATTAATGTTAAACAGGTTAGGACTAAACCTCGATTTATATTTTAGTCTACGCTTTTTAATAAGCCGGCTATGGTTTATTTCTCCTCTAAAGTATCAGTATTCGGTCAGTGAAGTGGTATCAAGTACCATTGAACTGATACCACTTGCAAAGTTTTAGTGCCAAGAATTCTGCTAGCAGGAAGCTAATATCGACTTTCAAGATCCATTGAAATTTAAAGCTCTACTTGTGTTAATAGCGAATAAAAGGTTAATCAGTTCACTTAGTCATTTTAGTTAAGCTTATCCCCTGTACTGCAGAAAGCACCAAAAGTAGATATTCACGCAATTTAAATAACGTGTAAATAGGCACATTTTGTGAACAGACTTAGCAGATTCTTTTTTTATTACATTAATACTGAGTTACTGTCACTAGCGGCGTCCGTCGGCGCTAAGTCGTTGTACCGATTGTTATGATATTTACAAAGGAGATGCTTAAAAAGTCGGCGACAAACAAACTATTTTTCAAAAATCAACTTAAAGGGAATTAAATTTTCATTAAAACTGTGTATGAAATTACCTCATCATTGTCTTGCCCTGGTCCCAATTTATTTGGGGTCGGCGCAGTATGTCCTTCGCTTCCATACTTCTCTGTCACCAGTCATCCGATCGTTTATCCCTTTCTCTTTCATCTCCATCCTCACACAGTCCATCCATCTTTTCCTTGGCCACCCTCTCCCTTTTCGTCCTTCTACGTGCATTTCTTACCTACGTACATCTCATCTCTTCGCATTACATGTCCATACCAGGCCAATCGATTCCCTTTTACCTTTTCATCAATGGGCGCCACTTTCATACTACCTCTAATGTAATAATTTCTAATTCTGTCCATTCTTGTCACTTCACACATCCATCGTAACATTCTCATCTCAGTAACATGCAATCGTTTCTCATCCATCTTCTTTGTAGCCCAACACTCAGCTCCATACAGTACTACAGGCCTTATAACCGCCTTATACATGCGGCCTTTAAACTTCACAGGCATTTTTTGATCGCATATTGTGCCTGAGATCTGTCGCCATTTCATCCATCCTGCGTTAATTCGTTGCCTAACATCCCAATCAATTTCACCGTCATCTTGCAGGAGTGAACCTAGGTACCAAAAATCGGACCATACTGGTAGAGGTGTACCGCTTAGTGTAACCGGTACAGGACTAGAGAGACCGCCAAAGTCACAGAACATATACTCTGTCTTGCTTTTGCTTATTCTCAGGCCTACATTCTCCAATCTCCTCCCGCTTGCTCTGCACCTTTTGTCCACTCTCTGCCACCAGAACGATGTCATTGGCAAACAGCATGCACCAGGGTGCCTCTTCTTGTATGACCGATGATATAGCATCCATAATTAACAGAAAGAGGTAGGGGCTAAGGGCCGACCCCTAGTGCAAGCCTACGGCCACATCGAATCTGGCTGTGATACCGGCCGCGGATCGGACTTGCGTTCTGCATTCGGCGTACATGGCGTGAATCAACGTCAGATATTTTCCAGGCACTCCTTTCTTCTTAAGGACCCACCACAAGACTTCACAAAGCACTCGGTCATATGCCTTTTCAATGTCCATGTGCAAGTTTTTATGTGCCTCCCTGTATTTTTCGCACATTTGGCAAAGTGCAAATATGGCATCCACCGTACCTCGACCAAGCATAAAATCGAATTGGTTTCGTGAAATCTCATTCTCGTCTTGCAGGCGTCGCTCAATTACTCTCTCCCATACATAGATATATTAATTATAGTAGATATGCCCTCTAGACGAAAATGTATCGGAAACCTGTGTCGCCAGTTTGCCCCTACCACACGGCTACTACTACACATACACTTTAGTAAAATCAATAGAAAAGCAGTCGCGCACACACTCGCAGTTTTTAAATCAGGACGTGCAAAAAAATCAATTATAGACTTTAGCCTGTCAAACATAGAGTTTATTTACCATGCGCCGTCAAACTTACTCACACAAGAACATTTAACGCTATCACGTTAGTAGATCTGCACAAGCACATCACCGCGTCGACCGGCCGCTTCGAGTAGCAGTGGCCGGTCTACGCGATATATTCATTGGCTAGTCGCACGCGACGTTCGCAGTGAACGAAGTACATTGCGCAATCGCCTATGTAGTACTAGATGGTACCCACGTATTGCCAGCAATGTATATTTCTTTTATTTTCTTGCGATAGTATCATTTTTGTCTACAAACTACATAATACTATTGTAATAACTACAATTATTACAAATATCATTTGTATTTTAAGGTTTTTAGACTTACCGGTTAAAAGAAATCCCTTCTCGAGCCACATTACATGCCTGGCTTCTTTTTCTACACGTTATAACAGCGCAAGATGGCTTAATTTGTTTTTTCTCGGAGCTTCGTACGCTGTCGCAATATGAGCGCGATTGTTGACTGGTCAAACAAATTTTGTCGAAATATGAGCGTTTGCTCACACGCACGGCGCGCCTGCCACGCCCACAAGGCCATTCTACTCCTTTTAACTGTTCTGTGCTCCCATACTTTCATACTATGAGACATTAACTTTATTCCCCGATAATTGTTGCACTCTTGGATATTACCCTTATTTTTTAAAATGGGCACTAGGTAACTGTTGCACCATTCCTCGGGTATGGTCTCCTCGTGTAACAACTTATTGAAGAATAAAGCCAGCCACGTCCATCCATCATCTCCTAACGCTTTCTATGCTTCCACTGGTATTCCATCTGGTCCTAACGCTTTCCCATTCTTCATTCCATTAACAGCCATATTTACCTCATCTTTACTTATTTCCTTCACTAAACCAATATTCATCACCTCACTTTCAAGTTTGCCGCTCTAATCGTTCTCTTCATTCATTAACTTTTCAAAGTATGTCCTCCATCTTTCTTTTATTCTATCGTCGTCCATAAGAATTGCTCCTGTTTCGTCTTTCATGCACTTAATATGGGATACATCCTTCGCCTTTCTCTCTCTAGTTTTAGCCATGCTATATAAATATTTATGACCCTCGGGTTTTTCCAGTAACCCGTACAAGTGGTCTAGGGCTTTAGATCTAGCAACGCCTACAGCTTTTTGGCTCTTTTTTTACATTCATCGTATTCTTTCTTCTTACTTTCTTCCAAAGATTCATTTCCTCCTTTCACCAGCTACCATTCCTTAAACCTTGCTTTCTTTTCTTTAAGCGCATTCTGTACCTATTTTGTCCATTTACTCATCTCTTTCCAACACTCATTGGCACTGCTATTATTCATATCGCCCATTTTTAACATTTTATCTACCACTCTATCTCTGAATTTTTCTACACATTCATCCTTCTCCAACATATGCCATCTTATTTTTGGAGGCAGTTGTTGCTTGGTTCTTTGAGAGTTTAGTCGAATCTGAAGTTCAACCATCAGGAGCCTGTGCTGCGAGACTAAATCTTCTCCTGGTACCACTTTGCAGTCTTTGAGCCAGTTGAGTCGATTACGCCTTAGTAGAAAAAAATAATCAATCTGGGTCATGTGGTGGCCGCTATTATATGTAACTAAATGTTTGTGTGTGTATTTGCAACTGCTAGGTCAAAAGCGGCAGCAGCTTGGAGAATTGCTTCTCCCTCACAATGTCGGCTGCCAAATCCCCAACCTCCATGTACTCTTTCATACTCTCCACTTGTTCGTCCCACATTTCCATTAAAATCACCTCCCACAATAATCTCTTCTTTTGTATTATAGTACTTCTTAGTCTTCTTTTGTAGTAGTATTAAATGTGTATGAAATTACCTATCATTATAAAATACCTATAATTTGAATAAAAAAAAAATTAAAGAAAAACAAAAAACCCGACTGCGTAAAAAATAATTTAAAAAAATACGTGACAAAGATAACTTAAATAAAAACTAAAAAGAAAGAAACAAGGCTAGTAGTTTAGAATTCTAATGCAGAACAGAACGACTCACAGTCGGGGCCCATTCAAATTTTACCAATCAAATGTTTCCAAGGGGCCCCGACTGTGAGTCGTTCTGTTCTGCATTAGAATTCTAAACTACTAGCCTTGTTTCTTTCTTTTTAGTTTTTATTTAAGTTATCTTTGTCACGTATGTTTTTTAATTATTTTTTACGCAGTCGGGTTTTTTGTTTTTCTTTAATTTTTTTTTATTTTATTACTTTTTAGTTATTGACTGCTTTTTTTGTTTGTTTATCGTTTATACTTGAAGTAAAAACTTAAATCAATAAGTAGCAACATTAGCGAGAATGATTGTTTTGTTAAACAACTTTAAATCGTTATATATCCTAAACTATTATTTTAAATGAAAAATGATAAAAGGAACCTAAAGATGATTTTAAACGACACCCCACATGACATAGTTCATTGACATATTTTTATTTCATTTTGACAATATGGCGTCTGGTTGACGCTGTGGTGAGTTTTGATAATTGTCATGTCTTTAGTGACACTCGCAAGGTTAAGACGAATCGATTGACGTAAGAATCATCAAAATCGGCCTACGCATTTGGTCTCTAGAACGCCACATAGAAACAAACATACATACATACATACATACTTACATACATAGACTGATAAACACATTACCCTCCTTTGCGTCGCGCAGTCGGGTAAAAACAGTATCCTTTTTAACCATCATGCGGGCAAAAGCTAGTTTTGCATAAAGTTACGATACAACGTCTGACCTCCTATGACCAAACAGCGTAGTACAAGCGTGTCTCCGTCGTGATAGGGGCCCACCCTGCCGACCACCTTGTTGCTCATCTCGTCCATGAAGAACGGCGGGCTCGGCAGCACTGGAATAAAAAGTTACATTTTACCTTACGGAATACCACCTTATATTTCTTTCGACGTTTCGATAATTGTGCGACATAGTCCCGTTACAAAATAAACATGTGTACAAGTTGCGAAAGTTTAAAAGTATTCAGACTACCACCAGACAGAGAAGTGATCATCATCAGCTTATAAAGTATAAACTGTCCTAATGCTGCACAAGGGTCTATTCTCACTATTAGAAGGATAAGAATATAGTCCCTCACGCTAGCCAAGTGCGGGTTGGTACACCAGTACAGAATGTGACAAGGAATAAAATAAAGTCCCTACCACATCCGATAAACACGATAGCGCCAGAATGTACCGACCGGATTAATATACGGTTTTCCTCAATAGGTATAGATATAGAGTGTGATTATTGGAATGTGTTCAAATTAAGCGGGCAGGCGAAGTGTAGTTTTTATTAAGTGTCATCTATATAGGTACGTTTGTTTAGTGAAAATTAGTTTTTAATGTCCCTATATACACACAGTGCAAGAAAAATCTGATAGTTGTTGAACCCAATACAAGAAAATCATAGAGGAGATCGCTCGGCTAATCGCGGTGAGCTATGAGATGGCTTAAATCGCACTAAGGCCACAAGTTAAGGCTATAAAATCGTGTTATATATAATTCTAACGCTTAGCTTGAAGCTCTTGAAGCTTGCTGTGTATTTTCTGTGTTTATACAAATTATTTCTTTGAGATAACCTTTACAGTCACATAATCTGAATACTTTTTCTATCGTCGCTAACATATCGCAAATAGACGCCTGTAATACGCTTTCGTTACTTTTGATGCCTATTTCATTGGATAATTCACGACTCGATAGATATGCTCAATTCTAAGACCAGACAGGACGCTAGTTTTCGTAAACATTCCTGTTAGAAAATTCAATGGAAGTAAAGCTAGATATATGTCGTGAAAACATTTCTCACAGCCATCCAAATATGAGATGATTTCTGTGAAAGTACTTAATAGAACAGAAGAATGGGAACGACGACATGTACGAGAAATATAATGCCTACCATGTAGTAGAACTAGTCATACTTAAGTGTATCTACGAATGGTGATGTACATATTATCACATAGGTATATATATTTTGTCTATAAAGTGAGCTACTGCATTACTATCATCAGTTTAAGCATAAGCTATGAACGATTCATTTTACCAACTTTGTTTTTTTTATTGCACTTAATTATCTGTTTTTATACATTTCTTGCGTTAGTGACTGACTGGTTGATAGACAACGCATAGCCAAAACTAGAACTAGAGCACGGCGCAAGAAGCTGAAAGGATAATGGGCGGAAGCGTCCCCACCCATCAACAAAAATTAAATGTAGCTCAATTGACACATCATGGCAAGATGATATTTTTTTACTATGTGGACGTTGCCTAAAAGCATTGGGTTATCATAGTAATTAACGTTTAAAAAATATTCATATAAGTACGTATTTTAGAAGATTATTTGTAAAAAAACCTACTCATTTATCTATTCATTAGTGCACAGTGAACATAGACCAGTAATATTAACACTCACTATTGTTATTTGCCTACTATGAGCATTGTAAGAATGAATAATTGAAGAAAATGAATTTAAATGATTCATTAATTTATATTTTACTAGACGGCACCAGCGGCTCCGCCCGCGTCATTTATACATATATTTTTTTATTTTTTTTTTATAGACACACGCCTGTATCCCCGAAGGGGTAGGCAGAAGTGTAATATTACACCCACATTTCGGCAGGAATTTTTAGGTCCCACGTAATAGGGGGCGAGCCTATTGCCGTACCGGTCACATTACTAGACTCCGTGCTGCTACTGAGAATTTCCTAACGGAAAAACCCAATAACACTTTGCCCGACCCGGGAATCGAACCCGAGACCTCCCAATCCCACGCGCACATTTATGCTGCGAGACCAACAAGGCAGTCATACATACATATAAATCTTCCTCTTGAATAATTTTACTATTTAAAAAACCGCATTAAAATCCGTTGCGTAGTTTTTAAGATTTAAGCATACATAGGAACAGACAGACAGAAGACAGACAGACAGAAGACAGACTTTGTTTTATACTATGTAGTGATTATAGAAGGGCAGCGATAGCCTAGTGGAGATACCAACGGATTGCCATGAAGAGGGAATCGGGTTCGAATCCACAGCGTGCACCAATGACTTTTCGAAGTTAAGTGCGTATTAAATTGTTTATTATCGCTTGCCCCGTGCCTTGGAGAGCACGTTAAACTGTCGGTCCCGGTTGTCATGAAGATCTTTGATAGTCGTTACCTGGAGCAGTACCCTCAAATAAACTGATACTGCTCTAAACCATGGAATATCGCTATCCCTTTGGGTTGCGGAGGTCAGACGGCAGTCGCTCTGTGGAAAAGTTGATATTCTGTAATATCTGATTAGACCAGTAAGCGTTCCTCGGGCTCTAAGGCGTGTAAGTCTTGGATGCAACCGGGATAACGCTAGGGCGATGATGATTCATTTATATTCGTTACTTTTCTATTATTAATTCATAATCATTTAAATGTTTAAAATACATAATTTATTTTTATGTAGTTACTAAATCATGTTTTGTACTGTAATATGACCATAATGTTAAAATAACTTACAAGTGTAAAATGAAAATATAGGTTAATTAATAATAATTAATTGTTACTTATTTATATATGCCACGGATTTAAGTTAAAAAAGGATTTTAATCAAGTAGTGGATACTTAAGGTACACATTGGCATCAGCTCCATGTGTGTTGGTATATGAGGACGGAGCCCAAACATTTTTGCCCATAGTCCTTTGACATGTATTTTCACTGGGGACCGTAAGTAGGGATTGCCCTAAATTCCCATGGGATCGGAAATATACTGTTAAATAAAAAGTGGTGCAGGCATCCTCTAGTTGATAATTGGCATTATCCTGATGATAATTGGCTTTATGCACTTCTACTTTATACGTTATTTTCGTAACAAAGCTGCAACGTTTTTGCTCCACGTATTAATATATACCTTTTTGTTAGAGACGTCGACATGCGTAAAAACATAAGCATGAATATCAGTTTTGTCACTAAGTAAGATAACACTAAGCTACGCTGCCGAATGTTTTTTCATTCTGTTTTTACACTCGTAAGAAACATTATGTTCGTATTATAGGACGGTTTGATCCCTTTGTTCATATCAAAGGCGCTACAGGTGTCTTTGAAAGCTTTTCTTACAAACACAAATAATGTTTATGGAGGGTGAACTTATTTGGAACTGTCGAAACATCGTATCGGGATGATACGGTGTAGTTATTTGAGAAAACTGTAGTCGTTACAGCGCTATAATCTTCGATGGTTTTGAAGGTTTTGTCAGAATACTTGCTGTTTTTTTAAGCTGTATAACTAAGCTCGGTGCCTATAAAATAGTTGGATTGGTTAGTACATAAAGTGATCCATGAATGCCGTTGACCCTTGAGCTGAATGAGATTTATTTAATATATAATGGTTGGCACAGCCATCACAGGGTGTTGAGCCCAAACCTTTGACATAGTCAGAGATCTTTTATGCACACTGTTCATCCGTAACTGGGGCATTTAAACAAAATTACACAACTAACTTATGGTCTGTGTCATTTTATTTGCATTTTTCGGAGGCACGGTTTACACACATAATATTCACAGAAGATCCCAAGCCAAATCTGTCCGTGAAGAAAATCGTTTTGACGGAAACTATCTGAGAAGATAGGAAATAACATCTTCATCTTACGTGAAAAACTAATGTAGAGATTGCGATTAGTGTGGGCAGCTTCGGGAACAAGCTATACATTATTTATTTTTAATTTACAGCACGTGTGATTTTACTCTGAACGAAAAACTTTTTGTATTTGAGCTTGAGGAAGCTTGTAGTCGTATCAAAACCTGTACCACGGTAATCTTAATATATAAAATCCTTGCGTTACTGACTGACTGACAGACAAGCTACAGCCGAAACTACTGGGCGCAGGAAGCTGAAATTTGGCATGTATGTTCTTTGGGGCCCGTAGGGGTGCACTAAGAAGGGATTTCCTGAAATTCTCACGGGATCGGGCAAAACGGGAAATTCGAAAATATTTGCGTGCGAAGCCGCAGGCGTCGACTAGTGTTGTATATAAAATCACTATGCATGTACGTTTTACAAAATAGAGTTTCATAGAAATACCATTCATCCATTTCTGGCAAGACCGTATGGCCTTACGAGTCTTTAGCTATATCGCTTACCGTACCCTTTCGATTATTAAGCCACCACAGCCTTAATATCTCTTTGAAATAGCTATACACAGGCATCACTAGGCGAATATGAAATTCATATTTTATGCATGAACGAAAATACGTGAGTAAACAAACTTAAATGTAGTTTGTATTTTCGAGAACGCAAAACATGTAGGTAAGTATAAGCAAATAAGAGGCTTGCTCCCTTTAAGAGTGGCACGAAGATTTACCTACTTTTGTTGTTTGTATCGAAATTATTTGTTTCTATCGAAAAGGATAGGAAAAAAACGACCTAAGTGATACACGCATCTCGTCAATAAAAATACTAGGTTGTACTAGTGATTCAAATGTATTGCAATGATACAGATATAAAAGCTGACTGCGTGAATGGCGATGTAGTTTTGAAGTGGTCGCATCACCTCTTAAAACTGCGCCGGGTGTTGTGCTTTCGAATATTCGATATCCGGATAGAAGTCAGTGATAAATATATAGTTGTTTCAAGCCGAAGTCTCCCGTGTCAACATTTACGCCTAGTACCGGTGATATATCGTTTTAGATCCCATAAGCAACAGCGAGTAAAAACAGTACATTATGTTACAAGATCCTTTTCGCAGTCCACTGCTGGACTTAACCCTCTCCGAATTTGCTTTACTGTTGCACTATGGGTCAATAGGAGGATTTGCCCGACTATACCATGCTGGCTAGACAGGTTTGCGTTGTGTGTTTTCTATAGATGTCTCTTACAGCACCCACGAAATGAAAAGGGGTAACTTGTGACATTTTGTATTCTTAATCCGACATCACTCTGACTTAACACACATTGGGACGAATTACAAGACGCTATAAAATCTAACTTACCACGTTTTTATTCCATAAGTATTTACTATCAGAAAACTCAAATAATTCTATCTGCAACATAGAAATGGAAACAGCGATACTTACCGCAGTCATTATATCAAACGTGTCAAAGAAAGAAACACAGTAGAATGTTACACAAAGTCAATACTCTCCTCAAATTTGTCGTATAAAATTAATATGAACAAACCCTTCAAACATTCCCATATTATGATTTGGCAAATATAATATATTTTTGAATCCGAAATTTATTTAAACTACGTCCAATATCTATGTATTTTAGATATTTAATATGACATCCAATCAATTTGATATTGTAAAACTAATATGCGTACAGTTTGCTTACGTTGACCGTTGTTTTTTATAATACCTAACATATTCATAGAATATTTTTGTTAATATTTGTGTAGTTTACATTTTATTTAGAAACAGAGCGGTGTCGTCACATCCGTGAAAGTAGTAACAATAATTTGTCTAACAGAGCTTAAGCATCTCACGAAGTTTCACGTGACCAAAGTGCTGGTCTAATCTTTGTGCCAAGGATCTAACTGCCACACAATGTGGCATTTTGTAAGCATTTTATCATGTCCCTCGATGACAGTGATACGCAGGCTACAACGACGACAACGATACTAAAAAGAAATAACCTAATAAGTAAGCTATTTAGAGAGATGATAATTTTTAATTCGATGACAAACGCTACCTGGCAGTAAGAAGCTAAACTTACATTTACTATCATACAGTTATTGCTAGTTCTGAGTAAATCAAAATGCACTACAAAATACGTTTTATTACAGTGTCAAGAATGGGGCAACTTTCATAATACCCTAGGCAATACCAACGTAATGACTGTCTAGCATTAAAATGTTGCGCTCTGATAACTTAGTTCAGAGCAAAAGTATCCTGTTCACTCGTACAAGCCTTGCTGTGGGTAGATGGAAATTAAAATGTAAAATGCAATATAAGTTTGAATTATTGAAATAGCAGTTTTTGCAGAAGACTTGGCGCAAATTGCAGCATCCTCCGTTAAGTTTCGGTTAAATTATTTGGTAAATAACCATCACACTATGTTTTTTCGAATTTTGTATCTACTTATCGGGAAGATAATGTCTACCCAGAGGTAATGAAACTCGCCCTTAACACTTTCTTATCTATAGAATACGGAATACGAGGCGTGTAAACCGCAAACGCCATGACGTAAAAGGGGAATTAGATTCAACATTCTATATAGTTGTTCGGGTTTATTTTATTGGTACTATTGAAAAAAAGTTCACATATAATTTATTTTCTGAAAATGAATACTCTACAAATGTGGATAATTTTAAATTTTATTTGGGAAATCCGAAACAAAGAATTGAGAAGATATATTTTTGAACTGATTAATCTACACAAGATAATGTAACCAATGCAAGCAGCTGCAATAATGCGCGGTCTCAAGTTTCAGCCAGAGTCAAAAGTCACCTAACCTTAACCCAGTCGCTGTCGGGCGCGAGACATGGAAAATCAAATGTTATGAATCAAATATGATACACGGGACAGGAAAACTGTTAATGTAAGTAAGTTGCACATTATGGTATACAGGATAGATTCGTCCATTGCTAGTAAAGAGAAACGAGAATTCGCTTTTCTATACTAATGCAAACGGGAAATCGAAGATGGTGGACGGGTTTTGCTGGGTCATCTATCTATACATATAGGTATATAAAATTCAATCTTCGTTTGTTTGTATACCTTTGTAAACTCTGAAATTTTAGATTAAGCATTGGTGGCTTTGGTAACTTTGTTCAGAATTTCCTGGAAAAGTGGTTTGAAAAAAAAAAGGAATAAGCAAAAAGATCTTTAAAAGGCGATATAGGGTTCGCCGGGACAGCTAGTGGTTTTATAAAAATAGGTGGCATCATTTGCCAAGTAAGTATTTTTGAACTAATTATCTTGGCCATATTTCAGAAATCTAAAGCTCCAGTATGTAGATAGATACTGGAGATTTGTTTTGATAGAATCAAAACAAAATGTTAGTAACGATTAGTATCAATTTTATTAAAATATATATTCTTGTATGCGCTCTTGTATCTGTTAAATGTTTTCGTCAGAATTCTGCATTTTTCATTTCAATTAAGTGAGCGCCGGGTGAACTAATTGTTCCGTAGGTAGTTCTATCTTGTAATTAAATGAAAATTGTTCTAGAATGACCCAGTTAAGCGATAGTTAGTATGTAGAGTTCCGTTCTCATTTCTTTAAGCACTTGTTTCTGCCAGCGGCTCTGCCCGTATGTATCAGTTATTGGGACTAAAAACAATAGCCATCGCCAACTGAACTAAGTTAGTTTAGCATAGCTCGCAAAGCCATTTTTCCGTACATTGTGCATCAACCGCAAACTATGCCACCAAAGACTATCAGCTATTCTGGTGTTGTTTATGCTTATACTGGCGTACCTATTACAGCAAAATTTCATGAAAATTCATGCAGTGTTTATTGCGTAAAATAATAATAAACATCTATCCATCTGTGCTCTAAAACTTTCACGTTATAATAGCAGTACCTAATGGGTAGGATTCTTAGATCTAAAAACTAACATCACGATTTTCAGTCTCGTAGAAACCTGTTCATAGCATTTCGACAGTTCTAGCGAATTTATTAATTCGAGAAGTTTTACAATATTTATTTCTTTTTCGTGCGAGTATGTGGCCAATTCAGGTGTTGGAGTTTTGGGACCGCCCCAAGACATGGCTTAACGTTTCTTGTAATGGGACAAGAATCGGGACTGACGGCTTCACGTGCTCCCCGAAGTTTTCTAATAATACACTTGGGATATTGTGCATGTAGGTAATACATACCAATGCTAATCAATATAGGTCAGGGCCAGCCATCAACTGGTAAACTACAAACGGGTTATCTAATCAGAGCGCGACCCAAACTTGTATTTTGAACTTCCGCTAACAAACAAGTTCCTAAGATTATTTACTTATTTAAAATCTTTGATTAGTAAGCCCGAAAATCTTTGATATCCTAATTTATTTGCACATATATTAATTAGAAAACATTAATTAAGTAATTTCTTGCTTAATGAACTTGTCACTATCAGTAGACGATAATAAAGTGACTAAGCTACCAGATACAAACGGAAGTAATTCATTTTTAAATTATATTCATCTGTTAATTATACAATAACTTAAAAATGACGATTATATCTCAGTACTTATTGTTATCAGCAAGATAAACAGTTTAGATATATCGAAACACAAACTGTTGTCCATGCTATAATACTGCGAAGTTGTATCAAAATCATCGTTCAGTAGTTTTAGCGTGGAAGAAGGACAATCAAACAGAAAAACATTCGCATTTATAACATTAGCATGGATTTTTAAGCTGATTCATAGAAATCATTTTTTTATATGAGCGATCCAACAACAAAAGAACAAGGAAACATTCAGATGAATGGATGGAAACTTACAAAAGTTCCGGCATTTCCTCAATAAATATCAATGCCATGAATATCAAAAGTAGGTACATGTATTGTACGTTTAGAATTAAACGTTTCATAGATGCCCGCTTACCTAATGTGAAATATAGGGAAGATCGGCCAATGCCGTAATTAGATAAAGAAATTTTTCTCATCACGATTGCCGTCAGTGTCTTTATCAAAGAAATACAATGCTAAATAAAAGCGGGTCTTACTACATTGAAATCACCTACGAGGTAAACTTATAAGTTTTCTTCAGCCCTCGCAGTCCACGGTTGGACCTAGCCGCTTCTAATGTTGGCGAATTTGACGTACTTGAACCACGATGGCCAGACGTGTTGGTATAGGGTCCGATGTCAAGATTTCCGTCTTTTCCAAAAGAACCTCTATTGTCTGCGTGTATTTACGTAATCCCTTCTTACGACAACCACAAAATGAAATACTTTTAAGTTTAAGGCCAAGTTTCACTACCTCTGGATAGGCTTTATCTTTAAGATATTTCAAAATTAGAATGTAATTATAATTATTATGTCATCTACCAATTAATGGCTGGTTTCAATATTCGATCTATCTATGGATTTGTAGATTAGTAGAGATACATGTTTGTCATATTTTGTGGAGCTTATGTCAAAAATGAATAAAAAGTAAAAAAAAAATGGACAGCTCGAGTATTGAATACAGCGGTCATTCAGCCGGTACATATACGACAGCGTTGAAATTGGCCGGAAATAATCAATAATAAGGGTTTTGTTTTTTCCTATGCAACCATAAAAATACACTCACCGATAATAGAAACGTTGATGCCCAAGTTCCTGGTGGGCGAGAGTCTGAAGTCGACCCTGCAGTGGTACAGGGCCTCGTCGTCCTCGGTCAGCTCGGTGATGGTGACGGAGGTCGGCTGCGCGCGGATGTCGGCCAGCATCCTGGCGCTCGTGTTGAAGGACGGCTCCGACCATTGCTTGTTGGGGATCTCGAAGCTGTTGGCGGGTTTTCATGTTAATTAAGTAATAGGTAGTCTGGCCAGCTAGAGAATACTGCAATGTGTTCTGCAATGCCTAAATGTTCTGGGGACGCAGGCAAATTATTGGAGATATCAAAATTCATAGAGGAAAATGCATCCTTCCTATCCTTGATGAAATCCTTTTTGTCCTCTGCCACATACTGAATTACTCAACTACAAGCCGTACCTTTCCTAAAAAGGCAAAACCCTGTTCCTTTTTTTGATTATCGTCCTATATCCATACTACCATTCCTTTCCAAAGTCCTAGAGCGCCTCATTCATAAACAACTATGCACATTCCTTTCTAAAAATTCTCTCCTAAATCCCTACCAGTCCGGTTTTCGTCCTGGACATAGTACTACCACAGCATTGGTTCACATCACTGATGAGATAAGACTGGGTATGGATAGTGGAAAGGTCACGCTACTTTCCTTACTTGACTTAAGCAACGCGTTCAATACCGTTGATTTCCACATCCTGCTTGGCATACTTCGCTCTATTAACATATCTCCAACGGTGGTTGACTGGTTTCATAGTTATCTGTTTGGTCACCGACAGCGTGTGCGCGTTGAAGACACGTACTCTTCATGGTGTAATACAGCTGCCGGTGTACCGCAGGGTGGCGTTCTATCTCCGTTACTCTTCGCAATTTTTATAAATTCTATATCCCGTAATTTAATTTCGTCCTACCACCTTTACGCAGCTGACTTACAAATTTACTCGCAGGCACCCCTAGAAGCAGTATCAGACGCTTTTACTTCAATAAATACTGACTTAACGCAAATATGTTAGTGGAGCAAAAAGTTCGGCCTCAAGGTAAATCCCTTAAAAACGCAGCTTGTTCTTATTGGCAGTCCTAGGATGATCTCGAGGGTCAATTGGTTAATGTTGCCTAAGATTAAATTCGACGGTAAAATATTACAATGTACAGACCATGTAAAAAATTTGGGCATATATCTGGATAGCAATTTAACATGGGGCCATCAAATACAGGAGACCAGTCGTAAGTTGTTTGCGTCAGCGGGTTCCTTTCGTAGGCTGCGGAATTTTCTTCCAACAGCCACTAAAATTGCGCTTGCTGAATCTTTACTCCTTCCAGTACTCGATTATGCCGATGTCAGCTATCTTGATTTCACTGAGCAGCAACTTGACAAACTTGAGCGTCTCCAGAATTTTTGTATAAGATTCATATTCGGTCTTCGCAAATATGATCATGTATTAGAATTTCGTAACAAACTCAAGTGCCTCCCAATTCGTCTTCGCAGGAATACTCATATTCTTATATTATTGTATAACGTTTTATTCGATCCTAGCACTCCCCTGTATCTCAAAGATCGTTTTAAGTTCCTCCATGACACACATTCAAAGTTCCTGAGGTCGTCAGAGAATCTGAGACTGCACATGCCAACGCATTCAACAAACTTCTTTAGTAAATCCTTTGCTGTCCAGGCAGTGCGCTTGTGGAATGTGTTGCCATTAGAAATTAGGCAAGCAAAATCAATAGGCATATATAAAAAGACTTTAAAACAACATTTCCTAGCTAGTAACTAAGTCATTGTTTATAGCATGATTTTACTATAATATCTAAACTGTAATATTATTTTTATTTTTTATAGACTCACACCTGTATCCCCGAAGCGGTAGGCAGAGGTGTAATATTACACCCACATTTCGCCATTGTATGTATGTATATTATTATGTATGTATGTATATTATTATGTATCTATGTATTATCATGTATTATGTATATTATCACGTATATTAATATATATTTTATTATTTATTTATGCACCGTATGTATATGTTAATTTAAGCAAGTAACTTTATTACTACACCATTGAATTATTATATTTCTCTAGTCTATTTCTGTCCATCCAAAGGTTGCCTGTAAGAAATTGCTTTTAGCGATAAGGCCGCCCATTGTGCATTTAAATTGTAAACTTAACTATTTCTCTTGTCTCTGTAAAATTTCTGTGTATGGGGTACAATAAAGCATTATCTAATCTAATCTAAAATGATGAATTATCGACAATAAAGCGACTTTCCTCTAATTTTATTCATAAAAAATATTGTGAAAAACGTAGAAATTGCCAAAATACAACAGCTTTTTTAGCATTACGACAAAAGTTTTAAGACCAACGTTGAAGAAAATTTATTTTGCAACAAAATACTCTTTCACGTATTCTTTGCGCGGTTAATAGGTTACAAGATAATCAAGAAAAAACAACTGCGCCCGCACTCTTTTCAAGATGGCGGCCGAGGGACAAGAGGTACGTTCCCTCAAATTTAGATCAAGCTTTACACTAGCCCTCCCTACACATCTGTAAAATAAAATTGCGTCCTCTGATAAATGCAACCCCAAATGTAACTTTTCAATGGACTAATACACGATGAAAAGCGACGAGATTATGATTCCAATCCAATAATTGGAAAAAGAAGACACAAAACATTTCTAAACTAGAAGCCAGCTTTACCAATGCATTAACAATACGGCAGAATCAATAAACATCAACGTTTGGATCTAGTTCCTCCTACAATCCTACCACTGTTGCACTTGCGTAGCTAAATTGAGCTGCAGTTACTTTTATCCAATCTTGGGGAATGTTTAACTTAGTTCTTTCAAATTAATGCTCATACAGACTTTTACGACACTCAGAGCACTCTCAGATCAATTGTACCGACCGTGATCTCATGTTGCCAAAGGACTTACAGTTCCAGCTAGCAAACAAATAAGAAGAAACTATAAGCCCGGCGAAGACGACTAGGAATTGGTGGACCTAATGGTAAACCGATACCGTTGCCAATGGACACAAGCAACACCGGTGGAATCACAAGTGCGTTACCGCTATGCTTGGGATGGGAAAAGGAATAGCTGGAGGAGTGGTATGAGGGGAAAGGATAAGAGAACGGGGTCTCCGGCTCCTCCGTTGAGACTGTATACAAAAAAAAAACACCAATAGGTATACAATTTTTTTTGCATGGCCATGTTTAGCTTAGTGAAGTTATCCATGGATGTTTGCTCTCACATAGCGTTACCATTGATGAAACCTTCTTCCATCAGGTTCAAGCACCTCTCCCTGCCCCTAAATTAAATACCAGATACACAGTTGCCTCTCACATTTCTCACACGTCTGCGAGCGATGATCGCAGCCGCGACGGCTGCGTAAGCCGCGCAAATAACCGGTCTTGTAAGTTTAGAAATAAAACCGCAGTTCCACTACCAAGCGGTCACGGGTGAAAATCGCTCCGTGAGTTCTTAGCCTATATCGCTACGCGTCACATTAAAATAATGTCTGTCAAAAATAAGTATGCAACGATATTGGCACTAGGATTTGTTATCTTGCATCAAAACTCCTTAAGGAAATCCCGTAATCTCAGAACGTAGGAGGATTAAAATACCCTATCATTTTTGCATTAGCAGTGCAGGCATTATGTTTTGGCTAGATGGTCGCTGTACAAGAGAAATGCCATCTTAATGGAGTCAACCAATTCTCCCGTGGATTTTGATTAGTATCTGTATGTATTGCAAAGCACTGTAGCACATTAAAGGTAAACGGTAACCTTGGCTAAATTAAATGTGTTTTTGATTTTGCTTACATCATACCAAAAGAAGGACACATAATCATAAAGAAGCTCTATTTACCAAAACGTTCCAGTAAGCCTGCATCCAGAGCGTATATTGACGATCTGTTATCCCTTTATGAGGATTCTAGAGCTTGTGTGAGGATAAACAGTAATACACTGACTGGTTTACCATCGAGAAAGGTGTTAGATAAGGATGTGAAGCGTCGCCGTGGCTGTTTAATCTCTTCATGGACAGTTGTTTGCAAGATTTAAAACATATTGACTGCGGATTAAGGATGAATGGGTTACTCGTCAAATGCCTCCTTTATGCTGATGATCAGGTAATACTTGCGTCTTCAGCGGAGGAGTTGCAGGAAATGGTAGCAATCATGCATGGTGCGTTAGAGAGGAAAGGAATGAAAGTGAATGTAAGTAAAACGAAAGTTATGGTTTTTGAAAAGGAGGAATGCATTACGGCTTGTAATGTTTTGATCGATGGACAGCGAGTGGAACAAGTGAATTAATTTGTATACTTAGGTACGTTGTTTACAAGAGATGGTAAGAATGAAGAGGATATTGAAAGAAGAGTTAATGCAGGTAATAGAGTGAATGGAGTGCTGAAGGCGTTTCTGAACAGTAAAAACGTGTCCAAAAAGGCACGTTCGGCTGTGCATCGAGGAGTATTAGTGCCTACCCATATGTATGGTAGTGAAAGTTGGGCATGGCAGAAGAGATTTGAAAGTAGAATAAATGCTGTAGAAATGGGAGCACTGAGAAGTATGTGTGGTATGTTTTTGACCGACGGAGTAAAGAATAGTGTGATAAGAGAGTGGTGTGGGGTAAAAGAAGATGTAGTGACAAGCATCGAGAAAGGCATGTTAAGATGGTTTGGGCAAATGAAGAGGATGGATGACGAAAGACTGACAAAGAAGATATATAAGGCAAGTGTAAATGGGACAGGACAAAGGGGAAGACCTAGGCGGACGTTCTCTGACCAAATTGGAGACATCTTGAAAAAAGGACAAGTCAGAAGTACCCTTAACAGAAGAGCATGCATGAGAAACTTGATGGGAGTGAGTGAAGCTAGAGAGGTATGTCAGGATCGTTGCAATTGGCGTTCCGTAGTCTCTGCCTACCCCTCCGGGAAACAGGCGTGTGTCTATGTATGTATGTATGTATGAATAAAAGTGCAAGAGTATTATTTATGTTCAAGATTTCGTAAATGCAAAAACCAGAATAACTATGACTGCGCAATGTGAAAAGTCGTATTCACGATATAAATAAAAATAAAATTATTTTTATACCTGTAAATAGGAAGGTTGTTCTTATACCAGACAAGAATCATGAACTCATCGTCAGAGGAATCTGGAGTGGAATCGCACAGCAAAGTCACGTTTCCTCCCTCTAAGGCTTGCACGTTGGACACAGGACCTATAACAAAGACACACTTGGTATTCTGGGAATATCCTTTGCCATTGTCATCCGAATACAATTTAGTAAGTTTTATACGTGTATGCGTATAACTGATAGCTGACAAAGGTAAATTCCTATTTGTAGCATATGCCCTAAATACATATATCTGGGTGGGATTCATGCCTTATCTATTTCAGGCTGAGAATTAATAACGGTCGGTTAACTCAAAACTGTTGGTGTGGGTTGATCACCATGTTTCTGAATCTGGAAAGTTATATCTCCATATTTATCCCACAGTATGTAATATTAAATCCATCTTCTACGGAAGTGTTAAAAGCGTTAGCGTTGTAGCTTGAGCGAACAGTAACGTGGTATATTGCCAGCCATGCTAATCTGAAAATCATGCAAATATAGAATAATCTAGTCAAAGCTTTATTCGCACTTTCATATTGATGCGGATTTTTTAATTGTTATGCTTTTCGCTAAAACTGAATGGCATAATCTTAATATATAAAATCCTTGCGTTACTGACTGACTGACAGACACGCTACAGCCGAAACTATTGGGCGCAGGAAGCTGAAGTTTGGCATGTATGTTCCTTGGGGACCGTAGGGGTGCACTAAGAAGGGATTTCCCGAATTCCCACAGGATCGGCCAAAACGGTAAATTAAAAAAAAATGCAGGCGTATCTGCTGGCGTCCTCTAGTTTTTTATAAATTTTTTGCATCAATAGTGTAAGAGTTATGTTTTCCGAACGGCACTCGATATTCTATGCTCCCAGAAAACAAAAATGAATCAAGTGCTCAACAGGCTTTAAGAAAATAATATACCTATATTAGGAAGATAAAGCTCACCATCAACGCCAGGTATAAAAGCATAGCCGGTGGTGCAGATCAGAAGGAATAGGTATATGGGCGCCGGAGTGAGGCGCATCCTACGGCCCATCCATGCTCCCGCGCTGCCCTCTCATTGGTCGATAGAACCGCTTGTTCCGCGCATCCCCTAGTAGATGCGCAACTTACATCAGCTGTGTGACATTCTCATGATCTTTGAAGGTAATATCTGCAAAGAAAGAAAAGTGTGTTCAATGTTAGGTAGTTATACTTTTTGTAAATACGAATTCTAACTTGCAGTGTTCTGAGTTGAAAATCACTCGGCTGGTCAATAGGTGCATAGAAGTGCCAGTTTGACATCACTAGCCTAACACACTTCTACTCATCTCAATGCTACTTGGATGCGCCGATATCGAAAATTGTGTCTCGCATTCTCTCCTTCTCTGGACACGTGTGTACATGAAAAATTGAAGGTATATGTCCGCGCCGCAAAGCTTCTATGCCATGGACGGAGCAAATAAAGTCTGACGAGCGAGTCCCTTTAAACGACTGCAGCAGGGTTGCTTTTAGCAGAAAATAATAGTAAGTAGTCGTGAAGCAAATCACATCTGTCCTTCAGCATGACGGCCACGAACAATCTGCCGCAACGGATAGGACGAAAATAAGGAGTACGGACTGAGGCATTGGAAATATACCGTGATAACCAATATACTAATATTGGTTTCCACGTTCATCACTATTTTCAATAAAACAATACATACGAGAATTGAATAGACCAAGATCTATTAAGTATCAAGTAATGTCACATAGGTAGAGCCATAACTTGTTTCTCTAAGTTGGCAGCACAGTGGTCCTGCCAACTTAGAGAATTTAGTAATAGTGCTTAGTGAAGGAGAATACGCATTTAGCGTTTAATGTTTATTTTAAAGTTAAAACAGTGTAATTTATTGCATTATTCTATTAAGTGAATTATTTTATTATAACTCTTAACAAGTTGCGATTTGTTTAACACATTTCAAGTTCAAATTAATGTAACAAAAACTGACACAATTTGATATTTTGTAACATAAAGTTATTCAAACTACAACAGAACTATTGTTGTCTTAATTATTTTGTTGATCAACTGCTAACTCCTTAAACAGCTTTGTAATCTTTTTCGTTTAATTTAATATTACCTGTCAGAGAAAGGCATAAAACTCTGTTTAATTAATCAACTAATGAACAATGATTATAGGTGAAAGTTTCGGGTTACTTTAGGTTTGAGTGGAGTGAGTTTTATTTTAGATATTTTGAATTATTTGCCTGCGGGCAACGAATGGTAAAGGAACAACAGTGGATTGTTATATGAACTGAAGATTTACGATGATGGAAAACTTTTCTACACAAAGTATTTATTTTGTTTTTTTTTTATACATATTCTAAAGCCTAACATTACAAACATGTGAATCTGATGGGACAGTTGCAGGACAATTGAGTTTAAAATAAGAACTTATCAAAAATATTAACTTGGTAGAAGTTTTTTGATAATTAAGGAAGGAAACGTAAGAAATTGGTTCTCTGTTGATCTAGTAATCTCTACGAGTATCGTGCAGGCGATTCATGTTTTCTGAACAATGACTTTCTGAACTGCTAGCTACATGGACATAAAGCATACATTTAACATTAAAGTATTTTGAATGAATGCTTTATGCTGCAATATTTTGTAGCATAAAAATTATAACCTGGAGCTATCGCTCAATTAAAAAAGGGGATATTTTTAACAGCGTATCAAAAAAGTTATGTAACACACTAAAGTGAGTTAAGCAAAAAAACTTTATTATTTCACTAAAATACTGACTTGCACACTAAAATACTATTTGTACACCAAATATGATGATCTTTATACAAAATATCATTTGATATGAAAAGTTTCGTCCGCTCGGGAAACTTATCCACTCAGAATACTTAATAGGTTATGTTAGGTTCTCTTGTAACCCTGCTCCCAAAAATAGGAGCCCTGCGAAGCAGGGCTTCGTCAACTTAGCTTAGTGGTGCAATTAGTATTTTCGGTGGAAAATTATTATTTTTGACTAACAGTTAAATACAACCCAAAATAAGTAATAGGTACATTTTAATGGAGATTTGACTGGCCTTTTGGTCTAGTGGTTAGTAATACCAGCTGCAATACCAGAGGGCATGGGATTGTGTATCCCGGCATATAGAAAAAAACACACTTAATTGAAAAGTAGTCTTTGTTTGATTATCATAGTATTAGCACCATATTTTTTTAAGTATAATGGTCATAAGTAAACTTTACCAATACACACATTTTACGGTATTCAATACAATGCACAATTATTTATTATCTTGCACATACATTTTCGCTTAAGTTCTAAATGTATTGCATTTCTAAATTATATGTTTAGCTGTAATTAGAACTTTATTTACAACAAAAGTAGTAAACCACAAAGTCGTGGCAAAGTTTCAAGCTATTCGTGTTGTTAGAGAAGCCAAAAACTGTAGCTGAAGTAATATCCCTAACATGAGCTGCATCGACAACTTCCCAGCCAAAAAGAACAATTTTCTTTGTAAGTAAACCTGCAGAAATACGGCAGTAAGTTTAATGATGAATGTTACGCTAACGAGCTCTGCAATACGTCGAAACCGATTCACTAAAATTTAGCACCAATGTAATTTATGTGACAGATAAAAAGATGAATGGGACTTTTTAATCCCAACGCTGGACGATACTCTCGAACGACACCGCGGCTACAGCTTGTATTTTATAAATTAATTAGAAAATTTGTTTATAACAGAATTTACTGAACAACTGTGGACTAACACGAGTTTCAGAAGTACTCACTTTGTTGTGGATTAACTCGCGGAATAGTTTAGTGGCAGGAATTGAGTTGAAGGAAGGCATGTCTGTTGAAACGGCTACTATCATAAACTGGTTGGCTTTGATAAATTCATCATTATTTCCATGGCTTTTTTGATGAAGCTTAATAAACACGATATCTTAGGGCGAATAATTTGCAACATATTATAATGTGGTACATGTGACGACGGCTGTTGTAGCTCATGCTGAAACGTCAAGATAATCAAAATAAAAGTTACTAGATTTTCAGCCGTTACATAAATAAATTGGAGCCGTTTGGACAATAGAAGCTGCTCTACCGAAAATATTGGCATACGTAAAGTATTGGTACCTATATTTCCAATGTGGATATTTCTGTTTTTGTTCGCCAGTTGAAAAATCCCTAGGCGTCGTTTCCTTCCCTGTGTGTAGTTTTCTTACGACTTAGGATGTTTTTTGATTTTAATGTTGGTGGCAACAAAAGCTATGAATAATTTAGTTTTGAATCCCAATATGGCTCGCTAAGCGAAATTGAGTTTTAAACGTCCTACTAAACTTGTGGCTGTCAAGATGGCCTACAGAGAGCACGTACGAATTTCGGGAACTCTTAGTACACCTATACGCTCTCAAAGGAACTGTGCCAAATTTCAGCTCCTTACGTCCATTAATTTTGGCTGTACGTTATCTGTCAGTCTGTCAGTGAAGCAAGAATGTTATAATTAGTTAGATTGCTTCGCCAACGCAAAAGTTACTTCAGTTGTGGATGTTTCTTTTAGAGCGTGGTTGATGATAACTAGAGATCTGGTTTTTCCATAACTATTTATCACTTTGTATTTATAATTTATACATCAAAACACAACCCTTTTGTTCTATAAATATTATCTGAATCGCGGAGACAAAGATTGAATCAACCTACATACTTAATCCACAAATAGTTTTTTTGAGATAGATTTGAAAATAATTTAAGGATGATACGAATGTTGAGTCATGTGGGAATGATGTCAGATGTATGTGATTACGACGATGAAAAAATAAATGAACTTAAAGATCACGTTAAACAGTTGACTTTAGAATTAAACAGTGCCCACACCGAAATCGAAACACTTACATTAGAAATAAATGACCTCAGACGAAACAACGAAGAACTAAAGAAAAACAACGAATTACTTAAAAAGATCACAAGCAGTCCAGCTAAGATTAAACAGTCTACACCAAATAAAAAATATAAAGATCAAAGCAAGGACAAACAAGGACAAACAAAATATTCATATAGCAGTAGCAAGACTATGGAGCAACAAACAAAATATTCATGTAGCAGTAGCAAGACTATGGAAAAATCAAAATCGTTTCCCGAAATACAAAAAGCACAAACTGTTACTAATACTAGACACGTAGATAAACAAAGAAAAACATGCGCAAAGAAAAATAATTTATGTTTAATTGGCAGTAACAAATTTAATAAAACGTTATCTATTGCAGAGAATACATTTCCCAACTATAATTTATGTCATTATCTGTATACAAATTGTGGTATAAATCAACTATTATTTAATGTTAATGAAAAATTGTCTAACTATACAATGGATGACTACTGTGTAATTTTTATTGGTGAAAGAGACTTCAATACGACTCAAAATTACTCGGAGCTAATTGTTTGCATCCGAAAAACCTTAATGAAGTTAAACCATACAAATATAATCCTTTGTCTACCAACGTATAAATGTACTGACTTTTGTGCAATGTATAACTGGCGTGTGGAAATGTTTAATCATTTGCTATATCATGACATTCAAATATATAATTATGCAATATTAATTGACTCAAACTTAAATTTACCGAATGATTATAGTGCATTTTCAAAATTTAATGGCCGCATTAATAACTATGGCATGTGTGACGTCGTGCCTCGGCGCTTGCGAGCCCCGCTACGATGACGCACTGCAGTGGGGAGCCCTCTCCCGCTTGCCGACCATATATATACCAGCGACACACGTGGTTGGGCCCTTTCTTCTGCTGCGAGACACACGTCAAAGCTGAGTACTCATCCGAGGACCTGTGGAGTGTCAACATACGACCTACGCCCTGGATAATTATCTAGTCGGTTAACCTCAAGTGTCAGTTCTTTTATGTAATCAAAACCATCGTGAATCTGGAATATAACGCGAGTTTAATCTGTCCTGGTGATATTTTTTATTTATTTCCCGTAAGACAACCTAGTCATCTCTTTTTAATTGCTCGGCGAGTGATCGATCCCGGCTATCCCGTGAAAATCGATCACCCGTGCGACATTGGCGCCCAATAGAATTTTTAAATATATTTTTAAAAAACGTAGGTTGGCACTTTACAGGTGAGTGAAATAATTTCTTTTTCTCTTGTATATTTTTCTCCTGTGTGTGCATATATTCTGGTGTGGTGAATTGCGTACAGGTACAGTTTCTATCTATTTTGGTTGGCCATAAGCAATTTAACTGTGTAAATAACATAACGGTGATTTAATTAACGTCGGTCTAAAATCACGTTCCACCGCGGGCAGCGTGTCGAGCCGCCAACCGGTTCTAACCGCTTAGCCGTTGAACTAACGTGCCTCGTGTTCGCGAAAAAAATATTGTGATTCAACCTTTGAGTGACCTTTAAGAAATTTTTCTTAATCCTTTACCAATCATCACACCATTGTATAATTTAGTGTATTTCAGCTTTTTTTAGCACGGTATTCGATTTTCTGGCGATATTTAATTTTTTTTCTAGTACCGGCGTAAATACTTAGATTTTCTATTATTGTTTTGTAATAATGGCTTACATTATAAATTTCTCATTATTAACTAAAGCGGAATTAGAATATGAGACCACAATACGCGGCGTTTCAAAGCCTGACGATCCCCGCAAACAAATCGCTAAACTTTCAGTTAAAATTCCCTCGGAGGATATATTATCTTCACCCTTCCCACCAGAGGAGGATGTGGCTGAAGTGGAAAAGTCGTTATTAAGATCAAATAAACACTTATCTATGTTGGAAGCAAACTATACCTCCGAGCTTCAACAGAAGGTCGAAACCGTGCTTCACCATTGTTTTCATCGACTGAATAGGGTGGATACCGGCAGTCTTGATATTAAAAAAATTGAGTCTGTGTGGAATAAATTTAATGACTTATATGCGAAATTACAATTAATCACGGGCCGTAGTTCGCTGTCGGATTGCTCAGTGGCAGAGGGAAACACGTCCTATAATTACGACCGTAAGCTCTTCTCGGAATTAGGTAAATTCAAATTTAACGGTAAATCATGTGTAAGATCTTTTATTGAAAAAATTGATGAATTTATGTCCTGTAGATCTATTCCACATGACAAGATGTTGTCTTTCGCTTTTGAAATATTTTCGGGTGACGCATTAGTTTGGTATCGTTCTGTTAAAAATAATGTAAAGACTTGGTTAGAACTTTGCGAACTTTTAAAACGAGATTTTAGTCCGCATAACTACGATTATCGACTTATGACGGAGATTCGTCAGCGCTCACAAGGCGAGAACGAATCAATAACTATTTACGTGGCAAAAATGCACGGTCTGTTTTCGCGACTTAGTTCTCCTATCGCTGATTCGGAGAAGCTAGAAATTTTACTAAATAATATTAGACCTTGTTACACTAATTGTCTGCTCACTGCAAAGGTTGTTGATGTTGATAGTCTGGTCGAAGTTTGTCATCTTTTCGAAAATTACCAAAGTCGCAGTAAGCAATTTTCGGAACCCCCTAAAGTTTCAAAGAATACTGTAGCACCCGATCTAGCGTATAATTATCCGTTTTCTAATTTTTCTTCAAACAAAAATGTTTACAATCATAATAACTTCAATAAATATAACTCTGTCGCCGATACATGGAGATACAAGTCTGTACCACAAGTCAACGCCGTATCGAGTACTTCTAATATAAATAAAACTTTTTGCGTGCGTTGTAGATGCAGTTCGCACTCATTACGTAATTGCCGTCAGCCACACTACCTAATCTGTTTTAAGTGCGGCACAAAGGGTTTCAAGGTGTCAGACTGCCCCAATTGTAAATCTAAGTCAAACCCTACAGTTTCAAAAAACTAGTTAATAAGGATTGTGGAAAATCAAATTATACAACTAATTGTAATAAAACAGAGCGGAATAATTGGTTGGACTTTTTAAAAAAAATCTTTAATAGCTATCATATTTCCTCAATCCGTAATTCTAAAGTAGAATATTTACCTTACGTTACTCTAAAATTAAACGGAATACCTACCACAGGTCTTTTAGATTCTGGATCTTGCGTTACAATTTTAGGTAATACTTTGCATAACTTATTTTTGAAAGACAATGTTTTGGATAAATCGAAACCTGTAAGGTTAATAACAGCAGGCGGCGAACGATTTGAGTCCTTGGGATCGGTGTTTCTACCCTTCGAGTTTCAGGATAAATTGATTAACTTAGAAGTTCATGTTGTACCTGGGATTCAAAATTCCCTTATCCTTGGCATGGATTTTTGGCGAAGCTTTGGCCTATTTCCTAACAAATTGGAGTCTGTTTTGATTGTGAACAAGTCTGACGCTCAAGTAATGGAGTTGCAGGCAGTTCCCCCTACACATCTTGTTTCTTATGATCATCTTACAGTCGACCAGAGAGCTACCGCTGACAACATTATTTCTAAATTTACCGATATTTCATACGAGAAGCGGGGTCTCGGTTGCACAAATATTATTTCTCATTCAATTGATACAGGTGATTGTCCCCCTATTCGGCAAAGATTTTATCGCATGTCTCCCGATAAACAAAGAATATTAATAAAGCATCTTGACGACATGCTCTCAGAGGATGTTGTTGAACGATCCGAAAGCCCGTGGTCGAACCCGGTCATTTTGACACCAAAGAAGAATGGTGAACTGCGTTTCTGTTTGGACAGTCGAAAATTATATTCCGTTACAAAAAAAGATGCTTATAGCTTGCCTTATATTTCGGAAATTTTAGATAATCTGAGAGATGCTAAATACTTGTCTAGTTTAGACCTGTCTAAATCTTTTTGGCAAACATTAATTAAAGAAGAGGACCGTTGCAAAACAGCCTTTTATATTCTCACGCGTGGCACATTTCAATTCAAAAGAATGCCTTTCGGTCTTACGAATGCGCCAGCTACTCAACAACGATTAGTTGATATTTTATTTTATGGCCCAGAATTTGAAAATAAGGTTTTCTGTTTTATCGATGACATAATCTGTATCACGTCCAGCTTCAGCGAGCATATTACTCTTTTATTACGCATTCTTGATAAACTAAAAAGCGCTAATTTAACAATTAATCTCGAAAAATGTCAATTTTTTAGAGATAAACTAAAATATTTAGGCTATGTTGTCGACTCTAGTGGATTGCATCCCGATCCGGATAAAGTAAATTCAATGAAAATTTATCCCACTCCTTCTAATAGAAAAGAAGTACGTCGATTTTTAGGCGCAGCCTCGTGGTACAGGCGTTTTATACCGAATTTTAGCTCTATTGCTGCACCCTTAAATAAGTTAACATCTCAAAGTAAAAACGCACCTCCATTCTGCTGGACGACAGAGGCTAATGAGGCGTTTAATAACCTAAAGAATTGTTTGATTTCCTCCTCGGTGTTGGCTTGTCCTGACTACTCGCAACCGTTTGAAATACACTCAGATGCTAGCGATTTTGGTCTTGGCGCGATCCTCTGTCAAAGGTTAAATGGTGAGGAAAGAGTCATAGCGTACTATAGCAAATCACTCAGT
This sequence comes from Euclidia mi, assembly GCA_944739405.2. Lineage (NCBI taxonomy): Eukaryota > Metazoa > Arthropoda > Insecta > Lepidoptera > Erebidae > Euclidia > Euclidia mi. Next base: position 46,347,469 of record OX123193.2, read on the forward strand.
AAGCAAGAAAAAAATTACATTGCCACAGAGCGCGAGGCCCTGGCTGTTCTATCTGCTATAGAACACTGGCGTTGTTATGTTGAAAATGGTAAAAAGTTTATTGTTTACACTGATCACGCTGCTTTGAAATGGTTCTTGACCTTAAATAACCCTACTGGCCGGTTAGCCAGATGGGGAGTTCGCTTATCTTCCTATAATTTCGAAATACGTCATCGTCGGGGTTCCGATAACGTTTTACCTGATTTTCTGTCTCGCTCTTTACCCGTTTCTGCTATTGCTAATGATATAAATATAGATATTAATTCTAATCAGAATTTACCAGTTTCTACTAATGATCCTTGGTATTTAAATATCTATAAAGGCTGTTTAAGTTCTCCGACTTCCTTTGTTAACTATCAAGTAATAAACAATAAATTGTATTGTTTTAAAAAAACATTAAACCCTCTCACTAGAGAATTTCAATGGAAAGAGGTTATTCCGTCTGACCAAAGAATTGACATTCTAAGGGAGAATCATTCTTCGCCCACTGCTGGACATCTGGGTATCTTTAAGACATACAAACGTCTTGCACTTAATTACTTTTGGCCTGGTATGTACTCCGATGTTGTCAAGTTCGTCAGTTCATGTGAACCTTGTATCACCCATAAACACCAAAACCACCCAAATTTAGGTCTAATGGGCAAACCCAAATCATGTCAAAAGCCCTTTCAGACGATTAGTATTGATTTGATTGGTCCATTGCCCCCCAGCAGAAAACAAAACACTTTTATATTTGTGGTCAGTTGTTGTTTCTCTAAATATTGTTTGCTTTTCCCCATTAAACGGGCAACTGCAGAAGTGATAACAAAAATTCTCGAGGAAAATGTATTTTTGGTGCATGGAATTCCATCTACTATTGTTTTGGATAACGGTAAACAATTTATTAGCGCAACCTTTAAAAGTATGTTGTCAAAATATAAAATTCCAAATTTGCATTTTACACCGTTGTATACTCCCCACGTTAACTCAGTTGAACGCTACAACAAAACCATTATTACAGCTATTTCAACTTTCATAGAATCTGATCATCGAATCTGGGACACTTTAATCACTAAGGTTCAGTTCGCCCTTAACTGCGCAGTTAGCGAGGTTACTGGTTATTCTCCTAATTTCCTTGTTTTTGGTAGGGAGGTCATAACATGTGGTTCTCAGTATATTGACAAGGAATTTAATTCCAATATGGTGCTTGAACCACGGGACGGCTATGCCGAAACTTTAGGCTACTTATCCTCTATTTTCGAGAAGGTACATTCAGCTCTGTTGTCGGCCCACCAACGAAATTGTTCATCTTATAATCTTCGCCGTAAACCGGCAGAATTCAATGTCGGTGATATAGTTTGGCGCAGAACGTTTCTACTTAGTGACAAGGATAAATACTTTAACAAGAAATTGGCGCCTAAATTTATTAAATGTAAGATTGCCTCAAAAAAGTCACCCCTAGTATACAAACTTAACGACATGGCCGGTAAACCTTTAGGAGAATGGCACATCAAAGATTTAAAGTTGATTAATTACAAAGAATAATAAAAGCATAAAAACAACAATGTAAGACACATATCTATACTAAGTTACAATTACCTACATAATCATTTGCGAAGGCCAACAATGGTTCTTATGTTTTCGAGTCGAAGCCCACAAGATAATGTATTGTGTTGTGTTAATGATTTATGTAAACATGCTAACATAAAATGAATAAATGTTTCAGTTATAAATGGTAATAAAGTTTATTACATGTAATATTGTTACAAAGAATCTGTTGTTTATCTAACTATCAGTTATGGCTCAGTGGTTAAAAGGTCGTTGTAGGATCGGTCTGGTGTTCGATTCTTGCATGTGTATTTTCTATAAATGCATATTGATTGGCGTGTTGTTTTTCGCCGTGTCTTGTTCTGAAGTTCTGTTGTTATTCTTAATTCTGTATAAATTCCATAATCAAATTGTTATTATAGGTACTTTATAAACATTCAGAGTAATTAACCGTGCGCCGCGAGCTCGGAACAGTCGAATAGTACCTACCATTTAGATCGTACCTACCTAGTTGTCGTTATGACGCACGCGCGTTCACTCAGCGACGCGCCGATAAATAAATGCCTAACTAATGATTCACCATTGTTTACATTCAAAAGGTGTTTACTGGTCGTGTTGTAGTTATTAATTAGAGCAAAATATTTATTAAATTCTTTCCTTTGACATTGAGCGGTCCGGTCGTGTCTGCGGCTTATATTATTTTTTTGTTCATCGTTACGAAAAATCTGTTGTTACACCTAACTATATTCAAAAAGTTTACTTATCTAGTGGCAAAGGCCGAACCCAAGATTTTTAAGTCGTAGGGCTAGATCAAGTTCTTATATCTACAAATCATTATTACCTAATAATTACCCTAAGCGCTTCTCCATAGATTGTTATCTATGCTATTGGGCCATTACACTGGCCTTGGCATTTACATGTAGGTATGTGTGATGAATTATGAATGATAAATGTTTATGTTCAAGTTCAGACTGCCGTTGTACGCGTGAAGAATGCAAGCGTGGGTCATTATTATTTAGGTATACTAATTAGCGTATAGGGTTGTCACTTGTTCAAGGTACTCATGCCCTTGTTTTCTCTAATTCCAGGGAGTATCTTCAGGGCTGCTACGCCCGTTGGGCTAGGGAATTTTCCTTAGGGAAAATCCCGGCCTAACGGGGGGGGTGTGTGACGTCGTGCCTCGGCGCTTGCGAGCCCCGCTACGATGACGCACTGCAGTGGGGAGCCCTCTCCCGCTTGCCGACCATATATATACCAGCGACACACGTGGTTGGGCCCTTTCTTCTGCTGCGAGACACACGTCAAAGCTGAGTACTCATCCGAGGACCTGTGGAGTGTCAACCTACGACCTACGCCCTGGATAATTATCTAGTCGGTTAACCTCAAGTGTCAGTTCTTTTATGTAATCAAAACCATCGTGAATCTGGAATATAACGCGAGTTTAATCTGTCCTGGTGATATTTTTTATTTATTTCCCGTAAGACAACCTAGTCATCTCTTTTTAATTGCTCGGCGAGTGATCGATCCCGGCTATCCCGTGAAAATCGATCACCCGTGCGACTATCATATTCAGAGATCTAACTATGTACCTACTTACTTGTACTATGTACCTACTTATATTAAATCACAAATATCACACACGACAAATTATAATGATAACAGCATGACTGATGCGGGCCAAACCGAATATAATTCAGTGGACTCTCTAAATCTTTTTCGTTGCTAATAAAAAGACCTTCACTCTTTTACACCAAAATATTGCAGGTATTCTTAGCAAAAAAGATTTATTTGAAATTACTCTACAGCAACTTGATTGTAACGTAGATATAATTTGCCTCACTGAAACATTCATGAAAAGAGGAACAGAATCTAATTTAATTTTAAATCAATATAAATTGGCTGCTTTTTACTCTAGAACGAATCAACGTAGAGGTGGTTCTTGCATATTGGTTAAGAAATATTTAGAGTATAAAATCCTTAATTTATCCATACAACCTATACCCTATCATTTTGAATACTGTATGGTTGAAATAATATCACTTAAGCTTATAATAATCTGCATATATAGGATACCAAACCACAATGCCAAGATATTTCTTGAAAACTTATCGCTTCTTCTTAGTATTGTATGCAAACGGATAGCGAAGAACATAGTTTTGTGTGGAGACTGGAATATTGACATTCTAAAAAATAATGAAAATGCAAGAGAATTACAATCAATTTTATGTAATTACAATATGAAACATCACATCTACAGTCCAACTCGTCAAAAATCATGCATTGATATAATTGCTAGCAACTTACACAATGTCACGTCAAATTTATACATATTAGCACTATCGGACCACGAAACAGCTCAAACCATATCCTTCGACAGAACATATACCTCTCTTAAAAGGCAATATTGGTTTGAGAAAAAAAGAGACTTTGCTAAAACTAACATCAAAAAATTTATATCGTGTCTATCTGCTCTCTCGTTTAATGATGTATTTGAATGTGCAGACACCGAGACGGCATTTAATATATTACATGATATTGTTACCTTATTTTATGGCTTATGTTTTCCAATAATAACAGGTAAAGTAATAAAAAAACCGACAAAATGCAAGTGGATTTCTAAAGGCTTAATTAAATCAAGCAAGCATAAACGTTTGTTATATTTGCGGTATAAAGTTTCTCGTACAAACAAAACTAAACAGACATATGTTGATTATAACAAGATCTTCAAAAAATGTATGAACCAAGCTCAAAAAATCGAAAGCTCTAAATATATCAGCAAAGCGAATAATAAATGCAGAGCGGTTTGGAACGTAATAAAAAATAATATATCAGAAAAACGAAACACTAATTATATTGAAATTATAAAAGTGCATGACACTGAATACACAAATCCAATAGAAATCACTGAGCATTTCAACAATTTTTTTATAAACTTGACATCCTCTATTAGCAATGACAATTTTAATCTAAACATGACTAACTACCCGTTTATAATCCCTAATAATTCTGACTCAATATTTTGACGCCTGTAAGTAATTATGACATTTTGACAATTATTAAATCATTAAATAACACTAATTCTACGGGATATGACCATATTAGAACTGACATCTTAAAATTATGTGCTAAAATATTATCTCCTCCATTGTGTCACATTATTAATCTGTCACTTTTGCAAGGACACTTTCCGGCAAGATTGAAACTATCTGTCGTCAAACCGCTGCACAAAAAAGGCGATGGCAAAAATATGAGTAATTATAGACCCATTACGCTAATTCCGATACTGTCAAAAATCTTTGAAAAAGTAATGTATGGCAAATTATATGGCTTTTTAGAAAAACATAGTATTCTTAAACCCGAACAAAATGGTTTTAGGAAGAACTACTCTACTACACTAGCATGTTTTACGCTAACTAAAATGATAACTGAGAGTCTCAACAACAAAGATAAGATAGTCTCAATATTTCTAGACATGTCCAAGGCTTTCGATTTTGTGAACCATAAATTATTGCTGTATAAGCTTGAAAAATATGGAATTAGAGGAATAGCTCTAGATTGGCTTAAGAGTTATTTAGAAAATCGTTACCAATGCGTCGAAATACAATGCTCGTCTGGCAAATATAATTCAATTATGAGATCAAAATTTAAGCTACAAAGTACATCTGGAGTTCCGCAAGGAAGCATCCTTGGGCCACTGATGTTTATATTATATATAAATGACTTGCCCAACATAACTAACCATAAATGTGTACTTTACGCTGACGACACAACTTTAATTATAAATGACAAGAATAATGATAATTTAGAAAAAGACACAAATATGACATTAGATAGAGTAATAAATTGGTTAGAATGCAATTATTTACAAATAAATATTAATAAAACTAAAATGATTCAATTTCAAACTTACAACAGCAAACCTATAAAGCTTGACATAAAATATAATAATAACATAGTTGAAGAAGATAACTCTACATCCTTTCTAGGCATTACCATTGACAAATACTGTAATTGGAAACAACATATCGAAAACCTTTGTTTGAGTCTAGACAAATTTGTTTACGCTTTGTATCGCTTAAGGCAAGTATCAACTTTAGAAACGGCACTTAGTGCATATCACGGATATGTCTCGTCAAAATTAAGATATGCTCTTATAATATGGGGAAACTCGGTAGACGCAAATAGAGCATTTCTTGTGCAGAAAAAATGTATCCGAGCAATCTTTGGCATACATCAAACAGAGAGTTGCGCCACCTATTTTAAAAGGCATAATATATTACCACTACCTAGCCTGTACATTTTTGAAATTTGTGTTTTTGTGCGTAGTCATCCATATTTATTCCCTAAGCACAATAATGCCGTAAAAAGACCTGGTAGACATGTTTACAAATTGTTAATACCAAAACAAAGGGTAAATGTATTTAGTAAGAATGCATACTGCATGTCAATACACATTTATAATAAATTACCTAATAGTTTTAAGGAGATTAATACTTTGAATGTTTTTAAATCTAATTTATATAAATTACTAATTGACAAATGTTATTATAACATAAAGGACTTTTTTGATGACAAAACATTGTGACATATTAAGTATTATTGACATAAAAGCATGCAAACATAATATTGTGAATTAAACAAGTTGAATTTGAATTATAATAATTAATGTGATATGACTTGTTTGAAAAGACCGATATCTCACTACAATTAACATTTGTACGCCATATTATGGTAGAATATGGCTAGCACTATAATATGTACACCCAGATCTTTTGTAATACTCATATTCTGACAAATAAATGTTTTATTATTATTATCTAAGCCTCGGTTATACTATATTAGTATTTCAATATTTTCAAACTTGCAAATTTTGTACACAAGATCATATTTATGTAGGGGGTCTATATCGCGCAATTTATTGATAATAAAGGTAAAAAAGGTATGTAAGGGGAAAAAACCTACTTTACTTTAATTATGCTTCGAAGTTGGGGAGAGCCGTGGTCATATGTACATTAATATGGTGCAAGTTGCTGGCGAGTATAACGCGTTAAATAAATATTATTATTAGTAGCTATACGGTAACCCTAGCACTATCCGTGCAGCCATAACATTCAATATAGAGATAAAAAAATCCGAAGCAGATATTGCCTTTTAAACCTCAAGCCGTTAAACCAAATAAGGGCTCTCAAGCCGGTAATCCTACCAACTTCACGAAGGAATAATAGAGGTCAGCGATAACCGGGTGAGAAAGGAAGCCAGGAAGGAAATAAATTGTCGCATATCTGAGGCAGGTAAGGATCTTACGGCCCGTTCACGAAGAGCAGCGGCGGGCGGCGGAGGCAGCGGTTCGATATACATGTCGCGCTCTACTCCGCCGCGGCCGATGTCGCGTTAGCGTAGAACGCGCCATGTACATTGAAATCGCTGCCGCTCACAGTTGTTTTTCGTACACAGGCCTTACCGCTTTGTTGGGCAGCACTTGATTCCGGTGTCGAGTATCGAGTTATTCCTATTTAGTGCTAGACTTAAGATTTAATCTATAAAGACGTCGGATAAAGTGAGTCTTGAGATCGACCAAGTTAAGTTTAAATATCTATGGTGTGCAGATTGAGTACTTTGTTGTGCTCGATGGTATTAAATATCTAAGTCTTAGTCCACGAGAGCAGATATCTCTACCATGGATTTTTATAATTAACAGCGAAATAAGATCTTTTTTGGATGCTAGTTAAGTCTTGATCAATATTGGCAGGCTTACTAACTCACCAGACACATACTTAATCTTCTTATTAAATATGTATAATTAATATTCAATATTGTAAGGCCAAGTACTCGTATTTTTCTATAAATAAAGGAAGGAAGTTAAGTAGGTAAGCTCAATATATATGCAAAATTATTAAGTAATATATAACACACTTATCTTTAAGTTTACTTTAGTTTCCAGGCGCATAATTGTAATTTGTATAATTTTATGTATTCATGCAAATAGAAGGTTATTTCTGTATAGATTTTTGAACATAAATTAATAGTAATCCCCAAAACTGATAAAAATATAGCAGCAACCAAAAATTTTTTTTTACAATTACCTAATATACTCGTATATACACTTTTTGTATATAAAATGTTAATAATTTGAAACATAAATAAATAAATATATTGAAAGACGTAGTCGTAGTACGAAGAACGTAGTAAACGTCTGATAGCCGTACGTTAGTTACGAACTCATATCGATGTACACCACAGATATAATAAACAAGATGTACGCCATTTTCTTTTTCTTTACAAGTTGTTGAAAGCCCTTTTTTGAATGGCGAAATGCTAGTGTATGTCTTCATGGCACTTTTTAAGTCACATTGTATCAATAGTTTTCCTGTCACGGGGCTAAAACGAATATTATTTTTATTATGTTTAGTATGTAAGTTTGAAATTCTACACAATATTTTTTGTAATGAATAAATGACTAATGACTAATAGAAAAACGAATTAAGAACGTTTAGTTTGTAATATAAATCTAAGAAAACATGTTTATTTATAATACAAACACTATGTTGTGTGGGTGCAACGAAGTAAAAAACAAGCTTTCAAAGATTTTCTTTATGACAATGCCTTAACGTTCGCACATTCAGTATTGTGTTGCCAGCGCCAGGAATATAAACATTGGGTCTTTTATTCATCTTCTTTTCTTTTGAGTATGTTAGCCAAATCTGGTGTTGAAGTTGAAAGGTTGGATGAATTCCACCGACGTGGTCTATCTACTTACTGTCAGTGCATCGCGTATGGTAGATTTGATTCATACACGGAACAAAACTTTATCATTATCAGCCTTATTTATAATCTCTCACTACTGGGCATTGGTTTTTCTCTTTATGAGTAAGTTTAAGGCAATAGTTTACTACGTTGGCCAAGTGAGGGTTGGCAGACGTGACATTTTTTTCGGAATTTCGGAAAAAATATGGAGTAGAGAGACATGCATGTTACAGAATGATGATCCATAAACTGTTGTTCTATAACAGAGTGTTATTTGTGTCTCTTGTAAAGTGCGATGCACAAATTTGTTCTATGCTGGAGTGGTATTGCCAATCTTTTACGTCTGCTAATACCACTATCCCGTCAGGATTTATTGCTTCAAATTATATACGTAATGATAAATCTGACAATGAATTAAATATTAAAATTATAAATTAATAGCGGTTAATTCCACTTTTAAAAGTCGGCGTTCTCAGTAGAAAGCCATCAACTTTTTAAAATAATATCTATCCACTTTTAGCAAGTGGTTTGGTGCTTGATTTCCAAATATTATTCAATTAATAAACTTGCATGCGTGGAGTTGGTTATTTCGCCAAAAGATAGCCCATATATTAATATCTATAAGCTACATACATACCTAATTATATTATATTACTGAGAAGTTCAATTAAGTACTACTTTAGTAGTTTTTATGAATGATAACAAACATCCATCCTCACTCATTTTCAGGTTTGATTTTCTACACATTAAAGCTTTTGTAATAATTAAAAAGAGTTTGGAACTTTTTATTTCAATAATTTAAACAACGTATCGGTGTACTTGTTTTTCAGGTAAATAAATTGAAGAATTGAAAATCAATATAGGTTTCTTGCCCTTAAATTTTTGGTTCACCCATTACCTGAAAACATACTAAATACCTACTTTATGTACCTCTCATAAAACTTGAGAGTAGATGGCAATGATTTGCTTTATTTACGATAGCTGTCGTCCATTCGGATGTAGACCGTGACGAATGTTCCAAATATTTTGGGCTGAGTTTTATTGTAAAGCGCCATGTTTTCTCAGAACATATTAAGTTCTGTACATAAGTAGGAATGTCAATTCAAACGAGCAGAAATAGTGAGTATTGTGTGCGTAGTGTGTGTAGTAGTATTGAAGTAAAGTAACAGTGATGGTACTGATACGGTTCGTTCAGCGAGTAAGAGTATTGAAGGCTTTAGTCCTTTTCCCTAATGCCGCTCCTCCTCCAATTTTTGTCCCATTCTCGTGACTCAGAGAATCGGGTATGTTTTCAGACACAGCCGGAGTTACCACTTTTACCATCAGGTGGGTCACTCTTATTTAGAATATGTCAGTCAAATGACATAGGGATGATTTATTTTTGTTTGCTACATTATTCACAGTAAAATATCAACATTGCGCCTCGTTTATTAATAGAGAAGGATCTAAAAATTGTTTACCATCAGTTAAACGTTTATGAGTAAATTCATCTTGCCAGGTAACATTTACAGTCGTTACTAAGTTAGTACCCAGAAATCCAGAGAGCGACTCAAGCTGGAATAAACTTACTTTGTTATAAGTAAATTTTGCTTTCTAAATGTTGTAAAATCTGAGAGATTCGGGTAATTTATGACGTGAAAATTACTACTCAAAGACTATGTGATAGTGAAAGTGGATGCAGCCAAGAACACTGAAACTCATTCATCATGCTAGCTGCTAGCTTTATTATTCCCAAGAATTTTAAATTAATATTTCACTGTGTGTTTTAAAAGACAATTTGGTGCCAGAACATGCCATGAATAAAGGCATTATTAGCCTATTACATGGATAGCGCATTTCCTCTCTGCGTTCTAAATCTTTAAAAAAATGTTGGCTTGTAGAATGGGAGATAGAATAGGTAGGGTAATGGCGCTGATTCACCGGAGCATTCATTTGTAACAGAACAACGAGCCGGATTTTGTTTTGACAAACTGTACAATGAAGCGGAATATTACTACGAACATTTTCAAGATCTTACTAGCGAACACGAACGCTCTGAAGAATGCTCATTACAGGTGAATGCTCACGTGTATTAGCACCATAAGATTACTCTCAAAATTTACCGACGTGAACGGTGACCTATGGCGACACATTACAGTTGATTACTACTAAATCATTATTCAAACAGACTTAATCAAAATGGAAGCGCGATGGATAAAAAATATACAAAATTACTGTATGTGGAGACTACAATAAAAAGTATCTGTAGCACTTGGCGCAGCATAAGTATTGCGTGAAAAAGCAAAATATTGTCAACCGTGTAGTCGGCATCTAATATCATATCTAAATAAATTGATAGGAACGCGTGAATGCTTTATCAGCTGTAACAATTCTAAAGAACAAATTTTTTTTTTTGCTGATTTTTGCATAATTGCTGGTAATGTATTGTAATTTTTTTACATCCGTAAAGAAATTACGGATGTAAAAAAATATCATTCACAATAATACCACCAGTCAATGTGCTTTAAGGTAAAATACTTCGCTTAGGGTTTATACAGTAAACCATTCTACACAAGTCCGGTTAGTTTAGGCTTACCTACCTGACGAGTTTACTAATTTACCTAACAGTGCACTCGCACCTGTCAGCTTCGTAGACAGTGGACTCGTCACACGACTTTGTAGTTTTATTCCATTATTCTAGTTCGTTGTAGAAAGCATAATAAAGAATGCAACTGGAATTACTATTACGGTAAATACGAAATAGCAAAATATTGTGAAATGAAGGGATTTTTTAATAAAGCAAATATTCTGTCAAACGTCGTTAGATTAAAATGTAGACATCAGTCTCCGAAGCGAATTGTTTTGGTTAAAACCAGTGTAACGGTAGGACGATGATAATGAGCTAAAAATAGTGAAAATTCAGAGGCGGCTCGTGAAAGATTATATTGGGTGTTCATTAAAAAAAAAATGAAATTGCTTACCATTTATTTTGTGAATGCTTTTACAATTAATAGTAAGACGTGCTAAATGATCGATACCTACCTCAACCGTCCACGCAGTATCAACTCCGGCGCCACTACTACAAAATACACGGAAAACAAAACAACTTCTTACTTCCTTCGCATTTTCGCAACCACATAACCAAAGCGTTTTATCATATTGGTCGTTTTTTTTAGTTTTTTCACAGTTTTTTATAAAGTTTATGCTGATTATATTCCATATTAATTAAGTACACAATTTAACTCTCTTTCTTAAACAAATACACACAATCACACATACAATGAACTATATTTTAAACACCAATCCTTTTCTAATTACCAACGCACTCGCAGATAAATGTTTTGTTTTATTTACATTCAAATGATACCGGCAAAACACTATTAAAAAAAAAACGGCGCACACGTTTTAATTAATCTTCGTGACAAATGGTCATATCATTTAGTCGGGTAATATATTCGCGCATGCGCACCTCGTCAAACTAGCCAGGAGCGCCGCTCTGTATTTGACTTATTTCTCATACAAATTTTTTGTCTCACGCGCCCAGCGCATAGAACGCTCTCTCTTTCGCACTCATTACATTTCAGTATTAAACGTTGTACTAAGCTTTTGTCACCCAAGAGCGCTGTATCGAGCGGTCCACTCAACAAAAATACCTATGTAGGTTTCAAGAGCGTTGACATTTTTTTTTTTTTTCAATTGGATATGCATTATAGAAAAGAGAATAGGTGTGTATTAAAATATTGAGTATGTTTATAGAAAAAGTTTATATGAGTTGTATACATAATTATATATTTTATAATTTTGGAAGTTCACTGCTCCAGCGCTCCTTTGAACGAGCCGCCACTGAGTGAAATGGAAGTTTATTGATCTTAGCTTGGTACAGCCTTCCACACATCAATAGCGAATTTATCAAAGGTCTAAATAGAGATGTCTGATATTCTCATCTACATGTATTTATATTCAAAGCGATCCGGCCTCGACCTACCCATTTCTTCGATGGAATCGTCTCCAGATACAGACGATACGATCAGATCTCGTTGTACAGCAGAAAATCGGCTAATTTCCACATAGATCCTTTATTTGAGGTTAAATTTTCGTGACCCCGGCCATTCCTCGGCTGATTTCCGAAATACAAGATAATCCCTGATTACAGAGTCACGATTGTCACGAAGCATATTGTTTATCGCACAATGCACGTTTATTATCAGATTTAGATATGAGCAACTATTTAAATGTGGACCAATTTTTACTTTCTGCATACAATGGCGGTTAAGTGTATCAAGATGAAAACTGAATCGAGATTTGTTTATGCGGTCCATATAGACCGACTATATGTGGTTATTGTGTGATTATAAGGTTATACATTATAACAGCATGCGGAGCTCACTCTAGGTGAGTGGGAGAAAATTAGCGAAAAGTAAGATTTTCAGATAGTTTACTTTTATAATATTATGCGAATTTGTTCTATACATGGTTCATTTTCTTGCGGTTCTTAATTGTTTAACATCTTGCCGATAGCGTAGCGTGGTCGTCGGAGTGAGTTTGCATGATCAGCGTAATTTGTGGTTAACTTTCACAATAGCTAGATATTGTTGTCAAGAAATTCATTCTTGTCGGTGTAATTTCGGCACTATAATGCATGTTGCGAAATTTTAACAAAAGCGGTAAACTTATTTCTTTCCGAACTATGTATTTAACGATTCATTTATATAAAAGTGAAGTCATTCACTCACTGACGAAACATGAAACTCGAAAATAACTTGATCACCTAAGCTGGTACTTATTTGAATTTAGCAAACAGTGGAATAAGGCTCCCCAAATGTAGGGAAGTATTCTTTGACAGAGCTAGTTGATTGTAGCTAGTGGACCCCTATAAAATAAACATGTTAAAGTTAATTGTCAAGTTGGCAAATAGGTGACAACATAAAACACCAACAAAATAAAGCCTGACACTAAATTCAGGAAATCACATTGCAGAGTCGTAAATTTTCAGAGCACAGGGGTCAATGAACTTAGTACGAGTATATTTATTGTAGCCAAATCGTAAATGACTACGGCAGAGTAAAAATCATGAGATGTGAACAAATTAAACACATTCACAGTACAATGTACTGGGATGAGCTTTTAACAAGGGATTTTATAACTAAACCAAAACCATCAAGTTTATGTTGAAATTTTCAACACAATTTTACCTAAAATTATTTTTCTTTACTAATACGCACATTTCGTGGTGTTATTACAGAGTTAATTTTGAATTTTATGTATAAAATAAACGTGTATTGCGTTAATATCATTTTTTTCATGATTTTGATAAAAAGCAAAAACAAAGATCCCACGACATTATTATAATGTGGAAAAAGCAATCGCCTCATCGCATGCCAGTGTCCATTGTTTTGACTCGTTGATCGCCACACGACGTCACGTTTATAGCTTCTACTGTTTAGGACTTACATAGGTTATGCTTCAACATGTCAGTCAGGACAAGCAACTTTATATGTATGGTGATGATAAGCAGACCCCGGTGGCCAGGACAAAAGTCTTGAGCGCAACCGGGATAGCGCTGGGACGATGATGATACAGAAAACCATTACAACTTCGAGTCATGTGACTAGCAAAAATAAAATATTCATGCAGCATTTATTTAATAAAGTAGTTATCTATAAACTAGCGTATATTTCATGTCATGTTATCAGTGCAAGTGTCGATAATAATAGTTTAATGCAAGCACAATGTTGGCACATTAGCTGTGTATGAAGTGGCTTCCAGTTAACGTAATTACTAGTATCTGGTGTCGGATAATTTATATCAAACTAGTTTCAACTAGCTGCACATTAAGGCTAGGCCGTTATTTATACTCGACTAATCAATAGCCGAACGTAAGTTGAAGAAATCTAGTTTTTGTTTGTTTATAATTATAATACTAGCCCTCATCTATGTTCACATGAAACCGCGACAAATGATAGCCTGTGTTAATATGATGTATAGCAATGTATATAATATACAAGTTTAATTAAAATCTGTGGAGTAGTTTTTGAGCAAAAAAGTGACAATCATCTATCCATCCATACATGAGGCAACCTGGAATGTCTTAGAGTGCTCCATAATATTTTCTAAATACTCGCGTTTCCCAACCTACACTGAGCTAGCTATGTACATACTACAGTCTAAATACTTTCCCATAGTGGGACAGCTTACATTACAGGGCTTATATTGAACATTATTTCTGAAATTGACAGCTAATTATCGAAGTAGGTCACATGACCTCACGTTACGAGGCCTAGCAGCTGAGTAAAGAGAAATAGTACGATAAGTAGATAGGCGGGTATAACCGCAGGGCACAGTTAGTAAAGAAATAAACAGACAATGCGTGACTGGTTTTTAATGCCGACTCTATGATTAGAAGTAGGTACTTAGATCCCGTCTTGTAGACATAATGTTCACATATACAAAATTGTCACTATGAAGCGATAGCACAGTGGTGAGACTAACAGACTGCTAACCAGAGAGGCTCGGGATCGAGCCCTCGGCGCGCACCATTAACTTTTCGAAGTTAAATTACTATTGAATTCTTTATTGTTGAAAACTGTACGTCTGAGAATTTTCTACAATGTTGTGGAATGACATGTGAAGTATGTCAACTCGCACTTGGCTAGCGTGAGTGTAGGACAACTGAGAGAAGTTGCTTGTGCCCAGCAGTGGGACAATTTATATACAGGGCCGAATATCACAACCAGATACCGTAGTCAGAAACCCGTGTAGCAGTTGTAGGTATTTGCTTTTTAAATTACTCATAAAATATGTGCAGTTATTTAGCACTTGCGGGACTCCTCTATCAAAGGGTAGAAAACTACGCATGCTACTGTTAATAATATAATTGAAATGCCAGAAAAAAGGAACTGATCGGGCATCGAATCCGGGTCACAAGATCATAACATACAAACCCCTGACATCAGAGAAGCAAGGCTAATTCTAATGTATTTTGTAAAATCCTTGACATTACATCCATCAATGGCCTAAGGCTAATTCATATAGGTAAAGTTATGTATCTACTTATTATTTTACGTTGGTAGGTATGTACATGTTTTTAATATGCATTAAGAAAAACAATGTGAATTATGTTTACGGACGCATACGAGTAAATAATTACGACAACCTTATGTTTTTATTTTACTTTATCAAATTAACGTAATTAGTTAAGTAATAGATGATTAGTTTACTTAATTGAGTTCACAAATTGGTTTCAATTATAATTTTTGTGTGAATATTATATAAATAAATTGATATTTTTCAGCAGATGCCGATTAGGGGAATTATTTTCAATGTAATGCTTTAAGATTTAATTAAATTTCTTCTTAATGTTTTATCTATTAATGGTAACAGTCCGTATATAAATTGCTCCACAGATGAGCATATTTTCTCAGTTTGATACGCCGGCCAAGCACGAGCTGGTAGAATTTAAGTCATGTCTTCCAAGAACATTATGAAGAACGTTGACATGCAAGTTTCCTAACAACGTTTCTGTAGTCTATATTAATGATAAAAGGCAAAGAGCCTGACAAGCTTTTCGTATTAACTCATTACATACCCATTTCCAATATTCTATCTTTCAATGGTTTTGGCTACTTCGAAAATGCAGTTGACCGCGGTATGGATCTGGTCTCGATACCTTCTGCATTGGAAGCTGTTGGTTTTGCCACTAGGCTACTACCTATTACTGCTTGTAATATATTATATAGTATCTAGTTATTCGGGGTTGGTACTACGATGACCCCCGTTACGAATATATAAGATACTAGAGGACGCCAGCAGCTACGCCTGCATTTTTTTTAAATCTACCCGTTTTGGCCGATCCCGTGGGAATTTCGGAAAATCCCTTCTTAGTGCACCCCTACGGTCCCCAAGAAACATACATGCCAAATTTCAGCTTCCGGCGCCCAATAGTTTCGGCTGTAGCGTGTCTGTCAGTCAGTCAGTAACGCAAGGATTTTATATTAAAATTTATGAGGAAAATTTACTGTTGGAAATGTGGGTTTCTAACCACAGACAAAACTTTATTTTATTTTCGGATTAGTGTTTTAAAGTCTGCAGTTAGAACATTTTTTTCACGTCTGGTCATCCTACGCATATTTTTGATAGTTTATTATCACCATTTACCAAATGAGGCATGACACATTCCGTTGTAATCCTGTCAAAACTACATGTGTTAGTATTGCGACACAGAATTAACTGTACCACAGACAACGATAAGCGATGAGAGAATTAATGAGTTTGCGACTATCGTTTGACACTATAGTTCCTTTCTAAACAAAAACTATAGGTATTATGGAAAAGTTAATATTCTGTCAAATTAATATGGTTAGAGTAGAAATCGAACCAATACACAAAAAAATATTGAATGGACCATGAATTGTGTCATCGTACAACCAGAATATTATTTATGTAATATTTCAATATAAAAACAGCATTCATGGTCTATACCACTTTCAGTGGTCTAATCGTGTGATTCAAAGCGATTGTGTCACTGAAACTTTCACTGGATCGCGCTTGTGTCAGTGTGTAAACTAGAAATGTGTTGGCAAGTATTGTGATAGTTGTATTGTTAAGTTATTCAGCGTTAGCGCCTGTTTCTGGCCAACTGTGAATTTGGAAGTGTGCCGAGTAGAGGGCAATAAACACAGGCTAATTCGCCTGCCAATAAACTCGTCTTTTATTTCGTGGGCATAAGAAAATTAGAATTTCTTTGCTTATTCTTGTAGAAAAATAAGGGCATAAAATACTAACGCTCCCGTGAATTATATACCTAAACCTTCCTCGGGAATCACACTATCTAAGTATCTACTGGCGAAAACCGTACAAAAATCCGTTTGGTGGTTTTTGAATTCATCGCGATCACATAGACAGACAGGACGAAAAGAGGACTTCACTTTATAATTAGCATAAAAGTGCATAAACTGGAATGTAGCTAATCACAAATCGCAAATTTTCTGGCAGTGGGGCCATTGCTTAAACGACTTTAATTGTCTGCTAGGGTTGCCTCTTGATTGTCGTTTGTTGTCTGCGTTCATCAGCCGAATATTTTAACTGACAAAATGATGAATGGCCACTTCGCTTCACAAAACTGAGTCATTACCATTTCTGGGCGTTGAATTGCTCCATAGAAATGTGTGTGGGAGTACTCAAGTGTTATAACACGACGCGTGTCAAGGCTGTTACGTGGGTGTGTATCAATATCTTTTATATAATACTCGTAATTTTTCTCTTCGTGTGTATGTTACTGAATTCTTCCTAAACGCCTTTATCAACTACGATGAAACTTTGTTATATATGTTTAGTGTGTGGAGGAATAAAATGTGGTGTTTCTCCAACCAACTAGAGGATTCTCTGAGTCTTTAAATACGTTAGATTGGCAAGTTGACCCGGTAAACGGCGTTGTTGTTGAAATAAATACTATTTTAATCCAATAAAGGAGATAAATATCTGCTTTGGCATTTACACAGATCTTCAAAATATTATACAACTTTTCATTACAACATTGAATAATAATATTTTATAAGTTCACGCAAAACACGTATATAAAACGGATATGAATCATTTTAAGAACCTGTCCGGTTACATTTCAAACTTATCAACAGTGCTTTTATTCTATAGTAATTTTTTGAATTATTTTATTTGTTTTTTATGACTAAACCTCTTCATATTTGAAGGCAGCAATAATTTTTCGCGGTTTAGAAAGAGCAACGACCGTTTTAATATGTTTTTGCCTATAAAAATAACACCACATAGAATATAAAAGAAGGTGAAAATATACTTTTTCGAGCTATGTTCTGCTATGATACTCTGATTTAAACTTTCGCGATTGGTATATAATATACAAAATAATTTATAACGGGTCCCACCTCGATTACGCCCGGTACAAGATGCTTGAAACGTCGAAAACACATAGGTATTTATACCTTGAATAAGTTAATTTTACGCCATTAAGAGCCGTTAAATAATTTTGTATGATAATACCTTGGGGGAATTTTAAACAAAGTGTTATTAGATATCTCTGTTTTAAATGTATTTTTGGCACTGTGGGGCCTAAAAATGTTACGATTTTTAGCACAGCTTTCCAAAAATGTACTAACTGTCGTGCCAAGAAGTATTGCACAAGATTAAGATTCCCGACCAACACTAGCCGGTCAAACCCAAACAATGTGACCCTTTTGTAATTTTACTTGACTAAATAGACCCGGCTTGTATTTTTCGTAATTAAAAAGTAGCTAACGGAGTGTTAGAGTAATATACATACCTGTGCCACATCGATAGATTTGCTATTTTACGTTAGCATCTGTAGTTGTAAGCACTTACTAAATGCTTCAATACTCGTAAATGTTAAAACCAATTGTATAGAACAATAATCCAAAAGAAGAACCAAAACTATCATACAAGACAACTTTTAACCAACACGATTCGATGCCTTCTAAAGTACCTATATCAGTCGTGATAATGCACACATGTCATATATAAAAAGAAAAGAATTGGCAACTTCGTAACTGATTCCATATGCACTTACACACATTCCACTCTCACTCTAAATCACTTAATCAGCTTAACTCTTAACCACATTCTAAAAAACACTATTCCCTTATAAGGAAGTATCAGGTGTCAACTAAGCCATATTTACCTCAGGACAAGTTATAAAACATCCTCGTAGGTATTTTACATATTTTACGATTATGCTGAGATAATGTGCGGCAGACATCAATGTAAATGAGTAGGAGGATCACGTGGAAACTGATTTTATAAACTACTAATAAAATGTGGAGTTAAGAGCCTTCAAGTTTTTAGTTTGATCATGCTTTTACGATCTGAAACCTATTTAAGTTTATTACTTACTAGACTTTTCCCGTGGCTTTGCCTTCTATATATGTATCTTCTTCAGACATTATCTATTGGTGAAACTGTACAGAAATCCATTCGGTGTTTTTGAGTTTATCGCGTTCATTGAGACAGACGGGTCGGAATGAGGAGTTTATTTTATGATAATTATGTATGGATTGATGTACACGTACCTTTTTGAGTATTGTTACTGTTAGATACGAGATATTGTTAATGCTTGTTTTTCACCCCAGCAGTACATACAAAAATGTACAGCCATGTAACCACTCTCAAAGAGACTTGGCTGTCAACAAAAATTTCATAAACATTTAAAAGGGTAACATCTTAAACACAGTCAATCTTATTTCATTTATATGTAGATCGGGCATAGTTTTATTAAAATGCTCGATACGTAACAAAATTGCAGGTCCCTCGACGAGAATTAGCGTAGCGGCAATTCTGTCCGGCAATGAATACCAAATACAGTTGAACGTTTACAAGACACCGCTTTACATGTAAACTAGGAAGATGAATGTAACCTATAATTGTGTATTGAAGATGTTACTCTAATTCTAATACAATTTGATGAGAAGGTCGTATGTGTGTTGGGGATATTTTTTTCGTAATTCCTAATTAATGAAAATGGACACATTACACAATGTTCTATGGATAGCTTTATGTTACTGAAGATTTTAATTATCATGAATTATATTTATTTAACACTATGTTGTCATGTGTACAATTATGATATATATAGGGATATTTTCAACTACTTCGTAATACAATTTAGCATTATTTTTTCAGGATTTCGTCCGAATAATACTAAAAACTTAGCACTTATAGGATTAGTTGAGTATCAATCCGTCCCACTATTACAGCGATTTTACTTCGAAACTTCTGGACCAAATCTGTCGTAGTTTGGTCTTGTCCACTTCTGGGCACCAGCCTCTTCTCATTAGGAGCGATTAGGTCAAAGTCTAGTTCCTCATTGTGAGACGTCCATATGTTTTATGACCCATTATTTTTTAGGACATAATTATGAGCAAATATAATCCTTGAATTTAAACCTTGTTTGATGTGCAATACCTTTTAGTCAACCAACAAATTAATCCGATTAAGTCTGAGTACTGATTCGGTTTTATTAATAAGTAAAAAACAAAATATTTGGCGACAGTAAAGATTTATGCCTACATCCAAATTAAAAAAAATATTGAAATATGGTCGTACTCTATCCGACATCTAATCCAATAAAAGTTGGATGAAAAATAATAAATCTCGTCGAGTGTAAATGTTGGCCAAATCGTTTTATCTACTTAAATTACTAACGGTTTTTATTCGGCGGCAATTTCCCGATACATTTACTTGTAAACCCTTATTTTTCTTTTTTATTACAAACGTTATTCTATCGGTAAACATATCTGTAATGGACAAAACAGATTTATCGAACAGTTCGGGTAAATTGTTTCGTTTCATAGTACCTAATTTTGTCATTTGGTCTCGTGTAGTGTCCGTTAGAACACTAACGGTCACTACACGAGACCATAGCAATGTATAATCCTAACCAATCAGTACGATTTTTTATTATAAAGGCAACTTCCATATATGAATGCTTATCGACATGTCAATAAAATTCATCAATAGATTTCTATTGCTGAGTTTTATTGACATGCTAAACATGGCCACGATGCTAAATTGGGATTTACTCGAGCATCATAGAGACCTATTGGGTTGCAAAGCTTTAATGATAAAGAGATAAAAATGTAAATAATGTATAATTTTTCATCAGTGGGAGGAGTCAAAATCGGTCCAGCCGTTCCAGAGATTAGCGAGAACAAACAGACACACAGACAGATAGGCAGACAGACAGACAAAAATTAAAAAAATGACAATTCGGTATATGTACCGTGTATACATCCATATGCATTTAGTAAAAAGCGGTTATCATAATATCACAAACAGACGCTCCAATTTTATTTATGTGTATAGATATGTATATTAGAAAATAAAATATTTATTTTGTCGCGTTCGATAATCCATAATTTTTATCATACAAAATATTATTCTGTTTCAAAACACTATTGTAAAAACATCAAGATAATCGGCATCAATAACTATAAATATCGCATAGGTGAAATAATGTCATTACTGTTCAATATATTAGATTCTATTTTATGAGGTTTTTTTATCGGTACCGTCTTATGACCGATGGTCGAGCCCGAGTTCGCACTCGATTGTCACGGTGACTACATAGTTACTTGTCTACGCTGCTGCACTTTAGGTTTGGGAAGGCAGCATATTCTAAATACGCCTGGCGGTCCCTACTGACCGTAATCATTCACCAGAGGCGTTTTTTTTAAAGTATGATAATTGCTCCAATCGTCTACTCATATCACTAGTCATAGTATTAATCGAGTGCAGAACACGTACCCCTATGATACGTGTGCAAGGATAAAGGTTTGGAGATTCGATTCCCAAACGGAAAACACATTGTGTTATAGACATTTTTCGTTTAGTATTCTTTTCGCCGCAGTGGGATACTTTTTTGGGATGATAATAAAGTCTTTGCGGTCGTTGGTTAAGGGTTTTCAAATCCTCCTCATCATATCACAGGATATTCCGAGTATGAGCATGTTTTATAAAGGAAATCCAACATGCGCTCGCTTGTCGCTGTCAAAGTATTCTTTGCATTCTTATGTCCTAACAACGTGAATTTTTGATATTTTCTAGTACAACCAAATTGGGCGTTACTTAAATTTAAATATTCTTGAGTTTTCTTCGAATCGGAACCCCGGCTACGTCGTAGCGATTCATAAATTTAAATTCAAGAAAATACAGGCATTTCGAAAATATTTGGAGATCATCCAGCTTAACGTTAGTTTAATAAGGAAACATGTCATGTACGTTTATGCTGAATCTATTTATTTATTTTATTATTTAAACTGACTGAAAATATACTTTTTATATTTGTTCTTTATTTGAAAAACATTGGCTAACTTGGAAAGAAAATGCTGATTTTCTGTGCGCTTAGGCGATGGTTCATGATGGGCACGTCACCACCGTGATGCTAAATCGTCGAGAAAACTGAGGGACTTCATGCTCCTCACCTTCCGAGGTTTTCAAGGCTTTCCGGGTGACCATGGTTGTTTGGGCCGGTTACGGTGTAAATTTGGCCCGGATGCCACCTCTTGAACCATCCATTATCTCATCGAGCTCCTTTTATTTGTAGCTGTCATATAAATCATATAATAGACGGAGTGTACTTATATATGTATGTGTACCTATTTTTTATATTTATACTAGCTAAAAAGCTCGGCAAACATTGTTATATTATATAAAGTATTTCTAGATAGGACTACCCTTATCACCACGGGTATAAATAATGCCAACGACCTATTTTCAGACTTCAAATATACGCAAAACATCGTAAAAATCGATAAAGGCGTTTCGAGCGTGATCGATATCTCCTTGATGTGAGATTTTTTATACAATAGATATAACAAATTAAGTTTGTGAATGAATTAATAAAGTTTGTATATTTTCATATAGACCAAAACATAGAAAAGGACACATTGAAATTACTAGAAGAAGCTAGATTATAGTAATTTAATGTCGTATCACCACATTAAAATCTGCATCAAAGATTTTTGTTGTAGTAAAAAATGAGTAATGTGCAAATATGGTATATCGATTAGCGATAGTGTTGGGTACTCAGCACATGTGCTAGCACACTTGTATTGACTCACTTCGGTGAGGTGAGTTACTCCCTCTTTTTATTTTGACGTGCTAGCACACAGCACAGTTGGGGCACACTCGATGTTGCTTGAGTTATTTATTATTTTTGTGCTTTGATTAATGAGATGCAGAAAAAAACTTAAGTATATTTACTATATACTCAAGTTATTATATGAATATTACAAATCTCAAAGCATATTACAGTAAGTTACTCCTTTCATGTTTTATCAAGCGGTGATTCGGCGAATAACGTCAAAATGTGCCGTGTTCTGTCAGTGTGCCAATGTGTGCCGTGTCACTCACGACACACGGTGCGATGTCGCCTGAGTGCGGCACACTATGTGTACGCACACACTCACTGTGCCACCAAAACCTCGCGGCCTCGCCTCATTCGTGCTACCACAGTGTGCTAGCACACTTCGGAAAAAGAGTGACTCGCACGATACTCATTTTGAAAGAGTGTGCTACCCATCACTAATTAGCGAGGTGATGGACGGCTGTTGCCGTCTGGTTTCTAGATAGCTCAAGGGCCACAATTAGGCATATCGTTCCGTGCCTAGGAGATCATATAGAACCGTAAATGCCGACCCTCATGAAGTTCTATTAAAGTTGTTATATGGAGTCAGAAGTATCTAATATCCCGACAATGGTTTTAAATCACAGAATATGGCCTTCCCCTTTGCATTGCAGAAATCATACGGTAGTTACGATACAGTTGCTGTATGAGAAACCTAATAGTTTTCCGTCAATTCCGATATCTAATCTAACCGGATTAAAATGCGAATTTTGGCTCTAGCGCAAAGGTCCCGCATTCTGTCGGGATTCGGGACGGTTAAAGTAGAACAATTCAGTAAACCAAGAACATATATATAAGAGCAATAAGATTGATAAACATTTTTTTTTAAATTGCCGTATTATCATCCCAGTTTATATAAAACAAAATGGATCAAAGTTATTTTACAATTCTATTGACTTGATACGAGTTACTACTCGTATTAAGTTAAGAGATGCATATCACTAATAACTTTACATATAATAGGGTGATGTTTATACATCCGTTACAGTAGGTTCGAAGCTACGGTACGAATAACTATAACTATATCGGCTACTGCGGATATAATAGTCTTATAAATACTAATGTATCAGGGACGGCCGATGTTCATTGAAATTAAACACAAAAGGGGCCTTTGTTGCAGACAGAGTTTGCACAGCCTTCACCAAAACTTTTGCATACACAAGAAAATCGAACCACAATAAAACGGAGGTAAACCATTCAGTGAGAGTCCATCCATTAAGTACACAATGTATGAAGGAGTAAAACAACTCCTAATAGACTATAGAGTTCACACAACTCTCAGCAAATAATTTTAGATCTAACATCTTTTAAATAATATGAGTCAGTAATAGTGACTGATCCTGTACGATATAAAGAAAATAATATTGTCTGAAACAGCTAGAAAAGCCTCACTCAGGTATTTAAGGTCGTAATTGTATATTATCCAACAGCTGACTTGCCTAATTAATATTTTTGTAAGCATATAATATCCTAACATTTCTTAACGCCAGCAAACATTTTCAGGTGTACATTTTTCTAGACAGTGTAAGGAAAGCGGGCAGAGACAACCCTAAGACAGGAAACTTTCCGTCGTAACAGATTTTCTTTGATCATTATCTTGTAAAATTGGTAAGTATATTTAATCATTTGACTCCCAATTAACATTTATTACTCGATGATTAATAAATTATCCCATTTTGGACATTTATTAGCGCTGCTCGGCAATTTGTTGTTTTTATTAAGTTAGTGAAGATTTGTGCAAAACCAAATGTATTAATAGATTAATTGGTTAGCCGGAAAGATATGAGAATGAAATTTAAATGCGTTTCTTATTTCCATAAATATTGTTAGGATCGAAAACATAATAGTTATACTACAATTATCTCTGTATCACCCTATGGTTGACTGGGAGAAAATGCCTCGATGGCATTAAGTCTTCCATTGTACTGACATTGTGTATTGTACATAAAGTTTAAATAAATAAATAAATAAATAATATGCCTCAAACGGCGCAAATACCAAAATCTAGTTCGGAATTACGTTTTTGAGCCGTTTGGGGTCGAAACGCTGGAGCCATGGGGCCCGAGTGCCCGTGCTCTATACAGAGAAATAGCAAAAATTCTGATCGATGCTTCCCGTGACCAGAAGACTGGCCTATTTTTCGCAGAGAGAATAAACATTGCAATCCAGCGTGGCAATGCTGCCAGTCTTCTGGGCACGCTGCCAGTAGACAGCGTTGCGGAAGAATTCTTGGACGCAGTATAGCCATATATATTATTGTATTTATTTTTTCTCTTTTGTTCTTTTTTTTCTTAATTATAGATTAGTTTGAGGTTTAGCTTTTATCTTTAATATTTAATTATAACAATGTATATGTTTGTTTTGTACCTTACCAACTTTTCTAGAAATAAAAAAACAGATATAAATATGGCCTTTCATGGTTTTACGCCCCAATATTGTGTGTACCGAAAAACTCAACAAAAGAATTAAAAAACTCATTGTTGGACCCTGTAAACGGACCCACTTCAAACTTTCTTTTATTCATGCACCATGAAATAAAAATATACGTACGGTTATCCGCAATAGGCTTCGTCAAAATGTCACAGAGAATTGCAATATGAAATGTATGTGAGTTTCTTTATTTCGCCATAACTTCTAAATGGCTGAACCGATTTCGATGAGTGGGCTATTGTTGGAATCCTCACGTGACATAGGCTATATATTTTTAGGGAATTCAGTCGTGTTTTATTTTTATTTGAAAAAACGTTCAGTATGTAAATAAATAGTCAATATTGATAGCATATGTTTGAAGCTGCATAAGAGCATCTGATTTTAAAGACTGATATCTATGTATGTCATGATAACAGACTGGTCTCTCTATGCACAGAGGAGCTTAAGACAAATCCAAGTGGTGCCCACACCTGGGGTTGCTTAACTTGCGTAATCGTTAATAATGTTTAAGGTTTAAGGTTCAAGGGCATAAATAGTATTATGCTATCGAGCTCCTTCAGTTTATATACCAATAAATTATTATTTGATGCAGCAATCTACTAAATAGATGGTTATTAATGACATAACCTATAAAACTTCTAAGCATAATAACTTAAAAACCTGGCCTCCTACAGTTACGATTTTTTACCTTTAGAATCAGCAATAAATATTCTATCAAACAAGGTATATTTCATTTATAGATGCTAAATTTGGTGATTAACTAAAATGATGTATGGGAAGCTGCCATAGCTCTTTCAGCTTCCTGCGTCTAATAGTTTTGGCTGTAGCTCGTCTGTCAGTCAGTAACGCAAGCATTTTATATAATATACAGATACAAATAATTATGCGATAAATTATTTATCATGAACTTATCACACTGCGGTGTATCTGGCTATGAATAATATTTACCGAAGACGCATTTACGACGCAGTATAACGTATTTCAAAATCAGCGGCAGTAATTTTGGCCGGTGCACGGGTCGAGATTGGTTTGGAGTCCAGTACAAACCCTTGTAGGCTCTAGTGCGAGCTTGGTACACAGTGAACAAGCATGGCGCCCGATTTTCTATCACCATGGCAAACAAGTCCGGTATTTGCATATTCATGTAGGTTACAGTCGTGAAATTTCTTTCCGTATGTAAATGTATATTTTTTATTTAAGATTTTAAAATCAATCTACGATTACGAAGGGTGACACTTGACAGTGTAGGTATATGTAAGTGCGATGTTGTAAACGACTTGGCTACATCTTTTTTACTTACTTCGGGTTGCACCACTCTTCTGTGTAACTATAACTGAACGTACTTCGCCAGTTACCAATAAATAAATATAACTAATTATATTTATTTATTGGTAACAGGCTAAGTACGTTCGGTTCATCATCATCAACCTGCCGTATTTCTCTGCTGGATATTGGCCTCTCCAAGGGCACGCCTATAAGCCCGATTTTCGGCTCCTCGTGTCCAGCCGGTTCTAGGTTGGGAAGTGTTTATTATTTACCCATCTCCAAATAGTTGTGAAACCTCCTTGAAGCCACATTTATTTTTATATTTTGTTGTTTTCCTGAATATTGCTAGAATGATATTACAATTAGATACGTTATACAGACAAAGATACTTACCTATTTACAGTTTTCTTTTTATCATCAATATATTAGTACAATAGTAAATACAAGAAAGAAAATAAAAAGTTTTATTGATTTCAGTGACTGTTTGTCTCAAATATACCAAGTTTCCTTATTTTTTATGCAGATGACAGGCACAAGTTTTTTACGAAGATGTTATGTTTTATTTTTATTCCATATCCTGTTCCCGTCATGAAACTATCTCCTGGTTTCAAAGTCAAAATACTTTATTCATTTGGGTCACAATGTGACGCTTATGAACGCCAAAATAATAAATTCATAAAAAAATACTTAAAGACTCTACATTTACATTTAATGCGTTCGCAAAGCAAGGGCGTAGAACCATGAGAAAGAACGGGCAATAAAACTCACGGTCAGTCGTTTTCATCGCCAGGTTTTGCATAATACACATAATTGCATAATTTACATTTTGTAATTTACAGTTTGTATATTACTTGACTTTCGTACGTCTTGCTCATAACAATGGTTACAACCCGAAGGCCCAATTTGAGTAATTCTCGTACTTCTCCAAAATGCAGTTTCGATCTAATGTCCGTGTCGTACTTCTTATATATATGGTATTCTCCTAAATTGGCCGTGTGGTTGACGGCATAGAATACAAGTGTCACCACCCCCTATCTTCCCATGGGTGTCGTAAGAGGCGACTAAGGGATAACACGATGCAAATACCATCTTTGCGTACAGACGTAAAACTCGACATCAAACCCTATACGACTGCCTCGTTGGTCTCGCGGCATAAATGTGCGCGTGGGATGGGAGGTCCCGGGTTCGATTCCTGGGTCGGGCAGTGTTATTGGGATTATCTGTCACGAAATACTCAGTAGCAGCACGGAGTCTGGAAATGTGTCCGGTACGGCAATAGGCTCGCCCCTTATTACGTGGGACTAAAGTATATCTGGCGAAGGGTGGGTGTAGAAATACACCTCTGCCTACCCCTTCGGGGATAAAAGGCGTGACGTTACGTATGTATTCTCCTAAATTAAATATTATTTGTTTGATATCGCGATTAGATCGAAAACTGAACAACGTGTCAAACTATGTGTCATCGCCGTATTATTTGACTCAAATGAGACGATAATGTTATAACATATCAGAATACCGATTGTGAGGGAATTCAAAATCGAATCGCATTTCGTTCAAAATACAGTGTCGATGTTAGATAAAATACGAGAATTACTCTGTAGCTTCTGTTTACTCTAGCTTTACCTGATACATGGCTTAGTTCTAATTTAATTCAACATAATTTATTTTGCTTCCGATGGTATCGACTAGCTCATTGGCACCGTGATACAAATGACTACCTATATCGTAGGTTGGTTTGCTGGCCCAGTAGTTCATGACTGCGGTTGCAACGCCAGAGTTTGTGGGTTTAATACCCAATGATTTTTGCCTACGAGTGATGTATATGAGTATTTTTGCGACTGGGTCCTATTTATCAGTTATCTGGTTTTCTTATAAAGGTTGCCGAGGCTAGAATCATCAGTTTAATTTTGATGCTGTATTATCAGCCTTTAGCAGTCCACTGCTGGACTAGGCCTCTCCTTTGAAAGGAGGAATTGGCCTACTATACCACGCTGGCCAAACGGGTTGGTATAGGGTTTGTATCAAGTTTTCCTTCTCTTACAGTGCTGGTCTCTGCATAATATGCTCCCTCTGTCGGCTCTTACGACACCCATGGGATGATATGGGGTGGTGACATTCCGTATTCTTAATCCGTCACCACACGGAATCTATGATGCTACATACATCAAATAATAAATCAGTATTTGACCAAAAGTTTGAACAACTCACACAAACATAAAACTTAGTAGGCAGCGGAACATCGAAAGCCGAGCACGTTTTAGATTGATCGTTCGCGTGTCTATCGTGACGTTACACGGTTCGTATAGAATGAACCAACGAAAGAACTGGGGTGAGAATTGTTTGTTGCTGTCAAACAAATCAGTAAGAGGGAAGAGCTTCGTTCGCTCCATGTGTACTAAAGACAAACAAACAGAATAACCCCCATATATTGTGCACACAATACATTCATAACAACACCTGTGTTTCACGTAAAAATATAAAATTATCATGCAACAACCTGATCTAAATAATTGAGAGAAATTGAAAAACATGGCAGCATGAACATGACATATCCCCGAAGGGGTAGGCAGAGGTGTATTTCTACACCCACCCTTCGCCAGATATACTTTAGTCCCACGTAATAAGGGGCGAGCCTATTGCCGTACCGGACACATTTCCAGACTCCGTGCTGCTACTGAGTATTTCGTGACAGATAATCCCAATAACAGCAGGAATATTACGCTTATATTTCTACGTTACGCGTTGTTTCCTTATTGGAGCCCCACGCGCCCGATAACATACACAGAAACGAGTTAAAACCCTAACGATACAGCCTTTATTTCGGTATTTCTATACAATGTTACGAGCTCAAATACATCCCTGGCCGATATATCAATTTTGCTGTAACAAACTTTGAAAAGGGTACTGAGCAACAACTCGCCGCGAAACTTATATTAGATCAAAGAATCCAGGGACGTATTTGGCCAGTAGCCGCCAGTAATCTTCTTTACCCCTAAGCTGTAACTATTTTGATGAACTTGCCAAATGACTTTCTCGAGAATTTTTCCTCTAACTACTTGTACTTTATTTCATTGAAGTTACGTATCTCAAGTTTATTTTGAAGAAGGCTGCTTTTCAAGAGTTGTTTCTTATATACTTCATTTTAATTTCATTTTATGATGAAGAGCCGTTGATTATTGCTATAGAATAAAGCACGCTGAGCTCCTCTGGCCATTGGGATATTCATATTAAATCAAAACTGGTAATTTTGATTCTTAACGAGTACATAAAAACTTTATGATTATACAGTTATACATTATTATTACGTATATCATATAGGTAATACGCACTTTGTGCTGCTTTAAGAGGATCTTAAACATACCTGCTTACCCTTATGGGGCAAGTAGGCAAGCATGAAACGTTATCATCTGGTATAATGTCGATGATGTATATAAAATAACTTATTTATAGTAATACCTTGTTACTGGCGAATACTGCACCATATACTTTATTTTGTGGAGCTACGAAAGTTTGCCAGAAATTGAGTCATTTTAGTCCTAAGTTCGAGTTCAAACAGAAATAAAATAAAGTTGTCGGAAGAGAAATGCCCAGAAAAGTTAACAGACCAACTAGAAGAAAGCTAACGTTTTACAAACTACGAACACAAATAACTGATTTCAGAAATATAATAATAGGAAGCCATGCGGAGACCTGGATAGCTTCCAGGTCTCCGTACTTCGTTGTTGAAATTGTGGATGATCATATTTATGTAAATTTTTCAGTCATTAGTGTTCTTATCGATTGTAAAGTAAGTATAACCTAGTTTTTGACAGTCAATATGCTTATAGTAGATAATGATTTTGTATGATCAAGTCAAAATCTTTTGAAAAAATCTTTATAATGCATGAGCTATCTTTTTGAGCGATCTTTTTGCAGTTAACCAATATCTGCTTAAGAAGGTATCGAAGTTCAATGTTACAGTTTTATGACCAGTACTCAAATATAAAAAGTAAACATACGACCGCACCTTTCTGTTACGCTTTATATAAATGCATACTACATTATATTGCGACCATCCTCACTGCTATAAAAAACAAAGTTACCCCACAAGTAAGATATAATTTACCTTAAAGAAACTTGAACTTAGTTTTAAGTTTAAGTTTTTTTTATTTCTTATCATGCACATCGGCGTGATATTGCGCGGAAAACGGCTGATACTTTTTTAATAACGTCCATAAGATTGCGCAAAAATAATATTAATTTCCTCCGCAAGTAAGTTGGGGTGGGCAAGTTGTTTCTTATCAGTTTATTTATACAAACCTTTCCTTATGTACGCAGTTGATGAAGTAACGTCGACTGTCTGGTGTGCAAATTGTTCCCGTGATTTTTGGAACTTTGTGGACTTAGTTTCTCGTTCGGATAGATGGCATGTTTTTCTGATATATTTGATTTGTATAGATCAGCGATTCTGCGTCTGTGGTTTTGGGATCGCGTAGAGAGCGGTCCGCGAAATTTCGATTGCATAACACGTTTATTTGTACAAGTAACTGGGTCTTTTATTCTTCGGGTTATTTCAGCCCTTTCTCGGTATCGATGTATAAATAAATTGAACCCACGACGGAATATACTATTACGGACTATACAAATTATTGGAACGTGTGGGTCGAATTAATAGAAGACCACTTAAGGCAGATTAAGTTAGCATTTAAGCGATACAAAAATGTAGACACTTATTTTACTATTATAATACTAAATATTATTTCACTTACTTTACTGGATCTATCTGACAGCGAACCGAAATGATCGACATAGCTCAAAGAATTACAAAGGGCGAGAGGACTGCTCACGTAAGTCGTTGAATTGACAACCGTTGGAGTAGTCATATTCTAGTGTGGAGACTGCGCTTTGGCAAATGTGACGTAGGACACCTTCAACTAGGCGTAACGACGGTTTTCACATAGTAGCTTGCAGTAGCTTAAGACGAAGAGCCGAAAGTCGAGATCAGCTGTGAATGAAGAGACATACATCCAAATGTGGACTAGGGCAGGCTGATAATAATGATGGTGATGGCTATAAAATTTTCTAGTTTATCTTCATTATGTCATCAGCCAGTATAAAGAACCGACTTAAAAACTACAACATTATTTCAAATTTGCAGTGTAAGAGTATACATTACCGCTGCTTTTTCTACAAAATAAAATGTTGCCCTAGTTGCATTCTTTGTTGCGCTACTTTTAAACCGTGTTGCTAAATATGCCGACGTTTAGAAAGATAATACATATAAACAAAACAAAGTTTAGGACAGTACGTTAGGTACAGACCGTTTTTAGGGTTCCGTACCTCGAAAGGAAAAAAAAACGGAACCCTTATAGGATCACTTTGTTGTCCGTCCGTCTGTCAAGACCCTTTTTCTCAGGAATGCGTGGGGTATCATACTGAAATTTATACTAAATACTCGAATCTACGTTTCCATAGAGCTGTAAAAAAATCAAACTTCTAATCCAACGCAATCAAAAGATACAGCCGTTTATGCTGCAAATTGCAGCATATTTTCAAACTCGCATTGGAATCAAAACCTACAGGGTACTTCCCGTGAACTCAGAATCTTGAAATTTGGTACGAAGTAACATCTTATATCACATATAAAGGAAAAATTGCGAAAACCGTAAATTTTTAGTTACAACATATAAGAAAAATATTTTTATAAATTTAAAGTTACCACACCTTTCTCTTGAACGCGTGGAGGTATTAAATTGAAATTCATATCAAATACTCAAGTATATAACACCGTTAGGCTGCAAGAAAATCAAACTTCTATGTCAACGCAATCAAAGGAAAGAGCAATATAAGCATATTTTCAAACTCGCGACTACTCGCAAGGGAATCAAAACCTACAGGGTACTTTCCGTGAACTCAAAATCTTGAAATTTGGTACGAAGCAACGTCTTATATCACTTATAAAGGAAAAATTGCGAAAACTGTATTTTTTTAGTTACAGCATATAAAAAAATATTTTTAATAAATTTAAAGTTATTACCCCTTTCTCTTGAACGCGTGGAGGTATTAAATTGAAATTCATATCAAATACTCAGGTATATAACACCGTTAGGCTGTAACAAAATCAAACTTCTATGTCTACGCAATCAAAAGAAACAGCAATATAATCATATTTTTAAACTGGCGTCTACTCGCAAGAGAATCAAAACCTACAGGTTACTTCTCGTGAACTCAAAATCTTAACATTTGGTACGAAGTAACGTCTTATAGCCCAGATAAAGGATGCGGAAGGCTGAGGACCCTGTACTGTGGTGCGTGTTGGGAGAGGCCTATGTCCAGCAGTGGACTGCGATAGGCTGATTGAGATTTTAAATAACCCAGACGCTGCAAACGGCCATTGTGAATGCTTGCATTTTGAAATGTTTAATGTCAGAGTGATAACTGTATATTATAGGTCACCACAATGTCCAATTAATGTTGCAATAGAATGCATAAATACAACAATATACAGCAGCAACCTCAATAGGTATAATTCATGTTCTCGTCTGATTGTCGTGGGAGACTTCAATATTGATTTTAGAATGAATCCCCAAAATGGAATTTTCACATATTTTTCATCTATAAACATGTTTCCGTTAATAAACACTAGCACAACACGAAGTAGTACATTTATAGATAACGTTTTTTCGAAATTCAATGTTCAATGTGGTACTTTCATACCTTTTTCAGTCTCCATTTACAGATCTGGTTCAAATTTGATACTTAATTCCATACTTTAAAATTTTCATTTCCTTTATATGTTTTTTTTTTAATTTACATAACGTAACATAACTTCACGCCTTTTTATCCCTGAAGGGGTAGGCAGAAGTGTATTATACACCCACACTTCGCCAGTTATGTTTCGGTCCCAATGTAATAGAGGGCGAGCCTATTGCCATCTACCGGGCACATTACTAAGCGAGCGATAATTAACATTTTGTTCATGTGATTTGTGCCTGGGGTACCTGGGGATCGAACCCGAGATCATCGTCTCGGCAGTCCGTTACCTACACCACTGGGCTATCGCCCCGTACTTATTTTTTTTATTTATTTAAGAATATTGATTATTGTTTTATTTTATGTGTAAGTAGTCACCCTAGTTTAATTTTCATCGCAAATAAATAATATAATTATTAAAAATACTTAATTAGTATTTTTGTAACAGATTTCTAATAGTCACTAAAACTTTGTAAATCAATAACTTTGATAAAAAATCTTACCATCATTCATCAGCAGACTTTTGCAAGGCTGTTGCAAGGCTGGTATAGGTATTTAAGTTATATTATAAAATAAGCGATAATGTTAATATAAAATAAAGGATGACTGATTACAAACGACAAAGACACCTTTTTCTTTAATTTATGCTCCTCCAGCTTTCCATACTGTAATGTTATGGATTTCATTTTGCAATAAAAATACCAAAACTATGACTGGTGAACTTTTACTTATATACCTACAGGTTTGTACGTAACCCTCGGTGCGCGAGTCCGACTCGCACTTGACCGGTTTTTTCTTTGTACTAATTAAATTCACGCCTAACGAATGTTAAGCGTTAAACACATGGTTAATAGACAACCACAAACGATAAATAAAAAGTAAAACAATTCACAATGATGTAATTGGGCTATTTAATGTTATTACATCATATTGAAGGTTAAATCATTAAAAAGCACTTACCCAATTTACTCATACCACTAAGGTGATATTGGCGCCCAACATGGGGCGCCAGTGTCTCGTTGCTTGTTCGGAGTAAAGCCTACCTCAACTAACTATGAGATAATATTGATGGGTCACTTGAATTATAAATTAATTATCATATAAAATCTGCTTAATAAACGTAAAAATATCTTAGAATAGATGGATATTTGTTACGCATAACCTACTAAACTGATTTTAATGAAATTACCTAATCTGCCTCCGTAGTCCAGAAGATAGCGTAAGCGACTGCTGATTCGATTTCCGGGTCGGGCATAAGTGTTACTGGGTTTTGCCGAATTCTCAGTAGCAGCACGGAGTCTGGTAATGTGCCCGGTAACGGCAATAGGCTCGCCCCCTATTACGTGGGACCATTATGTGGATATCACACCTCTGCCTACCCCTTCGGGGATACAGGCGTGAGCCTATAAAAAAAATGAACTATAACCTAATAAATATTTACCATGTGGGCGAGTCGGTGACCAGAATCTTGTAAAGTTATAGCCTAGAATAACGTCAAGGGTCACTGCCCCAAATAGTATCTTATGGAAGAGACGGAGAACTCGACATAAAACCCCGTTCCAACCCGTGTGGTGTGGCATATCAGACAAACTCCTCTTTATGACTCACGATGGTATTGTGACGCAAATTAGCAGAGAATGGACTGCGAAGACTGTATTATGAAGATAAACAAGTCTTCTTTGTAGCAGTCCTGTTTTCTGTGAAAATAAATAATCATTTACTTTGCTTTACCCTGTATACCATGTACATAAAAGGCTGCCTGTACTATCTTGACAAAGTAGCATAGGTATTCCATCAATATTCGATATTGCTGAATCTTTGAAAGCAGAATTCACTTGAGCTGTCAGTTTCAAAATCTTGCTTTACAGAAGGTACTCTGTTCGAACTGTGTGATATATTTTGTTTTACAAGGTGGATCTCCCTTCGGATCTCCGACTCTTGGAGAAATGAGAGCCGGAGTATGTGGTTTTACCACTAAAACCACCTCAACTTTCTCATGTACCCGAGTGTCGGAGGGTCGGGTATCGCCGAAGCATTCGTCGCAACCCCCAAAGGGTAGTGGCCCGGCAGATGGTCAGGCGAGCCCCGAACAAAACCCCCTTGGCGGCGGATGAAGGTGTTGGGCTCCGCCGCCAAAACGCCCAACGGTTGCAGAGGATAGGGAGGACGTCAACGCAACACCGCATCTCCTCTTCCCCCACCGCGACGCAACAATAGTGCGCCCCCATTTGGTCACGGGAGGTACGGCACGCGGCAACGCAACACCGACACGTCTCTCCTCCCGCGACCGTGCCCGACTGCGAGGAACAGACAGAACTGTCCCCTGCACCCGCACTTTGGACGCATCCTACGCAGGCCTCACCAGCAATGTTTACCTTCATCATTTAGAATGCTATATCTTATTAATAATTAATTTATAAATATAACATCGAAAAGACCTGAGACTCTTTACGTAGCAGTCTGTCCGTCACTCCACTGGGATATAGCTGCTTACTAATGCAAAATATAGTAATTAAATCTTGAGTGTCGTTCTGAAATGTATTTTCTTCTATGTATCAATATAATGGCACTATTTATTAAGTGCCGTGATGTACCTTTGTGAGGTACATATCGCAAAACACAACGTGCAGACGTCCCCAGGAATGATAAGACACGATTCAAACTCAATTTGAGATATAAACAGTTTGACCCATAGATACTAACAAACAACGCATGTTAAATTGTAAAGCTTGTAGGAACATTTTACATAAGAGAAAGTCAGATTAATGTCGATTGATTGATTACCAACCCAGTGTAGTTACATTAGAAGTAATATTTGAGTAAGGTAATCAATCAAGTGAGACAACAGCTTCCATTACCTCTCGTACCAAAGACGCACCGTTAACGGTTCTATTATTTAGTTAATTATCTTTATTATTCTCCTTTAAATGCTATTAATAAGTTTAAGATATAGAGAATAATGTTCGTAATAAATATCAGTAAATAAATCTTCAGTAACTTTTAAGTAACCGACAATGGCGTCATATTTAATTAATTACTCTAAAGGAATGTACTTTTTGTGATTGTACTGCACAAATAGACGTCAGCAATGTGAATATCCAGCAGTGGACGACGGCAGGCTGATAAAAGTAATGACAGATGTTAATTACTTAACATTATCTTGAAGCAAGTCTTATGACAAGAGTATGTCATATTGCAAGAACTGATTAATTTTAGTCTATTTTAGTATTCATTTATTCCAGACTGTTCATAATTAGTCATGCAAGCTGGACTCCCTTAACTTAGCTTAACGTACTAATAAGGCACCAATTATAATTTCATGTCTATCTATAGTAATCTATACTAATACATAAAGCGGAAGAGTTTGTTTGTTTGTTTGTTTGTTTGTTTGAACGCGCTAATCTCAGTAACTACCGGTCGGATCTGAAAAATTCTTTTTGTATACGATAGCCCAGTTATTCCGGAAGGATATAGGCTATATAACATAACGCTTCAACCCTTTGAGGCCGGGCAAAAGGCTAAAAAGGCTAAAAGATAATGTCGGCTAATCTCAGGAACTAACAGTCGGATTTTAAAAATTGTTATTGCGTATGATAGCCCAATTATTCCAAAAGGCTATAGGCTATATAAAATTACGCCACAACTTTTAGGGGCCGGACAAAAATAATAAAATGGTCCAACAAGAAGACCAACGAAACGACCCAACCCTCCCCGTTGGGTCAAAGGCAAAAAAGGCTAAACGAATAGGATACAATCTATATGGGTATCGTTTTCGAGATTTTCGGGACGCTGATTAATAATATGAAATTTATTTAGTGATCCAAGATGGCGGACGGGCAATCAAAGATGGCGGATATGAAAATTTTAAAAATCAATATTGGTATCGTCTGCGATGTTAAAAGGGATGGGGAATCCAAATACAATATATGTTTCGCGATTCAAGATGGTGGATGGGAAATCAAAGATGGCGAATGGGAAAAATTTTAAAAATCAATATTGATATCGTCTCTGATGATTTAAGGGATGGAGAATCCGAATACAACATCTATTTCGTGATCAAAGATGGCGGATAGGAAATCAAAGATGGTGGACGGGATTTTTTTTAAAGTCGATATGAGCAACGTCTCCGATATTTTAAGGAATGGGGAATTCAAAAGCACCATCTATATCGTGATCAAAGATGGCGGATGGGATTTTAAAAAAAATCGATATGGGTATCGTCTCCGACGTTTAAAGGGATGGGGAATCCAAATACAACATCTATTTCGTGATTCAAGATGGCGGATGGGAATCGTCGATATGGGTATCGTCTCTGATATTTTAAGGAATGGGGAATTCAATATTATATAAAAATCTATGTTTGTTTGTTCATCATTTATAGACTCTGAAATGATAAGAGATTAAGCGCTAAGTCAATGGTAACTTTGGAAAAGGGGCTTGGAAAAAAGGGAATTAAATACAAACTCTTAAAAAGGCGATACGGAGTTCGCTGGGTCAGCTAGTATAATAAAGCGGAAGAGTTTGTTTGTTTGTTTGAACGCGCTAATCTCAGGAACTACCAGTCGGATCTGAAAAATTCTTTTTGTATTCGATAGCCCAGTTATTCCGAAAGGCTATAGGCTATATAACATAACGCTTCGACCCTTTGGGGCCGGGCAAAAGACTAAATAGGCTAAAAGATAATGTCGGCTAATCTCAGGAACTAGCAGTCGGATTTTGAAAATTGTTATTGCCTATGGTAGCCCAATTATTCCGAATGGCTAAAGGCTATATCAAATTATGCCACGACTTTTAGGGACAAGACAATAATAATAAAATGGTCAAACGAGAAGGGGGAGGGTTGGATCAAAGGCAAAAAAAGGCTAAACAAATAGGATACAATTTATATGGGTATCGTTTTCGAGATTTTCGGGACGTTGATTAATAATATGAAATTTATTTAGTGATCCAAAATGGCGGACGGGAAATCAAAGATGGCGGATGAGAAAATTTTAAAAATCAATATGGGTATCGCCTTCGATCTTTTAAGGGGTGGGGAATTGAAATACAACATCTGTTTCGTGATTCAAGATGGTGGATCGGAAATCAAAAATGGCGGATGGGAAAATTTAAAAAATCAATATGGGTATCGTCTCTGAGGATATTTAAGGGATGGAGAAACCAAATACAACATCTATTTCGTGATTAAAGATGGCGGATAGGAAATCAAAGATGGCGGACGGGATGTTTTTTAAAGTCGATATGGGTATCGTCTCCGGTATTTTAAGGAATGGGGAATTCAAAAACACCGTCTATTTCGTGATCAAAGATGGCGGATGGGATTTTTTTTTAAAATCAATATGGGTATCGTCTCCAATGTTTAAAGGGATGGGGAATTCAAATACAACATCTATTTCGTGATTCAAGATGGCGGATGAGAAATCAAAGATGGCGGATGGGAAAATTTTTAAAATCAATATGGTTATCGTCTCTGATGATTTAAGGGATAGTGAATCCAAATACAACATCTATTTCGCGATCAAAGATGGCGGATAGGAAATCAAAGATGGCGGATAGGAAATCAAAGATGGCGGACGGGATGTTTTTTAAAGTCGATATGGGTATCGTCTCCGGTATTTTAAGGAATGGGGAATACAAAAACACCATCTATTTCGTTATCAAAGATGACGGATGGTATTTTTTTAAAAACTCAATGTGGGTATCGTCTCCAATGTTTAAAGGGATGGGGAATTCAAATACAACATCTATTTCGTGATTCAAGATGGCGGATGGGAAATCAGAGATGGCGGATGGGAAAAAAATTAAAATCAGTATGGTTATCGTCTCTGATGATTTAAGGGATAGTGGATCCAAATACAACATCTATTTCGCGATCAAAGATGGCGGATAGGAAATCAAAGATGGCGGACGGGATTTATTTTTAAAGTCGATATGGGTATCTTCTCCGATATTTTAAGGGATAGGGAATTCCATATTATATAAAAATCTATGTTTGTTTGTTCATCATTTATAGACTCTGAAATGATAAGAGATTAAGCGCTAAGTCAATGGTAACTTTGGAAAAGGGGCTTGGAAAAAAAGGCGATACTGAGTTCGCTGGGTCAGCTAGTACTTATATAATAAAGCGGAAGAGTTTGTTTGTTTGTTTGTTTGAACGCGCTAATCTCAGGAACTACCGGTCGGATCTGAAAAATTCTTTTTGTACACAATAGTCCAGTTATTCCAAAAGGCTATAGGCTATATAACATAACGCTTCGACCCTGTGGGGGTGGGCAAAAGGCTAAAAAGGCTAAAAGATAATGTCGGCTAATTTCAGGAACTAGCAGTCGTATTTTAAAAATTCTTATTGCCTATGATAGCCCAATTATTCCGAAAGCTATATATAATCACGCCACAACTTTTAGGGGCCGGACAAAAATAATAAAATGGTCAAACGAGAAGGGGGAGGGTTGGGTCAAAGGATAGGATACAATCTATATGGGTATCGTTTTTGAAATTTTCGGGACGTCGATTAATAATATGAAATTTATTTAGTGATCCAAGATGGCGGACGGGAAATCAAAGATGGCGGATGAGCAAAATTAAAAAAAAATATATGAGTATCGCCTTCGATATTTTAAGGGGTGGGCAATTGAAAAATAACATCTATTTCGTGATCAAAGATGGCGGATGGGAAATCAAAGATGGCGGATCGCAAAAAATTTAAAAATAAATATGGGTGTCGTCTCTGAGTATTTAAGCGATGGTGAATCCAAATACAACATCTATTTCGTGATCAAAGATGGCGAATAGGAAATCAAAGATGGCGGACGGGATTTTTTTAAAAGTTGATATGGGTATCGTCTCCGCTATTCTTAGGAATGCGGAATTCAAAAACACCATCTTTTGCGTGATCAAAGATCAATATAGTTATTGTCTCCGATATTTAAAGGGTTGGGGAATCCAAATACAACATCTATTTCGTG
Source organism: Euclidia mi (assembly GCA_944739405.2). Classification (NCBI taxonomy): domain Eukaryota; kingdom Metazoa; phylum Arthropoda; class Insecta; order Lepidoptera; family Erebidae; genus Euclidia; species Euclidia mi. The sequence goes on from OX123193.2 coordinate 46,387,819, forward strand.
ATTCACGATGGCGGATGGGAAATCAAAGATGGTGGATGGAAAAAAAATAAAAAATCAATATGGGTATCGTCTCTGATGATCTAAGGGATGATGAATCCAAATACAACATCTATTTCGTGATCAAAGATGGCGGATAGGAAATCAGAGATGGCGGACGGGATTTTTCTTAAAGTCGATATGAGTATCGTCTCTGATATTTTAAGGAATGGAGAATTCAATATTATATAAAAGTCTGTTTGTTTGATCATCATTTATAGACTCTGAAATGATAAGAGATTAAGCGCTAAGTCAATGATAACTTTGGAAAAGGGGCTTGGAAAAAAGGGAATTAATTAAAAGCTCTTAAAAAGGCGATACGAAGTTCGCTGGGTCAGCAAGTATTATATACACCACTATTTTTTAATTAGTACAAAAACTTTAAGGACATATTAGCGAAGACATTATTATCATATGTGTGACGTAACAATTTCATAATATCTTTAAAAAGCAAAGTTATAATCATTTGTTTTTTGTAGAAAATCTCTCCTAAATCATAGACATATTTTACAATCCATTCACGACTTCATCGATAGTACTTACTTTCCGTCCTACTATTACGCATTCTTTCCGTCGCACTTATAATGTAGGTAGCCAATATATATATTTTTTAATTTTTTTTTGTTTTTGGTTGATCCGCAATCAGTCCCAAACTATAAGCGGATGTGGTGGATGATATCATGTGTAGTGTGCGTCTTCCAGTGAAAATTGCAACTTTATTCATTTATAGACTAAAAGCCCGTTATCTTTGTCAATGTCGAGATTCATTATGTCCTTTCGTTTGAGTCGCCTGGTGTAACTCTGGTTTGATAGCTCGTGGGCTAGCTTATTGGGATGAGTTGTGAGCCTTGATTTGTATCTCCTGGTGCAAGAACAAATTTCGTTTCTAATTGTGCTAATCCTGCATTCTTCGTGAATTTCTTTATTTGTTATGAACCAGGGTACTCCTGTTATTGTTCTGAGTATGACATTTTGGAGTCGCTGCAGCATGCTGACGTTGCTATTGGCAGCGCTGCCCCAGAGCTGAATCCCATATGTCCACACTGGTTTTAGGACAGTCTTGTATATAAGGAGTTTGTTCTCCATTGACAGTTTTGAGTGTCGACCCAGTAACCAGTGTAGGCTTTTAAAGCGAATATTTATTTCCTCTCTTTTGGATTTGATGTGTTGTTTCCAAGTTAGTCGACGATCAAGGTGCATACCCAGGTACCTGACCTTGTCAGTGTGTGGTAGTGAATGAAAAAAGCCAATAAAATGAAGCAAAATAATCAGTGTAGGTGGTTACTTTTTATTTTTTTTTATTCTACCCTCTCCTTCATACTTCATCCGGGCTTAGGACTGGCAAAATTTACCGTTTGACAAGTAATTAAATAATGAGGTATGTATTTAGAAAGCAAACACATATCAAAATAAAAGAAGGTATTCTGTAATAAAAGAAAATAGTTATTTTGGCGTATTTATAAAGTTAGAATCATCTGCTATTTACAAATATTATTTTATCATCATCATATCAGCCTAGAGACGTCCACTGCTGGACATAGGCCTCTCTCAAAGTTCTCCACAAAGACCGATTCTTAGCCGCCCGCATCAAATTATTATTTACTTAAGTACGTATTATTTACTAAACTTAGAAGTATTTGCATTGTCCTTCGAAATGTCCACCACCGTTGTCAATACACAGACAATTTTATAACGAGAGAAGTACGCTTCTGTCTATTTAATTTGTCAAAAGCATCCAATATGCGCTGTTTTAATTGTTCGACACTAACGGCTCACTTTTGTACACTCACAATAAGATGTCCATGGGTACACAGCTGCACTCGCGATTTTTTCACTCAAAAAGTACGCACGAAGCATAGCTACATACTCCCGTGATATGAACTGATATGATAGGTCATCGCGTCGGGCAAACGTAGACAAACAATTAACTTTTGCAACGAAAAAATAGATACGTTCACTTTCACTAGCAATTTAGCACTGTTTGTCGCATCGTCGGGGCGCGGCGCAGGCGCAGAGGGGAGGGGGGGGGGGGGGTATTTATCAATGGGTCAGTTTACTATGATAGTACGCGGCTCGGTCATAGTATTATGCATTTACTAATTATTACGTATTTTTGTGAACAGTTTTGAGACAGTTTTGGGACTTAGTGTTTTTATTTTTTAACTACATAAATATGATCAGTTAAAGATACTTAGTGCCCTGTTAAATTTTTTGTACTAATTAAAAAATAGTGGTGTATTATTATATATCGACCCTTAACGAAAACTAAAATTCCATGTTGTACCAATCACTACGAACATTTTTTACTTCGGCACCATACCTGGAAAATTATTGGTTCAGGAGATATTGAGTTTCAAAGTTAGTATGGATTTTTTCTAATTAGGTACAAAATTGATGCATTTACCCCGCCAATATGATCTTTAGATGCCCTATGACCCCATGGATAAGTAGGTATTGAGGGGATTGCACGCGCGCGCTTTCAATTGCGGTTTAAAAAATGTGAAAACCTAAAAAAAATCGTTTCCCAGGTATTATTTTTGGTAAGTATGACTTGGCATGATGTCCACAACGAGTAGACTTCGGCTTGGTGATGGGTCTTGTGCCACCCGGTATACAGGGTGCAACGACAACCTTACCTACATAAATTATTTAATCAATGTCGACATTGTCACAAGCTATCGGATCGCTAACTTGCTTTCTCCACATTTCAAATATCGCGCGTTTGTGAATGAACAACGCCGTTTGTAAAAAGCGGCAACATACAAATTGTTGGCAGCAACAGGGCTTTGCCATGTATTGTGTTGAAGTTCGGTGCCGTATTTCTACATGAAACATCCATTAAACTGTACATTAAAACAGTAAAATTTGAAAACTAAAATACTATTCTGATCGGTTTTACAGACTGCATCTTTTAAGAAGAGAATTTAAAATGGCTCTCAATCGATTTGTTTCCTTGCAAGTGGTCACTTTTGTGTACCCTTGTGAATCATAGTAGTTTGTTTAAATTAAGTTTCATGGTTCTATGAGTCCAATGAAAATAATCAGCGACAGTAAGATAATCTTCAAATTCGCTACAATAAAATGAAAGAGTTTAAACCTGGCATTTACACAAAATGTCATAAATAATAACACAAAATAATAAAAAAGTATAATAACAGCAAGTCTTTCTCTTTTAAAGAAGATATCTTTAAACAAATTAAAATTAAAAACAAAATTTGTGATTGTTTCGGTCATAATACTGCATTATGGCCGAAACAATCACAAATTTTATGGAACACGCTAGTCATGATTGAACATTTGATGAAATGCATAATATAGTAGCGAATTAGGTATTTAATTTACTTAATAGATTTTACATATTAGTATCTTACTTTAAACTCATAAAAGGAGTTTTGTGAGACTTTTAATAGACCTCATTTTTAATCTTGGTACAAGGATATGGTCTACTTCTTTCTTATCTTAAAAACTGCTGGCGCTCACACAAAACATAACACAGGTATACAGGCACTTAAAATCGATTTTCGAGGAGGTGCTTCCACGGTAAAAGTTGCCCATTGTTACTAGTGAGACTCCCACTTACACTCTGAAAGACTACTTCTCAATTAAACACATCGTCGGACCATTTGTTCAAACTTCGCAGGAATATCGGAGCATAAACTGTTCCGCCTTCAAAATCATACTGAACGATATTGCAGCTCAAGCAGAAATTAATTTAAAACACCAGAGAGAGTTCAATGTTGGTTCGTGTTTGGTTCCAGTTGCATTGCACCTGTGTAAAACTCCATTACAGTAAGTAAACCTTTATACTTGTTTCTTATTTTCTTGCAAAGGTAGTGATGAAAATGGAGCTAGCGCGCGGCGTTACTTGGAAGGAAACCTAAAAGAAATATTACAACCGGCTTGTTTTGTTTTATACACATACGTAAACCTTACGCAAAGTCAACCATTACGTATTTTATGGTCACTACGCACTTCGGTACGAATTGGAAATAATGAAATTACGAAAATGCTTAAACTGTATGCAAAGCTTATTATGAGTAACAAAACATAATCATTAATTTAATGATTCGTAAATAATTGTATTTCGTATCTATGAAAATTATTCACAGTCCAATCTTGAGGTCTTTGCAAAATCCTTTGGGGCAGAATTCTAATTTCCTGCGATGCAATTAAAATTAAAATAATAATCACGAAGTATGATAAAGACTTCGATAAACAAACGACGGAGGTCGGCGGCAGCTAGTTAAGTTTTTAAAACAAAATCTACCAGCCAAAAAGAACAAGAACAAAACAAAATCCATTGTTTAAAGTTTCTCCTTAATTTATTTAAAACAGAAAGAAAATAAGTTGTTTGCCTAATGCAGGGGCACCCTTAAATAAACAGAATGAATGATTAGATTAGCATCGAACAAGATTGAGGTAATTGAACGGAAATGCCAAGGTGAAGGGGCACGGGTTACTGGTGGTTCCGGTTTATCTTGCGGTTCCACGGCATTATTAATACTGGGGCCACAAAATACACTGACACTCACGATCATACATCTCATAAGATTTTTCCCGCTGTGTTGATTTAGGTTTTTGTCATCTTGATTATTTTTCTCGGGCAGTCTAGTTAATCTGAGGATATTTGCTGCAACAATTAGTAAAGTGATATGATTACAGCAAACTCGTTATGTTTGTATGTGACCTTATCTGACACATGAAAGTTTGTGGTATTTCGTAAATTGTTTTGCTTTAGATAATGATATCCACACATTTTTTGTATTTAATCACTGAGATAGACTCTCAGTGACTAAATACACATTAACTTATGTCAGCAGTATAGTTCTATATCTACTTAAAAAATGTGTTTTCGAGATATAAAGGAGAAATACCAAAGACGGCTGTAGCGGCCAGAAACTTGTGAATCGTTGAAATTAAACATATATATATTTTTAATTTATACATAGTTTTCGTTTCTTGATCGAACTTCGGTAAAAGATTTTATTATATTTAAAGTTTATTTTTTGAATTGCTATGGTAATAGTGGATAAATGTCTTATGTTGCCAGCATTAAAAATTAAATTAAGTATGGTAGGTAGAAATTGATTTTTGAGGAAATAATAAAGTGATTATTGTAATACTGCCTCGTTGGTCTCGCGGCATAAATGTGCGCGTGGGATTGAGAGGTCTCGGGTTCGATTCCCGGGTCGTTCAAAGTGTTATTGGGTTTTTCCGTAAGGAAATTCTCAGTAGCAGCACGGAGTCTGGAAATGTGCCCGGTACGGCAATAGGCTCGCCCCCTATTACGTGGGACCTAAAAATTCCTGGCGAAAATTGGGTGTAATATTACACCTCTGCTTACCCCTTCGGGGATACAGGCGTTAGTCTATAAATAAATAAAACAATTATTATAATATAAATCAATATCTTTTATTTACTTTATAAATATATTTGTAAAAATGATCAAGAAATATATGAGTTATATATTATTAATTTATTAGATATATATTACACAATTATTTGGTAAAAATCGTTTTGTTTTTTAATCGATAGTATAAATATTTTTTCAAACTGCGACACATTTTTTATCTGTTATGTTATTCAAGTTGCTACTGCACATCGTGAATGTTTTGCTCTGATTTATTCGTGTTTTCGTGCGGTTTTATTTGTAATGTAATTGAATATAAACTCAATAATTATAATGATCACTACCTTCTACCCTTGCTAAGAATATGCAGCGGTGTTTGTGGTTAGTTTTTTTGGACGTGTATAGTACGAGGTTCCCTAGTACACAGGTTATTATTCATTATTATTGGCCTCTCTTTATGTAGATTTTGTTCTATATGACACAAAGACATTCCTTTATTTACATCTAGGTATTATATTTATGTTAAAAATCAATTTAGAGGTGTTTTAGGTCTAGAATTATTTCCATTTCAAATATCTCGTATCTTATTTCCACCAAGTGTTAGTTTAAAAAAATTATACAGAGTTATAGAGTAGTCATTTATCTACAAAACACACATGGTTTCGTGTTTGTCCTTGCCGAGCCCATAATGGCCAAATGGTACATCTCCTTTGCGTCAAAATTGACTTCTACGAGCGCACACGGTTGTTAATTCTTCTACATATTAATTCTTTTAACAGCAAGAGAAACATAATATACATTAATTGCTTTTAATATTTGCGTAACGTTTGCTTTGAATTTATACAAATTCCGTGTAGAGAGAGAAAATTATTTTTATATGTCATATCAAAAATAATAATCTACATTTATATACATAGATGAAATATTTGAGCCATACTAAATATTTGCTAACCAACATAATATGTACGCATATTATGTACTATATTAATTTGTGTTATACGAGATTGAACTCATAAAACAGAACGTCCGTATCAAGATGTTCATTTAATCTTCAAGAACATTAAAGTGAACATCATTCAAATCTGTGTAATAGCCTAGAACAGTTAACATGTGTGTGGGCGCCATTCTCTAACATCCAACCGACAACGCTCGTAAATGTTATAATTTGCTAAACTAGTTATATGTACACTATTACAATGTAGATTGTAAAACTGGTAATGCGCAATTATACCTCGTTTTCAGAGCGACAAGTACCAAAATCGTTGTATTGAAACACATTTCCGACATTATGAGCAAATTTGATTAATATGTAATGAACGCAAAGCCGATCAAGTGGGAGTAAGATTTAAACGAAGTCCAAAAAAAGGCGTTCTATTTTTAGCACGCTGAAATTATTTTTGCTTAATCATTATAACCCAGCTATATTATATTGGTCTGTGTGGTCAACATATGTTTGAGATATTCTTTATACCTAATTTACAATTACATTCATTCACCTACCATCTGCCTACCCCTTCGGGAAACAGGCGTGAGTCTATGTATGTATGTACATCCATTCACATCAACTCGAATTAGGTATAGAGCTGGCAGAATACCATCTTAAAAGGCTTTACGCAAAGTGAAGCAAAGGTGACAGTATATCTCAAAATCAGTGCCCAGAATAGTTTAACTCTAGTAGACACAGAGGGCAGTATGATAAAATGGAGCAATTGTAAGGAAGTATTTCCAGTTACACTGAACATTTGAAAAGCTACAAGACGTGAGGTGCTTTGTGCTAAGAATAGGCTTCGAGATGAGACTATGAGACACCATAGGGACTCTCGAATAAAATATTAACGGATAGGTTAAGGACTAGACATTTTTATATAGAAAGTATATTTTTTATAGTAATTGGTGGCAAACGAGCAGACGGATCGCCTGATGGTAAGTAATTTATGCCGCCGCCCATAGACACAAGCACTAAGGCAAAGTATTGTGGGCGATCAAAGAGGGATCGGCGATTTGCTGTGGTTAATCATTTTTAAGTTGTGGTTGATCTATTTTATTTAAGTATCGTCTAGGAAGGTCACTTATGTTTCACCAGGTGGATTTAAAAATATTCGCTTGTCTTTTTAAATTGAGATGGAATAAATATTATTATCGTTTTTAGATCTTCGAGTCTTTTTAATTAGAATTAAAATTATTTTGTTTTAGTTAAGTGCTACTTACTAGTATGCCCAATGTGGTGTTTCTCTGAAATCTCTTAGAAGAGATTTGCTGCGTTTCCTATCGAGTCAATGATCCCAATATACCTGTAATAAAAGAAAGAAAATATTCATTACATGACTTAGATAGGTAGATAGATAGATTACACTTTATTGCACAACAAAATAAAATTTTACAGTAGGTACCTAAAACTATTTTTCTTTTATGGTAATAGGCGGCAAACGAGCAGACGGATTGCCTGATGGTAAGCAATTACCGCTGCCCATGGACACAAGCAACACCACAGGAGTCACAAGTGCGTTGCCGCCCCTTTGGGTTGGGAAAAGGGATAGGATGAGGAGTGGGATGAGGGAGAAGGAATAGGGGATAGGGCCTCCGGCACTCTCACTCACCGAACGAAATGCAACAGTTTAGGTACTGTTACTTTACGTCGATTTTCTATGAGAGGGTAGTACTTCCCCGGTCGAGCCGGCCTATTCATGCTGAAATCAGCAAGGCTCTACTACCTGGAGGTAATTGGCCTTAAACTACAAGTAGCAAGTGGCTTAAAACTATAAATATAGTATAAACATAAATATTCTTATAATATATTTATGCTTATACCATATATTATAAGAATATTTGCTTCTTTTTGAATAGTTGAATCTAAAAAGCAATTTAAAAATAATTTGGATCGAAATACAAAACTACTAGGACAAAATGAACATTCAACGAGACCTAAATCTAAGTAAAAAATGTTTTATGATGTGAAATGGCCATTATGACGTGGGTAGGCTATTCAAAAGAAGAAAACTTCTATGACACTTAGATGTGAATGTGAGTTAGGTCGCTTTCACACTTAAGAGGAAACACAACGGCCGTTTTTCCATACAAACGTAGTCTCCTGTTTTCTCCCTGGATAATGCCAGTAGAGCAATATTTTTTTTCCAAAAGATGTATGGCCCCGATTGGCATGTCCCTATGTTTTCCTTTTTCTCATAAATTAAATATTAAAAATGAGATGAACCTTCAAATACCTCAAAACCGGCCAAGTACGTGTCGGGCTACGCGCAATGTAGGGTTCCGTAGTTGCCCATAATGGCCATTATTTATACATAAAATGTGGTTTCCAAGATAATATACTACTACTATACATACGTAGTACACAACATACCAAAGTACGTATAATATCTTTAAGATTAAGCCAGCGCTCCCAATGTAAACTCACAGAAATAGGTGTTTATAAGTTAACCGATGATTACTCGTAAACTAGTGATGTCTACTTAGCCGTGATAGTTTTCCTTTTAAATTCGTTATATGTACTATATTTGTGATTTTTTTCACCTCTGCCAAATTAATAGTTTAGCCGGCAGAGAGAGGGGGGGCACTTGAGTCTAACAATTTTTTTCACTTCAAAGCTTGATATTTGACAAACCAATCACTTGAAAACGATTTGAGCAAACTAATAATATTTTTTTAAAACCTATCCAATGATACCCCACACAATAGTGATACTCAACAAAAAAAAAAATCAACCCCACTAATGTAGGGGAGATACCCTTAAAAAAAATATTTTCCTAAACTTTATTTTACAGTTTTGTTGCAATATCATATGTCTATATTCATGTCAAATATCAGCTTTCTAGCACCAGGCGTCTTTGAGCTAGGCTGCGGACGGACAGACGGACGGATATGACGAAACTATAAAGTAGTTATGGAAGAGTCTGACGTTCGATCGCGAACTCATTTTGATAATCTCCGAGGTACTTCATAGGGCAGTAGTCTTCTACTGCCCTATGAAGTACCTCGGAGATCTACATAACTAAGAAGTTATGTAGATCTTTATCAAAATGAGTTCGCGATCGAACGTCAGATAATTCTCGAGATTCGTTTACGGTTGTCAAGCTTTGACCAATCGAAGTCCTTGTTTAACTCCGGGAAACACGAATTATTTGTTCCACAAATTATATTATGGAGCCAAATTGACTTTATTACTCTAAAGACACATTGGTTTATTTCATGGTATACTTTAAATGATGTAAAAGAATGTAATATTACATGTGAACTATAAATAAATTAATATTAAATAATATACATATTTATTTTACTTCCCTACTAGATTTTGCCCACGGTATTTAAACATTGCAAGAAAATACAAGCCTTCCTCAAGAATCACAATATCTACTGGTGAAAATCTTATAAAAATTCATTTGATAGTTATTGAGGTTATCGCATTCATACACACAGACATGATGGATAAGGGACATCATTTTATAAAATGCTTAGAATTAATTTAGCAGCATTACAGAAAGAAATATAATTTTTGAACCGATGTCAATATTGAACATTTTTCAAAAGCAGAAGCCCTCACTAGCGCAGATATTTCTTTTAAGTAAAGTATTGAGTCTCCGTTCGTTGCTATGGCAACTTATAGCCAATTGCTCTGATTGATTGGAAATCCATCAGTGCGAGCCAATCTTCGCCACGATCAATTTATTAATAGGCGCACCCATAGCTTAGTTATTTGAGCTGAACCATCATTTTTGTACTTCGCAGGCCATTGGGAATGAATCGGTGATATTAATGATTATTAATTTCTCTGTTGTACTTTTACAACGCATTTATCTTGAAAGGGTGATTGAATGGTCTTGGAAGCATGCACAGATATTAAATCCTCTTAAATCAAAATGTATGATCCTGGGAAGCAAACGGCAGGTACAGTCAATATTAAAAAAATATCCTAATATAACTATGGATGGGCAAAAGATAGAAGGGGTTAAAGTGGCATCTAATCTAGGTTTGCTAATTGATTCTGACTTAAGGTTTGAACAACATATAAATAATGTAGTAAAGAATTGTTTCTATAGGTTAAAAATACTATTTAAAAACTATTTAAGTATAAACCTTAGAAAACAGCTGGTGGATAATCTCATCTTATCTAGGTTTAACTACTGTGATGTAGTGTACGGCCCCTGTTTGCTGGCGAGGGAAAAAAAACAAAAAACTTATACAACGAGTGCAAAATGCTTGTGCACGTTATTGTTTTAAGATTCCAAGACGTCATCATGTAACTCCATACTTAAATGAAAATAATGTATTGAAAATGGAGTCAAGACGGAAATTACACCTAGCCAGCTTACTCTTCGGTGTGATAGCAAATCAAAAGCCTACATACTTGTATGAGAAGCTAGATTAGTTACTACTTATATTCCATAAGACCCACATCCAGACATCTATCTCTATCCAAACATTCCACAATGGCGTACTGTGGAAATTTTAAATTTGCAACAGCAAAAATATGGAATGATCTGCCTCCTCCCATAAGGGACCTGAAAACAAAAATATAATTCAAAAATAAACTTAAAGGTTATTTGCTGTCACAGCAAAAGCTACAGCAACAAAATGTCAACTAAGTAGGTACCTTCAAAGTTATAGTCCACTAGCTTCCAGCGCTCCTTGCAGTATCTTCCTATGAGCCTGCATAATTATACTCTAGGTAGAAACTGCTACCAGTTCAGTTCCAGCATTGGTATAGGATCTTAAATAAATAATAACTTATTAACGTATTATGGTTATAATTCATGATGTTTGTTGGTTATATTATGTTGTATACATGATTTTTGTAATGTGGTTGTGCATGTACATGTTTCTCTTACCTTGTTTATAGTTTTTTAGATAGTAAGCTTAAACAATTGCATAGTTAGGATTTTAAGCTTGTTTAAAAATACAGTGCAGTGGTTGAATGGCTCTGGCACTGGCATAGGTGGATGGCAAGGAAGACCAGTACTGAGATGGTCCGTCGTGACCTTCGCAGTTTTTGCTGATTGCCTGCCGCAATTGTGACACACGACGTATAGCTCTCATTACTTTTGTTGTTATGTTTTGTTTATATATTATATTAAAAAGAATACGTGGCAAAGCACGTTGTGCCACGTAGCAATAATCATGACTTCAATGACATATCAATGTAGCTTGACAGTTAACAGTTATGGCTAACAGATACATCATCCTAGGGCTAACAGTAACGTATCTGTCATACGTATTATTATTGCTTTGCCAATTAGCATAAGAACTTTTATAAAATTGTTTATTTTCATTTTGGGTTAAGCAAAACTGTAATTATTGTGACTGTGCGGCGTGTGATACAATAAAAGTATTTTTCGTTCTTTCTTTCTTTCATTTATCACTTATGGCGACCGAGCCTACAAAAAAACTTGATATTGTATTATACTTATCTTTCATTATAATTTATGAGCTCTATGTTTACGTTAAAAGAACATTGATTATACATTTTATTAAGGCGCAACCTAATTAAAAGATATTTATAATAATAATTAGGTACTGTTTTTTGACTTTTTATATACATAATATATATTTGAAATATTTTGTGTTTTTATTTTTGTAAAGCAAAGATAGGCAAACTACATTGTGTTTATGTAGTATACAAAAGAGTTATTCAGTTTGTTTATGCTAGGACAAGTTTTTGCAGCACACACAATTATTTCCCCTGTTTTCAAATAGAAGCTATGTATAAGAGCTCTCAATCATTTTCAAAATCTATATCATTTGATTAATTAGGTATTCCTTTATCTGCAGCACTGAATTTGAACACGTTTATTGATTTCAAGTACTCAATAATTAATGACTGTAAATTATAATGTTACACTAATTTTCTAACCATATTTATGCCGATGAGAGGTTTCTTCGATGCGCGACAGTATCGCTTGTGCGATATTCATCGTCTCCTAATACACAACGTCAGATCAAACGTCCGAAGCAAACGCGGCAACGTAATGTGAATAAAGTTTACTTAACGGTAAAACGGACGCGCGGGGACTGAAGTTAGTGGCGACCAAGCTCGACGCTTGGTCGCAGTTCAGACACGCGATGTGCATGCATTTGCGTTATCTATGTAGATCTATGTCTGTGCACTGGCCTTTCAAATTAGTTAAGATTAATGTTTTATTTTATTAAATCGTCGATTAGCTTAACTATAAGTAATTTACTTATAAGCCTAAAGGCGCTGATACACTTGAGCATTCACCTGTAATGAGCATTCTCACGAATGTTACAAAACAAATGAGTGTGTTATCGTTATCATTTAAAGTATACCATGAAATAAACCAATGTGTCTTTAGAGTAATAAAGTCAATTTGGCTCCATAATATAATTTGTGGAACAAATAATTCGTGTTTCCCGGAGTTAAACAAGGACTTCGATTGGTCAAAGCTTGACAACCGTAAACGAATCTCGAGAATTATCTGACGTTCGATCGCGAACTCATTTTGATAAAGATCTACATAACTTCTTAGTTATGTAGATCTCCGAGGTACTTCATAGGGCAGTAGTCTTCTACTGCCCTATGAAGTACCTCGGAGCGTTTGTATAGTTGAAAATGTTTTTTTGGAAATGTTGGAAAACTGAGTAGCAACATTCTCAATAGAGAGCCTTAATACGATTGTTTGCAGTGCTGACTTTCACTGATGACCGTTGTGGTGACAGTCAATGTGGCGACTAACGCCTTATATCTATTTAGAGTTTGATATTTTCCAAAGGACAACAGCTAGGGGTACTAGTTAATCGTACCTTGCTAGAAACTTTACAAACCTTCACCACCGCCATCAACGGACACAAAGATTCAAAACAACAATTTATAATTGACACAAACTTATCCCATGTTGAGATTGAACCCCCAACAACACTCTATGCAATGTCAAAAGGCGAGACGGCCGCATAAGTAGGTATACTCCAAACATGGGCTCCAACTTTGGGGACACACAAAGCCTGAACACGTGTATAGCGACCTTATACAAACACTCTCAAATAAACAAGAACACATGAACAATATAGTATGTGGTGATCCCTTCTAGCAAACAGCCGTAATGGCATGTAAGAACGTGTTGATATATAAGTTTAAAATGTGTTCCGAAGTAATCGAAGTTAGCAAGTTTGAACAAAAGTTGTTCTTGATAATTGATGAACAATGTAATAACTGGCCGATAGGATTATATTGTAACAGTACCCCATATCATCCCATGGGTGTCGTAAGAGCCGACAGAGGGACCATACTATGCAGAGAACAGCACTGTAAGAGAAGGAAAACTTGAAACAAACCCTATACCAACCCGTTTGGCCAGCGTGGTATAGTAGGCCAATTCCTCCTTTCAAAGGAGAGGCCTGGTCCAGCAGTGGACTGTTAAAGGTTGATGATGAACAGTAGTAAGGGTGTGAAAATAAGTAATGCTTATATATATGCTGGAATATATCAGGCGGAGAAAGTGGTTGCTTCCAATGTGCATAATGACTCTGGACTGACGCAAAAGGTTGAATATGCGTATCGACACTATCGACTGCCTAGTTGCGAAACACAACCGGGATTACACTAGAACGATGATGATCTATCTGATCGGACCATGAATCCGACAGCCATCTTGACGACAAGAGTGACGATTTTGTTATATATTGAGTGATATTTATGGCTGTTCCTTTTGAACATTCTGATTCAAACATTCTTTGGTCATCTCTTAGGGTTTATGCTCACTTACTTTGTTTCTTACTCTTTATGCTAGTCGTATTGAACAATAGAAAGAAAATAATTATTCTATTCGGTGCAGATATTTTCGAAATATTGCGAGCCTTTCGAACACCAATATTTTTTACATTTGTAGATATTTAAAGACTCAAAGGACACCTACACTCATAAAAATGTATGTCAATTACGTAAATTTTGGTAATGTGTAGGATCGAACCCAGAATGATAGGTATGACGTTAGGGCGAGATCCATATCAACGTCACTTCATAAAAATCTTTTTTAGGTTTCTTATGTTTTCTCGATACCATCTAATGACCACGATCGTTGCAGGCAATCACAACGCGGGGCAGGAATATATATTGAAAACCTTGAGATCAATAAGTACAGTATAAAGATATTTATATTTGTTACTATTATTTATAATTTTAAGGTTACCCAAACACATGCAATATCATCGAAGTAAAAAAAACTCAAACGATACCCCATGCTGCTATCACCTCCAGTAAATTACAATCGTGTTGTTTTGTTTCACTACCAATATAGATTCCATAAACAATGCCATATGTGTCTGTAGTAACAAACGCATGATGTATTCAAAAGTAAACCGGTTTGAGTCAATATCAACATTGATTCAACAAAGAAGACGGCTCATGTCAAATATTCGGGAAGGAACTCAAAGGGAGACAATGTGTTTGATTCTCTGTTCACACCTTAACGAAGCTTGGAATTTATATAGCCGAAGGTCGCGAACACAAAATAAAGGGATTGATGTTTCTTTATAAATTATCTATTGGCCATAGTACAAGCTCCGCTTAGTTTGGGACTAGATCGTGATGTTTGTATATGGTAGAATAATATTAGTATTCAAGGATGGATTATGAAGTTCATTGACCCTTGATACTCGTAGCTTGCCGCGTAGTGAAATTTGATGACATATTCATGAAGCTATTATAATAGTAGCAGTTGTAAGTGGCAGGGAAATTAGGTCTATAAGACTAAACCTGTAATCGCATTAAGCAGTAGTATTAGCAGGACAGGCGGGATTATAATATTAGAGCAATTTGCCTTCTTTGACAATTTACTCGTTGTTCTCTGTATAGTACCTATTGCTAATTATTTATAATTGTGTGCCTAACAAGAGTATAATTAGTAGAGTATTCGAATAGTACATTAATAGTAATATTTATCTACATCCGCTATATTCAGCACATTATCTCATCACTAACCTGAACAAAACAAAAAGAATTTTGGTAAAATGCCTTAAACTTTTTTACACCATATTGTCGATAGCCTAGTGGAGGTACCATCAGACTTCCAGGCAACGGGTTCGAATCCACGGCGCACACCACTGACTTTTAGAAGTTATGTGCGTATTAATTTGTAAATTAACGCTGGCCTGGTGCCTCGGACAGCACGTAAAGCCATCGATGCCGGCTGTCATGAAGATCTTTGGTAGAAATTATGGGGAGTCAGCACCCTAGAATACAGTAATAAAGTGATGCTGGTTTAGTTAGGCCATGGAATATCGCTATAGTATTGGATTGCGTAGATAAAACGGTTGTTGCTCTGTGGAAAAGCTGATATTCTATATATAAAATAGGTTAGTATTTAACTCTCCCTCAATATTATCTAAATGTATAAAAAAATTGCCTTTGTTCCACCAAATATACTTATTGCACCACTAAATATACTCACTAAAATATATCATAACAAACACCTGTTTATTGACCGTTGCAAATCTCTAAAATCTTAAACCAATCCTTTCAGTTAAAGAAATATTTCATATTTTACTTTTACTTAACAAATAAATAATTTGGTAAAGTTTTCTGAATGATGAGTTTCTCAAGCGGACGAGACTTTTCATGTTAAATTATATTTTATGGAAAGTTTGAATAGAATAGAATAGAATCAATTTATTTGCTTAGATTGCAGGTACAAACAATACAGGTGGTAAATATAATATTGGAATCCTTGTACAATCTACCTTAGTTTAGGCATGCAAACACAATATAATAATAATAATATGTAAAATCAAAATAAAATAATCAAAACAAATAGCTTAAATCCAGCAAGTATACGCACATTACATTTTAAAATATTAAATAAATCAATTAAATTGCTAACAATGTCAATAAATTTAATATAACAATATAGAATTCAAAGGAAAATTAAATTAATTACCTAGTCAATACAAAATTTAAATTAGAATTATAAATTATCAGTTAAAAACTCATTAATTGAATAATAACATTTTTCCAGCAACAGTGCCTTTAATTTCGTTTTAAATTCTTCAATTGTACTATTTTTAATTGTGTCAGGTACTTTATTATATATAGCTGGACCCATACCAAATACATTTTTCTTAAGCAAAGTTGTACTATAGTCACCAACATGCAATAGGTTTTTATATTGACTTCTTAAAGGTCCTTTTCTAGAGTCAGCTAATGCCCTAAAGTAATGTTTGTGAACCTTTACAAAAACCGCTACTTCTAAGATATACATTGATGAAAATGTTAATACTTTTAGGGACTTAAACATAGGTACACAACTGTCAGTCATTCTCAGACCACACATAGCCCGTATGCAGCGCTTCTGTGCCTTGAATACTTGTTCCCTTAAGCTACAGTTACCCTAAAACACTATACCAAATCTTAGAACAGATGCTACCAAACCATGATATGCCACCAATGCTGTGGCTGTGTTAACTTTTTTTTATAGGTTAAATAGTATATATGCAGAAGTGCTTAGTTTCTTGCATACTTCTTCCGCTTGAGGTTTCCAGGTTAGCTGGCTGTCTATCAGTATTCCAAAAAATTTTGCTACATTCATTTGATCAATACCTTGCCCATTATATTCTATTATTAATTGTTTTACAGATGTCCGTTGATAAAAATGCATTATATTTGTCTTTGATAAATTAATTATTAAATTATTAATGTCAATGTCAAATTTGGCATATTAGGTGTACAATTAGTATTTTAGTGTTCGATTATTATTTTGATGTGCCATAAGTATTGTACGCTGTTAAAAATATCCCTACAAAAAAATAGAAATATGTTTATTGCTAAATAAAAGATTTTTCAAGAACATTAAACCAGTGGCTGGTAAGCGGACCCCGGCTTCTAAGGCATACCTAAGTCTTGGTGCATCCAAGACTTAGGTATGCCTTAGAAGCCGGGGATCAGGATCGGTCGGTCGATAATGATGAACTGTATGTTAGATTATATTATTATTGTGTATGCAAAAATTAAATTACATTTATATTTAAGTGTAAAACAATACAAATAGTATGGCAACATTTGACAGTTAGATTTTTTATAAATAGGGTATCATTATTATAATGATTGCTCACTCTGTTAAACGCTCTCAAAGTGAACGGACATTTATATACTTCCTAGTGATATTCAAAGTGAATAAATATCAAGTGAATATTTATAAAAGTGTTTTTTCTTTTAGTCCATAACCTCTAACAGGTTATGGGCCCAGTGCCGCGTTTCTAAATTCAGTAAAAAAAAAGTTACAACTACCGACTGTTTATAGTGTTTAAATCGTTATTCTATCGTGTGGAATAAAAAGTGCTGTAACCGTTATGCATTCATGACTGGACAGTGTCAGCAAGAAAATAGTCCAAACAAAATTACATTCTTGTTGGATTCGGGAGCTTCGGATCATATTAAAAACAGGGATGATATTTTTATTACATATGAATATTTACGTAAACCAATAAATATTTCTGTTGCTAAAAATAATACATTTATTTCAGCCACGAAGAGAGCTTCAATCAATGTTATAAGCAACAACAGTGTTCCAGGTGTACTGGAGAATGTTCTGTACTGCCCTGAAGTACCGTACAATTTATTTTCAGTTTCAAGGATGCAAAAGGCTGGCCTGGACATAATTTTTGATCGGAATGGGACACACATTTTGAAGGATGGTAAAATAATCATGACAGGTAATGTTTTAAATAACTTAATTACTTTAGATTTTGTGATACCTTTTAATAATGTGAGGGAGGGTCATTCTGTTTGCCAATTACGCCAGGACAATATAAATAAGTATGATTTATGGCATCAACGCCTGGGTCATATTAGTAACAGTAAATTTATAGAATTAAAACGTAATAATTTGATTGAAGATATACGTCAAATTGAATCCATATTACCTACCAATAGTTTATGTGAAGCTTGCATAAATGGCAAACAGGCTAGACTACCTTTATATAAAATGAAGAATAAGGAATACATAAAGCGACCTCTATATGTTGTACATTCAGATGTATGTGGACCTATCACTCCTTCAACGTTTGATAATAAAAATTATTTTGTTGTGTTTGTCGATCAGTTCACCCATTATTGTGTGGTTTACCCTTTGACTTATAAGTCAGATGTGTTTTCGGGATTCAAAGATTTCGTCGCGAAAAGTGAGTCAAAGTTTAATTCTAAATTAGTTACTTTGTATAGTGATAACGGTGGCGAATATTTATCAACCGAAATGAAAGATTACTGTAAATCAAAGGGTATTAGTTATCACTTAACGGTTCCTAGAACGCCACAATTAAATGGTGTAGCTGAACGTATGGTGCGAACCATAACCGAAAAGGCTCGTTCAATGTTAACTGGTGCAAAGCTGGATAAGCGATTTTGGGCAGAAGCAGTGTTAACTGCTGTTTACTTAATAAATATTTCGCCAACAAAAGCCTTAAATGTGTATAAAACACCATATGAGATGTGGCATGATAGGAAACCGAATATTAAAACCCTTAGGATTTTGGTTCAACTGTGTATGTCCATAATAAAACCAGTAAATGTAAATTTGACGACAAGTCATGGAAAGGCATACTGGTGGGCTATTGTCCAAATGGTTATAAGGTATGGAACACAGAATGCGAAAGGTATATGACTGTTAGAGATGTTATAGTCGACGAGGTAAATTTTCTGGTATCCAGGCCTACAATAAAGCCTGAAGGGAATAATGTGAAATATTCTCATCACAAAAGTGATATCTGTATTGAGTCTCAAGACTCTCAAGATACCAGTATACCTAAATCAGATAATTCGAAATCTGATGAACTAGCAAGTCATAACGAAATTCGCAACGTGCTAAATGAGGTTCAATGTGAACCTGTGATCGAAAACGATTCTTCACCTGTAAGCGAAAAATCTGATTTACCTAGAAGGAGTGATAGGCTCAAGGGTCGACCCCCTATTTGTTATAAGGAAAGGGATGGTGACGATGATTGCTTATTTGGTGCACAATCATTTGCATGTATTATACCTAAATCATTTCATGATATAAAGTCACTGGATAGTGGGTCTTATTGGGAAAAAGCTTTCGAAGATGAGCTAGAATCCCATAGAATAAATAATGCATGGACTCTGGTGCCAAGACCGGAAAATAAAAATAAAATAGATTGTAAATGGGTTTTTAGTATTAAAAATGATGAATTTGGAAAACCTTTAAGATATAAAGCTCGTCTTGTCGCTAGAGGTTTCAGTCGACAGTATCTTACTGATTACAAGGAAACATTTGCGCCTGTCGCTAGAATAGCTAGCTTTCGATTTATAATTAGTTTTGCAAACCAACATAACTTATTAATTCACCATATGGATGTCAAAACTGCATTTTTAAATGGCATCTCAAAGGAAGAAATATATATGAAAATTCCTGAAGGCTGTATGTAAGTTTAATAATTATGTATGTAAATTAAATAAAGCATTATATGGATTGAAACAGGCTGCACGGTGTTGGTTTGAGATATTCGAACGTTCTCTTAAAGATAAAGGTTTTCGAAATTCATCAGTTGATAGGTGTATATATATGTTAGATAAAGGAAATATCAAGAAAAACATATAGGTATGTTGTATTGTATGTCGATGATTTGGTTATCACATGTGCTGACATTCATACAATGAATGAATTCAAAGGTTATTTAATGACTAAATTTAAAATGACTGATTTGCATAATATAAAGTTTTTTCTTGGTATCAAAGTAACAAGGTATTCTGATAAAATTACATTAGATCAAAGTGCTTATATTCAAACAATTTTGAATAAGTTTAATATGATCGATTGCAGCCCTGTTAGTACCCCTACTGAAGCTAAGTTGAATTATGACTCATTAACTCTGAAAGATAAATATGATGCACCATGTCGTAACCTTATAGGGTGTTTAATGTATGTTATGTTGTGTACTCACCCTGATTTAAGTACATCGGTCAATATATTAAGCCGTTATACACAAAACAATAATAAAGAACTATGGCATTGTTTAAAACGTGTATTAAGATATCTCAAAGGTACTATGAATTTAAAGTTAACCTATAAAAGGAATAACTATGACAATATATTATGTGGATATGTTGATTCTGATTGGGGTGGTCATGACTATTCTGATAGAAAAAGTATTACCGGTTATTTATTCAAATTGTTTGAACAATGTACTATAACTTGGTGTACAAAGAGACAAACTTCAGTGGCAGCTTCGTCTACTGAAGCTGAATATATGGCCCTGTACGAGGCTATGAAAGAAGCCTTATGGCTCAAGTCTCTAGCAGAAAGTATTAATATACAAATTAAAAAACCTATTATTATATTTGAAGAAAATAACGGTTGCATTAGCATTGCTAATAATCCATCTAACCATAAGAAGTCAAAACATATTGATATTAAAAATTATTTCTCAAGGGAACAAGTTGAGAGAAATATAATTAAATTAAATTATATTCCAACAGGTAACCAACTAGCTGATGTTTTGACTAAGCCGTTACCAGCGAGTTCTTTTCAAGACCTCGGATATAAAATGGGTTTAGAATATGTTAATCACAATAAATATATTGTCGATTATTGTGCCGCATAGATTCGGCTATTAACTTTATGTCATAATCATTAATAAATGATTGAAATGGTCTGATTAGGTTTTTCTGGGTTTTCCCTAATCCTAGCAACAAATGTTGGACCATGTTTACGCATATGTACTCCCAGCAAACACTTGGAAGTGATATATATGATCTGTTGTTTGAATTGTATAATTTAAATTTTTGAGGGGGCGTGTTAGATATTATTATTATTGTGTATGCAAAAATTAAATTACATTTATATTTAAGTGTAAAACAATACAAATAGTATGGCAACATTTGACAGTTAGATTTTTTATAAATAGGGTATCATTATTATAATGATTGCTCACCCTGTTAAACGCTCTCAAAGTGAACGGACATTTAATATACTTCCTAGTGATATTCAAAGTGAATAAATATCAAGTGAATATTTATAAAAGTGTTTCTCTTTTAGTCGATAACCTCTAACACTGTAAAGGTGAAAATCTTTGTATTTGTCCCGACGTTGTGGCATGCGTTACATCAGCCAGTAACGGAATGCCAGCATGTCAGTCGTGAAACGCGACTGCGTTCCGTTCTACTCGATAATCGAAAGCAATCTTTCTATGGATAATTGTTTTAAATTAATCGGGATTGTCACCAATATTCTATTACAATTTATATATAAATGTGCTTTGTCGCCTAAGCTAAGAGATTACTGTTAATAAAGGTTTAATCCTTAAATACTAAAATGCGTTCAAACTCCAATGCCTGTTATTAAAACTAATAACTTTTGGTTTAAAAGCTTTTTGCGAATTTTATTGAGCTTTAACTTTTGTTCGAGGAATTCCGTTGAAACTGGGTTTCTGCACATTACAAGTTTAATGACCTTCTAAATTTATTTATGCTTATACCACACATTTAATTTTAGCAATTGTGAAATATCGATTGTTATGGAACCGATGAAGGAAAAAGTTTGCAAGAAAAGGCAGGAAACCGAGTAAACTAAACGTAACTAAACGTTTGGTTCTCCATTTTGCCTCTGAAAGACATGTAAAGCCTATTCGCTCTTTACCAGTATAGAAGAGTGTTAATTTCTTCTCAAATTGAAAAAGGTTCGAGAACCTCCGCGACAACGGCCGGTGCATGTCGGTCAGAACGACGGATGAACATAGGTTTTTATACCATAAATTAGTTAATTTTACGCGATTAAGACTCGTTTAACACCCCTGTATAAGCCAAAATAATTTTAATAGTATTTCGCATTCTAGCGCTGTATACGTTATATTGCAGGAATTTAACTACAGAGTTTATTTGTAGTGCTATGTGCCTTTCTGGCTGTTTGGGCACGTGCTGGCGTTATTGTTTAGTTGCATACAGAAATAACGCCTGAGGGAAATATAAATACGATTTGTTTTGTTTGAAAATAGTTGCTGTATGAAGCTGTAATCTATTTTTGTTTGTCCCTGTGGATAAACTGATGAATTTAAAGATGATTTTATGCTTTCTTACTGAAATTTTATGTAAAATTCTTAGTGTGGTGTCACGTTAATGTTAGTTTATAAGAGTAGGTGAAATATACCTGACGTATTTTTCAATATGTAGTACACTACATGCTAAAAGCACTATTATATATATAGCACATTAAACCTGCCCGTGCTTTCAAGTATATGTACCAATTTTGTAGTATTTACCATAAATCAGGTTATGTAAGTCAACTGATCGCCTATAAATTAAGTTTTAATTAAGCTGCAAGTAAATAAATAATAATTGTTGGTGTAAATATAAAACGCCTATGTAGATAATTGTTATTTTCTTTACAGGTGCTATTAATTTAATCCCTTGATGAATATTTATGACAGTCCAGACTATATATAAAAAGTAAAAAGAAAGACTTCATTTTTTAAAGGACTTCCATTAGCCGTTGTAGAATAACTGTTGACATTTTAAGTTGCTTAGCCGTTGACGGAATTTTAAAGTTAGCTACCCTTTTCTTATGTTCGAGGATTCTTCTACTATTTACTTATTTACTGTTATTTACAAACCAAATATTAAACCCACGTATAGCTCTTTAATGTCCTAATTAGACAAGGGATGTTTATTCATTTGTCCGCCCGTACTGATATTGCCCATAGAATATTGTAGCTTACCATCAAGCAGGCAGTGTGTTAATCATCAGCTGTAGAGACAGCAAAGCCTCAAGCTCTTCTACCCAAAGTTAAAAAAAAAAAAAAAACTTTCGAATATCAAGAAAAATGCAGTAAGCACTTTCCGTTTTACCTATTGAGTGCCATAATGTTCTGCAACAGTTCACGAATTGAATGTACAGTAAAGGTTCGATCAATGTGTCGCACTCACACCAATCTGTCACATAGTTTCGTCACGTGTATGCAAATAAGAATCGTACTTTTTCGATAAATTGAGTATTTCAGTGAAATTATTGATGTTTTATCGATAGAAAATACATCTTATCTTTTTTTACTTTTTAAAACAAGCTTTAATTCGATTAAAAAGAGAAGAAACCTAATTTCGGACACAATTTTATTAAACATCGTACACTGCTTGAATGGCCCCTCAAATGATACGCCACTGAGTTTGATCTCCGGATTGGTGATTTTTAAATGAAAGTACATAATTATAAAACACGGCGTAGCAACGATTCCTTAAATATCCAAAATCTACTATAGATTTCAAACACGAAAGTTTTATTGCAGCAATCCTCGTCCGATCCATTTACGTACTTAGCTTTTCGCTTCTGTAAACCGTCAATAGATTCATTTAATCTGAAAGGAGAGCAGTCGGCCGACCTTCCCTGTGGATATCATTCGAGCTGCAGTTAATAAAACCGAACACACAGCTGCAGGTTTCCCAAATTCATTGATGAAACGAATCCTTTGGGAGTGTGCGAGTAAAGAAGAAAGAAAACCCTCACATGGACAATAAATCCCAGAAAGGTGAAATGTAATGCCATCCCTCACGTTGGGCATTCGTTTAGGACTAACCGAAAACGTATGGACGTATATTGAGAATTTCCCAGCCCCTAAGGGGCTTAGCGTCATATGATTACAGGATTGACACGGCATAGTTGGTTGGCTTTGTTGACATACTACACTGGTAATAAGAAAGCCAGGTCACCAAAAGTTGGGATAAATCAGGGTAAAGCAACGGCTAACGTATCATGTTCGTCTATTATGACTACTCTTCTTCTGAGTTTACGCCGTGCTAGGGATAATCTCCCTGTCACAGGGATAGATACACAAAAAAACATCAAAAGATTCCTTAAATATCCAAAATCTACTATAGATTTCAAACACGAAAGTTTTATTGCAGCAATCCTTGTCCGATCCATTTACGTACTTAGCTTTTCGCTTCTGTAAACCGTCAATAGATTCATTTAATCTGAAAGGAGAGCAGTCTGCCGACCTTCCCTGTGGATATCATTCGAGCTTCAGTTAATAGAACCGAACACACAGCTGCAGGTTTCCCAAATTCATTGATGAAACGAATCCTTTGGGAGTGTGCGAGTAAAGAAGAAAGAAAACCCTCACATGGACAATAAATCCCAGAAAGGTGAAATGTAATGCCATCCCTCACGTTGGGCATTCGTTTAGGACTAACCGGAAACGTATGGACGTATATTGAGAATTTCCCACCCCCTAAGGGGCTTAGCGTCATATGATTACAGGATTGACACGGCATAGTTGGTTGGCTTTGTTGACATACTACACTGGTAATAAGAAAGCCAGGTCACCAAAAGTTGGGATAAATCAGGGTAAAGCAACGGCTAACGTATCATGTTCGTCTATTATGACTACTCTTCTTTTGAGTTTACGCCGTGCTAGGGATAATCTCCCTGTCACAGGGATAGATACACAAAAAAACATCAAAAGATCATGTTAATTAAGGAACTATCTGTATACCATCATCATCTTATTTTGAATTATAGGAACTTACAGTTTCCAGTAGGTAAATTGAATTGTACTCGTGCCTAGAAAACAAAAATAGATGGCGTTTGTTTAGTGAATAAAAATAAAAATGTATAAAACAATAATGGACGAAGTTGGACCTTGTCACAATCGTACTGTGATTAAAAGTTAGGGTAATTTCGTTTGCTGCCGAATTGTAAAACACAACGATTTTATTTCGAGAGATACCGACTAAACGTTTTACAACGTGGTTTATTTGTGCAAAATATTTAAGATAAATATTTTATGGCTAGATTTACAAGGATTTTATTAGATCGTCTGTAATTCTTTCCCAGGCAATTGAGGCGTTATAAAATATTAACATTTATTTCAGCAAGGATTATTTCTAGGAATTATATTGAATTTTATAATATGTTTAGATAAACAAATCGATCGTTTCTGGAAATACCTATATAAAGGTGATCAATTTATGGCCATCCATTTTCTCAGTGACGTCGCTGGCGCCAACGCACTGACTCCACGTACCACCCACAACTTTCGTTTAGATTATCCAAACAATTTATCCGTTATACTTACAAACAATGCAATAGCTTTCATAACTTCAAAATAATTTGAATATACTGACCGCAGAGTGTGAATTGAACGAAGACGGCCTTGAGTTAACCCTGGAGGCTTCGACGTACCAGAGCCTTATTACGCTACCGAACTAATTACCTTCTTGTAATCACGGTGTTTGGGTTTGTTCTCATCACCGCTAGCGTTTACTCGGTTTAAACTCTAAATAAATTATATTAGTCAATATAGAAGAAGAAATAAAGTAACGGGAATCAAAATTATACAAGTATGTAAACCTTTTTTGAATAGTCATTGAATAGTGATAAAATTATTACGACTGCCTTACGCAGAAGAGGGTGTATGAAAAATGAAATGCCAGCGAGTAATGATTCAGAGATAATTATGCCAGGTACGTCTGTAAATGATAACCTTTTGTCTCTGCCTGTGCCTCTGGGATACAGATATAGAGAGAAATATTGTAAAAGCTGTATGCAATTTGTATATCGCAACTTGTACGATGATGTCACGAACCTCCTGTAGGTAAGCTTTCGCCTAAGATTCAGATCAGCAGCGGAATTTAGTTAAGAAAAATGATTTATGTTACAATACTATATTATTATACACCATATTTGGGTCTATATGAACAACAATGAAGAATAATGAAAGATTTTGTTTAATATAATTATAAAGAAAACGCTTGTAAAAAGTGTTGAAAAGAAAAGATTCCGCCACGAGCACGTCTTTTATTAATAATACTGGTCGCCGAGAAAGTATTTTTTTAATTGTGAATACTTTGCGGTGAGGGCTTTTTAATATTACAGGCCAGTAACCCTTATATTTATAGAGGAACCTTGCGTTTTCCTATTTGTAATGTTGTTTTATTTACTTGGTTTGGGATATTGACCAATGAATCCTTAGAATATCGGAAACCTGCAGTATAAATGCTATTTGTAAACTTTTAGTGTTCAAAATAACCTGTTGAGACAATAATTCTTTACGAACACAAAATATTATTTATGACGTTTTAATGTTTAGTATAATTAAACAACGACATTAATGACAAATAACTGACAAACAGTTCGTCAATAACGATGACTCAACTGTTATAAATCTTGATGTGTGATAGAGTATTAGTTTTTTACAATATAAAGGCTTAACATTATCCATTGGGCGGGTTATTGCTTTTTTAATCGCCGCCTAACTGACAACACAACTAACTAAGTGCATCATCATCCTCCTAGCGTTATCCCAGTTTAAATCTGCAGTCCGTTTACTAGTCTAACCTGATTTGGCTGAAAATTCAGCCAAATCCGGTAAGAGTGGAGAGACCGAGAGACTGCTACGCAGAGGATCTCCGGTTCGAATCCACGACACGCACCAATGACTTTTCGAAGTTAAGTGCGTATTAAATTATTAAATATCACTTGCTTATTGGTGAAGAAAAACATCATGAGGAAACCTACATGTCTTTGAGTTCTCCATAATGTTCTCGAAACATATGTGAAGTCTGCCAACCCGCACTTGGCCAGCGTGGTGGACTATGGCCTTGCCCTGCTCATCGTGAGAAGAGGCCCGTGTCTAGCAGTGGGACAGTATAAAGGGGAATAAAGTAATGGTTTTAAGTTTATAAATACACTGACTTTGAAATGATCAAATATGTATTCAAATGAAGTCAACTCTATGAAATATTAAAATGAAATGTTGATTGGTTTTCGCAGCTGAATGATTTGTTTACTGAGTAGATTTGGATTGATACACAGCGTTTATATTAAACGTTTCTTATATGAAAATGGTCATAGGAAACTTATGATAAATCCCTACTTTAGCTTATATCGAAAGGTTTCGTGGAAGGCACAACATTGGCTTTCTTTAGTGCAATATGTGTTACAACTCCGCATATACATTTCAGAGTAACATATTGACGAAATTCCATGTTATCTACCCACAAAAAGTGTAGCCTATAAAATGTGTTGGAGGAAATCATGAATGATTGAAACGTAGGTCGTAACGCGTCGTCGCCATGCTTGGACTCTCGTAAAGTAAAACTGGATTAGTTTATTGTTTGCCGGATTTGGGGTTTGCGGATTGTTATGCCGCTCTAGAGAGGTACCGTGTAGGTACCGCTAGGCTAGCCTGTTAAGCTTGTAGCCTGTGCTTGTCGTAACGCTATATGTATATATGGGCTATAGTTAAAAGGCGCTATTTCTAAAAATTATACGGTGAAAGACGTCTTCTTATGTTCCTCTATTCCTAATATGGGGCAAATGGGGCTTAATTTCACAAGAGGTCTTGGCGGTAGCCTTTACTTCTTCAAAAGAGGAACAAAATAGCCTATGCACTATTCTGATCTATTCTAATGCTTCGTGAAAATCCGTCGAATGGTTTTTGCCTAACCAACAACTATAACATCTATTTATCTTTACTTACATTCGCATTTAAAATATTATTAAGATCATGTAATCCTAGCCCTTTGTTCTAAAGAAAGTACGCAGCATACAGAAAAATAACTCTGTAAAAGTTGTTTCGTCATCCGCAAAATTAATCAACTCTAACATTCTGTACCTGTCTCTTTGCTACGAACACATGATGTATATGGAC
Organism: Euclidia mi; assembly: GCA_944739405.2. Taxonomy (NCBI): domain Eukaryota; kingdom Metazoa; phylum Arthropoda; class Insecta; order Lepidoptera; family Erebidae; genus Euclidia; species Euclidia mi. The sequence goes on from OX123193.2 coordinate 46,415,816, forward strand.
ATAGTTGGGATTTTTGTTAGTCTTCCTTAATAACAGTTGTTCAGTAACCCAGCTTACCATTCTCGTAAAACTAGAGGTATTCTGTTTCCCTTTTCCTTGTGAATTGACAGTAAGATTGGGAGTTTAGTTTAAAGAATAATAGCAACGTACAACTAAAGAAAATTGGTGGTATATTGTATCATACGGCCAGAATTTTTATAAGGGAATTTTGATTATGGCAGGTGGGAAATTACGGCGGAAAATCATCGTGGTAACTAGGAAATAAGTGGAAGCGTGTGAGATCTGCGTAATATATAACATAATTATTTTACATTTTTAGTGTGGTGACGGATTAAGAATACGAAATGTCATATCTTCCCATGGGTGTCTTAAGAGCCGACAGAGGGAGCATATTATGCAGAGAAAAACACTGCAAGAGAAGGAAAACTTGATACCAGCCCTTTACCAACCCGTTTGGCCAGCGTGGTATAGTAGGCCAATTCCTCCTTTCAAAGGAGAGGCCTAGTCCAGCAGTGGACTGTTACAGTAGGGCGAGAGAAGAATGGTAAAAAGACAAAAGTTACCATTTATATTATCTATTCCATGCAAATAAAATATATAGAATTTAGAAGTACCTACACCATAGACACGGTAATTATATAAAGCCAAGCAAAATAAGTACTGGTAAATACCTCTACCTATGTACGTATAATGTTTGGCTCAATGTTTCTTCAAAGAGCACAGTACCCTAATGTTCTTGCGGGTGAACTACGATACAGCGTTTAACTGCAAAATTTTACAGGTTGGATACCCAATATATGGTACTCCAAATTGAACCATGTCTTCCGAAAATCCAGCGAGATATTACTTTTAAATTCCACTAGATATAATTCGCTTTTTAGGGTTCCGTACCTCGAAAAGAAAAAACGGAACCCTTATAGGATCACTTTGTTGTCCGTCCGTCTGTCAAGACCTCAGAACAGAAAAAACATAGAAATGGTATGCACCCAAATTACTATCGGAACCGCTGTCGCCAAACTCACACAAGTAAACAGATAATCATATATTGCACTACAAAGAAACAATTCGTTTGATTCGTAGTTTAAGTTTACTCAAAACTAGCCTATTTCACAGATTTGGAAATAAACCCTGCTGAACTACAAATAAGATTTATTTTGCTTTAGCAGTAGAACGTATTTACGATCTATAGTCATACTAGATTCGATTTACGAGTCAATTCCGCTACTCAACCATAGATGGCGGTATTCTAAGTTGTAGCAATTATAATGTTAATTACGTAAGTCATATGGTTGAAATTTGCGTGATCGGTCTGTTACTGCTTCTACTCGGTTAGGGCCGTACCACGTAGCACATTGTATTACTTTATCGATATCGATAGATGATGCGATATTTTGTTCATATAATAAGTGTATTTATAAATTAAATTTTATATTTAGTCAGTCAATGTTCATACAAATTAATAACATGTAACACGTGTGTTGTTAAGTAGCATAACAAATATTTTGAATACTTATTGACAGTGATGAAAATAAAACATGATTATTTACTTGATAAAAAAACTTAACAATTTTCATTGATGGAAGCGCAGCAGGTTTCGTATATCTATAGCCTTTACTTGATATTATAAAATCGTCTTCTAAAAAATGCTCAGAGCATATCGTGCTTGATTTGGTTGGCATCCAATTAACTCTACCTGTTGCATCTATCCATTTTTCTTTGATGCTTGCATCTTTAGGAAATCTAAAAATATTTTAAATGATGTTAAGAGGACCTACTAATGCTTATTTACTGATTAATGCAACGTTAGTTAAACATTGCATTGATCACTAAATTGATAAATTTTACTTACTATTCACTACATTGATAAATTATAGTTACTATTCAAAACATAGATTATATTTTTGCAAAAATGTATCTATTAGATTGAATCTAATACACCTCTTAAAATAAATTACGTGAGTGAATAAAGCCGACCTTATACTTGGATTGTAATGTAATACTAAATAATAACATATAATAATATTCGTAACATATATGCTACTACATACACACAACACCACCTAAGCAGAGCTTGTACTATGGGTACTAGACAATGTATAAACATACATATATACTTTTTTTTTAATACGTAGGTACCTACATATTACATTGTTCATAGAAACACCCACCCAAATAAACAATTTATTAAAATAAACATTTCGTAAATGATTTATTTCCGTGTTTCGATATCAATCGATAATTTTACTATTCGACTTGACCACATCACTAAATGAGTAGCGCGGAATTTTCGAGAATGTTCTATTGAATAGAATCAATCCAAAATAAACTTTATCTTCGATGTATAAGGTGCATTTTTACTAACCGTTCTATTAAATATTATTTAATTGAAACAAATTAAGACTTTTATTGAAAACAATGAAAATTGTACCAACCGATGGTACGAAACACCTCCATTTTTAAGATTTTTTCGCCTGCTATCATTTTTGCACTCCAAAACGGCACAAAACGGCATAGTTATAGAAATGAAACTGTGTCACTAAACGAGCAATTCGACGCGATGTAAGAACGTGACTGGGGCCAGTTAAGCGTTACAACGCTTAATTGTGACACGCGTGCCACGCCTACTTACCATTTCCAGTGTAATATTTTCTCTTCCGTGGTCAAGACCCTTTTTCTCAGGAATGCATGGAGGTATCAAACTGAAATTTATACTAAATACTCGAATCTACGGTTCCATAGAGCTGTAAAAAAATCAAACTTCTAATCCAACGCAATCAAAAGATACAGCGGTATATGCTGCAAATTGTAGCATATTTTCAAACTCACATTGGAATCAAAACCTACAGGGTACTTCCCGTGAACTCAGAATCTTGAAATTTGGTACAAAGCAACGTCTTATATCACTTATAAAGGAAAAAATGCGAAAACCGTTAATTTTTAGTGACAGCATATAAAAAAATATTTTTAATAAATTTAAAGTTACTACGCCTTTCTCTTGAACGCGTGGAGTTATTAAATTGAAATTCATATCAAATACTCAGGTATATAACACCGTAAGGCTGCAACAAAATCAAGCTTCTTTGTCAACGCAATCAAAAGAAAGAGCAATATAAGCATATATTCAAACTCGCGCCTACTCGCAAGTGAATCAAAACCTACAGGGTACTTCCCGTGAACTCAGAATCTTGAAATTTGGTACAAAGTAACGTCTTATATCACATATGAAGGAAAAATTGCGAAAACCGTAAATTTTTAGTTACAGCATATAAAAAATATTTTTAATAAATTTAAAGTTACTACCCCTTTCTCTTGAACGCGTGGAGGTATTAAATTGAAATTCATATCAAATACTCAGGTATATAACACCGTTAGGCTGCAACAAAATCAAGCTTCTATATCAACGCAATCAAAAGAAAGAGCAATATAAGCATATTTTCAAACTCGTGCCTACTTGCAAGTGAATCAAAACCTACAGGGTACTTTCCGTGAGCTCAGAATCTTGAAATTTGATACGAAACAACGCCTTATTGCACATATGAAGGAAAAATTGCGAAAACCGTAATTTTTTAGTTACAGCATATAAAAAATATTTTTAATAAATTTAAAGTTACTACCCCTTTCTCTTGAACGCGTGGAGGTATTACATTGAAATTCATATCAAATACTCAGGTATATAACACCGTTCCCCCCCTGTGGGATCTCCCCCCTGTGGGATCTCCACCTTGTCGTGGTGGGGGGGCTCAGTAACCGCGGATTGCTCACCCGCGGTGAAGCTAAGAGGGATCCAGGAGGGGACGCTCCACGTGGGCTTGGAGGGGCCTGCGCAGGATGCGTCCAACGGTGCGGGTGCGGGGGACAGTTCTGTCTGTCCCTCGCAGTCGGGTGCGGTCGCGGGAGGAGAGGCGTGTCGGTGTTGCGTTGCCGCGCGCCCTATCTCCCGCGACCAAATGGGGGCGCACCATTTGATGCGTCGCGGTGGGGCCGCAGAGGAAGAGGAGATGCGGTGTTGCGTTGCCGTCCTCCCTATCCTCTGCGGCCGCTGGGCGTTTTGGCGGCGGAGTCCAACACCTTAATCCGTCGCCAAGGGGGTTTTGTTCGGGGCCCGCCTGACCATCTGGCGGGTCAATACCCGTCGGAGGGTGGCGACGAGTGCTTTGGTGATGCCCCACCCTCCGACACACGGGTACATGGCGGAAGTCGAGGTGGTTTTTAGTGGAAACACCACATACTCCGGCTCTTATTTCCCCCAAGAGTCGGAGATCCGAAGGGATTTTCCACCTCGTAAAACAAAAAAAAAAAAAAAAAAGGTATATAACACCGTTAGGCTGTAACAAAATCAAACTTCTGTGTCTACGTAATCAAAAGAAAGAGCAATATAATCATATTTTCAAGCTCGCGACTACTCGCAAGGTAATCAAAACCTATAGGGTACTTCCCGTGAACTCAAAATCTTGAAATTTGGTACGAAGCAACGTCTTATATCACTTATAAAGGAAAAATTGCGAAAACCATAAATTTTTAGTTACATCATATAAGAAAAATATTTTTAATAAATTTAAAGTTACTACCCCTTTCTCTTGAACACGTGGAGGTATTAAATTGAAATTCATATCAAATACTCAGGTATATAACACCGTTAGGTTGTAACAAAATCAAACTTCTTTGTCTACGCAATCAAAAGAAAGAGCAATAACGTCAACGTATATATTTATATAATAGCCCAGATATAGGATGCGGAAGGCTGAGGACCGTGTGCTGTGGTGCGTGTTGGGAGAGGCTTATGTCCAGCAGTGGACTGCGATAGGCGGATTGAGATTGAGATTTCAAATAATTACATAGTCTTCAAACCTTTTTGCTAATTATGCTGTACTTTATAAGTATTTTTGTAATAGATTTCTAATGGTCACTAAAAACTTTGTAAATCAATAACTTTGATAAAAAGTCTTACCATCATTCATCAGCAGACTTTTGCAAGGCTGCTGCTGGTATGGGTATTTAAGTTATATTATAAAATAAGCGATATATGTTACTATAAAATAAAGGATGACTGATTACAAACGACAAAGACCCCTTTTTCTTTAATTAATGCTCCTCCAGCTTTTCAAACTGTAATGCAATAAAAATACCATAACTATGACTGGTGAACTTTTACTTATATACCAACAGGTTTGTACGGAACCCTCGGTGCGCGAGTCCGACTCGCACTTGACCGGTTTTTTTTTCTCTACTATTGCGTACAAATGAACCAAAGAGATATAATACAGGGTGTAAAAAGACCCTTAACAAAAACCAAAATCCCATGTTGTACCAATCACTACGAACATTTTTTACTTCGGCACCATGCCTGGGAAATTACTGCTTCAGGAGATATTGAGGCTCAAAGTAAGTATGGAATTTTTCTAATTAGGTACAAAATCGATGCATTTACCCCGCCAATATGTTCTTTCTTTTTTCTTTCGTTTCTTGTTCGAGCATTGCACGCGCGCGCTTTTTATTGCGGTTTAAAAAATGTGAAATCTTAAAAAAAAATGTTTCCCAGGTATAATTTTTTAGTTAGTATGACTTGGCATGATGTCCACAACGAGTAAACTTCGGCTTGGTGATGGGTCTTGTGACACCCTGTATATACATAATATAAATACATATCAATATTATAAGCATGCATGTATATTCTCGTAAGGCTAGAACCTTTATGTGAGCCATTAGTCGTAACGACCTAGATCTCCTAGACGGTCGGAAATGCCTTTATTAGGTAATTCTCCGAGGCGGATCTCAGGATCGACTTCAACATCGTCGTTAAACGTCATGATGTCGAAAATATATGGAAATTGAGCCTGTTGGTATAAAACGGTGCTAAATATTGTACTTTATTTGAGTAAGCATCATATTACATGGTAACAAGATGGGAAAAATTTAATTGCCTATAAAAGCGAAAATGATATAGGCAAGTTAGCAAATAAGCTGACCGAATGTAGCCACTAGGTCGAACTTTTAAATGCACAAAAATTCAATAAATATTAAAAAAAGGACAATCCTGTGTTACGGCCCGGTTTGTACTTTATAAACACACAACTAACGGACACGATGAACACCCAGACTCGAAATAACAGTTTGTAAATCACACAAAGTGTTGTCTTGTGTGGGGACACCGAACCCACAACACTCGGTGCTGTGTTAAGCGGCGAGGCGGCAGCTGAAACCACTACGTCAACTGAGCAGTCAGTATTATTGGATTGCTAGTACGTTGTTTGAGTAGGGGTGCTAGAAAGCCTTGCCCTTCTTCTATAAAACTATGAAGTTAAGTAAAATTGCAACTTACTTTCATCAAATAGATCACAATAAAACCAGCTATAGGCGTGAAAAAGCATGTATACCTGTATGCAATCATGCAGAATATAAATTAAAAGCGTTCGAAATCAGACATTTAGAATGGACTAAGATGAGACATATTTTGCTATCAGTTGAATTGCACCCAATTATATGTATATACATAATATAGAGTATATACATATGATTGGGTGCGCTTAGTCCCATGAAATGTGAAAATAATACTCTTATTTACCTTAATAAAAATAAAAGGATATAAGCAATGGCCTGATGAATAGTGTCGGCAAATGGACTCCGTTGACCCGCCCAGTTTATTGCCTTCATTAAGTACAGCTTAACTAAATTACAAAGACGAGACAATTGACTCTTATAGTATTGTCTTGCTTTGACGAGTATGCTACACATTGAAAGTGAGTTATTTATTCTGCATTATATGATGTCTTTGCTTATACTTATATTTTCTGGCAGAGGCAGTAATCGTGATTATAGCTTTAGAGTCAACGCTGTTATAAGTGTTATTGCATTCAAATATCAACGCAATTTTAATATTATTTGCCGCATATCCTCGGAACCAACCGCTTATCCGTGAGTGTTGTGTTATCTACTCTCTACTCTTCCCACTCAGAGCAACACATTATTAAAACTAAAAAAAATCAAGTAAGGGTGGTTGCCAAAGTGTCAAAACCCACCCTACACAACCTGAAGCCTGAACAGCGCTGAGCTCACACCATTCCCTCCCGGACCACGACCGGTACGTCGGTCGAAACGTCGGCAAATACCGATGTATTAATGCCTTAAATACTTATCGCGAGAAAGACCCGCTAAGTAAACTTGTATTATTATCAAACTACTACTTAAAACGGTTTGGATCATAAAATAATATTTAAGTAAATATTGTATGTCCTCATGTTTACTGGTGTACAATAAAGTGTTAATCAATCAATCAATCAATAATTTAATTTATATTTTGGCTTTCAATTGCGTCCGTTGATTGAATGTTTGTAAAGTCACTGCTATAAAGGATATAATTACTACTGGCGCAAGCGGCGTCTTTAATAACCACCGTATTAGAAAAGTATAAGTTAAAGTATGTATTCATACTTATTATTTGTAGGTGGATTCGGAGAACTAATATACATTATGGATATTTATGATGCGAGCCAACCCTTTGACCTTATATTTGTATTGCCATGAACCCATTTGTATCTCTTCGATCTATTTTATACAAAACAAGAGGAAGCTAGCAGCTACGCCTGCATTTTTTTTAATTTGCTCGTTTTGGCCGATCCCGTAGGAATTTCAGGAAATCCCTTCTTAGTGCACCCCTAAGGGCCCTAAGGAACATCCATGCCAAATTTCAGCTTCCTGCGCCCAATAGTTTCGGCTGTAGCGTGTCTGTCAGTCAGTCAGTAACGCAAGGATTTTATATATTAAGATTATCGAGGTTGACTTTTTTATTCCAAAAGAGTAATGAAATATAACATTGTTATATAATATATTGTGAGTGCTTTTGTTTTTGGTGTCGGGTTGGAAAATCCTCATGGAGTCGCTCCGCCCTGCGGGGAAGGACGAAGGGGACTGTCAGACTCTTACTGACTAAAAGCCAATTCGTGTTCCTCATGTACCCGTGTGTCGGAGGGTCGGGTATCACCGAAGCATTCCTCGCTACCCCCCGATGGATATTGGCCCGCCAGATGGTCAGGCGGGCCCCGAACGAAACCCCCTTGGCGGCGGATGAAGGTGTTGGGCTCTACTGCCAAAACACTCAGCGGCCGCAGAGGATAGGGAGGACGGCAACGCATCACTTCGCAACGATGGTTCGCCCCATTTGGTTGCGGGAGATAGGGCGCGCGGCAACGCAACGCCGATACGCCTCTCCTCCCGCGACCGCACCCGACTGCGAGGGACAGACAGAACTGTCCCCCGCACCGCACTTTGGGACACATCCTACGCAGGCCTCACTCAAGCCCACGTGGAGCGTCCCCTCCTGGGATCCCGCTTAGCTTCACCGTGGGTGTACCTCAAACCCACGGTTACTGAGCCCCTCCACCACGAAAAGGTGGAGATCACACGGGGGGGATATTGTGAGTGCTAGACTCTGAGGCTACTAATTCCACAAATAAGGATTAAGTTCATTATTTTTTGTTTATGATTGCATATATTTCAATTTTTTTTATAGTCTCACGCCTGTATCCCCAAAGGGGCAGGCAGAGGTGTAAATATTACACCCACATTTTGCCATGAATTTTTAGGTCCCACTTAATAGGGCAATGTAATATATAATATAACATTTTTTTATCAATTGTGAGTGCTAGACTCTGCTTATTCCACAAATAAGACATGGATTAGTTTTTTATTTTTAGTTAACTATTAGACATATCGCTAATAATATTCTGGCAAATCAGATTAGACTTGTAGTCGGACCCTGGCCTGTGAAGCGAAACGTCTTGTATGCAGTTGGTATAACGCTAGAAGATAGTGATGATGATGTAAGTGATTTAGAATAAATTTTAGGGCAGCTTTTTCAATTTTATTAGTACAGTACGGCAGTTAACTGCAACTTGACGGAATTTAAATTTAAGGCAATGGATCAACTTTATCCAAACTACCATTTTGAATAACTTTTATTATACAACTTTTAACCCCCCTAGGGTGGACTACCCACCCCAAGGAACATATGTACATGTCAAATTTCAGCTTCTTACGACTAGTAGTTTCAGCTGTGACTTATCTGTCAGTCAGTAACGCAAGATTTATTTCTATATACAAATTAAAAATCACTTTAGCTTTGTATAAAGTATAAATAATACTTTCTAATATGCTCTGGGAATATTATTTACGTTTGATACTATTAACTAATTTGTGAACGAATTGCTTTATTAGATAGATTGAAATTAAAATATTTCCAAAATTATTTGAAACAAAAATTATAATAATTTATAGAGATGTGTAGCAGAATGGACATTATAGGCAATATCAAATATTAATTTATTTAAATATAGCTCCAATTTAATTTTACTATCGCGTGATAAAAGATGTTATTTGACACTATATTGATAAAACGTGTAGATAATGAAACAAATCGAATATAAATGTATTATAACATAAAATTTAAATCTATTAGTGTTTTAGTATAATAAATGTAAATTCGTATTGTTGTTATTTATACACCGTTACATATTGGACTAATTCGATATTTATTAATATAAATCTATACTATTATATAGATATAAATAACATTGAAGTGTCTGTCTGTGATAAGTGTGAATACAAATTAATATACATTATTTTAAGCGCACACAGTTAGCTACACGATACCTTTTTTAAATGTTTTGTCCATCCGTCTTTCTGTTTTCCGAGGTAATCTCTGGCATAGCTGAAACGATTTGAATGGGACTTTAAATGGAAGCTAAAGGCTGCTGTTTATAGGCTATAACTTGACCTGGCAGGTGGCGCTCTTCTTGACATAGCGAAATTAACGGTTTCGAGTGAAAGCGCAAACAACAGGTTGTATAACATATTCTTTTATGTTTGATTTTGTTATAACCGGACGTTTTACCACTGTGTATATTTAATGATAACTTTTCGTCAGAACTGCTAGCTTGACAAGCCCTTGCAACTGACTTACAACGTGACAAGCCCAAAAATTTTCGAAATGTTGCGTTTGTTATAAATGGAACGTGTATGATAAATAAATGGAAAGCTGAACATTTTCTTTGACTAATTAATCAGCTAGATTTCAGTTGCTTTCTGTGTCTATATCTTATGAATAATTTATTTTGTGCAAAAAGATAAATAAGTTTTGAATCATTTGGTTACCAGATTAGACATATTTCATACATCTCGCGTTACAATAAAGTAAGAAGATAAAGGCTTATCTCATGAGCTTCAATTTAAATTTAAATATACAAAAAATATTTCTGTCTAACATAATATCATTATACATTACTAGACAACTAAGCTAGAGACAGGAAAATTTCTCCTTGTAAATATTGCCTGTACCTGAAATCGTCATCATTGAATCGAAACAATCGATAGATCGATATCAATAGAATCGCTCGATACTAGAAGCGGTTCACTAGGGATAGGAGCCACACATAAATATCAATATCATCAATATACATAAAACTCTTGCTACGCTGACTGACAGACAGAAAAGGGCACAGCCTAAACTATTGAGCACAAGAAAGATTTTCCTTGCGGGGCCGTGGTGCACAATGAAAGGATTTCTTGAAATTCCTTCGGGATCGAAAAGGCACATTTAAATAAAGAAAAAAGTATGTGCAGGGGTAGCTACGGGCATCCTCTAGTATATGTACTTATAAGGAGCCAATACACTTACAAGCGAACGATCATTTATCCATTTTAGGCTTAGGAGGAAGTAAGGCTAAGGAGGAAGCTAAGGCTTGCATTGTAACGAGAAACGGTAATTTGCTAGACACACATACGGCCATTATTCCTATACATACGTAACTGGAGACGAGAGCAAACCTTGTTGGGTGCCATGAGACAAAGTGCGCGTGATATTATTTTAAACTTACCATGTGGTATTACTTGCTTGTCTAGTTATACTTATTTTTCATACAAAAGTCGATATTCTGCTAGAATTCAGAGGTCTTAATTCAGAGAAATACAGGTACACAAAACTCGGCGCATTTCTGATATGTGGACAGCATAAAGTTTGGGGCGAGAATCAAACCCACACCAACTCTTAATGGTAAAATTACTGCTTGAACTACTACGTCATCCGTGCATTAGGTAGAACCTCTCAGTGAAAGGTTATCGCATTTAGTTTGAAAATACGTTTATTACGGCTAAAGGTTCAATCAGATGATTAAAAATGCTCACCTGTAGTGTTTGTAAACGGCTGTTTTAAAATCCTTATAGAAGTGGACATACATTCACACGTTATCAAGATGATAGTTTTAGATGATATGTCTTTATTTTTTGTTGATCTTTCAATACATTTTGAAATTCAATTTTATATTTATAATTATTATTTAATAAAATGTTATTAATACTTCCATTGATCTGTTTTCAAAGGCCAAAGCATTGACATTTCATAGATATTCAGCTAACTAATTTTAGATCTTAAATAAAGAGCACGCTTATTTAATGTATAGGGCTATTTACAAGGATCGGAATTAAGGGAGCTAACATTGTCAAAAGTATGGATATGCCTTATTTTTTAATGTGTTTCCAGAACTAGATTCCAGAAAATTTTGGATTTTAATTAAGGTTTTTTCAATAGTTTAAAACTCCTTCATTAAAAAGCCGAAAATTTCCAGAATCTAGTTCCGGAAACACATAAAAAAATCAGGCATATCCATACTTTTGACAATGTTAGCTCCCTGATTCCGATCTATGGTTATTTATCAGATTGCGACTATATAATAGAAAAATCTAAATATGTGGAATCAGGGCCATGACGTAATTATTGAATTCAAACACAGTCTGACCCGACATCCACAGCAGTCTCGTAAAAGGTTTATAATTCCATAATTAAACTCAAAGCCCTCCCGATCGACTTTAATTAAACTGGCAAGTCTTCCACTTTCTTAAAACCAAACACATTAGCGCATCCCATAAAAAAGCACCACTTAATTTAATCAAAGCCTCAATCAATATCCCAGGAACTTAATTAATGGAAATATCGTGATGAGTCATGTAATCATTAAAACCACTTTTGTAAATGCGGAAAATCTTCAGGCCAATAATACTTCAATAGAGTATGGACAAATAAAAGCCTACTTCTCGGTATCAAAATGTTGAGAGTAACCATGGCAACCATACCTTTGGTTCTCGATTAACTTGAAGGATGGTTTTGCGTGATTTCTAATTTGGATGTTTTGTGTTTGACCTCAATATTTAAGCATTTGATCGGAGCAGAGTGCTTCGTGCGTTTGGGTAGAACTTTTCAAATATAGGTTCCAAGTGGTGACGCTAATCTGTTTAAGTGTTCAACAAGGAAGGAAAAATCAATAATTGTTGTTCAGTTTCGAACATATACTTAGTTTCTGAAAGATGGTAGAACTAGGATTGTCATAAGACACATAAACTTTCTAAACTTTCCTCCTGCTATGTGTGACATCGAGTCCTAACTGCTTACTCTTATTTACTCATATTGTTAATTAAATATCTACCGAGCCGTGAAGCGAAACAAACATTAAAACATTCTTTAGTATTTAATTCCATTTATAGGAATTTCAATTGTCCGTATGTATGCAAAAAAGCACCCAGCAAAAACGCACTTCTGAGATATCAATGGATTTATAAAAACATGTGCAGCTCTGTTAGATTAAGTAAATATTACATTTATTTTATACTAGCTGACCCAGCGAACTCCGTATCGCCTTTTTATGAGTTTTTATTTAATTCCCCTTTTTCCAAGCCCTTTTTCCAAAGTTACCATTGACTTAGCGCTTAATCTCTTATCATTTCAGAGTCTATAAATGATGAACAAACAAACATACATTTTTATATAATTTTGAATTCCCCATTCCTTAAAATCTCGGAGACGATACCCATATCGACTTTAAAAAGAAATCCCGTCCGTCATCCATCTTTGATTTCCTATCCGCCATCTTTGATCACTAAATAGATGTTGTATTTGGATTCACTATCTCTTAAATCATCAGAGACGATACCCATATTGATTTTTTAAATTTTTCCCATCCGCCATCTTGAATCACGAAATAGATGTTGGATTCCCCATCCCTTTAAACATCGGACACGATACCCATATTGATTATTTTTTTAAATTCTCATCTGCCATCTTTGGTCACGAAATAGAATATGGTGTTTTTGAATTCCCCATTCCTTAAAATATCGGAGACGATACCCATATCGACTTTAAAAAAAATCCCGTCCACCATCTCTGATTTCCTATCCGCCATCTTTGATCAAGAAACAGATGTTGTATTTGGATTCTCTATCCCTTAAATCATAAGAGACGATACCCATATTGATTATTTATTTTTTTCCCATCCGCCATCTTTGATTTCCCATCCACCATCTTGTATCACGAAACAGATGTTGTATTTGGATTCCCCATCCCTTTTAACATCGCAGACGATACCAATATAGATTTTTTTAAATTTTCCCATTCGCCATCTTTGATTTCCCATCCGCCATCTTTGATCACGAAATAGATGTTGTATTTCGATTTCCCACCCCTTAAAATATCGAAGGCGATACCCATATTGATTTTTAAAATTTTCTCATCCGCCATCTTTGATTTCCCGTCCGCCATCTTGGATCACTAAATAAATTTCATATTATTAATCAGCGTCCCGAAAATCTCAAAAACGATACCCACATAGATTGTATCCTATTCGTTTAGCCTTTTTTTGCCTTTGACCCAACCCTCCCCCTTCTCGTTTGACCATTTTATTATTTTTGTCTGGCCCCTAAAAGTTGTGGCGTAATTTTATATAGCCTTTCGGTATAATTAGGCTATCATAGGCAATAACAATTTTTAAAATCCGACTGCTAGTTCCTGAGATTAGCCGACATTATCTTTTAGCCTTTTTAGCCTTTTGCCCGGCCCCAAAGGGTCGAAGCGTTATGTAGCCTATAGCCTTTCGGAATAACTGGGCTATCGTATACAAAAATATTTTTTCAGCTCCGACCGATAGTTCCTGAGATTAGCGCTTTCAAACAAACAAACAAACTTCCGCTTTACTATATTAGTATAGATATATGTATTGATAAATTACTCATTTAAGTATGTGTATATAAATTTTCCCTGAATACTCTTAAACTTTCTAGATAATTAAGAAACATTGCATGTGGTTCCTTTTAATATTTACTAACTATTAGCTTTCCTCATATGCAAAAAAGAACCACAACCCATGGGTTGTGGTTCTTTTTACTAAGTACTTTAGTTATACCTAGTTTCATGTATATCGGTAAAGCCATGGATTTACCTATATACATGAAACTAAGTATTATCGTAATAAACCTTTGTTATGCAGCCTATAGCTCTCTAATTACAATAAGCCGCTGTGTATACAGCGGCTTATTGTACTCATTGGTCTTCTGTAAAATCTGCCAAACAGTATGGATGTGGTCTAGTTCCTGTGGCTGGAAATCGTCGAGTTTTCTGGCGAGCCTGTTTGTTAGCACTCTCGAGAACAACTTGTAGAGGAGGCTGAAGAGTGAAATGGGTCTATATTTTTTCAGCGAGGTTTTTTCATCTTTTTAGAAGAACAGAACAACCGCACTTCTGCTCCATGCCAGAGCTGTATGGCCCTGTTGGATAACGGGATTAAAAAGGCTCGCAAGCTCTTTCAGGACCACAGTCCCTCATGTTTTGAAGAGCTCTGTGGTGATTTCGTCATCCTATGGAGCCTTGTTGTTCTTGAGTTGCTCGAGACCTTCTCTTACCTCGCCTTGGTTGACATCAAGGATGTCCTCCGTGTATTGGCGCGGGAGTTGGGCTCTATAGTTATCATTGCCTGGTTTCAAGAGTTTAGACTTCCGTGATGCGTACAGGTCTTTGTAGATAGTCTCAATTTCAGCAAGAATTTCGAACTTGAAGTATACGCCTTCCGCCGCATTCCGCAATGAAATTACATACTTGTGGTTGTGCTGTTTACAATATTTATTTATACATGGTAGAACCGAATGCTTGTGGTTCCATTTTGCAAAAAAAATATTAGTCATTAAATTATGAATTTATTTTACGATTAAAGGTACCACAGAAATTTGGTTCCATTTGGTGTATTATAATAATTGTTAATAATAGAAATATTTTAAATGTATAATGGTACCAAGTATCTGTGGATCTGTTTTGTATAAAATTACATGGAATTAATATGGTTTATTTGTTTGAAGAATCGAGTCCCATGGTGCTGAGGTTCGGTTTTGCAATATATATAATGTATGTTTTTGCTATTGGTTCCTTTCTGCTTTTTGTATAACTTGTTTCCAAGGGAAAAATCATGTGGATCCTTTTTGAATAAGAAAATAAATCACTTTTAAATTAGTATTCTTCAAAAAAAGCAAAAATCTAAGTTTGTCGTGTGGTTCCTTTTTGCATAAATACGGACAATTATGCTTTGAAAGCAGACTTTCTAATATGAATGGAAATTAGAATTTAAATATTTAGGACCTAAGTACTATTTGGAACAACATACCCACGAATTTCGGGTGACTCCCTAAGGAATATCTATTTATTTTAGTGAGCTTTTGGTGAGGTGGTAAAGACCGTCTCGATTTAGCTTAGTACTTAACTACTATGTGTATTTCGGGGATACAGCTGTGAAACTATAAAAAAAGTACTTTATGAAGTCTACTAGCTTTATAGCTAGCTGGGTGGTTGCCGAATTGCCGTGTAGAAAGCTGCAGAGCGCTTTCTAATATATTTGGCCACGGGCTTACGAAATGAAACGCTTATTCAAATCTCACTTGAACGGAATTCCTGTATTTCTCTGACGCCTTTATTGCATTTATGAATAGTACATACGTAATTTCGTTGGATATTTTGCTTTTTAAGTTAAGTAAATTATGCGTCAGTATCGATTGACCATTTCGTTGTCTATCGGAACGCTATTATGTATAAGTCACTCTTTGTCCTTCTGCAATTATGTTCCCCACGATACCTCTCTTTCATAGCATCATATAATAAACAATTTCCTTCAACAATTTATTGTAGCTACGTTCTATCTTCCCTTCTTTTTGCACTTTGCAGTTCAATTACGTGCTCTCTGAAGCACTTTTGTATTATGATTGTTTATATCGGCTTCTAATGACCTAAATACTAAACAAACTGTTTTCTTTATCGACCTGTGTGTAAGGGCACTTCCAACCTGCATAAGTGATCACTAAATTGAAGTGCATGTTTGTACTACGGTTTTGTTTTACAAAGTTTAATCGTCAAACATTTTCGGTGTACATTTATAGATAAATATTTTGACAGGTGGATTAGCGTGAATTATTAATTATTTCTTGTATAAACGAACAATCCATAAACTAAACATACCTTTTTTAAACTTTCGCGATTTGTATACATCATAGAAATTAATTTAATTTAGCGGGTCTTAATCGCGTTAACTTAACTTATTTAAGGTATAAATACCTATTTGTTACCGACGATTCGCTCGTCTTGCACCGAGCGTGGTCGCGGAGAGACTGATGAGAGCTCAGCGACGTCTTGTGGAAGTGCGGGTTTCAGCACCTACCCTCACTTGGTCTTTACTTAAGTTCGCAATGTCGGTACTCCGACACACTACACTAATGACTTCTACACACTGTTGAGATTTATCACTGCGGCGGTGTTTACACTAAATCTCAACAGTGTGTAGACGTCATTAGTATAGTGTGTCGGAGTACCGACATTGCGAACTTAAGTAAAGACCAAGTGAGGGTAGGTGCTGAAACCCGCACTTCCACAAGACGTCGCTGAGCTCTCATCAGTCTCTCCGCGACCACGCTCGGTGCAGGACGAGCGAAACGTCGGTAACAAATAGGTATTTATACCTTAAATAAGTTAAGTTAACGCGATTAAGACCCGCTAAATTAAATTAATTTCTATAAACATACCTTTTTAGGGCTACGTGCGGGGAACTGCAATTTCCGCTGTCACTTCAACTATCTGTCTGTCCGTCAGCGGGCTGTTTCTCATGAACTGTAATATGTAGGCGTCTTGATCAGTGACCTACAAAGACCCTACAAACCATATGGTTACAACGGACTGTATCACATGGGGAAACGCTGGATATGCAACTCTAATGCAAGTGCTAATTTGTTGGCGTGCTACAAGTTGCATTACCTCACTATTTTAATCACTATGAAGTAACGCCGCACTCTGGGCCGTGAATAGCTGCATGCGCCATTTTGGGACGTTACGTTGCTGGTCTTCGAAGATGGTGGAGGTGCATTTTCCTCCAATATGCTTCTCATTAATATTCGCAATTTTGCCTAAGAATCATATCCATTTATTTCTAATCAGTGTCGCTAAGCGTTTTGGCTGTGTCAGCAATCATGGTAGGTACCACAAATTGTAAGATTAAGATTCTGATTGAAAAAAAAGAATGGCATGAGTTGCTTCCAGGCTCTTCTCATAGCTCTACCATCCCGAAGCTGGTTATAAATAAAAAGAAATGATGTTCATAATACGTGTTGCTTTTGTAACCTACGAGTATATGAATAAATGAGTTTGAATTTGAATTGAATTTGGATCAATCGTGGTAGAGGAGTTGCACTTAGAGAAGGATGGGCGTGATTTCTTGCACATCAAGCTAATACAAGCTCAAATTAAAGGGAAACCAAGCCTCAAATTATCTATTGCCTTAAACTGTCGATATTGACAGTACCCGGGTATAAATATGTTCTGTCGCTTGCTTGAACTAGAGAGCAAAGTTTGACATATGTTCTTGCAATTATTATATATTATACGACAATTATCAACAGGTCTTAAAAGCGTAAGTGGCGTAGGACTTATATAAAGTAACATAATTGTTCTGTACGCTCGACTTTCTCGACATTTGAACCATAAAATTAATTAATTATCATTGTATAGCGTATACGAGTTGCGAAAGTTTATGAACATTAAATACATACTGTCAGTGTCACATTATTCCACGTTTCCGTAATATTTGCGAAAGTCACTGAACTGAGAGAGAAAATTATTAATTTGATTTCTAGTTGGTATTTCCCAGTGGTTCGGCGTTACACCGAAACCGAATGTTCCTAGGCGATTTGGAAAATTATTAATATTGTGGACTGTAAGGATGTGGGTTCTTATCGCCTAGGAAAGGAGAAGTGTAACGCCGAACCATTTTTTTGGTCCTTCGAGCCGGATTCATTTCTCGCTTATCTCGCTAGCAGTTATAGCACCTAGCTATACTCCTAATCCATTTACATAACCGTTACATGGTTATTTCCGCACGCATCAGAAGGTAATATACTTTTATGTAGCTACCTACTTACCCAATTATTATTACTAGAACTATCATAGTTGTCTTGTTAATTACATATTTCAAGCACCTTTTAATTCCATAGCCTTAAAGTGTTGCCTACTTAGGTAAAATAATAGGTACTTTAGGTATTCTTATTTTGATTCGGTCTCATTAGCTTATACTTATGTAAGCATGGCACAACAAAAGAAGCCACGCATGTCGGAAGACAGAGAGCTGACAATCTTAGAAGCTAAACGTAATATTTTATTTGAGCGTATTCAAAACATTTACGAGCGCTCGAAAACTGCCGCCGCTTCCGATATTGATAGGGAGTCATTTCTTAGTTATTGTATGACAGTAGATAGTATTCGAACAGATTTTCATAAGTTGTTAGACGATTATAACGCAAGATTGCTTTCTACTAATCCTGATGAAAAGCCGAATTATCAGGCGTACACCTCATTCGAGGATCTTTATTGTAACATCAAGCACATACAATCACAATTGGAGGGTGAATATTCAGCACAGCTCGTTTCTGCGGTTCGGACGCCGAGATTACCGCCAATTGAGCTCATGTCATTCGATGGCGATATACGAAATTGGCCGTTATTCTATGCGAGTTTTAAGTCTACAGTGCACGATAATGGTTCTCTGACAGATGCTAACAGGTTGTACTATTTAATAGGTAAACTGTCACCGAAGGCCCAGTCCGTATTTGCAGGTGTCACACCCAGTGCTGAGAATTATCAGGTCATATTTCAGTCACTACTTGATAGATATCAAGATACTCGTGTTTTAGCGTATACTTACTTTGATCAAGCTTTAAATCTTAAATTGTCCGATGCCGCGTCTGTTTCGAATTTCCAGCTGTTTATAGACAACTTTGTTACCGCAGTTAATTCTCTTAAAAACTTAAAATTTATTCAACTCGCTTTAAAAAAGTTTGACACTGAAACAATTCGCGCATTCGAGATGACGGAACGCAATAATAAAATACCTACACTAGATAGTTTTATTTCTTTCATCAAAGATCAGTGTCGAATATTTCATAATACGCAGTCTAGTTCATCTAGCTCGTCTAATAATAACAATAGCAAACAAAGGTCGAATAAAGCGCGAAATAGTAATAATACTCGTTCCCTAATCCGCAATCTTACGTAACATGCTCGGAATCTAATAATAATAATTCACAGAAGTGTCTGTGCAGTAATATAGTGCACGACCATTTCTATAAGTGTCCCGCCTTTAATGGTTTAAATCCGACTGCTCGTTTCAAGTGCGTGAAAGATAACAAAGCATGCATTAATTGCTTAAGTATAAAGCATAAAACGAGTGATTGTTCTAGTAAGACGAGATGTCGTTCATGTAATCAACGACACCGCTCATTGTTGCACTTTGATAAAAGTAGTCCGTTGTCGAGCGAAGCTTAGAGCTCGAGGTAACCTTGACACACTTACGTCGCAAGTGCAGGCCACGATAGCTGCGCCTTCCGCGTCTCAGGATGAAATATCATTGTGTGCAACATCCATTGCGCGGGCGACGCGCACGCGCGGACGGCCCTCGCGCATCTATAATGATCAGCGTGGGGCCAAGCCGCAGTGTATGGCGTCCAAGACGGTTCTGTTAGCGACAGCGCAAGTTATCGTTTATGATATTAATGGATCGCCGCAAATGGTACGTTGTCTGCTCGATAGCGCGTCTCAGAGCAATTGCATAACTTCGGATTGTTTCAAACGCCTCGGATTGTGGAATAACTTTAAAAATACTAACTTAGTAGTCAAAGGGATCGGCGGTTCAGAAAAAACATTGCAAGGGTTCCGTAGATGTTAAAATACATTCGCGTTTTGATAGGAATATTAACTTTAACATTTCTTCTTATCGTGTAGCGTATTACGGACACATTGCCGAACGCTAATGTAGACGTAGCATTACTCACTCACCTCCAGTCATTGCCGCTGGCAGACTCGGAGTTTGCGAATCCGGCAGACATTGATGTTTTGATCGGAGCTGCAATATTCCCGCACTTGCTACTAACTAAAGTGGTACGTACATACATACATATATACATAGACTCACGCCTGTTTCCCCGAAGGGGTAGGCAGAGGCATATTAAACGCCCACTTTTCGCCAGTGTTTTGATCCCACGTAATAGATTGCCGCTTATCGGGATATTTTGTTTGCCAGAGCCTCGTCCGTTGATCGGCAGGTGCACCACTTGCAGGTGAGGTTGGCTTGGGACCCTAAGTTCTTGGTGGGAACCCTATGCACTTTAGTGAGCAATATAACTTACCGCCCGCTATTGAGACGGTATTTGGGTATGTTATTATGGGTACCGTACCTACGTTACATACTTCTAAATATATTACGTCTTGTTGTTGTTCTGTTCTTCAAGAAAATAATATTGATTCTCTTCTCAAGCGATTTTGGGAGCTCGAAGAGATTACCGCACCGCCCTCGATGAGCCGTAAGGATCTCGAGTGTGAACAACATTTCCGCGCTACCACTGTTCGTGACGACAGTGGCAGATACGTAGTGGCGTTGCCATTCTATGGTGACCCTTATTCGTTAGGCGACTCGTACGCTGCTGCGCGTAGACGTTTCCATTGTTTGGAACGTAAACTTGATGCATCACTTAAGTTACGCAGCGCCTATAATAACGTCATTCGTGACTACATAGATAAAGGTTTTTTGAGTGTAGTTGTAAACGACGAGGGCAATTCTCTTACCTCATATTATATCCCGCATCACGGCGTAGTTCGCGAAGATAAAACCTCTACCAAACTTCGTGTGGTTTTAGATGCTAGTTGTAAGACTACATCGGGTCAGTCGATTAATGACATTTTGCATGCCGGCCCTAATCAACAGGGTGATTTATTTAACATCATAATAAAGTTTCGTCTTTTCCAAATCGCTCTGTCAGCGGATTGCCGCCAAATGCTCCTCAATATCGGCGTTTGCGAATCTGACCGTAGATTTCAACGGATTTTTTATCGTTTTAACAGTAAGGAACCTTTATCTGTGTATCAGTTCAATCGTGTTTGTTTTGGACTCAAGTCTAGCCCATATCACGCGTGACGAGTTGTTCGCCAGTTGATCGCTGATGAAGGCGATCACTTTCCCGCCACAGCAGCTGTTGCTACTTCCGCTTTGTATATGGATGACATTGCCTGTAGTGTCATATCCGCTCCGCTGGCAATTTCGCTTTGTGAAGAGCTTATTCAGCTTTTCAAGCGAGGCCAGTTTGATCTTGTCAAACGGACAAGCAACTCTAAGGAGGTTCTCGCACGCATACCTGATTCTCATAAAGCTTCCCCAGACATTGAGTTTGAGAAGTCTGTACCGCATAAAATTCTCGGTTTACGCTGGGACAAATCCTGTGATAGTTTTCGGTTTGACGTCTCACCGCCAGATGATAAGTGCACCAAACGCACTATGCTGTCCACAGTGGCTCGACTATGGGACATAATGGGTTTTGTGGCTGCCACAATTTTGTACGCCAAGCTCTTGATCAAAGAACTTTGACTATCAAAGTGTGAGTGGGATGAAACACCCCCTGACCATATTGTCGCCACTTGGGGCCAGTTTTGTATTGAGCTTATTGCGCTCAATCAAATTACTGTTCCGCGTCATCTTGGGTTGGGAGATGGATGTACTATCAACTTAATAGGTTTCACTGACGCCAGCGAGCGTGCTTACGGCGGAGTCGTATATCTGCAAGTCCGCATTGGTTCTAACTACTCGGTGCAGTTAGTTTGTGCCAAGTCTAAGGTCTCGCCTATTAAAACCATTTCAGTTGCGAGACTGGAGTTGTGCGCGGCCTTTCTGCTGTCTCAGTTGCTCCGCAAGGTTCAAGACACAGTTTTGCCCCACTACCCTATTAATAAAATATACGCATTTTCTGACTCCAAAGTAGTGCTCGCTTGGATTCATTCTTCTCCTCACCGCTGGCAGACATTTGTCGCTAACCGCGTTAGTAAATGGATTGACCTAATTCCTGCTGCTTCAATCACGTCGCGGGTATTGAGAACCCCGCTGATTGCTTGTCTCGTGGTGTTACTCCACTTGATCTTGTGACGTCGCTGTGACGTCGAGGGGACACCCTAAAGGTAATTTTTTCCGTTACAATGGACACCTGAAAGGTCTTTTTTACGTTACAGTGGGGGAAAAATGCGGTGGGGCGGAGGTGCAAGCGGCCGAGAGGACACCACCTCTCGGCCGCTTGCACCTCCGCCCCACCGCACCACGAGCTCCTATAAATATTGAAGCGCTGGCTGCATTCGGCCCTTTTTTCTGGCGGCTGCGAGACGAGTTAAGTCAACCAACTCTCCTGGACGAACGGGCAGCAGGAATCTCAACAAAAACCCCACCCCTCGCCGAACCACGCGACCCTGTGTAATTTTTTTTTAATATCTAATAAATAGTATTTTTTTAATTAAGGTAACGCTTGCTATATGATGTCTAAAATTAATTGGCAATTAAATCAATTTTTATTGTAACATTTAACCACGTTTCTCATTTAAACACACCCTAGTAGGGATAACGTAACAGTAGACACCAGAAAGGTCCTTTTTACGTTACAATCTTCTGCATCATCCATTGTGGCATCGTGGACCTTCTTAGATTTCCCATGATCCGTCAGAGTGGCCCATGCAACCCTTTGACCACAGTGCAGAAGACGAAGATGTACCCGAACGGAAGTCTGTTTCTTATCCCGTGATTGCTGAGATTGCGGAGTCTCCGATCTATGCACTCGCACTACGCATGTCATCGTGGTCTAAGTTACTCCGCGCCATCGTTTATGTCTGTAGGTTTCTTAGGCACCTACCTAATGGGACTTTTGTTTCAAGTACTGATATCAAATTTGCAGAATGTAAGTTACTACGAGCTGTACAGGCTTTTCATTTTAGTGACATTAAAAATTTGAAAAACAATGTACCTTGTTCTTCCGCCATCGTTAGACTCAAGCCGTTTCTCGATGAACACGGCGTCATACGCGCATGGGGTCGTCTGCCAAATTCGGATGAACCTTATAACTACAAACATCCTTGCATTCTGCCGCGTCATGATCATGTTGTCGACCTTCTTGTTGATTTTTATCACAAGAAGCACCTCCATGCTGGTCCAGAGTTGCTTATGACCTTACTTAGGCATAAGTATTGGATTTTAGCCGCTCGACGAATAATTTGTCACAGAATACATAAATGTAAAGTCTGTTTAAAATTTCGTCCGTGTCCGACTTTCCCTCCCATGGCAGATCTTCCTAGCCAACGCGTCAATCAAGTTGATAAAGCGTTTACACATACTGGTTGTGATTACCCAGGACCGCTGCAGTATACGCCAGTTCGTGGTCGAGGTGTTAAAAGCCGTAAAGCTTGGCTATGTATTTTTACATGCTTAACGACGCGCGCTACGCATATTGAAGTTGCGACAGATTTAAGCACGGTGTCATTCCTTGCAGCCCTTAAACGATTTCTCTCACGGCGCGGCCCTATACAGTGTTTGTATACGGATAACGGCACTTGTTTCGTGGGCGCAAGCTCTTATTTACGCGACCTCTATAAGTTTCTCAGGGAAGAATATCGTACTCGTCTTCAGGAAGAACTTTCCATAAATCATATTGACTGGAAGTTTATTCCGCCAGCATCACCACATTTCGGTGGATGTTGGGAAAGCATGGTCAAAGTAATTAAAACGCATCTCTTCAAAGTTATAGGTCCACAGATCCTCTCTTACGAAGAGCTTTTAACTGTCCTTGCACAAGTCGAGGCGCAGATCAACTCACGCCCGCTCACGGCATTGAGTAGTGACCCTGCAGAACCATCCGCGTTAAGCCCTGCACATTTTCTGAACACAGTGCCATTATCGTCATTTCCTTCTCCTGAAGCAGACTTTTCAAGCTTGCTCCAGAGACATACTCTGCTGGATAAACTCGTGCAGTCATTCTGACAGCGCTGGCGTGCGGAATATCTACACCAGCTTCAGGCTAGAGCCAAGTGGAATAGTCTTGCATCCCCTATACAGGAGGGTACGTTGGTCGTCCTAAAACATGATAATGCTCCGCTGCTTTCATGGCCGTTAGCCATCGTAGAGAAACTGCATACTTCCAAGGACGGTACAACCCGCGTTGTTACCGTGAAAACCGCGAAGGGGAGCTACGTGCGCCCTGTTGTACGTCTCTGTCCGCTTCCAACTCAGTGAGATCTAGCCTGAAGTTGGATCTACCTCTTAGTTTAGTATTTAATTTGTAGTTTTCGCTATTATTGCGTTTGTAATTTTCGCTAAAGTTAATTTAGATTAATTTTATTATCATATCGCTGTCTTAGCCTATTGATGGGTGATGCGGTAGTACACCCAACATAGCTAAGTTATTTTTTTTTAAGGCAACCCTTTAGGGCTGGGGGGATATGGTAGCGCCATCCACCTTTCTATCGAGAATTAATTACATCAACGTCAATCGTTCCACGCTTGCTCGTCCAATACGAGCGATCCTTTGATTCCTTCCCTCCCAAGGCACGCCTCGCTGATTGGTCGCAAGAATTCAACGACGACGAGAACAGTCTAGAATAATCCGTATCGCGCTGAACACATGTACCGCACCGCCATATTTTTACCGCTTTGTACCATAAACGCAACAAACCGCCCGCGAGTGAAGTGTTGTGAAACTGTATAATTCTGGGTTGGATCCAGACGGAGTGATCAGCTTACAGTCCGATTCTGCTAGGAGCCGACGACAGTCATCTTTTCGAGCCGAGAGAACGAAGGTAAGGTGTGCTCCCATACCACCCCCGTCTCCTATTCTTCCCATGAACCCATTCATTCACTTTCTCCTTTCCTAGGCGATAAGAACTCACGTCCTTACAGTCTACAATATTAATAATTTTTCCAAATCGCCTAGGAATATTTGGTTTCGGTGTAACGCCGAACCACCCAGGTATGATTTTTTTACTTATTAAGTTTTAATGTTATAATGGCTGAATCTTCTGTCTTCGTTTTGCTGATTATTATATTTAGTGATCGAGCTACGCTGATAACATTATTGACCGGGGTTCTATCATATCCTCGTAGAAGATCGACGTAGAGTACCTAATATTATTCACACTGTTGTTTTATATTGTGGTTGAGCAAATATCACTTCAAGATCACTCGTATGTATGTCAGTTACGTGAAAGGAGGGCAAAACAACAAACACTCCTTTATCTCTAATTTTTTTTTGATATTATAATACAGTTATATTCCGGGTCTGTTTCATTAAATTTATGACTAACTCTGAAAGTTATAACGATATTTATGCACAATATAACAAGTGCCGGTAGAGTTATATTTTATTAAATTTTACGTGCTTGTCTGAAGAAATAACATAGAATACAAATTAATATTTTTAATCAGCATAAATATTTTTGGGAGTGAAGTTGTTGCATTAAGATTTAGAGGAGCATCTCTGGTGCGGCTATGGATATAATATGTTATGTTCAATAGGTACAGCTGGTCGGAGAATTGTCTTACAGCAGTGTAATGGAAATGCTTCCATAATTAGATGTAGGTATGCAGTATGTATGCGTCCGGTATGAAAATACCTTGTGCAGTGTAATGATGTTATTGTAAAAGTTACGATAGATTATAAGACAAGTATAACTTAAGGTTTACTACCTTTGTCCGGTAAAAATCCAAAACTCGAAGAACAAAAATAGGAACCTCGACGTGTATCGTGTACAGAGTAACCTTACGGAAGATGTACTTAGATAGTATATATCTAATGTATTATATTCATCGCGCAGTGTATACTAGTTTAGTGTCCATACAGAGAAAATGATTTGAATCAGAGTTTGTTTATTACTATTGACGTTCATTCGTTAATTATTCGCAAAGCTGTTTTTTGCAGTGCGAGTATCAATAACGCGGGCGTTATCTTTCTAAATATTAAACGCCTCTCGATAACTGACTGCAATTATTTAATATGTTATCAATATGAATAACAGTCTTCTGTTACTGACTGACTGAGTGACAAAGCATAGCCGAAACTACTGGGCGCAAGAAGCTGTTTAGCATGTACCTAGAGGTACGGGTGCACTAAGAAGCGATTTCCCGAAATAACGACAGAATCTGAGACTTGATTAATAAAAAAATATGTATGAGCGGGCGTAGCCACAAGCTATCCTTTTGTATAGTTAGAATTATTATTTTATGTATTGTACGGGTAGTATAGTGAAGACCTGCAATATTCACATCTTTATCAAAAGTTGTCTGAACCTTCGAACCTAGCTAGATGGCAGCATTTGTGGCATAGCGCAAATTGACAAATTCCTAGAACACAGTTACTAGTATCATAGAATATAGATATTAAAATCCAGCTATCCATGTGGATGCCATCACTCTCAGATAGCTGGATTTTAATATTGAGCAATGCAGGGCAGCACTAAAATAGGATTCTTGGAAGTTCCACTCTCAAATGGGTAAAACAGGGATCAGAGTTTTTATAAAACTTTGTAAACAACTAAATCTCTCTGTGATATTCACCTGGAAAATAACGTAATAAAGCTAGTTCAAAATAAACATTAAAAATGACTTCTTAAGTTTCTTACTTACCAAACGAAGTAAATAAGGCTTCTACCTGAAAGAGAAAAATATTTATTAGATCTTATACATTTGATAATTATTACAAGGAAGGTGGAAATTCACCAATATTTTATCGATACAGGCAAACGGTGCGAAAATGACGAAAGTAAAAAACCGAATTTTAAACTTAGGCAATCCCAAGCGACGTTTAAGCTGTCTTTGAACTCGAAATAAGTTAAAACGTAATTTACGGTGGCTTAATATTGGAATAGCCAGGAGAAAAGTTTTTCTATGATGTAACTGAAATTCAGATTTCTACAGAATTACCGTACCTATATTTATTAAGATTCAATTTAAACGATAACGTTGCACGGCAACAATTTAATTTTATCTCTTATTTTCTTGTGTATATTTTTTGCTAACCTTACTTTTTCTGTGGTTGGTACATTTTAGATTTACAATATATTTTGAACATATTTCAAACTTCACGCTTTCTTAAATGTTCATTAGCGATGCAAAATTAGATTGCCAAACATAGTTGCATAAAACTTTGCTTTATGCTTGCATCTTTGCAATACCCATAAGTGATTTTAGTTTCAGATTCTTGTACGACATAATTTACTGCTTGACTGTAGGTATATAATTATTGTCAAACCCTAGAAAATTATAGAACACGAGTATCTGGAGACAAGATTCATATGTTGAAAATAAAGTTTCCGATATCGCTTTCGACCAAGTGAGGATACTTGGTCTTCAAATTTGTGTATAGTTTTTCTCAGAACTATTATATTCATACATGGCAAATTACAACTTTACAATGCCGTACAATACAATTTACAATCACTTTTGACTTAGTTTGTCCCTACACTTGTTGTTGACAGAATTTGATCATGAAAGTTTCATGTCATCCTTAATCGTGATATCATGATAGACCTTTTGTGTAGTGATAATTACACCAATTGATAGGCTGTTTGCTGATGTAGCATCTCAACAATACAAAAGAGTAGAGGTGGTCCTCATAAATAAGCAAATTTTTGTTAAAAGTCAAATTATATGCGATAATAATATCCGAAATCAGTTCCATATAATAACTTCTTGAATAAAACCCGTAGGTAACTATATCATAGAAGCTTATTCAGATCTTCCATTATTTTCTTTGTGTTACAGTGCCACCCTTTGAATGGCTAGAGGCGTCACAACTAGTTAAACTCATTGTTCAGTAATAAATCAAGGAGCTTAGTTAATGGAAGGTCGACCATTTGGCGTTTTTAGTTTAATTGTCAATAGGTTTTCAGACCTGTGCGCTGTTCTGTCAGATTGTTGAGTAGAATACTTCTTGATAATTATTTTAAGCCTTCGTTGGTAAAAATATAATAAGCGGAAACCACTTAAAGATAAGCCGGAATCCAGCTTAAATAGTTGATTGTATTCTTTTATCTATCTGTATTCGACGCTACAATTTTTGTTAAGTAGCTGCGATTTTATCGCTGTTATTTCTTCATGAGATGTGAATGTCACTTCTCGGAAAACTAACTGAAGTATTGGAAATCGATGCTCACATAAATAAGAAATATCTCGGATTCTTACCACAAGGCAGTTCCAGCAATCTATAACAAAAACTCTTTTCTGTCTAACGCCAAGAATGTATTACATGAATCAGCAAATTGAGACATGGTGTCGATTTGTTGGTCAGTCAATCAGGCGTATTTTATATCTACATATATACATATAACAAGGAAGGGAATATCTGCAGAGTAATATATTTTCTGTGGAAGGAAGAGAGAATAAAGAAAATATCAACTGTTTATCATTCGGCGCAAGTTGGAGGAGTTAACGGAGCGAGCGCTGGCTGGGAAGAGGGTCAGCGAATATCTAACAATATAATAGATACCCCGGCTTTGATATCTATATATTTAATATACCTTTGTTTACCTGTGTAAAACAGATTCTGTATTATTTTTCTGTTATTTTTTTGTGTTTTTATCATCAGATAGACTCGTGCGTTTGAGATACTAATATATATTATTTTTGTAGGTTGATGATTAACTAATCAGTATATTTAGATTGCAGATCATATTCACATGCGGTACACGTTTCTATTCTTTACCTTTAGTTTTAAATGGAAGCCATTACTTAAATAAGAAGTTATTTCTAATAGAAAATTACGAACGGCGGCACACAAAGATTGGCAATAAGATTAGTGATATTTACGTGCTCTAAATCCCTAATATATTAGTTCAATTTAGCACTGGTATCCTTAGGTATGCCCCTTAGGTCACTTATAAATATCGCATTAAGAATTTATTTTAAGAAATAATTTAAGGTCAGTCCAGTAAGTGGTCTTATGTTGACTTCTGAAATTAAGGTTTAACATTAGACAAACAGAAGCCGTCTCGTCAAAAGCATATGAGTAATGGAAAGGAGAGATTAAACTATTATTAATGGATTCAACCAAGAACTATCTTTTTTATAATGAAGGTATGCAAAGTATCGTGGCATCATCCAAGGGCTATTCCAGTGACATTCACGATTGTCGCGTTGAAGTTTGGTTCCCTGTTTCATTAAAACAAACTTGATGGATGTTTTGCAGCTGAGCCACTGCCGCCTAACCTTGCCCAAGAGTTTAAACTTCATTCTACGGTTAAGTCAGGATATTTGAGTGTACTGACTTGAGGTAAGGACTTCCATAGATCTCCATGACAGCCGTGACCGAGAGCTTTATGTGCTCTTTGAAGCCCGGTAAGTGCGTGACTTTTTGTGACCGGTTAACCATAATTATATAAACCAGATGGTGATGAACGTTCTTGCCTACGTGAATTTATTGACTCGCACGTTCGACACTTTGCCACAAACTCGGGATCAATACATTACTATGGAAACAAAACAAACATTACACTTAAGGCGTAGTGGCTAAAATGGTCGCCTCGCCAACTAGAAAGGCGCTAAGTGCTGTAGGTTCGATCCGCTCACCAGACAACATATTACACCTTCGAAGTCTTATCACTGCACTTTGCGTGATTCGCGAATTGTTTTTTCGAGTGTCAGTGCACTTTGTGTCCGATGATTGATAGGGTCTTAGACACTAGATTTATGTATAGTGCAAGAGATGTCTTTGAAGAAATAATAAATATAAATTGATTTCTGCAGTCGTCGTGCCACGACTTCTGAATAAATAAACCACTATCACTATAACAAGCACACAACATTTTTTTGGTGTAAAGATATGACAATGAACTATGCGTGCTGTTTTATTTCAATTGTACCTATTATATCAGTGACAAATGATTTGTTTTCCTGGACGATGTGGATGTTAAGGGTCGTATTTTATCACACCATGTCATGATATATGAGGGGAGGCAGATGGGACACGCAAACCGAGTTCTATGGGCCACCTAGCGTCGTATGTGATTGATGTGATGTATGATCAAAATAGCAGAATAAGCTTTTTGGAGGTATTCAGAGCACGTCAAACTATAGAATGTCAAGTTTTTGTGCATATCGTAAAATCACCTTGTCATTCACAATTTGCAAACTTGTTTTCACTCACTCAGGGTGGATAGTTCGTTTCATTGTTTAAATGTTTTTAAACTTATGAAGACGTGATGTTCTCTTAGTTTGATACACTGGGCTCCAAGGCGACAGTATTGTTTCAAAACTGTATTAACGTTAAGATATTGATGATCACGACGATCTTTACCAGTACTACTAACATAATTTTTAGAGCAGACTATTTATGGGCCTGCCGTAGCTATTAAGGCTTCCATACAAATGAAGGTGCGTACTTCATAAAATTACGTTTGAAGATTTTCTTACAAATGCAGCAAAAAGTAAAGAAAATAAAAATTAAACTTAAGAATATTTCAAATACATTTTTTGCCCTTGATGATGATTTGCTCGTTTGATGAATATCCAACGCTGACTTTCAGTAGGTATGCAAATACCTTCAGGCAACTCGTTAATACTGTCACGTAACCCTCTTCTTTTTTGCATAATCTTACAAACACTTCATCTAAAAACACAAGCCTGCACTTGAAAAAATACGGTGGATAATTTGTTTATTTTTGGGTTCGCCGCTCTCTGGAGAGCTTTTAGTCATAACTTGCGCTTAAAAAGGCCATACGTCGCCGGAGGCTGTATATTTCTTTTGTACGCATTTGTATTTAAAAAATAGTCATACTACTAGAGACTCTTGTCGACATAACTAGATGAAGAAAAATATGTAGGTACAGTTAACAACGTAAATCGTTATGCAGTTACACAATTTTGAATAGTTTTATCATCATAAATAATCATTTTCTTATCTATTTTTATGATTGATTATTAACAGTGTAACTTTTAAAAAATTATTTGACTTGCTAACTATTTAGAACATGAGAATAGGTCTATATCCTCTGCTACGCGGCTGAGAGTGCACAGCGTCTGCGTCAGGGGCGCAGTGTCTAGCAGTGCCGTAAGTATTATTCTCAATAGCTTGGAACATTTCTAGACAGATAATACTCACCTAAATAATTATCAACTTATACATTAAGAATCAGAGAGTTTAAATTCATAAAAGACAACAAAGATATTTAAGTGTGCAGTGACCTTTGTTGTTGACGGTACCTTCTTACCTAATATGTTTTTCTATTCAGTTGTTCTTGTTCTTTGAGTATGATAACGAACAGATTTTATCTGCTAATTAGGCATTTTATATTTTTTATTGTCTCTGTCTCTATCTTAGGATTGTGGATTATATTTTGTGATTTGAGCACGGTATCGCAAATATAAAGCTTTAGTTTTGTACAAGTTTTACCAAGTAAATACGTAATTTGTAGTCACACAGTATTTGAAGTCATACCATTTATGCATGCACCATGCTCAGAAAAAGCTCTTAATACAATTTGGGAAGACAATAACAGCAGACAAAAGTAAGTACAGTATTCGTTTAATTGACTTGATTAAATGTTCTAGATTAAACAATTGTACATGTAGAGTATCAGTAATTTAAGGTTATGGTACGTAGACAAAAAATAATCAAAGGTTTACAGGAGGCAGTTTGACTGGTTAGTTACTGAGTCCCTAGAGATCCCTCATCAGTCACGTCATCATCCTTTCCTATAGATGTCCACTGCTAAGCAACGAGTACGTTTAGCAGTAGACGTCTTTAAGAGTCTTTAGGATTTCTTTTAACAAGAGCAATCCCGCAATTTACACCTGGACCAACGATCAAACGCTTACGTTGGCTAAAATTTCCGTGACGGCACCCGCTAATATGTAGTAACTTAAATGCGAAGGTAGTATATTATGCCATTTCGTGACTAGAGTACTGCAAGTATTTTTTTGAGGAACAAATGATTTATTAAGATCAATCCACGCACAACAGAGCCATTCCCGGGACGTGAAAAGGACGTGTCCCGTCAGGGCCCTGATGTGTGTGAATTGACCAGTATAATTACCTTACAGTAGCTAAAAGGTTAATTTATTCCAAACTCTGTTTTGCAAATATAACATTTTACGATTCTTGAACGGCTTCCATATTGCAAAAGTCAATGCAACCTCCTATTATCGAACCGCATAAGCGTTGCAAAGTTTGCTGTATTAACAGATTAATTAATATTTTACTTCGAATACTTGCATCTATATAGTAATAATATTTACACGAATAACAAGAGAAATAACTGATGGAATATTCTTATAAGCTACAAGATTTTTATTTTGGTGTGTGTAAATAGAAAAATATATATCTTTCTTTCATAAAGCTGGTGGTTGGCACTCGAGTCGAAGATATATTTGATGTAAAGGGGGCAACCCCAGTAACTAATGCATTTTCGTATCTTGTATATAGCAAATTGTATATAGCAAAAATAAACACTAGGTCCAAGTTTTAAAAAAGATTGGACAGGAAAGAAGCAGATGGAGATATGGGTCGGTTCTGCGATCATGGACATCCTAGAGAAAAGTCTTTATATTAACTTGATATATGACCATCGACAGTTGTCATGGCGTACCCACATATATTTTTTTTATATCGATAAATTTAGTTTTTTTAAGATTATTGTTTGAAGCCAGTGGCAACTACTCCAAGTGCCATAGCAAATTTTGGCCTAAAATCGATATCGGCATGCCACCAAGTTATATTTCCCGATATAAGTTTTTGGAAATTTTCATCTATAAAAAATTTTTAACAAAAAATAACCGCCTCCAAAATCTGAAAAATGTGTGAAAATAACACTAAAAAGTAAAAAATAGATTCCGTTATTTTTACTTCAATTTACTTATAAACATCACCTATTCAACTGAATATTATATACTTGTACGAATTATACGTATCTACCACTTAATTTACATACCTGACACAATACATATTTTTATATAACTAACGAACTAAATTAAATACCTTTTTTTTTGTGACTCATGGTGGAAACCAGACAATTTACGGGCTGACCCCCCCAGGCTGGGCCCCTAAAGGGGCTCAGTCTAGGGAGAGTGTGGTGACTCCCCGACGAGAAGCGCCGGGACTACCCACTAAAACCACCATGGTGTTCCTCTATCCGATCCCATTGAATGGCGGGGTCACGGGACCTACGTTAGTATAACTGCCGCGACCCCGCCTGAGCTGGCCCGCCGAAGCAGGCCCCGTCCCTCGCATGCATCCATTTGCATCCATCATACTTGTCCTCATACATCCTCTTTCATACTACGAGCGGAAAAGAACGACGTAGTCTACTAACGCTACGAGAGGCGCACGCGAAACACGTGCGCCGCCTCTCGGGCCTAGCGGACGGCGCGCGGTTCAAAACAGGCCTGCCGCCCGCTGGCGTGTACCCACGGTGGCCGGAGATCGTTGAGCGCCCTCCGGCGACGACGCCCGGTTCTGCGGGTGTAGACAGGTCGCATGGGCTCCCTATCCCGCTCCGCCGCCTCCTTGATCGACATCACCGTCTCACAGAAGGAGGCGGCGGCGTCCCAACACATCTCGCTCCGAACCATGGAACGAATCAAGGTCCGAAGCGAGAGTTCGACCACTCCTATCGCCGCGACTAGGTCCCGGCGCTGCGATGCCCAAGCAGGGCATTCCGCCAAAGTGTGCAGCGCCGTGTCCTCTACTGGGTCACGGCGATCTCCGCAGTGGTGACATCCGGGCATCTCCTCCCGGCCAATGCGGTGCAGGAACCGGCCGAAACAACCATGGCCGGTTATCACCTGTGTCAACCGGAAGGTGAGGGCGCCGTGTCGTCTCTCCAGCCACTCGTCAAGTACGGGCCTTACTGCCTCGGTGCAGCGAAGCCCCGCGCTGGGGTGCGTGAGTTGTCGCCATTCCGCCACTAGGACCTATCGGAGTTCCGCCTTCCACGCCTCAATCTCGCGAGGCGCAGGTTCTCCGCCTAGTGATCGGGCTTCGCGTCGCCACTTATAAAGCGACGCCAACAGCCCGGCCTGTAGGTCCCAGGGCGGACATCCGGCGAGGAGGGTTGCGGCTCCAAAGGAGACCGTACGGTAGCCACAAATTATCCTGACGGCCATGGCGCGCTGTGGTGCGCGAAGCGCCCGAACGTTGCGGGCCGTCAGGTTCTCGGCCCAGATGGGACACCTGTATAGGGCCATCGACCGCACGACTCCCTCATATAGCCTCCGGCAAGAGGCGTTCGGCCCCCCTAGGTTTGGCAGCAGCCTTGACAGAGCGGCCGCCGCCCCCAGGAGTCTGGGTGCCAAACGCTCAAAATGCCGGTGAAAGTCCCATCGGCTGTCGAGAACGAGCCCAAGGTACTTCAAGCTCGTCCCGATGCCGATGCGGACCCATCCTACCATTATGTTGGCCCCTGCAGGTGGCCTGTTCCGAGGCCCATGAAACGAAAGGGCCTCGGATTTCGACAGGGCCACCTCAAGGCCCAACTGCCGGATGCGACTCACTACGTGTGCAACCCCAGCTGTCGCCAGTATGGCCGCCGCCCGGTGCGTCTTACCCTTGGCCGTGATCAACGTATCGTCGGCATAACAGACTATGCCGACGCCGTGGAGGAGCGCACCCCGCAGCACATAGTCGTAGCCGATGTTCCACAGGAGTGGACCAAGAACCGACCCCTGTGGAACACCGCACGACATCTCTCGCCGACTCCAACCGTCGTGAACCGGGTATACCACATACCTCTCATGTAGGTATGCCCCGACTATTTGGCGGTGGTACGTCGGCACTCGATGGTAGACGAGTGCCGACTTAATGACGCTTCAGGGCAAGGTGTTAAACGCGTTGGCGATGTCAAGCGACACCGCCAGAACCACCTCGCCCCGGGATACTGCGTCCTCCGCCAGGCTCCTCACTCTTAGTGGGTGTTTACGTCATAAAATGCATCGATTGTCAAAATTTCAAGTCTCAAGCCCCTGTGGATTTGGCTCTGCGTTGATGATGAGGCAAGCAATTTTATATATATAGATTTACTCTCCAACCTTTCTTCCTCCCGGTTTCATCAATACCTGGTAATGAAGCCCGAAGTAGGCCCATTGAGCGCGACTATTCTAGTGTCCACTGAAGAAAAGTCACAGTAAATGCTTAATTTCGTTTACTTGGATGACTTAATTTTTGAAGTTTTTAATGAAACTATTGGATTGATTTTCATAAAATTTAAGTTTTTAATGAAACTATTGGATTGATTTTGATAAAATTTCAATGGAACCCACCTGAAAGTATATGCTTTCAAACAAAAAACATCTTGGAAATCGGTCGATAAATAACGGAGTTATGGGGTAACAAACATAAAAAAATACAGCCGAATTGAGAACCTCCTCCTCTTTTTGGAGTCGGTTAAAAATTTAAAAAAGGAGAGAGCTTCGATTAAACAACTCATACAGCTGTACTATCCTGCTTCTTATAAACACCCTAATGATTCTGATACCGATTCCATTATCCATCACTGCGGGTGACAGATGAACGGGATCAAAAGAGATGACAACCACACGTTTTGATTCATGGCATGTTGAAACAATATTTATTTATAGTTTCCGACATTGAAAATATGGCTCGTGCGTTGACAATCAAACAAAGGAAAATCGTCTGTGTCATGACAAGAGGCACAGACGAAATTATGACATAAAATTATTTTTTAATTTTGCTTTTTAGTGTCCAAAACCATATTCGGTGGGCCCGAAATTTTGATCAATCTGTGGATAGCTACTAGAGATACATACATATTTGACGTGTTTTGTGCGGTTCACATATAGTGATTCAAATCACCCTCGTCAATAATAATATAAGTATACCTAAATCTGAGTTACCAATAGAAAACG
Organism: Euclidia mi; assembly: GCA_944739405.2. Taxonomy (NCBI): domain Eukaryota; kingdom Metazoa; phylum Arthropoda; class Insecta; order Lepidoptera; family Erebidae; genus Euclidia; species Euclidia mi. The sequence goes on from OX123193.2 coordinate 46,451,860, forward strand.
TGGACGAAATTGTACCAAAAATTTTCGGACTGGTTATTTTACCAACTGCAAAAAAAACCGCTTGTAACACTGAGTAACTTGTCTTCCAGTATTTCGTTGCGACAAAATGCTATGCGTAATTACGTATTTTGCTTCGTCAGGCAAGTTAAATAACTGAACGAAACTGTCCTAAAAATATACCATCACTTTCAGCCAATCGCTTTTTAACTTTGTGTGGCCATTACGTATTTTTTCTACAGTAGGTACAGTCAGCTACATATTATGTCCATGTATATTCGCATAATTATTGACAGTTATATCGTCCCAACTAATTATCGTACTCAATCTTATAGGAATTTCAGGCAAAGTAAACAAAACTAATACATCTGTATTTATGAAATTCTTGCATTACTCTCAGACAAGGCACAGACGAAACTATTGGGAGACGCAAGAAGCTGAGAATTGGGATGTATGTATATTCGTTAAGGACCGTAAGGGAGCACTAAAAGATTCCTAAAATTCCCACGGGATCGGGTAAAACTATTAAATTAAAATAGTAATCATAAAAATAATAATAATCGAGAAGTTTTAATTCATAAAAGACTCGACAAAGATTTTGAGATGTGTACCGTGTAGTAACTTTTGTAAATGACTGTACATATCACAAGCCACTTTTACATTCCCGATAAGCAACAGTGGCTACCCTCGTTACTCGTAAATTACCCATAATAATATTCAAATAATAAGCAAACAATTGAAGTCGCAGATTGCTCCAAAACGGCAATTAAAATGAATTTGTTGAAAATGTTTTTGTATAATTATGTTATATATATAGTTTTGAATTAAATTGCATAGGTATTTAAATGTTTTTTACCGCAATAACACGCTTGATTGTATTGGCGTATTTTTAACTGTGATTGCAAAACCTGTGGATAGTGTTGTAATTTTTGTACAATTACTGGGTGACAAGTGTGTCTTTAAATAGCCAGGGTTTTTTATCAAACAGATGACGTGCTTGGTGGTAAGACGCTATTTTAGGATATAATCTGACATACAGATCGTAATTCGATGAACACAAGGTATACTTGTGCGACTAGAGATAGGACCGATGGGACTATTGTGTGAGAAGCTAAGGTACAAACACTACATACTTTCCGTAAGAATACTCCTCATACTTGTACGGAAAGTATTTAGTGTTTTTGCTATGCTTTCAGACAAATTACACACAGATAAAACGCAACAAAGATTTTTTTATAGCCTATGAATACTGAACTGAGCAAAACTTTACCATTCACAGAACCTTAATACATCTGCCCCTCCATCGGCTTATTCCCAACACATGTCATCAAAATATCTCACGCGTTATATTTCAAAAAATAAATCTCTCCACTGAATGAATTCCTGTAGGTACGCAGATGAACGAGTATTCCCGTGTTGGCAAAAGTGTGAAGCGATTTCAGTTTGCACTGCACTCACATTTGTAGGAGCACGGAGTTTGAAAACTTGTAAGTAGGGGACAATAGTGTTCTGTTACTGCATCAAAATATAGACGTTAAAACTGTGTCAGAATGTCAAGGCCGCAGACCGATTGTTGATAAAGTTCCCACACGGGACAAACACATGCGACCGCCGGGCAATTGTACAAAGATTTTGTGCTCCTTATGCCCGATACGTCGTGTCTGTAAAGATCCTTCCAACAGAGGCACTTGTTACCTTAGTAACAAGTGCGTCCATTAAAAAAATAAACCAATTATTTTATAGAAAAACACCCAAAATACTTGATGGTATCGGATCAATTATAATGGATGACTTACAGCGGCTAATTACACGAGTTGCCTAATGATAATGATCATTTACCGAAATTATGCCTGTCGCTTGTGAATAATTAATAAAAATGCCTTATGATACAAAACTACCAGCGTAAGATTATTGATACTTAAAGCCTTAAAGTATTACAGAAATGGTAAACTTGGACACATTAAGTCTCAAAGGTCAATCTCCTACTGATATAGCAACTCTGAAATAAATTGCAACTCTGAAATAAATCTGAAACAAACAAACAAATTCTTCAGCTTTATATATTAGTATAAGATAAATAATTAATCATTAATTACTGACAAAAAAATGATAGTCAATTAACAAAAAAATATTGTCATGGGGCATTAATTACTTTCTTTCAGAGACTTACTACTAATCTAATTTGATAAACTTAAAGATACTTGAGACGCAAACTTACGATTTCAAGCTAATATAATTATTATTAACTATCGAACTTTTGAATTGCGTAAGTACTTTTATGATTTTACTTGTAGAGTAGTTGCTCGGATTTTCATGTGGTTGCTTCAAAGTTAGTGGATTTTCAAATAAACTTTCAACCCCGATTTTATCTTTTAAAGGTTCAGCCACGAGATCTGTGTTCTATCATTTGGTTAGACGATTTAGTTGTATACCTTAGACTGAATGAAGAAGTGAGTTCTCATCGTTCACCATATATCTTTGTATAAAATTCTATGATTTAGTTAGCCAACTTAAAATTGTTAATCTGCCTCGTCTCGTAACGTGTCAGTAACTTTGGCGGGATTTATATTATTTCAAGTCAGTTTATTTTTGTATTTTTACATTTTACAAAAAACACAATTAGTGTGGACAAAACTTTGTGTGCTCCATAAAGTAACGTTTGATGTAGTCATTGTAAGGCACCTAGTTATACATAGGGAGTGAAATATCTTAAAAGAAAAAAGAAAAGAGGCGTAGGTATTTTATAAAGAAGCAAACAAGTGCAGCCTTGATTTATAGGATATTCAAATTATTCATGAAACGAACATTCCTGGATATACATAGGTGGAAATATTGTTATTTCCATCATCATCAACCCTTTATACTGTCCCACTGCCGAGCATGGGCCTTTTCTTACTATCAGAAGGGTAAGGTCATAGTCCACCACGCTGGCCAAGTGCGGGTTGGCAGAATAAATTTAACTAACAGTAGTTTAGTTAAAAATATAATGATTAATCATAATAATAATATTGTATTCTGTATATGCTTTGCAGTCACAATTACAAATACATTTTCCTTTAAAATACATGAAAAAGAATGCTACTGTTAATAGATTCAACTGATAAAAGCAAAATTTAACGAATTCTAGTAGGTAATTTATTAAAATATGTGAGTTTGCTGGATTTTAATATAAATGTTTAATAATCAAGTTCTCAGCAGATTTTTGAACAGTGAAGCGCTCGTGGCGCACTCAACCATTAATTACAATTTTAATATGATAATTCAATTTACAGCATCATTAAATCGAAGGTATAATTTATTTGTATTAATATTATAAATCTTGACGTATCTAGTCATCAGAAAAAGAATGCACCGAGTGGGATTTAGACATTTTATAAGTCGAGGACAATTTATTAGTCACATGGAGCAATATTATAAAACTAATAGAGATTGGCCACAGCTACGGCAGAAACTTTTTTTTAAATTTATCCATGTCTTTCGATCCTGTCGGTATTTCGGAAAATCCCTTCTTAGTGCAGTCATCAGTATTTCCCAAAGAATATTCAACAAAATTTCAGTTTCTTGCACCCAGTAGTTTTGGCTATCACTTGGAGGACTTATATAAAACGCCAGAGTTTTATATAATTATGTCACCGGAAAATAACAGGACTTATATAAAACGCCAGAGTTTTATATAATTATGTCACCGGAAAATAACACAAACCATCAATTTATAAATTTCCTAGGAAATTTATAAACTTTCGTAGGATTGCGACGTTTCGTCCTAAATGTAAAAACTGATGGAAATCCATTCGCACGATTCTAAACGGTTTGACAAATCACGGAAGAGCTTTTAATTTTACGCTTCTTTCAAATACGGCAAATCACACGCTGCTCTCTGATTGGTCGGTCGGTGATAATGATTGGTCGATCAGTTCTACTTAATAGGTTATGTTAGGTTTTCTTGTGACCCTGAACACAAAAATAGGAGCCCTGCGAAGCAGGGCTCCGTCAACTTAGCCTCATTAACATCGCTAAAGTTCCGGTTTATTCGTAAAAGTGGCGAAAAATAGCGGTGAACAATAAAGAATGGAACACGTGACTTATTCAACCAATCAGAGTGCAAATGGCGTTCGCTTATTGCTTACTTATTATTTTACGAATGCATTCGGTAAGTTTACAAGAATATGGGTGTAAAATAATACAATTTATCTCTCGGTTAGAATCTTACGAAAGTTTAAATTACCTAGGAAATTTATAAATTTACGGTTTGTGTTATTTTCCGGTGGCACATATACAGATTAGTTTCTTGTTGCGTTCAAAGATTTCAATAAAATTATACTTATACCAGTGGACCTGTGTCAAAGTAAGCTACAAACGATTCTCGAGGGCTGGATGTCGACGGACACTACGGTGGTTTTAGTAGATAGGGTTCAAACAGGAGGCAGGAGTGTCAAACACTCCCCTGCCTGTCCCAAGGGGCAAAGGATGAGCCCGTGATGAGATTCTTAGCGTGAGGAGACGAAAAATATGTGTTATAATTGAAGTTTTAAAGACTTAAACATTCAATCAAAAGATACCGTCATACTGTCCCATATTGATAGGGTACACATTTTTTTTGTATAGTGGCCGCAACTCTCGGCGCGTTGTTAGAGTGACTACATAAATTACAAAACCGTCCCTAAGATTAAATTTATTGCTAGTTCGCTAACAGCTACAATATCTCTTCGCATCTGTTCGCACTGAGCGAATATAACATCTGTATGGGGAGTTTTTTTTGGAAGAACACCTTCAGGTGGCACTCGGGAGGTTAAAAGTAAAAGATAATAACAACACTAAGACACTGTAGTATACTGGAAAGAAAATAAACGTATAACGTTTAAATAAAACAACAGTTTTGAATAACGCACATTAAAAATAATGACCCAATCAGACAAATACAATCGGTCACTTCTTATAAAAATAACATTCTAAAGCACGTGAACAGCAGAACAATGGTATAATTGAATAATTGTTTCAATAGAAATGAATAAATTCAAAGCATTGTATCGTAAATAAACAATACCTTTGACTGTTAACAATTTGGGAACGATTAACATGACTGTATCGAAAAGTTTTCTCGGCTCGATTGATGCTTCGTATGTACAATGGATAGGCTTTGGTTTTCAATTTCCTATCCATTGATCATGCGAAGCTGTATTCATTTTGTTTAGTGATAGTATTTGTAAGATATTCTGTTTCGTTATTCGAATTCTAAGCACCTTTATACTCGAAATTGTCGATAAAGTATATAGACCTGGGACAAATGATCCAAATATTTAGATCAACTTTGAGAAACACGTCAAACGTCCATTCCAACTCGGTTTTGACCAGTATGTGTTGTCACACGGTTTCAGCTACGTGGCAGCTAACTATGGGCCTTATCAGAAGGCTCGAGGTCGCTCAGAAGGCGATGGAGTGAGCTATGCTCGGAGTTTCTCTGTCTGATCACACACAGAGATCGGATTTGAGATGAAGAGATCAGCGGGTAAACCAAAGTCACCGACATAGCTCTCCGTAAAGTCAAGCTGAAGAGGTAGTGGGCAGAGCACATAATGAAAAGAACCGATGGCCTATGGCGCAGAAAGTTTCTGGAATGGTGGACACGCACTGGACTAATGTCGCAGCAGAGGTAGGCCTGCCCCAAGGTGGAGTTATTATAGCGGGCAGCGAATAAAATAATGCGGGCGCGGGCGGCTCAATAGATCGGTGTATGTGGATGACCTTGGGGGAGGCCTAAGTCCAGCTTTCATACTAGCATTCTTTGCAGTCTCTTTAACAATATACATACTCGTAAGTATAGACTATTCGACGGCAAACAGCTCAAAATCTTAATATCTAATTAAATTGTGATATTCGCGCCACCTAGGTTAACGCGGTTGCAACTGCAGCGCAAGCATCGTTCGGTGCTCATAGTTTATTAATGTTTACTTACTTTAATATATTACTAAAGTTTTTACCATCACAAAGCTTATTAAAATAAATTAATTAAATAAGATATAGATCTAGAAACTTCATGTTTAGTAACCATTGATTCTAGTATTTAAACTATATATTTAGTTTAAATTGGCTCGGTTCAAACTTCTTTCAATTCGAATATTCTTATTCACAGAAGAGCCCTATAAAACTGAGTAATGACGGGACCTAACATTTCAATTATCTCAATTATCTCAATTCTCATCAATTCTTTCAATTATCTCATTATCATATCGGCACCTCAACAGACAGATCTCTAAGTCTCTGACTCGCGATCTCCGCCAATACAACACAAAATGTGTTCGTGAGGCGATCGAGCAGAATAAGGGATCCAAAGTGTTCCAGAGGGATCTGTCTGTTGGGCAGAGTCAGCTGACAAAGCTGAAAACGGAAGATGGCAGAATCGTATCGTCCAAGCCTGAGCTCTTGGAGGAGATCGAAAGGTTCTATGGACAGCTATACACGACAACGCAACAACCCGCAAGTACTCCAGTGTCAGACTCTAGAGCTGGATTGACCCGACACTATACCGAAGATATCCCGGACGTCAGCATGCACGAGATTAGTGTGGCTCTCAAACAGAAAAACAACAAGGCGCCGGGTGGTGACGGAATTATGAGCGAGCTTCTGAAGGCTGGCGGTGCACCCGCTAGAGAAGCCCTTCGGAGGCTATTTAATTTCGTCATTCTCGAGGGTAAAACGCCACAGGCGTGGCACAGAGGTGTGCTTTTCTTTAAGAAAGGGGATAAAACCCTCTTAAAGAACTATAGACCCATCACACTTCTAAGCCACGTCTACAAGCTGTTTTCGAGGGTCATCACGAATCGTCTCGAGAGCAAGCTAGACGACTTCCAGCCCGAACAAGCCGGTTTCCGTAAAGGCTATAGTACCATAGACCACATACATACGCTGTGGCAGGTTATACAGAAGTCCGAGGAGTATAAGCAGCCCCTATGCTTGGCGTTTGTGGACTATGAGAAAGCCTTCGATTAGATCGAAACCTGGGCGGTGCTACAGTCTCTCCAACGGTGCCGGATTGACTACCGATATATAGAAGTGCTGAAGTGTTTGTATGAAAACGCCACTATGTCAGTCCGCCTCCAGGACCAGAGTTCGAAACCTATTCAACTCCAGCAAGGAGTGAGACAGGGGGATGTCATATCCCCGAAACTGTTTACCACTGCGCTGGAGGATGTTTTCAAGCTTCTGGACTGGAATGGACTCGGCATCAACATCAACGGCGAGTACATCACTCACCTTCGATTCGCAGACGATATCGTAGCCATGGCTGAGACCATGGAAGACCTAGGCACAATGCTCGATGGCCTCTGTAGAGTCTCCCAACAAGTAGGTCTTAAGATGAACATGGACAAGACGAAAATCATGTCGAACGTCCATGTTGTACCTGCTCCTATTCGGGTTGGGAACTCTACGCTCGAAGTTGTCTACAAGTATATCTACCTGGGACAAGTAGTCCAATTAGGTAGGTCCAACTTCGAGAAGGAGGTCAATTGTCGAATCCAACTCGGTTGGGCAGCGTTCGGGAAGCTACGACATATTTTCTCGTCCGATATCCCGCAGTGTGTCAAGACGAAAGTCTTTTACCAGTGTGTGTTGCCAGTGATGACTTACGGATCAGAGACGTGGTCGCTCACTATGGGCCTTATCAAAAGGCTCAAGGTCACTCAGAGGGCGATGGAGAGAGCTATGCTTGGAGTTTCCCTGCGAGATCGAATCAGAAATGAGGAGATCCGCAGTAGAACCAAAGTCGCCGTCATAGCTCTCCGGATAGCCAAGCTGAAGTGGCAGTAGGCAGGGCACATAGCTCGAAGAACCGATGGCCTTTGGGGCAGAAAGGTTCTGGAGTGGCGGCCACGTACCGGACGACGCAGCAGAGATAGGCCCCCCGCAAGGTGGACCGACGATCTCGTTAAGATCGCAGGAGGCGGTTGGATGCGGGCGGCTCAAGACCGGTCTGTGTGGAGAGCCTTGGGGGAGGCCTATGTCCAGCAGTGTACGTCGTTTGGCTGATATAATGATGATGATGATGATGATGAGATGAAGAAGAAGAGATGGAATATTTTGATATTCCATCTCTTCTTCTATACCCAATCCATTTAACCAGCGTGGTATAGTGAGCTTAACCCTTCTATTGACTCAAAATGCTATTGTGCTTTATGTTTAATTCATCCATACCACAATTATATTTATTCTATAGATTGAGTAAGAAGTTAGTTGAGTGTGAGTTCCAGTTACTGCCCGGATTCAATTATCAGATAGTGCAAACTGTTATTGTTGGTTTTTCTGCCATTAAGCCTTCGGCAGATTTTCTACTGGCAAGTGCTTTATTACTTACTACTTATTCAATCTTACTTAATAGGTTAGCTGATTATTATTTAAAGCCCGCTGCCCACGATGCGTGGTCGAAGCCCACCTTTGAAGTTGCACTGCCAATGGAGTACCTTCAAAGCAACCACGCACTGCGGGAAGTTGGCTTAAGATCTAAGAAGGTCGCAAATGTGGCTGTGAATATACATATGTATTATCACGGCAGTGCCTCCGCCATGTCGAGCAAAAAAGCGGCACGGCCGTACCATCCTTCGGCCGTACCATCCTTTTCTCGAAGCAATTCAAGCCATTTGCGATCCCCTATAACTTCATGTCCGTGTGGTGACGGAATATGAATACGGATTGTCACCACCCCATATCATCCCATGGGTGTCGTAAGAGCCGACAGAGGGAGCATATTATGCAGAGAACAGCACTGTAGAGAAGGAAAACTTGATACAAACCCTATACCAACCCGTTTGGCCAGCGTGGTATAGTAGGCCAATTCCTCCTGTCAAAGGAAAGGCCTAGTCCAGCAGTGGACTGTTAAAGGCTGGTGATGATGATAACATCATTGTGGATAAAACAAGAAGCCTGATTTTTTAGTTACCAAGCAGGCATTGTATAAACATGGTATATTTCAAATTTAATTCAATTTGAACCAGTAGTTTAAGAATTATAACGAGTCAAGTTTCTTAGTTTTGTCACTCACTGACCGATCATCAAAAGTCTAAGGCACTTCTAGCAGACATAAAAGCTTCAAATTTAGTATACAATAAGTGCCGAGTGTAAGAATCAAGGAAAACTAAAATATTTTTCAATTGCTGTCCAGTTTTCGAGATACATCAACTGCATAAATAACTTTGTAATTCTATATTAAACATATAGAATTACAAAATTACATTTGCAGTTAGAGCTTTAATTAAGAAAATTCATTGTTGTTGTACAAGTAGTAGAAGGTACCGGAAAGGACAAAAGTATCTACAAAAAGAAATGAGATCCCATAAAAAACAATACTTGTCGAAAACCAAGTCTCGCTACCGTAAAAAGTTGTGAGATCCATGTAATACCAAGTCGATTAACTAAAAATCTTTAATGTTTTATATAAATAGATTGACTTGGCAATCGCACTAAACAATCTAATTTTTATTGTATGCATTACCTAAGAGATATTTTGTGATTTCATGCGATGGCCGAGTCAATGAATTTATATAAAACATTAAACATGTTTTATTAACCGACTTGGTATTACATGGATCTCAAAACTTTTTACGGTAGCGAGACTTGGTTTTTGACAAGTATTGTTTTTTAATGGGATATTACTATCTAGCAATGAACATTTTAATGAAAAACCAGGCAGGGTACTTGTACAATGTAAGTAAAGGAAGTAGGTACGAACTTTTTATTGAACTGTTTATTTTTCAACATAATTATAATATGTTCAATGAACTCGAGCGCTAGACAAATTCCGAAGTACGCAATGATTGACTACTGCAAAAACTACGTTTACTTATTTGCCAATTATAGATATACTATACTTTGCCCGCGTCTGCGGCCGCGTTGGTGTCAGTTATGGCGGTAAAATGTAGCATATGTCACTCTCTAGGCTCATAACTATATGCACACTCAACTAAATCAAACAGAACATCCCTCCGTTACGATGTGGAAGAAGAACAAACAAACAAACTATTTAAAAAACAGGTAAAGAAACCCACTTTCACATTTATTATAAATATTATTAATGTATCCACATTCATACAAGGTACATGGTGGTCAATAATTCATTCAGGGCCCTTGAGCAGCACGTTTCTCAACTTCGGCTTTACGCTAATTACCCGTGCCACAATCTATAATATTAAAAAATCATGTTTTTAAAAAAGTTTCTTGCTAAGAGAAATGTCGCTGAGCCACTTGTTTCTAAACAGAAAACATTGAAAAGGAAAAGATTAAAAAGTAAAATTATATAGTTAAATAATTATTTTTGAAATGGAACACTTTATTTACTTTTCTTAAACCATAAAATATTCCTAATACATCGTAGCCCAAAATAAGAAACTACTGCAGAAAACTCAGCAAGTTTACTAAAGTGCAATAAAACATTGTTATTTATTTGTTTACGTAGTGGAATCGACACAGCATACAAAGCTTAAAAATGTTTATGTGAGCCACAATTTCGCAAGCTATTTGGAATGCGGGTAAGTTTTCTAGATTTCACCGGCTCCGAATGTCTACTGGCATCATAATATTTTAGGAGTTTAGGTTACCCGATGTACAGCTATCTGGGTCAAATATAAATGTGCATTGTCTAACGTGGTTTGTGTTCTATGAATGCTACTTTTAGATAAGTCAGTCTATACAGCTGGATTTTTCTTTGTTGATAAGACACATTTCTACATCACTATATAATACTAACTTCGTCATTACCTACTTTACTATAATTATTATAAGCAAGTTTAGGTAACACCAAGAGTTATCCTCGATCTATAATTGAAAAAAATCATCCATCCCTATCTTCGATTCGATCTTTTCATTTTCATCAATTATTATATCAGTTTATATCAGTGATTGTCTGGAATAATAAATTGTAGGTACTTCTTCGAAGAGACGTTTACATTGATACTGCGCATAGCTTTTAGCATTAATTCTTTAAACTAAAATGCAACATATACATTTAATACTTACCACTTATAAACCTTATCCTTAACTAGCACGAAGCATGAATACGCCAACCATAGCTTAAAGGGACTCACACCCCTATACATAATTCTGACTCACTCAAACACCTCAATCAACTAAAACAAAACAAATAAACCTATATAATGAACACTGAAATAACATTATAATCAGCTATGGGAATTGGAATGACGCATGGAAAAATCATCCAAGCGATTAAAGATGATATAAGCAAGTATTTGAGAAGTAATAACCATTATCATATGTGGCCTCATATCCGTGACTGTTTGATCGCGGCGATGATTTTTTGTGACCATTCTTAGTAAGAACATCGACTCCTTAAATAAGTTTTTTACTTAACGGTAATATCCACCTATGTAGGATTAGAATTGTATTAATAAAGAACATTAACCTCCAATAATAGGTTTTTAACAGTCGTTTTAAAATTAATCTGTGTTTATTATTTTCTATGACAGGTAATTAGAAATTCAGTCGAATAAAATGTTGTGTCAGATAGATAAGATAAATCTTCACGTTTAAAATGATAATAAAAGCCAATAATGTCAGCAGGTAACAGGATAATACGCCGAACATTCATTTTATAAGATGTTGGCCAAAGGAAGCTTTCGATTCGTTTCACGTCTACACTAATGATCAGTTCCAAGTTCCAACATACATATATCCATAACACAAATATTTATCACTGTATAAGTTCAGAAAGACTGAAAAGTTATATTGTATTTTTCTGAACTTTACGGGATGGAACGTTTCAATGACAAGAAGTTTAGCTGTAATCATGCGAAACTTGAAAACGTCCTTGACTGGTGAAGTGTAAATGAATAATAAAATATGTACCTACTTATTTGTTACATGCTCTTTTTATGAATTACAAGAGTTTGTCCATATTCGCAACATTAAACTTTTTTGTACATTTTTTTTATGATCATGTTAAGGTCTCGTGATCCTAAGCGATTACCGCCGCCCATCTAATAATATATCCACTACCACCAGACGAGTTACAAGAGCGATGCCAACCTGGAGGACAGAAGGAATATGACGAGGAGTGCAATGAGTGAGAAGGAAAAGGAAATCGGTTCTCCAGCACTCTCACTCATCGAACTAAACGCAACAGTATCTATAAATACTGCTACTTTACGTCGATAATTTGTGAGAAGGTAGTACTCTCCCGGCGGAGCCGACTTAATCATGCTATTATTATTCAATTGACGACTTTTTAAATGATAATAATATATAATTACTTTTGAATAATGGACATTAATTTTGTATTGTTAAGTTTATTTTGACATTTAGTTTTATATTTTTTATTTTTTATTTGACATTGATATAATTTTGACATTATTATACTATGTATTAAAATATTTTTTTCGAAATGATGATTTAACTTATAACATTTGGAATTGATATTTAATTATATTTATATTGTTAGCATGCATGTCAATATATAAAATATTTGTATGCCAATGGCAAGGCACAGAGATACCAATTTGTATACTGGTGAACACCATATTATGTGTTTTTGACAAATAAATAAATCTATCTATCTATCTATGCTTATTGGACTATTTAAAAACACGTACCATGTGGCCTTTTAAATTTTACAGCAAGTTATGCTTCATGCTACCGAAAGCTTTAATCCGAACGACATTGGCTTTAATCGGCAGAAATTGGCAGAATTTCGGATTGCTCAATCAAAAATTAACCTGTCCTACATTATTTTGAGTGTCCCACCATACAACTGGATTTAAACCACCATCTATTTGGAAATAAATGCGTAGTTAAGCATAATTTGTTTTCCAAACTATTATAGTTATAACTTTTATATTGCCCTAAGCAAACTTCTGATGCAAGCTGTTAGTGCAGTTTCATCTTTTGCGTCAAGTAGGAACAGACAGTCATCTTTCTACCTGTATATTCTATGCATCCTCACAAATTTTCCGTTTATAATGGATTGTAGTAGAAATACGAGTTTACGCGCTTTATCTTCATAGCTTATCATGAAGCTCTATACAAAAATCGTTACCATCACAATTAGTGCTTACTACTAGGCGTTCATAAATAAGTTAGAGATAGATATGAGGAGGTGCTCCGTCCATGTTACATGTGACTAAGTTTAGAATACAATTTTTTATTTCATTTAAACACGATTACAATATAGTAAAAAAAAGAATAAATTTATTTTAATCACTACATGATATCAACGCTTATTATATACCTATCTACAACCTTAGATTAACATATTTATACAAAAATTATACACTGACATATACAATAATTACAAACGAAGGATGTCATTTATTCATTTTCATAACAATGTAGGTAAGTACATGATATTATTTAGATACCACTAAATACCTATTTAATTAAACATAACTTAAATGTTAAAATACTATCCTACGAAATATGTATATACAAAACAAACAAAACGAAAAAAGAAAATAATTTAGAGGGCGTCATAAAAGTCCTCCACATCGCCGTCGACCGGGAGCGTGCCCAGAACGCTGGCAGCATTGCCACGTTGAATAGCAATGCTAAATTTTTGGGCCAAGTACAACCCAGCCTTCTGGTCACACGAGGCGTCGACCAGTCTCTTTGCGAGATCTTTAAAAAGAGATCTTGCACTTGGACCCCATGGCCCCAACGTTTCGACCCCAAACGGCTCAAATACGTAATCCTCTACTACGTTTGCGTATTTGCGCCGTTTGAAGGTCTCCGCTGTAGCAGCAGCAGCGCCCGCACAACCCACTGTGCCAGGAAGATGAGATGGCGCGAGGGTATCGACACACGTTGCGTCCCACACCAAAGGCCTACCCAACTTCCATGGGAGTAAAGACATACCATCCGTTCTTTTGCCATCGTCACATGCCAGCCCCTGCGGTTCAAGTTGGGCTGGAACGCTAGCGGTGACAAGAGCCCGGCGAAGTATGTCATTTAGATTGCCGTGTCGTGATATACGACCTGGGCTCCTGCTGCATGATAAGCCACGGTTACCAAGGCTGTCGACAGCCTCCCCACAGTGACAGCGATGCGGAGAAACACATGACGCACCCAAACGGAGTCAAGCAGCGATGCGGAAAGTGGTATCGTCCAACATGGTACCTATGTTGGACGATGGCAGTGCCTGAAGCCAGAGACCCGATTCCCATTCTCCCACAGCCAGCAAACGGGCACGCTCTGCAGCATTGGACGATGTACTTAGGAGATTTTCTCGTACTGCGCTGCAAAGCGGCCCGTCCCACTGCCTCTGAGAGGATATGTTTAGAATACATGTATCATGTGTATTGCAGTTCGGGACGTGAGTGCGATGAGCGGAATACACAATACACTGCGCTGTTAGGGTAGCGCTCCACTATATTTTGTTTAAATCAACTGTATAATCAACGCAACATGGCGAAATTGTTTAACGTTGTACCTATGGCCTTGTATATAATAGACATGTGTAGTATATTGTTGAAATGGATGCCGAGTTGTGTAATTACACTTAGATTAGCTTCTATGTCAGCTATTATAGACTTAGTTTAGGGTCCTAAGTAATAAAACTTTAGTTGTTCTTTTTATGTAATGTCAATTGTCAGGGACATCTGCTTAGCGGACCTCTATCTCAAAGGCGCGTCCTCTGCCAATAGGGCCTAGAAACACTTTTCTGCTAGTAGTTTCTGTAATAGTATAGGTATCTTCTGTGTCAGATCTAAATCAATTCAATGAATTATTGTCGTTTATGCTCGAAAAGAATAAATGTTAAACGATCAAACACTGCTTGGATCGTATAACATATTCTTTTCGTAACCAGCCAACCAACCCACTAACGATAAGCTTAAACAATAATAGGTATCGTTCGCTTTATCACGAGACATTTGGAACGGATGGATGAAATAAGAAGTACGAAAAAAGTTTATCGTATAAGAATGAATGGAGATATCCGAAGGGGACGCTTAAAACGGACGTACGCCAATCAGATAGGTGACGTACTGAAAGGGCCAAATTAAAAGTACACATAACTGACGACGTGCATGATGAGGTTAATGAATTTCGAGGAAGCAAAAGAAGGCTATTTGAACCGGAGCATTTGGCGTTCCATAGTCTATGCCTATCCTAATGGGGGACGATAGAAAGATAGATTACCACAGAATCGTAATCGAACTAGTCTAGCTACAGAACTAAAAGTACGTCACGCTAGTCAAACTTTAAGTGAATATCTATACCACAGGTAATATAATACTATACAAGTCTATAATAATCTGTTGTAAACTTGTTTATTATTTAACAATATTCCAGAGACGTGACAAGGACATCGCCGACATTAGAACCTTACTTTTCTATTTCCGTTTGCATATGGCTTTGATCTTAACCAGTTGTACTAAAAGATAACATATTATTAGTTTCCATTTGTGCCTGAACTGGCTTGCATAACCGGGCTTCAACTTTCATACGTAGGTACTTAATGCATAGAACAAAATTTTGTTTCACAAAATCTATTATTTAATGGGGACACAGGTTAGCCGAGAGTTTGATTGATTAATTTTTATTTAGGGAAACAGTACCTACTAGGGTTTTATAAGACGTATTTTCCTCCATCATTATTTTACAACAAAAATCCAATCCAATGAATATTTAGGAACTGGTTGGATATTTTAATTAGGTAAGTAAATAAAGAAAATGAAAAATGTCGGTTATTTTCGATTTTTCACTTGGATGCCGACTGCCTTTGAATTATCACATTTTCTGGTTAAGCGTTGCCTCGTCCTAAATTCGCTAACACTAATACGGGCTGCCCACATAAAACCCACAAACAAGGATGTAGGCAGAGGAGTCGTTATCTAAAGTTGATAAACATTTTATATACAGACTCCACAGCCTTGAAATGTTTTAGGCTCGGATATATGGACTTAAATGGTTTTAAACTGTTATGACATATTATTCATTTTACGAAGTATGATAAAAAGGCATCGGTCCTAAAACGTGAAATTAAATATTTTATATTAAAATCTATTTAAAATCTTATACGCTGAGTCTTAGCAAAAGTTCTAGATTTGTGCAGTTTGCGTATAATTACGATCGCCTCTTTTTATGTAGGTTTGTTTTCGTTTCCATCTAATAAGAAATTTGCTTGTCGGCTAGTGTCCTAGTGCTGCTTAAGAACTGAACCCAAACACATTATATATATTCATTTAGGCATACAATTACGATTAATGTTAATAAATACTACCAAGATTTCGATCGGAAATAAAATAATAAAAGTATGAAATAAAATGAAATGAATGACAAATATTTATTTAGGTCTATGAGTTGGTTCGTAAAGCAAATCTGAGCGGGTGTTGCGGAGATGAGTGTAGTCGGCGGCGTTAAAAATTGGTTTCGATGTGCTTTCTACCTACAAATGTTTTTCACTTTTCAGATCCGAACAATAATTATGACGTAACCGTTTTTGTCGAGTGGGTATAATATGTAATGAAGGCCTTTTTTTGTAGGAATATTTTTGAAATATTCTAACAAATTCCAATGAAAAAGGCTGTTGGGGTTGATTTCCTGGTGTTCAATACATGGTTATTTAGATCTATGCCTACGTAATACTTTGGAGTTTTTGGGAGGTACTTAGTAGGAGTACCCAGTGGGATCTCCACCTTGTCATGGTGGGGGGGCTCAGTAACCATGACTTGGACACCCGCGGTGAAGCAAAGAGAGATCCCGGGAGAGGACGCTCCGCGTGGGCTTGGACAGGCCTGCGCAGGATGCGTCCAAAGGTGCGTGTGTGCGGGGAACAGTTCAGTCTGTCCCTCGCAGTCGGGCGCGGTCGCGGGAGGAGAGGCGTATCGGTGTTGCGTTCCGCGCGCCCTATCTCTCGCGACCAAATGGGGGCGCACCATTGTTGCGTCGCGGTGGGGCCGCAGAGGAAGAGGAGATGCTATGTTGCCAGATTGTTTTGGTGGCGGAGCCCAACACCTTCATTCGCCTCCAAGGGGGTTTTGTTCGGGGCTCGCCTGACCATCTGGCGGGCCAATACCCGTCAGGGGGTAGCGATGAATGCTTCGGCGATACCGGACCCTCTGATACACGGGTGCATGAGGAACATGGATTAGTTTTTAGTCGGTATGAGTCTGTCAGTCCTCTTCGCCTTCCCCCAGGGTGGAGGGACTCCATGAGGATTTTCCAACCCGACACCAAAAGCAAAAGAAAAGGTACCTTTTAGGAGTATGCATGAGAGGCAGCAATCTTGTTTCACTGACAATCATTGCATACTATATTCACTTGTATTGTAGGTATTAATAATCTGGTTATCTTATTACCTTATTATGAGAAACGGGCTTTGCCTGGTTAGAAAAAGCCCGTTTCTCATTCATATTGACCTTAAGTTTAAATATTTCGTCTTGATCAGATTGGGTTTGATTATTTATGACTAAACTTGTCCAAATCTATTATTTTAACTTATCTGCACTCATTATAACTCATAAAATTAGATGTATATTTTGTCCGTGTAAGTCCTATCTAACAATTCGAATGCCCGCCCTTGGATTGCTAAACTGCCTAGCTATTTAGAAAAACAATTCCGAACTCCTGACGAAATATCGAACCACTTTCTAATAGCAGTGGAAACGTAATCTATTTTGGGGCAGAGATAAAACAAATATAAATACAGAAGTAAAAATAATTATTTATGTTTCCGTAACCTAAAAACAACGCTACTAAAGCCTCATTTTGCTCAGCAAAGAAATAAAATGCCGATTGGCCTTACATTATTTATGTATTATAAACGTTTCTAAATCAAACGCTTAGCATAAACTAAACGAAATTATAATTTAATAAGTGAATCCGTTTTGTTACGAGACGCACATTTGTACTCGGCATGGTGTAGTATATAATAATGTAGTAATCACTAATAGTACACATAGATAAGACCGCCGATGAACGTAACGTAAGTCGAAATAACGTAAGTATGAAACACTATATAGTTATTTACCGCTATAGCACATTCGTGATCATGACGTTTGCAATAATGCCATAATATAGAATACTCGAAAGGAAAGTAGAATTTAATTTAAAAGAGAACCACTAGTATCGTGCTGTACTTTACTAACTTACAACAACACAATGCACACCCAGGCTCGTAATAACTATTTGTGGATCACACAAAGTGCTGTCTCGTGTGGGAATCGAACCCACACGACACAACACTTTGTTTAATCCTCAGTTAATTTGAATTCTATTTAAAAATGCTACTGGTAATGATAGAGTTTAATTATTCATATATCCTAACTGAACAATAAATTTAAAACGAATCAACGAATTCTTAGTAACTACGAGTACACGTAACTCGAGGTACATCCATAATATTACCTTTAATACAAGATGTTCTGCGGCTTTCAATATCATTTGTTCGAATGATCAACGACGTCTGCCATTTGAAGACCGCTTAAACTTTTACATTTGAGGTATTGTGACAGCTGTTCCATCGGGGACATGACAAAGTAGATCGGTATTCGAAGTTTTCGAATTTAGGTATTGCGAGTTTTATTTTCTTTCAATAACAATAATTTCGCCTTAGGATACTTCTAAAATAAGGTTCAAATATACATAATATATACATAACGTCACGCCTTTTATCCCCGAAGGGGTAGGCAGAGGTATATTTCTACACTCACTTTTCGACAGATATAATTTAGTCCCACGTTATAAGGGGCGAGCCTATTGCCATACCGGGCACATTTCCAGACTCCGTGCGGCTACTGAGAATTTCGTGACAGAAAAACCCTATAACACTGCCCGACCCGGGAATCGAACCCGGGACCTCCCGATCCCACGCGCACATTTATGCCGCGAAACCAACGAGGCAGTCGTATAGGGTTTGATGTCGAGTTTTCCGTCTCTACGCAAAGATGGTATTTGCATCGTGTTATCCCTTAGTCGCCTCTTACGACACCCACGGGCAGATAGGGGGTGGTGACACTTGTATTCTATGCCGTCAACCACACGGCATTTCACGGCGGTTCAAATATAATAATGTCAAAGTAAACTCTGTTTATATATGGTTTTGTGTCTATATACAAAAGTATGCAAATAAGTTAGTACGAAAATGAAGCGAGATGGGAGAAAAGATACGAAATCTTTTATTTTTTGGAAGCCATTACGAGACAAGTTTCGTCTTAAGATGAAGTGACGACAGTGACTTTAATGACCATTCTGTTTTCTTTTATAAATAAGTATGTTAATTTATACGTCACATATTACGAGTGACGGACGGACGAGGCTCTGGCAAACAAAATGTCCCAATAAGCGGCAATAGGCTCGCCACCTATTACGTGGGATCAAAACACTGGCGAAAAGTGGGCGTTTAATATGCCTCTGCCTACCCCTTCGGAGAAACAGGCGTGAGTCTATGTATGTATGTATATTACGAGTATACTTGGTTTTGATTGCGGGTACGCATGCGGATAAAAGGTAATTAATATCATTATACATCGGTTTTTCTAATATTAGCTTACATACATATAATGCTTATATACAATATTACCTTTATTAGAAAAACCGATGTAAAAGTCCATATTTGACTAAATATTTAAAAAAAATATATCGTGTACTAAATTTCATACCTATGTCATTTTTGAATGTCAGCATCATATTCCGATCAAAAGTGTTTGTGTTATAGCAACGAGACAAAAGGCTTTTATAATGTAGTAAACATTTGATCGCAATGTTAAGAAAATGTTTCCATGTTATGTAATGTTAGTAAAAATAGCTGAACATTTAGTTACAAGACCGTCTATTGTAACGGTAATGAGTATGGTTATTGTGACTTCACTTTTTCATCTTTGTATCATTACAATGTACCTTATTCACATCTTTTCACAGTCCACTGCTGGACTAACGCATAATTATCTTTATTTGATTCACAGCGCCGGCGGTACTGTGAGTCAGTAGGAGATTACAGTCTTCTATGCCACGGGATACTTGCTGAATGTATTTTCCTTCGCCTCTTAAGACATCAACGGCATGAAATAGCTTAGTAACTTTTTGTGTTCTTAATCATGCACCACATGGATTTTGGCCTAATCTACAAAATGGTACTCATCATCCTCTTAGCGTTATCCCAGTTTTCAATCTGGGGTCCGCTTTCTAGTCTAACCAGATTTGGCTGAATATTAGCTTTTCCACGGAGCGACTGCCTGTCTGACCTCCGCAACCCGAAGGGATAGCGATATTCCATGGTTTAGACTAGTGTCAGATAATTTAGAAGGTACTGACGCCCTGTAACGACTGTCAAAGATCTTAATGACAACCGGGACCGACGGCTTAACGTGCTTTCCGAGGCACGGGACAAGAGGTAATTAACAATTCAATACGCACATAACTCCGAAAAGTCATTGGTGTGCGCCGTGGATTCGAACCCGATACCCTCTGCATGGCAGTCTGTTGGTAAATCCACTCGGCTATCGCTGTCCTAATCTACAAAATAGTACTATCTACCCTAAATCATAAAACTATGCGGCTAAGCAACTATCTACCTTATTAGGTATATTAGAAACACTGCGAGTTGATCTTGAATAGACATGTGCCGGCTGACACAGCGTCAAAGTTTGCCACAGATTAATCTAAGTCGAGGGAGCACAGCAACTCTGGATGACTATACACATCCTTGTCTAATCTCACTCTAGTGCTCATGTAATCAGATGTAGGTGGCATTCTTATATCGATAATTATTATAGAGTTTTTGACATAGTGTTCAATATTTTTTGTTCATTGAACGATTTCAATCGAACGAGGTCACCTATTCAGTAGTGTGTGAAGTGATTTTGGTAATTTCAGTTAAGTTCTTTACACTTAGTTATATTAATATCGCATCCATTGGATTAGGTCCACCAGTAAAAATGGTATGTTGTTTGATCATAATAAGTATTGTATTGTATTGAATTACTAGCTTTAATCCGCGATATCACAGCATGGTACTTATATTGATAGAAAAATCCTAGCTTCATAACTAAAAATGAACGAAATCCAAATTCTTAAATTTATGCTTGAATGGATCAAGGTAATAATCCAATAGTGTACAAACACTAATCCAGGTTTTTCTAGTCATATTTACAACTATGAGTTTGTAACTCAATATCTAATTCTAAAATCGACTGCATTTATTGATAGTGTAAGATTCCACATTAAGATTTCTACATTAATATATGTTCTAATTTAAAAAAAAAACTGTTTTATAATTAGTTAATAAACTAATACGAATCTCCAAGATTTTCTGTGAAACATTAGCCGTGAGTAAAAGAAAATATATATAGCATTTAAAAAAAAAACTATTAATTAAAAAAGAATACCTTAGCCTTCCTTACCCGGTCATCTTGAGCTTTACGGACAGAACAGCTACTACGTAATAATTAGTGGTTACATGATAAAGAAATGAAAATAAAGATACAATATAGGATTGGCTTTAGAGAAGGATCAAGAAAAACAGCAGCATTGCAAAATGTTTTATAATAAAAACATCACGCAAAAATTAAGTCAAAGTGATACTCGTGTAACCTTGTTCCAATAAATAAAATTCTATCAATATATTTACGCGTATCCAAAAGGGATGTCGGTTGTTCTGTATTTCACCCACGTTTTCCAACATTGTTTTACTTAGCGTTATCAACCGTATAATACTTTGCCTAAGTCATGAAAGAGTAACACTTCGCTCGACAAAAGATCGATATTTGCACATTACAATCACTCATACACATTAAACAATACGTTTTGAAACACAGGCAAAGACCTGGTCTAGAAAGTTGCCTTATTTGTTGAAAATAGACTTCTAATTTCAAGTCAACGGCAAGGTAATTGTACAATTTGACAAATCAGCGAGTACCTGGGGAATTTCCCCATAATACGGTCACAAACAATGGGAAAAATATGTAGTTCAATTTAAATTACATTTGGTAGACCTATAATTGTATCGGCCGAATCAAATCAGTTTGCTCATTCAGATAATTAGGGACAATATTAATCTACTTTATTTAGCGCATTGATGCAGTTTTTATATTTCCTTGTATTCGCTTCGTCGTCTACACCACGTCTACACGTGTTTCTCAATGACGGTAAACACGCCATGTTGCCTCAAAGTTTGCGTCAAAAAAAAATAACAAGAGTCGTTCATAAAATCTGTGTCTCTAGTGTAAAGGGATTAAACTCAAAAAGCGCAACTTTACACGGCGGCAGAAAATCACTTTAAATTTGAGTTTTTGTCCTTCATAATTAAAAAAGTTTATATGTTAGTGTCGTTATTATAAATAATTAAGGACACAATTGAGAATTTAAATAAAGTCTTACTATATCTAGATATCTGTAATGTAAAACAGCTTAAATAAAATACTTTCATCCTGTTACACAAAACTTGACTATGTGAAAAAGGGTCAAACTAGAATTTGTCTCACTGAAATAATTACAAAACACAATTGAGAATTAGTGTAAAACGTAACTTTTACTTAATTGTGCAGTGCTTGATAAGTTACAATTTTAATTTGTGGGTTCATAAGGGTATAGAAAATCATAAAAATAATCAAAATGGTTTTTAGAAAGTGTTTATTAAAAGTAAAAAGGTACTAATTTTTATAACTTTAGTAATTATATTGAAATAAAAAATTAAAAGCTAACATTAGAATCAAACCTACAGATTATTAAGATCGTCTTGTGATTGTGACCATTAATAATAAAACATTAAAAATCTATTTGCAAGATCGGTATCAATAATATGAATTCTGGCATCAAATTTCAGAGCAGAATAAAACTCTTGTGCCTCAGCAGGCACAAGAGTTTTATTTATTTATTATATTGATCAGCATCAAGGTAAGGGAACAGCTACACCAAATCTTTGATTATTTCTGATATTGGTGATATTGGCAATGGTTTCGTATAGCAGGGTGTCAGCCGTATTTCTTGGTTATATGTTTATGTCCGTCCCCATTTCGTATAATCAATTGTTTTATATTCACCTTCTTCCAACTGTCTTTTCCTATACATAACTCTAGGGAACAAATCTTTTTGAAAGTAAAATTCACTTACTTCAGCAAGTAAGATCTTTTATTTAATTTCATTGGTTTTTCTGGAGGTGAATTCGGATTTTAAGAGCAAACTGAAGTTGTAAAAGCTCTCATTACTCATTTCAATGACTTGGATAGGCGTGATCAACGTCACACTCCAGATGAGTGTGGCCTGGCACTAGAAATTTATGTTTAATACTCACCAAGTTCGTGACTTTTACCATTATGTACAAAACTGATTTATGGGTAACAAAACTGTTTTATGGGTGTAAAACGATCTATGTACAATAATACCTCTTACCACAAACTGACGTGGATACTGTGATACATGAATCGAGATCAAACTGTAGTATAACCCTTTTACAGAAAGGCGATCTATAAGAACTACTTATAATAAGGGTTTAAGTCTAATTAAATAATTTTGAACTAAAAAAAGTGTAATTTTACAAAGCTTGATCCTTTTATACAAGACTATATCTCAACATCCAACCCACTTAGTTGAAAATAAAAACATTTGATAGAACAGAGCAAAATACATAACATGGTTAAAAAAATCCATAAAAAGTTAAACTCAAGTTTAACCCCTTTACACTAGAGACACAGAAATATCCATGGCTTACAAATTGAAACCAAGCGTATATTGAAGTAAGTAACTTAAAATTCTACGGTAAACCCAAAACTCTTCCAACATTTAACTTCATAGCCAAATATTTCACAAGGAGAAAATTGTTTTCACAGCAATGGCAAATTGTTTTCCCGAATTTTCTTTGGGACTGTATTCTCAGAATTTTTCATTGATCACATACGGTATGCGAGAAAACCTTGGAACATGAATAACTCAAAATTAGGAGTCAAATCCAATTTGAACACAAGATTTAGGACACATTCAAAACCAGAAAAGATTTTCCACCTCAACGGCTTTGTTTCTGTGCTTTAGTTACGAATTCTGGGTTCCAAATATTTGTTTCAAATGTACCAATAATATAACGTAGGTAGACAGAGTAACGCCCGCGAACCCGTGGCCAAAATATAAAAAAGTATTGCTAGCAATTTCTCCTGGAATTTATGCATTCACAGAAGTGAAGTTGGTTTATAAACTATTTGAGCGAAAGCTTTTCGAGACTACACAGGAGATGGCGCAAGGCGTTTAACATATCTAATTTAAATAGAAGAAACGCTGGCGGCAAAATAACGTTTACCCAGTTTTGTAACTTTTTAACAAGTTGAGCAAAATTTAGCGATCTAGGGGAGCATTCCGTCATGGATGTGGCTTACAGCTTCGCAACTAATTATGCAGAAGTGGCTTGCTATGTCGTTGACATGAAACAGTTAGTTGCAGAACTGCTTTGACAAATTAAAATTTGTCGGCTTAGGGAGAAGGAAAATGTCTTGAATCATATCTTAGGAGTCTGTTTGAGATTAGAGTGCGCATTGTTCTACTTTTGTTATATTTTTGCAAATAAAGTAACAAAATATATTATGGTATGACTGTTTACGTTATTAGCAACTACGGGGATTTTTATAAGCCAGCACAACGCATATTATTAGAACAGATCCTCATACAATATAGGTATTGTTTACCTATTTACTTGTAAACCATCGCTCACTTGACCAATAGTTTGCTGCAGTGCGTGTGTGCAGTCTGACCACTTGTTACGGCCAAACTTTGTATACTTACCATGAACATCCGCATCTTGGTAGTAGTTTTATTGCTACGAATACGGCCTCAGTCACGACCGTGACCGCATAGTGAACAAGATTCCTAAATTCTACCAGTTTTATCAATCTTCTGGAAGTATAACACTGTTTTAAATTCCGTACATTTACCGAAGTTTCCTTGCAGTAGACAATCAACATCTGTTAGGATTAATGTAGCGCTCACTGTACAACTAATCTAGTATTCTTTTTGCGTGCACTGAGAGTATCTGGAAGCTAGCTTGTATTGCAACGTACAATTTGCAGTACACGTAAATTTAACTTAAGTGGTATTATCGACTCCGAAGTAGTAGGTACATTGCCAAGTACATGCTGCAGTTAAGTAATTCTAATGGGTTAATTCTCTCTGATAACTTGCCGAAGTCCAATATTTAATGACAGTAATCAAGACGTGAAAGTTGAGTAATCGCTAATCATTGCACACAAGAACGCTGGTTTGATGTTGTAATAACATGAAAAGGTGGAAACTTTGAAGGGCTTTCTTTGATGTTTGTTTCTTAACTGATTGCGCGCCAGAGTAGGAATAAATCAATCGCGAAAGTTTTATTCCTTTAAATAACTTTATTTTTGATTATATAAACTATGTGTTCAATAAGGCTTTTTGTATGGTTTTGAAGGGGAGGGTAGTAGGATTTTAGAAGCAGCTTGCAGGTTACCGCACACTAGTATTTATAATTTGGATTGGACGCCGATTCTAGGCCAGTAAATTGTGTGGAAGTTGGTTTTCGGGTAAATGGAGTTGTATGGCAAAATCGGTATTCATCTTTAGGTTTTCGTGTGAGTGTGTGGTTAACTCTGGTTTCACAGTATAAGCCGTTGAATATGGTCTAACAATTTTAATCAAAAACCGGAAATGTCACTGACTGCGTTCAAATAAAAGCGCTACCGTGCTTAAGCCGTAAGCTTAAATACAGTAGCGCTTTTATATGAACGCAACAAAAACCGATCATAGATTCAAAAAGTCAGGTCTATTACCATATGCCTTCCAGATTAAACCAAACGTAACTACTCTATAAGTACCTACCTATATTTTCTTATCATTTGTATCCTAATATTTCTGCATCACGGCGCTTTTTACAAACAAAGAAAATACGACCAAATACCTTCGGATTTCCTGAACAAATATCGAAACGAATCAAATAATCTGAAATCAAGTGAGAAAAACGAAATATATTTCTACACTTTTATAAACCATGGTGTCTGAGATACGATGTTAGATTCAGCAAATCGATACAGAATGTGATCGGCAAAAATAAGATAAGGGGCTGTTCATTTATTACGGAAGACGATTTGGGAGGAAGAGGCAATCTTATATTTTGTTTAGATACGAATCCACATAGTTTAGCTACATATATTTACTTTATTCTTACCTTCTTCTTGTATTTTCTTTTTACAACCCCACGCCTATATCCTCGAAGGGGCCACCGAATTTTAGATCCCACGTAATAGGGCACGAGCCCGCTGCTACAGAGGGAAAACTCAGTAACAATTTTACCCGACCCGGGCATTGAACCCGGGACCTCCCGATCAGCAGACGCATACGCTATCCACTGGACCACGAAGGCAGTTTTACTTGTATTCTCTTTATTATTGTGTGAATTATTCGGCTGATTGGATAAAAGTTTTTAATACCCACCACTCGTAAGCTTTGGATTTAGGCACTTAATACCTTTGTCATTCATAATGATGTACTTACTCCCAGCCGAATATTCAAACAACAATCTGTTGCCAGACTCGAGAATGAAAACTGAATTTTATGAAATACTGGAACGGTCACTAGTTGCAAACTCAACTCATTTCGTTTTAAACATCAGATTTAAACTTTGCTTGTGTGTTTTAGTGTTAGTACACATATCTTACACAATCCATATAGCAAAATAAATGTCCTACCAATGTCTTTTTTTCTTTCACTACTAGACATAACATGCAAATAGTTATAGCAACATAAATTGTAATAGAAAACCTCTATTTGCGTAACTCTACAGTATTTTTCTCGACATAATTATTCTTTTTTTTTTTAATAGTCCCAGTCACGCCTAGCACATTAAAAGGAATGGGACTGTGTCTATTTATCGTTACAATGAAAAATACAGTGCTAAGGTATTTATTATTGTTGAAATATTGCGTGAAATTGTCGGAGGGAAGTCTAACGAGGGAATATAAGTATATATTTCGTGTAGGAAATGGTTCCTGGAGCGCATATTAATTAGCAACAGCTGCCTTATCGATATAAGTTAATTACAATAAGTAATAGCTGATACTGCGTTGGTCTCAAAACATAAATTTTTAGGTGTATTTTCTAGGTTTGATTTTGAGCGAAGCATTTTCGTTTCTTTTTGTTACATACAAGTATGCTCTAGTAGCAATAAGGTACGCCACTTTTCCTAAATAAATAAAAAACTATTCAAAAGGTAGTTTTTGATTACTATAAAGGTTACAAGCGCTCAAAGTTTTGTAGGGGAAACTTGTGTCCCTTTTCTTTTATGAGGACTCGCCGTTTGCAAGTAAATATGTTGTCACTAACGTCACTTAGTCAGTCCTGTTGTCATGGTCAAGTCTTTATACATATTGTATTGTAGTATAGTATAACTCGTGGGAGGAGAGTGCTGTTACCTGCGACTGCGTACGCCTACTAATTTTGTTAGAGGACTCGAAAAATGGAGAGCAGGAATTAAAAATAAGAGGTCTTATACTCATTAAAACTACATTCAGCCGCAGACATGCAGTACTAACCATATGTTTATATAAACCTAGTACATACCACCGAGTAAGACAACTCATGTTAAATCGGCCATTCCTAACTTACAAAAATGTTAGCAATAATATTATAAGATCTACATTTTTTATTAAATGTTTTCCCTATCTTTTACTTAAAACCTGTGTATCTATTAATAATAGCTTTATAGTTTAAACACTGATCCAAGTTACTTGATTATAATAACCACATCGATATTGAGTTAGCTTTTGAAACAAAGTTTCGACTAGCAACTAGTTATATAATTAAGCATAAAGTTATTATATAATGTAATCCATAGCCTTGGATAATTTAATATTCAACAATGTTGTGTGAGCTAGGTAAGGCTAAACCCTGGTATTCTCAGCTAAAATGTTGGAATGTCATGTCATCAATATCAAGTTTCAACTAACCACTAAATAGGTTCTTTGTAGTTTTTCTAGTTTATTATTAATTCAATCATTCTAAGACTGGCTCAATTCCAGAGAGATTAAATATTTGTTTAATAACGTCTTGTCCTTTGTTCAAATTTGATGCTATTCACATAAAAAATAGTCTTATTTTCTTTGAAAGTTCTTTGTGACTTAATCTAGTTTACATATTGTCAAAACATTAATATTCTTGTAAATTAAATTGTCACCGTATTTACACAGTTGACTGAAATCGCATACACGACACGTGTTAGTGATCGTCTACGACTGGTTTTTTACTAGAGATTCTGTTAATTTATGAGGCCTGCCTTCACAACGCGAAAAGCTAATACCACACTACCACGGTGCTTGTGATTCTAGTCGCCTGTGGCTTAATCGAACCCTTACCATTGATTCGCTGTACGATGTAGCCTTGAAGTGGAAATTGACTCGTGTACATCCCACATAAAACACAACTAACAGTTGACCGCCAGTTGGTAGCCTGACAGAAAATTTTACAGGCGGAAAATACGAATGACGTGAGGTGGGTGCGAAACGCTCCTGTATAACTAAGGGCGGTTTCAGATTAACGTATTTTTCTGCGCGTATACGTTCGTTTCAGCATACGCGCTTACACGCGCGCTACATAACGCACTTCAAAAAACCGGACTCGCGTAAACTGGCATATTTTGGCGTGTTCGTTCGAAACGGTTGTAATATCTTGTTAGTGTCGACATGGATTCTGACGGCTCGCGCTTATTTATACGAGCTTAGAAGCGCGTCAACGCACGTTCGAAATGCGCGTGTGCCAAAAAAACGAGCTTATACGCTCGTATGAAACGCTAATCTGAAACCGCCCAAACAACTTGAATATAAGCTAGTATGAAGCCACCAAAGTTCAATAGCACAGTTTAATATTAATGTTTTGTTACAGCCTTGAACCCATTTCAAGTTTCCAAGTTTCTGAATACCTAGGGATCGTTCGCCAAACAATCAAAGGCCTAACCCGAATCTAATAAATTAACAACTCAATTGTATAGAATAAAAATATTCCGAGGAAATGGGTGTAATTATTTATAATTATTTCTATTGTAAATATGGCTCTATATGTTTATTAAATTTAGTCATATTGAGAGGACTTCTTTGTAGAGTTTTTATGGCCATTTAACGGGTTTATATTTAAGCAAATTATATATGTGCTTTTAAATTGATACACTACCATCTTATGTTGCAGACAGCAGTAACGGTAATGTATTATTATGAAGTATATCAAAAAGCGTATTCATTACGAGCCACATAAAAATAACAAAGGTGTCTGATTTATGTAGATCTTTTTATTTTTGATGAATTATCCTCAGTGCTCAGCTTAAGCATGGTTCTGGACATGAAATAGGTATATCAAAGTTGTTATTTCACAATTGCATTAAAGAACAACGATAATTCCACCAGGATGACTACTGACATAAATCAAAATAAAAGAAGAAATTGTAAGAATTCATACAGTGCCTGCTTAATGAGGTGTGAAATGATAAGTTAATACATTTTACCAGGATAGCTACCGACATAATAAATCAAAATAAAAGAAGAATGTGAACATTCACACAATGTGCTTTTTATGGTGTGTAATAATAAGACATAATATACAATTAATTTTACAAAACATATTATCTAGTACCAGAAGAAAATATATGTAAAATAAACACACTAACAACTTATTACGTATTTGCAGAGAGTAGATTTACGTACTTTCATCAGCTCTTTATGAATATTTAGCGATGATTATTTTCAATTGCTCATTCTAAAGTGATTATATTAAGCATAATATATTAATTTATGCATTATAAAGTAGTTCTGCGTATATCAAATAATGCATTGCATCAATATAGACCTTATAGGCACTGAGGCATTTGCAAGCTTTTATAATTGTGATAATTCTAAGAGATTTAGCATAGTAGTGTTCCATAGGAAGTTATGCGCTTAATATCTGCTTATGCAATAAACAGCTTTACTGAGAATTGTGCATCTAGCAGATTACTTTGAATCAAAGTAATAAGTTTTAACCTAAGTAATGATACAAATATTTAATGCACAAAGGATTTTTGCCACCGCCCTGAACCTTAGTATCTGGTAAAAAATCAACACTGACAACACAAAAATGGACACTTCAAAATAATTCAAGCTAATTATTCTATAAATGATTCATTTAAATGAAACGTCAAACTACTCAAAGCTAACAACCATTTCTTTGAAAATATTTGATGTTCTTCTTACTTACAACCGGTCCAATATTTTATCCTTCGAAGGAATTGGCTACTAGTCATACATATTTGACATAAGCTTTATACAAAACCAGAGGACGCCAGCAGCTACGCCTGCATTTTTTTTTTAATTTACCCGTTTTGGCCGATCCCGAGGAAATTTCGGGAAATCCCTTCTTAGTGCACCCCTACGGTCCCCAAGTAACACACATGCCAAATTTCAGCTTCCTGCGCCCAATAGTTTTGGCTGTAGCGTGTCTGTCAGTCAGTCAGTAACGCAAGGATTTTATATATTAAGAAGATATGTAAAATATACATCTCTAGTAAGCATGGATAGATAAAGTATTGGGACCGCCCTTTACTGTCTGTCTTTTTTATCTGTCTTTTCTGTGTCTTCCATGCAAGAAGCACATAACACTTTAAGCTCTAGAAATACGCCGATACATTAGCTTTAAATGTATAGCTCCAATAAATTTAGCTTCTACAAATAGAACTAACCGGCTGGCCTGCAGTAGTAAATAATATCAACTAAGAGAGCACAGTATAGTGGTGCACTAGAACACACGAACGTTTTTTGAGGTAAATACTTTTAAAGTTTCAAGAACACTTACTTCATACGCTGGAGGTTCTCCCGCTCTGGACCGTGCCTGCAACAAATTAATGACCACATTATTACTTATTACTGTTTATTAGAGGAGAACATGTATGAAGTTAGATAATAGCAATACTGGTACATATTTAAAGCGTTTTCTAAGAGAGCGTACTGAAGTAATAGATAATATCTTGTGCTACTGAATTTTTCCGGTCAATGGAAAACCCAACTGTTTTTTTATTTTTTTATTTTAAATGCACCGCTTACACTAGTTTAAATTCCTATACTATGGGACTTAACACGCATTTAAACAAGGAACAAAAAAGAAGTCGGTTAAAACTGAAAACAATAATTTGATATCTAGTGTGAGGTTCGAAGCTCGACATGCGAAACATAGGCGTGACGACAAACGACTACACCCTACATATTTTACTACTACATCCTTTATTCATGAATGCTTTTGAATAACTTATCCGATTTATTTAAGCACTCATCTGTATTTCCATGTGCGTCGTGTATTTGCTTTTCCATCGGGCTTTGTATTAAACTACGTAAGTATTTTTGCACACATTGATTTATTAATTACTCTGCTAGTACCTGTAACATGTGACTGCCTCTGTGGGCCTGCGGTAGTTAGCGACTGCGGATCTTGAGGTCTCGGGTTCGATACCCGGGTCAAACAAAAAGTGATATTGGGTTTTTCTAATAGGAATTATCCAATAGAAGTTCGGAGTCAGGAAGTTGGCGGTGTAACACCCCCGTGCCTCGGAAAGCACGATAAGCCGTTGGTCCTGCGCCCAATCTCTCTCCGGGCGTGGCGCATTTGGCGTCCCATCGGACTATGAGAGTGAGGGAATAGAGAGTGCACTTGTGTATGCGCACACACTTGTGCACTATAATATGTCCCGCGCAGTTGGCAAATCTCATATATAAACAAGCCGCCGGTGCCGGAATCGGTCGGGAGGACATTTATTTTTACTTGTAACTTACAATAATTAACACATTTTACTAGAATTCATTACAATATTTATTCGGACAATTTTCTTAAGGCTCCTTCTTAGAAATATCTTTACAGTTTACAGTAAAATGTTTAGTAAATGCGATTTTCACATGCGTGTTTTATTGTTCAAAAGTTATGGGCTCATTGCCACTCGTGCTATATCAGAAAGTATAAACACTGCCGTGAAATATAACCCAGATATCAATATATTTTATCATCATCATCATCAGCCCTGTATATTATATCTGTCCCACTGCTGGGCACGAGCCTCTTCTCGCTATGATATATTATATCATACAAATATTTATTTAAAAATAAAAGTGAATTAAATACGTTCTACCGCCTAAGTGTAATTAATATCTGACTCGGCCAATGGTCTAGTAACTGTTCAACATCAGCCCTATATATAAACTCCCACTGCTGGGCACAGGCCTCTTCTCACAATGAGAAGGGTAAGGCCATAGTCCACCACGCTGGCCTAGTGCGGGTTGGCAGACTTCACATGTCTTTCGAGAACATTATGGAGAACGCTCAGACATGCGGGTTTTCTCACGATGTTTTCCTTCACCGTTTAGCAAGCGATAATAATTAACAATTTAATACGCACATAACTCCGAAAAGTCATTGGTGTATTGTGGATTCGAACCCGGACCCTTTGCGTAGCAGTCTGTCAGTCTCTCCACTAGGCTATCGCTGCTTCTAGTGACTGTAGTAAATAGAAAACCGACTGGTAAGCCAAAGATCGTGGGTTCGCATCCCACCCAGAACAAATTTTGCTTATTGGCCAAGATCGTTATGTTCTTTGTCTAATTATGTACATACGTGTTTAAGCGTTTTAAGGCAACCAGATAACTGGTTAACACACTTGCATAGGTATACCTATGCAAGTGTGTTAACCAGTTATCTGGTTGCCATAGTACAAGCTCTGATGTAGAAGATATTTATTATATTATTATCCTGGCATACCTAATCTATTTGTTCCGACGTCGATCACGGAATGGCTAAACAATTTCCGAAAGTATGCATCGCCTTTACCTTGCGAAACCAATGCAAAGACGAATAAAGCACAAAGTATAATTGAGAAGCCGTTGAAAAGCCACCTCACCGCAACACAACTCTAAGTTATTTGTTTGTGCACCAGCCACCATAGCTATTCACCAATCGAGGCGCTCCCAAATTGAACGGAGGAACCGCTGAGCTCAACCTGAAAACCTCTAATTAAAACACAAGGTTGAAAATGTATTTGATTTACTAACTAACGTAGTTATTAGTCTCTGTACAAAGTAGAGCCTGATTAACATTATTTTTCAAAATGTGTATTTGAGTTTATAATATTTGTATGTCCTTTAACACACTATTGCGCAATAGGACTGACCTATTTTTGAGACCACATTACCTATGATTGACAAATAAATAATTATATTATATCGGCGTCGTTCTGCTTTTATAAAACGGTTTT
This sequence comes from Euclidia mi, assembly GCA_944739405.2. Lineage (NCBI taxonomy): Eukaryota > Metazoa > Arthropoda > Insecta > Lepidoptera > Erebidae > Euclidia > Euclidia mi. The sequence continues at coordinate 46,485,050 of OX123193.2, forward strand.
GACAACAGAAACCATAAATAAAAAAAAACGATATACATATATTATTAAACAGCTCCTTCTCAAATCTCTCGATTTGCGTTCCTTCTATAGAAGAATATTATATTTTAGTGCTTGTTTATTTGTAAGTATAAAATCCGAAACAACCCGCACAGCTACTACTAGTTGCAAGAAGGTGAAATTGGACATGTTGGACTATGTTCCTCAGGGTGCACTAAGAAGGGACTTCTCGAAATTTCCAAGGGATCTGGAAGAAACGGTTACATTAACGAAATTGTGCAGGCGTAGCTGCGGGCATCCTATAGTTTAAAAAGTTACTTTACATTTCATATTTCAACCCCTTCAAGTTTAAATTTTGCAATAAAAAGCAGGTGGTGTCCTTCCCCAAAGACTAAAGAATTTTTATTTAGCACAGGTATGCTAACTAAAAAAGTATTAGGTACTACATCAAATTCTTTTCAGCCATTTTTACATTGATATAGAATTTACATATGTACTTATGCGTAGATATAGTTTTTTCATTTATAAGTAGGGATAAAAGAGTGTTTTTTGTACTTGTCCAATATCTTGAATCACCGATTGCTTTGAAATTTCGTCAGTATGGTGCAAAAGTATTGTGTACAAGAAGAGTTCTGATCGTCGACTGACGGAGTGCCACTCGACCTTCGCGGACAATAGTACCTAAGTCCGCACGTTCTCAAGTGTCTGAATGTTCTTTGAGTTCCAACAAAACTATTCAAGTACACCTAGTTGTAAACAAGTTTGTATGGAACACCAATGGGAAACGAATACCCTGTTAAAGTAGTCTGTGGACCGACTTAACCAGATAATAAAATGAATTTTCATACATTTTTATGTACCTACGTTGTGGTAAAACGTCGATCTACATTAATTCTAAGATTTATTTGACTTTGTGTGAGGATGGTACTTCTCTGTCTGTTATTATCGAGTATTGCTCTTTTTATATGTATTTCGTATTGTAATTTCTCTATTTATTCTTTTATATTTTCTATTTATTTTGAATGTGGCCCGCAGTATGTTTTGTGTTGCAAATAAACTTATTTCTATTTAACAATTCAGCCCAAGAATTTACATTTCGTTTCGTGTGGTAGGTTTGTTAGGTCTCTTAGGACGCCCCTTCGATATGCTTTAGATATAGTTCATGAGTACCTAATACCGAATTGTGGATAATTATGCGTAAATATAACGTAAGTAATAGAACATTATTTGTCTCCTTTAATTTCAGTTAACTGACGAGGAAATAATCGTAAAATAAGACTTAATCCTTAGTAGAAACCATAAGTTTTGTACTACATTATTTCGAGGTACTCTGTAACAATGTCGACTAAGATTGCTGTCTTAAGTTTTACAAAACCTTAACCGTAGGTATAGGAAGTACAGTCTGATTTCGGATTTTTACCATAATTTGTTTCAATCTTGAGTTCTATTGGTATAACTCTGGATTTTCATTTGTTCGTTTTACAGTAACATAATAATATGCACTCCTACGTTATTTAATAATCCCCGCGTCGCAAGGGGATTAACGAAACACAAAATATATGTTACGAACAAGTTACAATAGGTACAATGCGATGTTTCTCACGTAAACTCGCTGCTTAAATCACTCTCAACAACTTGTTTTTTATGTTGCAAATTTTAAAATGTTTAGCTGGGTTCCCGTACCTTTGACGATTCTTGACTCGCGGTGAAACTTCAAAAGTACGGTGTGTATCCGCGAACTACGCGACGTGGCAACCTAGCTAGCTAGAGGAAACCAGGTCTAAGATATCGAACGCATTGCCTAGTCGCAAAACATCTCTTTCGCAAAATGTCTTATGGTCGTAAAATGTATGTTTCTCATAAAGTCGCTCGCAACGGTACGGCTTTATGGGACGATAATGTATTTCATTTTCAGCTCACATTAAATTAATGTCAATAATATGATACATAAATATTTTTTTGTTATTTATTTATTTTTATTTGTAGTCTCACTCCTGTATCCCTGAGGGTTAGGCAGAGGTGTAAATATTACACCCACATTTCGCCATGAATTTTTAGGTCCCACGTAATAGGAGCGAGCTTATTGCCGTTACCGGGCACATCACCAGACTCCGGGCTGCTACTGAGTATTCGAAAAACCCGGTAACACTTTTGCCCGTCCCGGGAATCGAACCCGGGACCTCCGATCAGCAGTTGCATACGCCATCCACTGGACCACGGAGGCAGTCTAAAAACCTTTTTTTCTGGTCTCGTATATCGCTATAACTTGCTTTCTTCTCCATTTGTTTTTATGGCCACTCTCTAGTTGGATGACAAAGTATTTCTAGCATAGGTATATAACATACTTGCAGTTAATCAATAGGTATTATAGTATTAGTTTCATGTATGTATGTATAACTGTGTAGAAATCGTAAGTTTGTTCGAAACCTTAGGTAACTCCTTCCAGCACCGCCGCCTTGACACCCGAATAATTAAATCAGCCGTTGAAATTTTTAGGGGAGCTCACGATGCTAAATTGGGATTTACTCGAGCGTCATAGAGACCTATTGGGTTGCAAAGCTTAGATGATAAGAAGATAAAAATGTAAATAATGTATAATTTTTCAATTAAATTACACTTTACGTAAAAACACAGTTAAGTCAAATCCTCCAGGTATTTAGTTAGTTATTTCATATAAACAAATACTAATATCATAGAATAAAAAATTGTAACAGGTATCACCGTCTCTCCTACTTTGCTGAGCCCGACAGGGTTCACAATGACTCATTTAAACTAAGAACTACCACCTAAGCAAACATTGTGAAATGCAATAAAGTATTGAGTATTGAAAAGTATTATGAGCATTACATCATTTACATCGCAGTCTACATCTTTGTCAAAATACAGGAGCTTATATACATGTATTAATACAACACGAACGTAAAGATTTATATTGTAGTCAGGCATAATGTTAGCGAAACTTTTGAAACATTCATTTGTATAAACATGTTTTACACGACAACGACACACGACCTTTGCATAAGGACGAGAGCTTTGTTTTACGTAGCTTACTTATGTAATGATCTGATAAGCGTACTTCCAAATGTCGAGAATGTGAACGAGAATTTTGATAAATGGCGCCTCGACAGACCGTCATTGGATCCACCGTCATTGGAGACCGTCATTGGAATTTATTGTGAGTAACCTTTTCACGTTCGGAATGAAATGACGCAAGTGCCATCTAAGTTTTTTATAACACAAGCTGTCTCTGTGGTGTTGCTTGCGTTACTCTTTATATCTGGTAAACAGTACCAACTATTGTATCCAGATTTGTATCTAAGCCTAACTATTAATTCTCTTGAACAGAAATTATTGCAATATGGATCTCTGTTTAATAATTTAGGAGAAAGGTCATTGGGCATATCTGACCCGCTTTGCGAACAGTGGCGGACATTAAACAAAATTGAAATTTCGGACATTAACACATTTAATAGCTGCACCCATATCGCTAGCATTGTTTATTATCTGTCTTGGGCCATACACCAGGAAACAACTGGCACACCCGCTGCCTTTTTAAATGATCTTATGATTGCTTTGGATCAAATTGAATAAAAAATATTGTTACGGACGGGGTAACGGGATTGGAAGGAAACACCGAGTAGCACTGATGACACTTTATTCGACTTGACACACGACACGCCGTTTAATTCCGACGCAGACAGCACCAACACTAGCGTCTTTTGCACTGCACTTTTCACTGCACTTCACTGCACTTTACTGCACTATACTTTCACTTCACTTTTTTACTACTTCTTCTTTCTTCCTTTACCTACTTCTTCCTTTTCTTCTTCACTTTACCACTTTTCAACTTAAACTGGCGCTCAGCGCGTCTACACCGCCTTATATACCCCTAAGAATGTTCTAGATCTACTAATTTCGATTGTCTTTTCGTTATTCAATTGTTTTTCCATCTCCTGTCTCTTTTTAACCTTTCCATTCCTACTTGAAGTTTCTAGAATTTTCTAATCTTTATTCGAAATATTTAAATTTGTGTTTCCATCTCCTGTCTCTTTTTAACCTTTCCATTCTTTCCTGAAGTTTCTAGAATTTTCTAATTTTTACTCGAAATATTTAAATAATCTTTTAAATATTTGCCAAATATTCATAAACATTTTCCAAATTTCATAAAACCATAATCCACTTAACTGTTATGACTGGGATTTGAACCCACGCCATCAGAACGTGAGCGGAATGTGTTATCCGCACGGCCATCGCCTTGTTGTTAATGACTGGTGAATTTGGCGAACACTTGACAGAGTGTATACGTCATTGAACTAAAAACTCATTTCCAAATAATAAAATAGTCTTCAAACCTCTTTGCTAATAAATTATTGTGTTTGATGAATACATTCTGCTACATTTCGTTTGTGTCCGCCGTATGGTTTCCATACTAAGGTGCCCATTTACCTTTGACGACATAATATTATGTGGCTACAGAAAAGTTATTTATGTAGATAGACTTTTCAACATCGCTATACCACACTTTATGGGAAGTTATGTAAGTGTAAACTTTTATAAACTGTGCTTGTTTTATTATGTAACCTGTTGACTTTTTAAGTTCTTGTTTACTTTGAGTGAAGGTTCGCTTCTTTTGTACCACTGAAGTAGTTAGACGTCACTGATGTTGTAATAGTTTGAGTGATAAGTGTATAACAATTTTGTGGTAGCAGGTTTGAATCTTTGACTGGCAAAAAAATTTTGGTATATATACAAAGATATTTTGAAGTTGAAAGGTGCCAAAAATATGTGTGTTATATCTAGCTTTTCTAGATTTGCTTCTTGTTTTAATATTGTTAAAACTATTTCAGCTGATATTGGGTATAGGAGGCAATCAAGATCTATCTGTTTGAAAGACATATTTATATAATCAAAAACTGTATAACTAAGCTTGCTGATATTCTGTAGGTTACCTTAGTGAACGGGTACATATTTCACATTTATTACCTTGCTGAACCTAGAGTGTAACACGCAATGTTCAATATTCACGCATTGTCCTATACGTATACAATAGCTAAGAGTGGACACCTATACATATGGCCGTCCATTACATATTATATAGGTGACATGTTATTATCTGTTACCTACTTGTCTTCCTTAGATACTTTTACAGCCTTTAGCAGTCCACAGCTGGACTTAAGCCTAATTTGCTTCAAATTAGCACTGTGAGTTAATAGGACGATTTGGCCAAATTTATAGTAATAACAACCTTGCCAGACGGATTAGTATTGGGTTTAACAACAGGATTTCAGTCTCTTCACAAATAAATTCATCTATTTTCCTTAATTGCCTTATTTCGATTAATAATTTGATCGATTAAGGAAAATAGACGAATTTATTATATGGATGTCTTTAGACATCCATTGAAAGAAACGGGGTAGTGTCATTTTATATTCTAAATCCGCTACTACTCGGTAATATAAGATTAAATAATATTGCAAATTTGATAACATCAGAGCGGAGTACTAGCGCTATCAGTAGATGGATTTTTAACAAGCTTTTGATAGAATCGCGTCGGGAATGTAAGGTAGTTTCATAACGACATACATGTGTTTAACAAAATTTTGACTGATTCTGTAGTAGATATGACAGCTTGTTCAATGCTTTCGCTTGTTGTGCCTTCTGTACAGAGCTTTTCGTTTCCGCATTGAATAAAATCATCAGGTACTTCATATAGGAGATAGAGTAGGCTATAGTTTCCTACTAGGTATAGTTCTATTTTCCAATTCTTGCAATTTTCTTCAGATTTGATTTTTTGCGTGTTCCAAGACAACTTATCTGTAATAAGGACTTCACGTGTGACAAAAAGCGTAGTCTTTTCACTGCTATTGAAGCTATTTACGCATTTGACACAGTAGATGGTACGGTAGTGAAAATGTAAGTGAGCTAGTGCCAAAAAAGGAGGTATACCGCAAATATGAACGCAACAGGATACGGATATTGCAAGCCACAAAAAGCATTCACTATCCCAACCGCTTCTTATGGTGTTAAGCACGTAGGTAGAAATGTTTGAGATTTCCGGATCTTTAATGGAATTAAGTACGGTCATGAGATCACTTCTGGCGCGTCTGACATACATCGCGGTTTTTTAAAAACAGTTTGTTTAATTGAATTTTGCGGTTTAAGTTATCTATGCGAAATCAAATTAAATAATACTTACTGTCGTTTAACCTTTGTTTAAAATTAATAGTGACCTAATCCTTTTATGAATATCCTCAATGACAGTCAGACATAAATCTATATACTACATGGTTTAACGCGTTAATCTCTGGAATTACAGGTCCGTTTTGAATAATTCTGTTTGTATTTGAAAGGCCATTTATCGAGTAAGTATATGTAACATCACGCTATGAGCCTCGGGTACATAGTAGTCCAAAACGACGTAGGTGTAAACGCAGGCAGGTGTAAATAAAACGACTACCTAGTACAGAAGGGGTAAAGATGCTTATGCATATAAAAGCATACTTTTACCAGTCTATCATGAATCATGAAGAAGTTTGAATAGCAATTTCAGTAGGTATAGACCGACTAAATAGGTACGACTAAACTTGTTTACACAAAGTGATTAATAAAGCGATAAGAATAAAGACGATGACGATGATACCCGGAACGAAATTGTAGAATATTTGAAGATACCCATTAATCCTACATTTTCTTTATTTTTTTTTATAGACTCACGCCTGTATTCCCGAAGTTGTAGGCAGAGATGTGATATTACTGCCACATTTCGCCATTAATTTTTAGCTCCCACGTATGTCGCACGGGTGATTGGTTTGTAGGTGGTGAGCTAGACTCAATCACTCGCCGATCAAAAAAAGGAAGAAAATCAGGTTTTACTTACAAATGAAAACACTTTAGAATAGTACACTTCACGATATAATTGCCTATATATATAGGTAGATACAATGCAGCTACTTTAAAACTAAGATTTACTAATTGAGAACATGAGTAAATTCAGGGCGTGGTCCGACAAGTATAGTTGGTGTTCACTGGTGTTCACTGGTGTTCCGAAGGCCAGGGTCTTGATAGGAAGAAGACTTAACTGCTGGCCGTGAGCTGGAGCAAAGGGCAGATTGAACAGCGTCGCACGCTTATACACCGCTATTTTTTAATTAGTACAAAAACTTTAAGGACAGATTAGCGAAGATATTATTATCATATATGTGACGTAAGAATTTCATAATATCAATAAAAAGCAAAGTTATTATCATTTGTTTATTGTAGAAAATCTCACTTAAATCATAGTCATATTTTACAATCCATTCACTAATTCATTGATAATATTCCATCCTGCTCATTCGCATTCTCTCTGTCGCACTTATGATGTAGGTAGCAATAGAAAATAAAATGAAGAAAAATAATAAATGTAGGTAGTTATTTCTTAATTTTGTTAGTTCTACCCTCTCCTTCATGCTTCATTCGGGCGTAGGACCGGTAACATTTATCGTTTAACAAGTAATTAAATACGGAGGTATGTAATTAGAAAGCAAACAAATATCAAAATAAAAGATGGTGTTCTGGACTAAAAGAAAAGAGTAATTTTGGCGTATTTATGAAGTTAGAATCATCTGCTACTAACAAATTATTTTATCATCATCATGTCAGCCTAGAGACGTCCACTGTTGGACATAGGCCTTCCTCAAGGTGTGTGGAGAACACAGACCGATTTTGAGGCGCCTGCATCAAATTATTATTTACTTAAGTACGTATTATTTACTAAACTTACAAGTATTTCCATTGTCCTTCGAAATGTCCACCACCGTTGTCAAAAGCATCCCATATGCACTGTTTTAATTGTTTGACACTGACCCGGTCACTTTTGTACACTCACAATACGATGTCCATGGGTACACAGCCGCACTCGCGATTTTTCCACTCAAAAAGTACGCACGAAGCATAGCTACATACTCCCGTGATATGAACTGATATGATAGGCCATCGCGTCGGGCAAACGTAGACAAACAATTAAGTTTTGCAACGAAATTAGATACGCTGACTTTCACTAGTAATTTATTACTGTTTTTCGCATCGTCGGGGCGTGGCGCAGGCGCAGAGGGGCGGGGGGGGCTAATTTATCAATGGTATGATAGTACACGGTTCGGTCATAGTATTAGTATTGCATTTACCAATTATCACGTATTTTTGTGGACAGTTTTGAGACAGATTTAGGACTTAGTGTTTTTATTTTTCAACTACATAATTATGATCAGTTAAAGATACTTAGTGCCCTGTTAAATTTTTTGTACTAATTAAAAAATAGCGGTGTATATGGCGTGCGGGGCGCGCGGGCAGAGGCGCTCCCACCTACGTTTGACGTCACAATTCAGACGGAGATGCACGACGTCACACGTAATAGGGGGCGAGTTTAAGGTATCTTTGTATCCGGTGTTGTAAAAATGCATAGTTAATGGCCACTGCCTGTTTTCATAAGTCCCAGTTAAATTAATTTGTAAGATAAGTTATAAAAAAATTCATTTTTTTTAATGTATATGGAAGATAAGGTCAGGTCCTGGGTTAGTGTAACTGGGTTTTAATCAGTTATCCCGTTAGCTCGACTGGTTGTATTTTCGCCAGATATTTCAGCTTCATTTCAGAATAGACAAACTTTCAATCTCTACACCATTTTAAGATCAACTATTTCCTCAAAAAATAAAATCCCCAGGTAATAAATCTGCCTTTATATGCTTCGTGAATAAAAAGTTCTAAAATAAATATAAGTAAGTTATTAGGCTATTGAAACCCGCTTCATAAAACTTAGAATATATGTACATCAAAAAGAAACTTTCAAAGCATTAAAAAAGATAAATCTGTTTACGTTGTCAAGGCAGAAGAATAATAAATTCGTTCATTTTCAATGTAATTTTTGCACGAGGCTTTGACAATATCATAAATTATTATCTTGGTCCGAAGACGATGCGAGCTCTTTGGCGCTCGACGTCCGTTTTCTAGTCTAACTAGAGTTGACTGAATATTAGCTTTACCAATAAGCGACTGCCGTCAGCCTTGGAATAGGTAATACTATAAGTCTGCCAGTTTAATTACTTCAGTGAGATAGTGAGCTAGCTATGTGTCGTGTGTATTCCAAAGTTTGTTGTTAGACAGTTTAACTAAAAAAAAATATATTATGTAATTATTTCTTTAGACACTTGATGTACCCATTGTATTCATCAGATAACACGAAGAAACAGGCAAATATCACCTTATTAGAATAATATTCCTGACGCGTTAAAGGTGGAACTTTCTTGAGTGACCAGCACTACTCTTTTGACACTGATCAATTTTATTAGTTTAGTAGGCAGGTGGTAAAAATAATGCAACTGAAATTATGCCGACACTATCAAAGCGCTAAACATAAAAAAATATTGTCACGTCTTACATAAATCCTTTGACCCCTATTAATGTTAATATAATGTGTCGTCATAAATATGTTTAATTGTTTCAGCCTTACGTGTGTCGCCTGTTCTATAGCCCTATTACAATGAAACTAAATTAGACGTTGCGTTTGTGAAGGACTTCAGTGTGAGAACGACTAATGACGTGGGAAACAGTACAAATATTTATATTCATAAGGTTATAATCACGTGTTTACTAACACACCATAGCGTATTTACGGGTGGTAGTTTCTATGAATGTTCAAATGAAAGCCTTTTGCCGCTTTGTTGCTCGTTAGTAAGTTTGGGCAATATGGTTTTGATAAAATCTGTTTATGTTCTTGACCGACAAATATTTGAAGACTGCTATTCTTTTATACCGTTTTGGGATTGAGTCTGCAACATTCTGGGTGGGCGTAGTGGCGAGATTGTTACTCTAAATTTTCCCAGCTTTTTCCCCATAGGTTGTAGTGTTGGATAGAATACGCAGACACTTATTATTTGCTTTGTTACAAATAACTTTCAGCATCAGCCGATATCAATTCATAATTAGGCCCTGTTGACCGTAGTAATTGATGAGCAGGTCGATGGTCGATGGAAGGTCGCAGGTTACATTCCTATCTAAGACAAATCCTAGAGTGATGAACACGATTATTTGTTCTATGACAAATAATTATACAAGTATCTGGTTACAGCTTGTAATTAAATGAACATGTGTGTGAGGCGTACCAGGACATAATAGTGAAATAATTATTTTAATCATATGTAATTACTGACTGTTTCATGAACCCGTTCGGCAATGAATAACACGTTTGAGAAATGGCTTCTCTCCAGTAGCACATTGGACGTGAACTAATTTACGACCATTATCATCCTCCCAACCACCAACCCTAATTAATAGCTTCACCACTGGAGTTTTCAAATCATTTATTAATCGAATCTTTGTGATTGAGAACAATGAATTCATTTGACATAAACTTTTAATGTCGTTCAATATATAAGTACAAGAAGATTTATACGATTGATAAGATTTTTAACTAATTTTTGCTTGAGGTGTCGCTTTTGTGTCATAAAGTTTATGCAATAGCTCCCTATATTACGGCAAAGTCTCATCAAAATTCAATAGACATCCATCCTTCCTCTCAATCTTCGCATTTACGATAGTACATACTAGGTATACCTACATGTGTTTTTATTACATGGGTTTCTAAGGTACACGATGTCTAATATAACCTGTCCCGTGCGTGACAAGCTTTAACTGAGAAAAAATGCGTGAAATTAAAAAAACCAACATTGCTGTTTCAGTTCAGTGACCCAATAACTCACCTAATTTAGATCTGCCTCGATAAGCGACAGTCACCACAAAAAGTTGCGAGCCGACTCAAGTTCAACGACTATTAGTCGACTTAATGTATTGAGGTTGTATTTTGTTTACATAATTCCAAACCAAAGCATATTAGAGCCTCAATTTGGTTACAAATCACAGCAGATGTTACTCAACGATGCACAGATCTTATCACACCACTGCTGAGAAAAGTAATCTAATATCGTTGAGATATGAGTTCAAAAACGAGGAACAAAATCAGTTCCCCTTTCTCAAAGCAAAGCTCATCAATTACCGGCCACATAAAATGTAGTTAAGACATTTTATTTGAGTTTAAAATGCGATGAAGAGATTTATATTGTATGTTGTGTTATTAATCTGTGTTCGGACCAACGCCTCGCATCGACATCGAGGAATCGTAGCGCTATCAAACCTCCGCAACCCTTTTTTACGACGAGCTTCTAAATTTCTAAATAATTCGTCAGGTCGTTTGTATTATATGTATAAACATTATTGCATACGTTGTTTTGAAACGTTACGAGCCGGTCCAGTTGAGCGGGAACCTATTACCGACCGAAAACTAATGACTGGTTTTTTACGATTTGAACAATAATATGTGCTGTTAGAAGTTATATCAAGCAAGCTTTAGAGTGCTAGCTGATTGTGGCGTTGAATTATTACATATCGTAAGAGTTCATGGAAGGCCTTTACGTTGACCGATATGGTCATCGACCGCAATGCGACTTACTGATGACGCAAACTTTGGATACCTAGCAGTTTTCTTTTAAACAACAAATTTTCTTAAAAATATTTCAAATCAAATACACTTTAATCTCAATAAACAACTGGATTGAGATGATAGATAATTTCAGAAAAAAATATTAATGATAAAAACTGATAAATGTGACATCTTGGTAATTAAATTGATGTGAGGTTGAAATGTCTATCATACACATTTGAATGCATGTTTAAAATTCAGTCATATAATATTATATCTATACGCAAGAAAATTACACATACGTAACATCACTACATAGTATAAAACTATGTGTGTCTTCGGTCTGTCTGTCCCTATGTATGCTTAAATCTTAAAAACTACGCAACGGATTTACATGCGGTTTTTTTAATCGATAGAATGATTTAAAAGGAAGGTTTATATGTATAATTGACACGGGCGAAACCACTGGCGACGTCTAGTAACTATATAAAAGCTAACGTTTCGACTCTTAAACTAGCCTTTTCACTCTAATCCTCTACTAGCTTTTCGTATAAGGGCCTGTTCACGAGATCGGTCTAAGCGGCGAGCGGCGCGGCAGGGGCGATGTACATGGCGCGTTTATTCACGCGGCGAGCGGCCGCAACGGATTAATGCGCGCCATGTACATCGAAAACGCTCGCCGCTGCCGCCCGCCGCTGTAGGTCGTGACAGGACCGTAAGGGTCTCCACTGAAGAGGTAGCAGCGCCTGCACAGCCACACCCACACCGCCGCAAATCCCAGCAGTACCTCAAGCTAGAGTCCCGATTCCCACTCTCCCACAACTAGCAGGCGAGCAAGCTCTGCAGCATTGGACGATGTATAATATAATAATAATAATATTCTACCACATACACACATGACTATCTAGTCCTAAACTAAGCAAAGCTTGTAATGGATAAAATCAAATTCAAACTCATTTATTCATGTAGGTTACAAAAGCTACACTTATGAACGTCATTCCTTTTTTTTACAAAAGAATAGAAAGAAAAATAAACATACCTACATAATATACTTTTTTTGTAAATACATACATATGATACATAGAAACACCCAGACTAAGACAAACATCCATGTTCATGCACACAAATATTAATTCATACTATTAATTCATGTGTGACTGTGGGCGGACTAATGCAACATACACTTACACGTTCTACACTAATAGTACGAATGTTAATGTTTATTGTTACGTCATATGGTGCCTTAATTAATCTACAAATGAATTTTAGCAATAAATTATGTGGCAACTTAATTGTACACTGTGAAGCTAATGACTATGTAGAAGACATGTGGTCACCTCCTGAATATGGATTCGAGAAGTGAAAAATATGTGATCGAAAATATTTATGTGTAAAGTCCCTTTCAGACCCCCTTTTTACGTAGTCGCGTTATAGTTTTAAAACTTATTTTTTTATTTAATCCTTTTTCGTATCCTGGTAGGAATACTGGAGTATTTACATTATCACATTTAAAGGAAGAAAGAAAGAACAATAGGTAACTCAAAGCGTCAGAACCGTACGAATTGTAAGTACCACCGCGTTCTAAACTTATATTTTGAGAAAAATTGTATAATATAAGTCCATATTTGTAATGTGCTCACCAATACCTTTCTTTTGATACCAAACACGTAATGATTATCTCACTTTATTTTTTTTTTTGAGGTTAGAACCTGAGGTATTCATTCCGTAACAGGAAATTTAGAAAAAAATTATATAGCCTATGTCACCCGGACCATTATTACGAATCCTTTGACACCATTTATAAAAATCGGTATCAGTAGTTTGGGCGCTACGGTGGAACATACAAACATATAAACATACATACATAGACTGCCAAAAACATTACCCTTCCTTTTTGGCTTCGCCGTAGTCGGCTTAAAAACCGCATTAAAATCCGTTGCGTAGTTTTAAAGATTTAAGCATACATAGGGGCAGACAGACAGAAGACCGACTTTGTTTTATACTATGTAGTGATGCCTGCTTGATGACGTTTTTAATGATAAAATATGTTTATTTGCAGCTTTTGCTTTCTATATAGTTATTATCAAGTAAGACCCATTCGGGGATAAAAGGCGTGACGATATGTATGTATAAAATGATGCTGCGTCTCACAAGGTAAAACGCTAAAAGCATTTGGTGAACTGCCATATTGTAAACTTTTCACCCAGAATTGTAAGTACAGGTGCATTTAATAGTACTTCAAAATAAATTAATTTGACTGCACAGATGGCATAGTAATTTACGTAGGCAGCTTGGCGCTTAGCACTGCGACAGATACTGTGGGTTCGATGCCTTCATCAGGCGAAACTTTGTGCTATCCAAAAACGATAATTGTGAGTACGAGAAATGAGTGTTTATATATAAATTTTATTGGTCTATACGCCTCTGTGGCTATATTTAATATTTGTTTACTATAATAAAATGTATTTTAATGATAATTAAATTTCTCAGTCCGCTTGAGTTGAAATTGGTGATGCGTTCAATAATATTATAGACGGATACAAAATTACGATGAGTTTTTGCACCTGTGATATTGTATTTTCCGTTTCATATTTTTGCTATAAATATTTTTGGGAAATCCACATTTAAATTGGTTAAAGCCACTAAAATAATTATGTACTATGTATTCTTAGATGAGGCTAAGGCTCTGACTGCACTTAGTTTTGTTTGTGATTAATTGAAGAGATACTAGTAGGATTTTTTTAGTGTTCAAGATTTAGCTTAATTATTTTAGGTACCTTTTTTTAGAAGACGTCTGCATTAGGAATAAACCCTGTATGCATTATAAACCTTGTATTTAGTTATTTAATCAAAGGTCATAACTAGACTTTACGCTAAATTTTGTGGATCATATAGTGTAGCTTGTCCACTAGTAAGTTTTTTTATAGACCTGTATCCCCGAAGGGGTAGACAGAGGTATACCTACATTACACCACATTTATTTTTACCATTACATTTATTATTATTTTTACCTATATTACACCCACATTTCGCCATGAATTTTAGGTCCCACGTAATAGGGGCGAGCCTATTGCCATTAGCGGACACATCACCAGACTCCGTGCTGCTAGTGAGAATTCGCAAAAACCCAGTAACACTTTTGCTTGACCGGGAATCGAACCCAGGACCTCTGATCAGCAGTCGCATACGCTATCCACGGAGGCCGCCGAGTTGAGACCACTAGTAAGTATAATATGTTTACATTCATTTCTTGAATAGTTCAGTGATTTAATCGTGATAGTGATATTTTCACATTAATAATATAATTATATGCCTATGACCATATAAAAATATCACAATGATATTATAACAAATACGAATGAACTCTATATTTAACCTTAACGGCATGTCTGTTGACCATCGGCACCGGTTGATTTTTAAATAAAGTTTACGTAGGTAGGTGCAAAAGTTCAAGGTGATTATAAAACGGACACAAATCTTACGTAACTTTAGTATAAATTTAATAAATCTATATCGTGTATTTGATGTTTTTAGAGTTGAAAGAGATAGTAAGGTACTAGCTTTTTAAAAGTTTCATACAGATTCTGACCCCTATACTGCGGGCAGGCAGGATTTCCAAATCCTCTCTTTGTGCGCCCTTATACTCCCCAAGGAAAATACTTGCACAGCTTCTTACGATCTGTAGTTACGACTGGGCGTTGTCTGTTAGTCAGGCAGTAACCTAAGATTTGTATAAATATATTATTATAAATTACCGCCGCCCATAGACACAAGCAACACCACAGGACTCACAAGTGCGTTGCTGCCTCTTGGGGTCGAGAAAAGGGATACGATGAGGAGTGGGATGAGGGAGAAGGAATAGGGGATAGGGCTTCCGGCACTCTCACTCACGGAACGAAATGCAACAGTTTAAGTACTGCTACTGTACGTCGATTTTCTGTGAGAGGGTAGTACTTCCCCGGTGGAGTCGGCCCATTCATGCTGAAATCAGCAAGGCTCTACTACCTGTAAATAAAGTATATACTCTATTTATAGGTAGTAGAGCCTTGGCTCTACCACCTGTAATACTAAAATATGTATGAGTCAAGTGAATATATTCATTCTTCATTGCTATGGGATCTAAGATTTAATTGGCTTTTTCGTACAACCAAACCGTTAAGAAGAAGAAAGGGTGCATAGGGTTCCCACCAAGATCTTAGGGTCCCAAGCCAACCTCACCTGCAAGTGGTGCACCTGCCGATCAACGGACGAGGCTCTGGCAAACAAAATATCCCGATAAGCGGCAATAGGCTCGCCACCTATTACGTGGGATCAAAATACTGGCGAAAAGTGGGCGTTTAATATGCCTCTGCCTACCCCTTCGGGGAAACAGGCGTGAGTCTATGTATGTATGTATGCAAACCGTTGTGGTGTCTATTTGAATCTCCTTCAAAATATATTTTTAGTACCATGTAAATACCTACCGGACACAAATATCACTCGGACTCGAAACAAATATTTGTGAATCACGCAAAGTGTTGTTAGGATCAAATACATAAAAGGTAATGATGCCGCTTCAATCACCCGTAAAGTCCAATCAAACTATAAATAAATAAATGACAATAAAAAGGTAAAATAAAAAGTTGTAAGTATAATACAAATAGCCATAAAAATAAAATATTTTTTGTAAGCACATTCACTTCTGATAATCTAATTGTACTACGTTCTAAACTCGCATCACACTCTCGTATTGGTGACTTGCAATATACAGGAGAGGCTGGAAAACCTGTCAAGTAAGTAATGCCGCATTCAACCGGTAGTATATACGATCTAGTTCACAGCCTCACGGCCGATCTTCGATGGAGAGGTTTATGGCTTATTTAAGTAGTGGCATGACAACAAACTGAGGGCTTGATAGAAATCTAACGATCTTAACAGCGAAAGTAATATAAAAATATCGGCTCATGTTTTATTTAAACCGATCTCTTTGTATACAATTATTGGATTTTCGATGATTATGTCAACATTTATGAAAAGTTAAGATAGAGTTGAGCCAGTTCAATAGGTAAAAGTAGTTAATGTAAGAACATTGAGTACCTTTGTTTGCTAATTAGAATAATTGAACCGTTTTTTAAACTGTCAGGCTTATACAAGGAAATGTGTTTGTCTTTGATATCGTTTTTGAGGAAATCTATTAAAAAAAAAAATATATCATTTATTATCTGACAGAGTCCATAGCACATAATATTACCTCACAATAACATAGAGAGTACATATTATTGTTACAATTTATTAAGTGGAAATTGAATTAAATTATTAAATTATTGTTGTAAGTATTTCATTTTCAAATATATTGAAATAGCTGAATTATCTATTATTATCTACTATATTTTTATTTACATAATTATTTAAATACCACTTCGTGATACTTCAGAACGGAGCAGTTTAAAATGATAACGCAGGGGAAACTGCAACAGAAAGTGAATACCGACTGGTCCTAGCACAGTATAAATACTAACAGTAGTTTGACGCTTTGATCTTGTAGAAAAAGCCAACAACGTCTAGACAAGGGTAAGGAGGCTCGGGCTGCCACATTGAAAGAATATTTATTCTAACACCGTCTATTTATGTTATAAAAAGATTACGAAAGCTATGTTACATGAATAGTACATAATTATAATGTAAATAATTTATTATATTAATTGTAATATTAATATAATTAACGATAAATAATTATAATAAAACAATATACAACATAAATACAAAGTATCACCACCTATTTAATCGCGAAGGTGTCGTAGGAGGCAGCTAATGATATGAAGAATTTTTCAGATTTACTAGGGCGTTATATTGTACAAATCAAGTTAAAATAAAGCGATTGACAGCATAGTCGTTTAATGGATGGGTGACCATGACATTAGTTTGCCGAGCTTATATGTTATCAATATCAATTTTTTGCAGATTTATTTTCGTGCAAACTACGTTAAAGTAAAGCAATAGACCTCGCGGTCATTTTATAGATCGGTGACCGGGCTATGAACTTAAAGAGCCCATGTGTGGGGTTCTTAAGAGGGCCCAATTAAGGTTATTTTTTAGAGCTAGGATGCGCCGTTACCGAGATTCATAAATCACATTCATAAAATCACACTTGAATCGAACATTATCTTACAACGCATATTTTCTCACGTCTGCCATTTTGTTTACGTACACTAATTACTAATTTATTTTGTGATTTAGCCAGAGAAAACATATTGTAAAAAGTTAGAAGATAGATAAGTAGATACGTTCACATTACATAAAACGTTTATACATTTAAAATAATATAAATAATTATAAATAATAAAAATTTCTATTTCGTAATGCGAAAATTGATGAATCGCTAAATTTTTAAATTTTATTATTTATTTACACCTTCAGCAGCATGAACATTTGCAATGTCTCACAGCACACGTCTTATGCACCATCTTAATTAATATTTATAATTATAAGTAAATAATTAAGTAACCAAAAAAAACCAAGCACCCGCAAGCCCCCAAAACGCACGATTGACCTGTCAAGACGCGTTCGTCAAACGACTGTATGGATTATTAGACTGTTGTCCTAGTTTAGGATCGAACAACCACGTCTGAATTGTCTCGGTATATTAATATTATTTTGTCAGCAACGACAAAAAGGGCGTATTAAGCAGAATTAAATAAAATTAAACTACTTAGTAGAGATGGACTATTGTGCAAGATCATCAGGTCTGCCTGCATGAATATTATTTTACACTGGCAGTATTCATCTGTTGATATGTTCTACTTGAAAATCTTTCGATCAGTACCTACGTAGAAAATCATGCCTCTGCAAATCTTATACTAATATATAAAGCAGAAAAGTTTGTTTGTTTGTTTGGTTGAACGCGCTAATCTCAGGAACTACTGGTCCGATTTCAAAAATTCTTTCAGTGTTAGATAGTCCATTTATCGAGGAAGGCTATAGGCTATATAACATCACGCTATGAGCGACGGGAGCAGAGCAGTAGCCTTTAATAACGCAGGTGTAACCGCGGGCATCGTCTAGTTGCGAATAAAGTTACTGCCATGATCACGAGCGGCATATAATTTTATTCTAGGTTAAGATGTTTAAATCAGAAATCATTTTTCGTGTATGACTGTGTATGTACTTGGCAGTTGGCATGTTGAAATCTTTAAAACAGTTGAAACTTAAAACTTATACATGCGGGTGCTATTAATGCAAACTTATCAGTTTCTATCTACACACAGGATAAATAAATATCTACTACAGGATAAAATGCAGTTTGTTGTCAAAGCTCAAGTGTGGGATTAAAATGAATAATTTCTCTCTGTCTGGGCCTACTCGATTTTATTTATATTTTCACAGATAGCTTTCTAGTATTCATATTATGTTTACCTGCGCATATTTGATGCCGTTAGTTATAAAACACGTAAAATATTCACCATAAAGTAGGCACCCAACTTGTTTATGTCGCCTATAAAAAAAAAAATCTAGTGAATATTTGGGGCTTTAATGTTTCAACCTTCTAACTCTTTTATGTAAAAAAACTTACTTTCAACAGTTCCGCTTCTCCCTTTTGCGATGTCGTTTTTATTAACCGGGCTTACCTACTATATTTTTGGCAATGGACTTTGAGTGTGTTTTTTTTTTGAAGTAACATAGTGGATGAAGTTATTTAAAAACTCTTTTCAACGAGAAAAGCCACTTGATACTTGATGGCACGGGCTGTTTCCGCAACTCCACGTCTTGGCGTGTATTTTGCGTGCGGGTGGGAATGGTGTCGTCATTCGAGCCACCCCAGCTCTTCGAGGAAGGGCCAGCAGAATCTTGATGTTGCCCACTGCTTCCCTCAGGGTGCTGTATCTGGACAGGTACTGCTGCCTGTACTGTGCGACCTCAGGGCAGTCGAGGAGCAGGTGGGCTGTCGTCTCGTCTGCTGCCATACAGGCCCTGCACAGCGGGCTGTCGTTGATACCCATAGTAAATAGGTGTTTATTAAAGAATCCGTGTCCTGTGTAGGCGGCCGTGACTGTCCGCAGTTGTGTTTGGACAGCCGGAGGATTTGTTTGGCTATCTTACCGTCTACTGCGGGAAGGGCCTCCTTGGCCTGCCTACATGTTTCAATACCAATCCAGGACTGGTTGTGTTGGGTCCTATGGGGGTTTTTTTATCAGGTTGCGATAAAAACCAGAAGGGAGGGGAATAATGGGCTGGGTCCCACCACCTTTAAAGTGGCCCCTCTTCTGGCAAGTACGTCGGCTGCGTCATTCCCTCTTGAGCCACTGTGGTCCTTGATCCATTGCAGTGTTAATTTGTTATGTTTACCTACCTCTGTTAGTTTCTGGTGGCATTCAAGCGTGAGTGCCGAGGTGATAGTATGGCTTTTGAGGGCTGAGAGGACAGCCTTACTATCTGAGAGGATCCTAATGGATCGTACCCTTACCTCACGTGCCATGATTGCTGTGGCAGCTAAGATTATGCCAAAACATTAGGCCTGGTAGGCAGTGTTGTAGGCTCCCAGCGGTGCTGCGATGTTGATGTTTAGGTCCTCGGAGAATACTCCTGAACCCGTACCTGTATCCGTCTTAGACCCATCTGTGAAGATCGTGAGCTCGTTGTGATTAACCGCTCCTTCGTGCAGATCCTCGTACAGTTGGATTTTGTATTTCTTTACGAGAAAAGCTATTTGAAGATAGCAGACAGCAGCATTAACGAAAAGGAATACAAAAGGGGATTGAAAACTATTTTTGTCGTGTTATTAATTCAAAAGCTATCTTTGAAGAGATTTAAAAGTTGAGTTCGTTTCAAAGTGTGTCATACAAAGTATGCTTAAAACTGTTAAGCCAGAGACACTTTATTTCTTTGCCCGAATTAGCAAATTTAGTTTCATAGCGACTCTTGTCAATACATTTTTTTATTATGTTGTATCTAAAACTTAAACACGCTGATCAACTTGTGTTTTTATTCTATAATAGGTTTTTGGGTATTGGGTATTATTTTATAATTTTACGTTGGTGATAAAAATAATACTATTTAAATTCAGCCATACTGTGCTGTCAACCATATATCACTATGTAAGTTGACCATATGACATTATAAATGGCGATTTTTCACGCCGAATTTTGCAAACTAGAATATAAATTTATATTTATTATTTCCCACGTTAGTTGAACATATGTACGTTACGATAATGTAAGTAAAACTAACTCTCTTTAAATAAAAAAGATCGTTTAATGAAGATTTGAATGATTAATATTGTCATGCTTTTCTAATATTTTGACAATAGTTTTACTACATAATAAGTAAATTCTGGTCATTGTTCAAGAGTAGTCAAACTAGGTATAACTCAGAGTCTCAAAGCTCTAAGGATAAGCTCACAACAATGAAGTCTCTTTACATTACATTCAGCTCATTCAAAACTGAGAGTATTTAAAGAGTACAGGAAAAATGATATTTGTTATGACATTCGTCAAAAACGAAACAATCAACAGCAGTCCGTGCTTCCGAACACCGTAGTCGGGTACCTAATTGTAATATTTTTCAACAAATTTTTCGCTTTGTTCATATCAGATTTACACAGAAAGGTATGATTTAAGCAATACAGCTTTGGCAGCACTCTTGCCTTAGGATGAATCTGAATGAAATGTATGAAATACTCATCATCATCAGCTCTTTATACTGTCCCACTGCTGGGCAAGGGCCTCTTCTCACTATGAGAAGGGTAAGGCCATAGTCTACCACACTGACCAAATGCGGGTCGGCAGACTTCACATGTCTTTCGAGAACATTATGAAGAACTCTCAGACATGCAGGTTTCCAGACAATGTTTTCCTTCACGGATAAGTACAGTTAACAATTTAATACGCACTTAACTTCGAAAAGTCATTGGTGCGCAAGCAAAATAGCGTCGAAAATATGAGCAAAGATTAATTTAATTTAAAAATCTACTTTGTAAATTAGGTCACATTTTTAGAGGAATAATATTTAACGGCAAATGATTTATGACAATCAAATAAGTATACTGTATGCGATAGAAAAATACAGCGAAGTTAAACTATAATTTTCGTGCCAAAACTTTCGTACAAGTTGTGCTGTCAAGGCTGTCAAGTGATGTTCAAATAATTCTATCATGTCGCTTGTTTTACTATAGTGATATTTTCTTCTTTAAAGCCCATTTTCTCATTCAAAATTTAAAACTCATTACATAGCTTAAGCCGATATAATACTTTTTTTGTATGATATGTAGATTTCCAAACCATATTTCACGTCCAATTAAAACGGGACGTAAAAGCGTTTGCACGCTATCAGCTCCTTAATGTCGAAATGAAATGTCTGGGAAACGATCCCCTGAGCCCTCGTTTTGAGCGATTTTAAATATTCATTGAAATACGAGTGCTCCAAAATAAGTGTTAACGAGGAGCAGAGTGCTTTTAAAGTAGGTCTGGCTTGTGACACTTTCGCCGACCAACCAGTTAAATTGGTACTGTAACTGCCACAAATTCAACTTGCTTATTTTCACTTGATAGTCGACCTGCAAATACCTGAAATGTCGGGACAACCCTAAAATGTACCGATACAAGTCTGTCAGAAACTTCTGCCGGTGTAAAATAAGGCGCGAGACACAGATATGGCGCTTGGCGCGGGCGTTTTGATATTACTATATTATTTCAAAATAAATTATAAAGGAAACTGAAGCTAGCGAGCGGGCGTATGTCCACGTCGTATGGCCCGTATGGTGGTTCTGTTAGTACGGACTTGTTCTGCAGTTTTCTGTATCTATTGAAGACTTCAACACAGTGTGTTTGTGATATACACACTATGTAACCTATGCTTATAACAAGTCTCGCCAAACTATACCTACGCCAGCCGTGTGTCTTGCGCCCAAGTTGAATAAAAGCGATCTACTTAGTCCGACGTATGATAAATGGCTATCGTGGTCTTGGGTTTGACAGTCGCGTATTATTCAGTTTGTGAATGAGAATTCTTGGTAATAGAACTGTGACCGATAGCCAGCAATAAGCTCTCCTATTAAAAGAGACGTAAACTGTTACTGTCACACCTTTGGTGAACTCTTAAGGATATAATACTCGTAAAAGTAATAAAAATAAAAGCGACGTGAAACTTCCCGTTACTGTTGTTCGGAGCGGCGAATTGTAGCCTGACCAGGCTTAACGACAGTGAAAATGTACAAATGTATTTTCTGTTCTGCAAAAAGTAATAATTAAATTTCGTTAATGTTGGAACAAGATATTTGAAAGAACAAAAGTAAGACGCTTAAAACCATTAGTCCATGTAATATGGATGCCATATATTCTAATATAAGTTTGTGAGCTTTTGTCTCTGGCTCCATTTCCATGCAATATGGTTCACTCAATCCACTCGGGCAATGGAAATTCTTTTGTTTGAAGCTACGTGCACTGCGCCCAAATCGTATGGAGACGATTTTTAAATTCGTCCTACTTTAAAGTTTCAGCTAGGAGCAATGTTCTCTGTGGCTAGGAGTATTTGGGTAGTGACGCGAGACGTACTGAAGCTCCCAATATGACAGATGATATAAAACCAAAAAGGTCGTGAAGCGTTTCGATATCTGATGGAGTAGAAATATTGTGTAAGAGATTGTGAATGTATGATTTGAGATTTTTTTGTACTGATCTTATTTTATTCAATCTAAAAACATACATAACACGTATAAAGTTATGACCTAGGAAATAAAAAGAAAATTCAAAGTACCAAATAACTAAGACAAAGTAGCTTAATCATGTTGCATCTGCATAAATTTATGAAACGCAAATCGTAAATACATCAACACCAATGGTTAGCACGTTTCACAGGATCATGCGATTCACTCATTACCGTTTGATTTCGCATTAGCAGCAGCACTAGTGCTATCGCAGTGCTTCGCTAATTACGTTCTGGTGCTTTGCAAATAACTTTTTACCACTTCGCTAATCACATATCACCACTCAGCCACTTCCAACCTTTTCACTTATACATCAGCTTTCGTCTGCTGCTTTTTAATTAGTGGTAGCACCTACATCTAAATACATGTATTACCAATCTGATATTATAAACATCTAAACAAATTCTCAAGTTTAAGCGTGAATCATCTCGAACGTATATTTCAACTTCGTCCATCGAAACTTTCACATAATTTCACGGCACTTGGCACTTCATGTTTATTATGATAAAATTATATGAGAAAATTCAATAAAAAATACAGTTCAAACTTTTCCGCAAGACATCTTTACACTGAAAACTACCTCAAACTCAGAAATCCCCTTAAGAAATAAAAGCCCGACAGTTATTGATCATTTGTGTACTCAAAACGAACAGCTACCAGCAGTTTAGGATGATGGAGGAAATACACACGTTCATATTAAATTAAAAAAGAGACGGGTATCATAATAAACATGAAGTGCCAAGTGCCGATAGTGCATTTCATTTATCACCGAACCCCAGCTCGTAACAATACATTGTTGGGTTTCCTATTTGGTTGGCTTCATTTCATTCATTCGGTCTGAAGATTGACGTCATACTTCATGTCCTTATAAAAAAAACGTTAAACTATCCAAAAGATGTGATATACCTACGTATGTTTTCATTGGAATATAAATAATATATTGTTTTTAATAGACTCATTGAAGGGTTTTAGACTGCCTCCGTGGTCCAGTGGATAGCGTATGCGACTGCTGATCGGAGGTTTCGGGTTTGATTCCCGGGTCGGGCAAAAGTGTTACTGGGTTTTACCGAATACTCAGTAGCAGCCCGGAGTCTCGTGATGTGCCCGGTAACAGCAATAGGTAACGGCAATAGGCTCGCCCCCTCTTACGTGGGACCTAAAAATTCATAGCGAAATGTGGGTGTAAAATTTTTCACCTCTGCCTACCCCTTCGGGGATACAGGTGTGAGACTATAAATAAATAAAAAAAATAATGTTTTCACTGGACAGACTTGGATAGTTAGATACGCTGTCTAAAAAGCGAACATACATATTTTGTATCGACTATTTACAAAGATATGAAGACAAAATAAAACGTTCCAAAATATAAAACATTGGTGTGCTATGCTATTGACGTCGATGGCCCATGGGGAAACCGAAATACAAAGAAGGCGTCAGGACTAACTTTTCGAAGTTTAGTGCTATTAAATTATTAATGATCGTTTGTTAAAAGATGGAGAAAAACACTGTAAGGAAACCTGCATGTTTGTAAGTTGAGCCTGTGCACCGTAGAGGGATAGATGAATGGGTTGATATAAATAATATACTTATGTTTTGACTAACACTGGCGAAAAGTGGGCGTTTAATATGCCTATGCCTACCCCTTCGGGGAAGCAGGCGTGAGTCTATGTATGTATGTATGTTTTGACTACTCGTGATAATACGAAATTATATACCACATTATTATGATATTCTATATCAAATTACATATAACATATTCATTATTGGAAATGTATAAATATAAAATCTATGTATAATTATCTGTTAACCTTTAGCTTAGAATAGCCATAAAAAGGCGAATGAAACACTCAATGATAAAAAAAAAATGTTCTTTGTTTTGTTCCTCATCTTGTCTCTCTTTTTATGTCCTTTGCGTGACGACGTGAACGATGGAGACCCAGACGGGAATCGGTACTTTTGTTGAACATTTTTATTGATATTGCAAAGAACTTGACTTTTTGGTACCCAATGAAAATTGTGCAGTCGGCCACAAGAAAATAGGAAAAATTAAGTAGGACACAGTTCTGAATAAGTTAGCCTTTTCTAAAGCGTATTCCACTAATTTTATTACTTTGGACGAAGTATCTTTTGAACATTTTCACGTATATTCCAGCAGGTGCCAAGTTGTGGAGTTTAACGGAACAGTTCTCAATTTTGTTCATACTGTACTTGAAATTAAATACACGTTACGGATTTGCAGTCCTGTGATTTACAGTTTTAAGTTTTATAAGTTTTATATTTTATGAAATAACCATACCTATATTACCCCTTTATGTTACTGTTCGTACATTCAATACGACGTTATGAACATTATAGAGGATTGTCAGACGTACAGATTCTCTCATGTCATTCTACTGTGCGATTAAAGAGAGTAATAATAAATGTAATTTAATAAAGGCGTGTAAACATATATACAGGGCCTGCGATGATTTCTCTTTGGTAGAAAGATTTTTTAAATATATGGCTGAGACTTTATTAATAAGGAACACAGTAAATTTATACATGGAGCTTCCTTAACTTACTCCAGTTGTTTTATTTTCAACTTTGACACGAGTCATTCTTGAAAAACATTTTTAACTCGCGTTAAAAAAAGTTTCTTATCAGAATGTGAGAAATTTTTTTGCATTTTTGCTCTTATATGTGCACAAAATTATTTCCCCTCGTGTTTTAATATGATTATCATGATGGAGCAGCCGTTAGGCAGCGGTGTAGTTAGTAGATTTCGTGGCTGCGGTCGAATGCTGACCAGCAGAGGTACTGCGTTCCGACTAGAGTGGTTCCAAACAATATTTGAGTATTTCCTGCTTCAAAGCAGTCAGTACAACACTGCGACGGCGTTCGTCTGTGAATAGTTTCGAGGGGAGCACAGGTATTCCATTGTGTTGAACTTGCTTGTTGAACGTATAATGTATGACGGCTAAAACCGTATTGACGAATATGTTGTATATGTGCGGCGTTTACTATCTTGTTACACATTTGTAGTAAAGTAAAGGTCTAAAATATTGCTAATCCTAAGTTGTGTGTGAAAAGAAAGGCGAATAAAGTATAGTTAAGTAACTGGATTATTTTTTTACAAAAACTTTTTGTCTAAGGCATTAAATGATAAATTTTAAAATTCAAATAATTACTATTGAATTGCCACGTTACCATAATATGAAACAGCTCTCAACAAATAATGTCATCGCATAACATTTCGTTAGTTCGTAGTTTCACTTAAACTGTAACCAAACTCAATGTTTAATTTATGTAAACAAATCACCCACGCGTTTCAATATTATCGTTTGATTGAAGTATATTTTAGAATATAATTTAAGTTTCTTATTAGTTTGATGCGCCATAGTCTGCTATCTAAATTGATATTAATTTATTCGGAGTTGGTAACACTTTTGTCAACATAAGTAATGGTGTAACTGTGTAATA
This sequence comes from Euclidia mi, assembly GCA_944739405.2. Lineage (NCBI taxonomy): Eukaryota > Metazoa > Arthropoda > Insecta > Lepidoptera > Erebidae > Euclidia > Euclidia mi. The sequence continues at coordinate 46,511,632 of OX123193.2, forward strand.
ATTTAATTTGTCACCCTAATTCGTTCTGTATTTTATTTCCTCTTTGGCTTTTTTATCGTCTTCGTGACGAGTAAATGGAAGACGATTCATGAAGGGGCCTATTTGACGGCAATGTCGGCAAGAGGAAATTCTACTCTTTAGATATCACATATGAATTACGCGTAATACATACATACATACATAACGTCACGCCTTTTATCCCCGAAAGGATATGCAGAGGTGTATTTCTACACCCACTTTTCGCCAGATATACTTCAGTCCCACGTAATAAGGGGCGAGCCTATTGCCGTACCGGGCACATTTCCAGACTCCGTGCTGCTACTGAGAATTTCGTGACAGAAAAACCCAATAACACTGCCCGACCCAGGAATCGAACCCGGGACCTACCGATCCCACGCGCACATTTATGCCTCGAGACCAACGAGGCAGTCGTATAGGGTTTGATGTCGAGTTTTCCGTCTCTATGCAAAGATGGTATTTGCATCGTGTAATCCCTTAGTCGCCTCTTACGACACCCACGGGAAGATAGGGGGTGGTGACATTTGTATTCTATGCCGTCAACCACACGGCTATAAAAAATAATACATGTTACACGGCGTAATACATGTTAAACCGATATATCCGGTATGATAGTTTGTTAAAAAATATGTTCATCATGTGTGGCCGGAGTTTTAGTTCAGAATATTTGTTACGCCCGCACATTTTAGTTTCTCACAAAACTGTCAAAACTTCATCCAATATTTAATCTGAAAGCTGCCGAACAACAGGAGTTTTTTCGCGTGGAACAGTTTATATTGTTGTAAATATTGTTTTGAAAATACCCTGTCAACTGGTTCATGAAATTTGGGTCGGTATGACGTAGTCGTATGTAGTGACGTCATATAAGGATTCTTGAACGATCGTAGAGTGGACGCTGTGTGGACCGGTGTAGAAATTATTCAAAGAATTCCGGTCGTGTTCGTTTACGTTCTTGCAGTTATAATCAAGTGTCTGGTACATTCCGGTCAACTAGCTTTTCATACCGACTATTCGATTCAACGTTTTCCGTCAAACTGGACAAGCTAACGATTTAGTCTCCTAGCAAAATCAAGATAAGTCGAATAAGTTGCCATTATGCTTGTTTGTATAGCAAAACTCTTACTGAGGTTTTTCTCTGACTCTCTTTTTATTGCCGCCTTTCAAATTGATTTCAGATTTTAGCAGAATATGGCATTTCAGCTCTTACTTTGACAGTCTTGATAAATAATTTCTTTCTCTCTGTCGAAGAAACTTAGGATCAAAAGGAGAAAAAAATACATAGACTTCTAACGGTTACCAATGAAAGATGAATGGCTTAACATAGAAGCAAGTTTATTCACGCGTCAAATAATGTTTTTTCATTGAATTGCTGAGAAGGTCTTAGAACAAGAAATTCAATTTCAGTGTTAAATTTTGCATTATTTATCATTAGACTTCGCCCGCAGTGTCACCCGAGTGCGAGTCGGTTATTGCGACAAATGTCTTATTCTGATGCGCTATAAGCTATAATACTACAGAATTACATTAAACTTTGTTCAGAATCATTTGTCTGAAAAGTACCATCACCCATACATACATCCATCCATGCTAACTTTTGCATTTATATTAAATAGTAAGTAGTAAATAAGATTAACACGCGTGCATAGAGAGATGCGGTATGACGAAGTATTAATCAACAATAAAGGTAGACTTACCCTAAGAGCTACCTGACAAAGCGGCAAGGTCTGAAGAATGAATGCATTCATTCTCTCATGTTTCGAGAGTGTCATGCGAAAGCTTAGACTTAAGTATAAGCTAAAGTCATAGTTTTGAGGGATTTGCATGTGCACAGTATTATCTCTCCTCTAATGAAAATTTTAATAAGCTTTCAGCAAGACTCAAAACAAAAGCAGTGTACCTATATTTAGGATTGGTACATATCTAACGGAAAACGCGTCGAGCATATCATCGGTCGCGTCTATTCCGTCAAATTAGACCTGCCACTTTACGCGTCTAGTCAGTTTCTGCGTTCAGCATCTATAGTGCGGTTGCGTTGTGTGATATTGAATTTTAAAACGCCCAACGCGTCAGTCAAAATATACGTGGTGCGTGGCGCAAAACGACGACCGACAATGCGTATCGCCTAACAGTCGATCCTTTTTTTTTATCTCCGTAGGAACTTGTACTTCAAGGAATATTATAAAAAAGAATGAACGAAAAGCCACCATGCATACATATAAAACAGCAAACCCATCTTCACATTCGCCACCGGTTGAAGGCAGGGGCCTTTATAATTAAATCATTAAACACAATCTGCCAGTTCACCTTGTATTGTTAATTATGTCCACCGTCCGTCGTTTACCGGCCGTTCCGCTTGATCGATCAGCCATGGCACATCCTTTAACACTAATTATCGCTAAGTGTCGATCGAAATCGTATCGCTGCCAATGGAAACACGCTTGTTAATTAGCGCTGTTTTTTACTTAGAACTTGATGAGAAATCGCCTTGTGGTCGAAAGTTTCAGGTCCAGTTCTAGTGGCAAACTTACCTTTAGGGTTAGTTGCTCGAGCTTCTACGTGAATAATGCAAGAATATTTTTATGTTTGTTTTTCGTGTGAGCGTTTGGCCTACTCTGGTGTCGGAGTTTTCAGGTCGCCCGAAGGCCTCTGACATGGCCTAAAGATCCTTATCCGTAGACAAGAACCGGGACCGACAGCTTTAACGTACCCTCAGAAGCACGGTAGCGCTCAGATGTAAATGCCACACACGGTCACCCATCCAAGTGTTGACCTGTGCAACTTAACTTTGCCGAACTGTTACGAACGCCAAGCCAAGTCTCGCCATGAGCACTACTAAAGGAAATTTAGTAGCGCTCATGGCGAGACTTGGCTTGACGAAAAATACTTTCATAAAATCCCCTCGTAGTGCACCCTTACGATCCTCAAGCAACATACCTACATACCAAATTTCAGCTTCCTGCGCCTAATAGTTTTGGCTGTAGCTTGTCTGTCAGTCAGTCAGTAACGCAAGGATTTTATACATAGAGATTATGGAGATTGTGCATGGTTCAATTATGAGATTGTGCATGGTTCAATTATGAGATTGTGCATGGTTCAATTTCACCTAGATAGCTACTCGGTTTGTTTCGCAGGCACTGCAAACTGCGAAGCAAAGGACCTCAATATTTGAACATTTTCAAAAGGAAGATTAGGTAATCAGCATTAAGAAGATAGCAGCATACCTGTAAGAGTCATAAAATTTAGACTCATACGTGGTTCTCTAATAGTGGTAATCTAAGACTGCATCTGGCTTAGAACGACTTGACTCTTATTAGGTAACTTCAAACTATAAATAGGGTATTGAGCCTGCGGTAATACATACATGTTTACCTTCGGGTAGATAACGACGTATGTACAATTTTGTGGTGTACTAAATAAGTAATACTAAGTATATAATAAGTAAATAATGCGACAATTAACCCGCCGGTAAGACGATCCGACCGCAGCCCGCCCCGCAAGCCGACGTGTCGAGTATAACTACCTATCAATTCTGCAACCTCCTAATGGATTGAAACCTCAGTTGATAGCTATAGTTACGTCTGTTTTATGTTGTGGTATAAACTCAAGACTCACTCTCCGGGATTTAAAAAGTAGTTATACCTATTGCGTGTGAGCAGACTGTTGTGACTGTTTTGTGGTGGTTGTGTGACCTTGGATTTGATTGAAAGGAAAAACTATTTGGTTTCGGTTAAAATTTAGACTAACTCCTTCATAATGCACTATGCATGTATTTATTTATTTATTTATTCATTAGGCACAACGACAGATATCAAATCATAACTTAGAAATAGGTACAATATAAGCGAAAGTATACATGTCAATTTGTTATCAGATTAAAGCCGTGCACAACATTTGCAGAATAATTTAACTAAAGACAGGCAAAGAAAGGTGTAGAATTATTGAAATATGCTAGGTCGACAGAACATTTACATAAAAAATTGTTTAAAAAAGAATAATTGTGAGTAATAAATTAAATCATTAAATAATAAGTAGTAAAAATAATAATAATTAAAAAAAAAACTTATATCTAAGGTTAGAATAAAATGAGGTCAATATAACATAATCAGTAGGGCAATCATTAAAATTAAAATCAGTCAACAAATAAAATAAAATACATCTGCTATACTATACATTAGAAACAAATTAAATGTATGTATGTATGTGATATATTGTACAAAACTGCCTTGACCGATAATTTCGCTGTGATCGACGCTCTACAATTTGAGCCGTAAGAGACACGGTGACTTTTTACCGTGATTCTGCTATACGCTTCGTGAAAGCCCCTGTATCGCTGCTACAGTGTGTCAATCGCACTGGCAACGTGCGTCGAAAGTTTCAACGTCATCCTTTTAGAGCGATACAAAATTGTGGACGTGTGATGTGTGGAGGTGCAAGGCAAGCGGCAGTATTCCGATATATTTTTGCACTTGCACTGCTACTCAACTGAAAAGTCCCTGAATAGTCGTCGTATGATCCCTTTAAACTATAATTGCATATAACAATGTGAGCTTTACATGTTGCCATTATTAAGTAAAAAAAGAGATCGAAGTTTTTCTCAGCAAAATACATAAGTCGCAGAACTTCCTTTGTCAAATATATTAAAGAGCACGAGCAGAGTAAACTTAGTAAAAGCGAACTTTACGAGAAAATACTTCAATAATAAAAGAACCAAAAAATAAATAATGATAACTCTTAACGGAGCGAGGCGTCGAAATATTTATCAATATACACGAGAGAGAAGCTAGTAATCGTTACGATTGCCGACAGCTTCAGTTGGTAAATATTAGGATTTACTTCTTGATCTCAAGATTTAGTAGCTCCATGGTTTTCACGGTAAAGTAGGTCAAGGCGTATAGATCGGGTTAGAATTACAGCTCGCTCTGAATGTAGTAGTGTAGGGCAAAACACTGCAAATAGGTACATAATAAACAATTCCTACCGGATTTGCTTGGTATAGTTAAGGTTAGAATTTCAGCTCGGTCTGAATGTATGTGCGAGACGAGGTGTAGAGACCTAATGAAGAATTTCAATCTGATCTGATTGTAGGGAAGGCGTAGTGGTTTAAGCGGCCACCTTGTGGCTAACACTACTTATTTTATTAGACAATTCTTTGTACGATCCACAAATTATTATCTTTACTGACATATGATTTATTCTAATGCGCCTGATTAAAGCATATCATTTAATCACATAGCCTATGCATGCTATCGATAGTACTAAGCTCGGGCCACTATCGAGATTTTTGATAGATTATTCTCAGTAACAAACAGTTTAGAAAGGTGCTCATTAAATACGGCTTTCTTCCCCGTGCGACCTTTAACATAACTGATGAAATGCGCAATATAACTCGGTATTCCTACAGGAATATTATACACCCGTCTGTGTACATAATAATATATGTAAGTTTGGAATACTTCGCTTTTCAGTGTGTGGGTTGAAATTTGAACAACGTTGTGTAACTTGCTTTGGGTATGACATTTTGTCGCTGCCAGTAAGACGTGACCGAGACACTGTCCTTGCATGTAGTACGTGAAACTGTAGTGCAGTTCTGCAGATTAACTATCTACAAGTATGCTAACAAAGTTTGATAGTCGTAATTTTCTTGGCAGGTAAATAGATAAGGTAAAGTGGTGGCCATGCATCGGAAGACGTAGCAAGGGTAGGCAAAGTGAATTGACGATCTGATTTGGGTCGCGAAGAGCAGTCAGATGCGCGTGACTCAAGATTAGTCTGTCTGGAAAGCCTTGCAAAAGTCTATGTATGTTCACCAGAGAACGTCTTTTGACTGAAATTATGATAGTGATGATGATATGAATAGGTTTAAAACAATTGCTGGGAGTTTCAGGAATTAGACGTTTTCCTACCACGCACCAAAATATGGAAGCAATAAATTGATAATTTGAATTACATGTTTCATAATGTGATCTATCAAAACACTGTAATACACTCAATCTATATCGGATCATGAAATTAAGATAGTTATTAAATGTTGATTGAGTCAGTCACAAGCATTTCAATACTAGTAATTAGACAGAGAAGGCTTACCTGTGACCTCAGCGAGGTGCTTAATTGTTTAATGCCAATTTGCGGCGTTCGGAATTTCACGTCTTCATACCCTACACTAGACCTCGCCCACGGCTACGCCCGCGCGGGAAAGCTTTGCTCCCTTAGGGTGAGAATTTCCAAAAATCCTTTCGTAGTGCTCCCCTATACACTCCAAGGCACATACATGCTAAAAATTTAGCTTCTTGCGTCAAGTAGTTTTGATTGAGCGTTGTCTTAGCGGGGAATTTTATATAGATATCGTATACGTATTCTTTTTACATAAACAGTCAATTTAATGTAGCTTAGCGAGCCTACACAATTACGTAATTTAGCGTCAAAGGTTATAAAGTTTAAGTACACATAATTTTAAAACTAAAACGACAAAGCAGTTTTATTGCTTCTTACAAAGTTTTGACAAGCCCTGGATTTGTTTGTACACATTTGGCACACAACTACTTTTGGGCAAACAGCACAAAATTGCACTTTACTCTGACATAATTATGCCACTAGCTCTCTGTGCCACAATAGCTCGACAAAATAAATGGTATCCGAATACCTTCCGGCGCAGTATGATGAATTACACCTAAGTTTTCGAGATCAGCACAGCAATATTTCAAATTCTATCCGTGCAGGTATGTAAATGTGAAAATAGCCTTTCCGTTTTTGTACCAAACTGGAAGGCAAAAACTAAAAATACATTAAATTATTGCTTTGCTGGATTCCTCTTTTCATATGGTCATAAAACATTCGCAATATACGTAAGGCAAGTGAAATCATAAATAAAATTCACGCAGACTTAAAATACTGTTAGAGTTTCAGTTTCTTAGTAATACATTGTATAGTTTCGTAGTAAATTAATACAAATAAGGCGATGTGCCCACCTGAGTGTAATGTTTGCTGGCATATTTATGCTCTCGTAACTTTTCGTATCAACAGTGGGAACCACAATCGCTCGCAGTTGGTACAGTATCGCGCGTTGCGCCGTATCGTAGCACATAAAAGCTGTAGATTGTTCGTTTGTAAAACTGCGGGTGCAAAGTTTTGTTTCTGAATGAATGTTTATATCATGTAAAATGATCGGAATTGGTATTTCGTGTCGGGACCTATGGTTCCGCACATGAAGTTTAACATTCTGTAAACACACGTACTTTTTCCCGAGAACAGTGCATAGGCAGGGTAGGACATTCTTTGCGTTTAAATCGTTTTTAGATAGATTAACTCAAAATGGATGTATTTTATTTATGTTACTCATGTTCAAGTAAGGTATGGTCACTAACATTAAAACTTACCGAATAATCAATATCATTGTGGATGCCTGAATAGCACGAATAAATATTATTAAACGCACGTTAGAGCTAAAGGTGTCTCAGTAAGAGTACACTTTTTCATTTTAAAGACAAGTAGTTTAAGCCCGAGTTATGATATTTTTATTGTATTGTAAAGAAGACACCTTCCGATTAGGTATGGAATAAAATATCCGGCAAATGACGCCCACAGCACCGATGACAGGCCATTACTCTTTTCATTAAATTTTCCATTACTTTTGCACAGAGGCTGTATCTCACCGATGACGCGTTGGATTTCCGATTTGAACTCAGGAATTGTTTCGGGTTTATTCGCATAAACCCAAGATTTCACAAAACCCAAAAGAATAATGTGTTCTGGAAATCGTTGCTGCAATAACTCAATTGTTTCATGCGCGGTTTGGCAGGTTGCGCCAGCCTGCTGAAACCACATGCTGTCCAGATTCATGCCTTCCAGTTGAGGCCACAAGAAGTTCGTTATCATATTCCTGTAACGAATGCCGGTCACAGTCACTGCAATTTCAGCCTCATTTTCAAAAAAGTAAGATCCAATCACGCCGCCTCCTGACCAAAATCCGCACCAGACAGTTACTCGTTGTGGGTGGTGATTTTTTGAGGATTTTCTGCGTCCCAAATTTGACAATTTTGTGTATTCACAAAGCTATTCATATGGAAATGCGCTTCTTCGGAGAAAATGACTTTTTTTCGAAAAATTGGCATCGACTTCACTTTGCACCATTACCCATTGAACGAATTGCCGGCGCTTTCCGTAGTCTGCTGGTTTGAGCTCCTGAGTTAACTGAATCTTGAACGCATGAAGGTGGAGGTCTTTATTCAAAATTCTCGGCTTAGTGCTTCGTGAAATTTTAAGTTTTTGAGAACGATGTCGAATAGATGTTTTTGGGTTTTCAGCGACACTCTTGTTTACAGCACCAATGTTTTCAAGATACCAGCAGGTACGTTGACGCAAACGATTCTTACTATCCATAACTGACCCAGTTTCTTCAAATTTTTTGACCACTCTTCGAATGGTTGATACATTAGGTGCACATTCTCGGCTGAAAATTTGGCGAAGTTTACGAGCGGTTTCAGCGTAACTTTTCCCATTTTTGTAATAAGTTTTCACCATTATAACACGTTGTTCTTTGGAAAAGCGCTCTAGTTTTAATAATTGGAATAAACAGAGGTGACAGCTGTCAAATTCCACAAATAGGGTATTTGACTAAAAAAATCGAATTAGTCCGTCAGATAGATTTCCAAAAAATATTGGACACGTATATTTTCTTTAGTCGCGTAAACAAAAAATTAAGACGACAAACTTCGCTGAAAACTCGTGTGACGTCACATGCCAGTACACTTTTTACTGGCAAGTGACGTTACAAGCCCCCACTCTTATACGTTTCTCCATCTTTGATGCGTTTTATCTTCGTAATTTTTTACTGATTCGATAAAACATAAAATACGTATCAAATATTTTTCGATAATCTAACTGACGGACTAATTCGATTTTTTTAGTCAAATACCCTATTGCCACATGCATGAAAAAAATCCAATTTAATAATTCGATTTTTTTAGTCAAATACCCTATTGCCACATGCATGAAAAAAAATCCAATTTAAAAAAGTGCACTTTTACTGGGACACCCGTTACTTACAATAATTTAGTCATTTATTCACACCAATAATTAATTGGTTGATGACTTCAATAAATCATGAACAGGTTTTAAAAATGCACCAGTAACACACAGAAAAGTAAAAGGACTAGTAATATATTTTATCCATAAATAATTAAATTAAATAGTGTTTAATGGCAGTTTATAATATTTATTTACTTTACTATTTAATTTATAAATAAGCTTACTATAAATAAATATTGGATCAAGTCCAAAATCTTTATTTCATTTCGCGTTGGAGTATTAACACCTTGAATAACAGAATTATAACTAAAAGATTTCACATTTTTAACCCTTTACCAGGCCTCGGACAAATACTGTCGTAATAGTGATTTTTTTATAGATTTACATACATACATACATACATAGACTCACGCCTGTTTCCCCGAAGGGGTAGGCAGAGGCATATTAAACGCCCACTTTTCGCCAGTGTTTTGATCCCACGTAATAGGTGGCGAGCCTATTGCCGCTTATGGGGACATTTTGTTTGCCAGAGTCTCGTCCGTTGATCGGCAGGTGCACCACTTGCAGGTGAGGTTGGCTTGGGACCCTAAGTTCTTGGTGGGAACCGTATGCACTAGATTTATATAGATTTATATGAGTAAAAACGTTTAGTATGGGATTTTATCAATTATATTTAGAAAATTAGCTGAAACCTGAAAAAAAGACACGTGGGAATACATAATCCCATTGCCTCTCTAGACGTTGACTTATATGAAGTAGGTAAATGCTGACTGACAAATCAATGATGACAAAAATTTACCACTACCCACAATTTATATTTCGATAAAACAATACGTAATTTCTTCTTAACTTGTAATCTATATGACAGTGAGTATACCAAAAAGAAAACCCGCAGAAAAAGTTACTACAAAATAAAGATTTTAATTCATCATGCAATGGACATATTACTCCCACAATAAAAGGTCTTCTGAGAGTTTACATTTCTGTCACGCATTATAGATACGAATCCTTAAATGGTTAGTAGAGGTCAGCGTACATTAAGCTAGTTTATCAGTTTACTAACGAATTCAAAGGGCGGACGCACACACATAAATGTTTTATAGACATAGTTTCGGTAAATTGTGTCTCAGCTTTTGTCCTTACCTAATTAGTTAATTAGGTGCACAGAGCGATTTGCTATGAATCATTGATGCGAGCGGTGCCTTATCAAACTGACGAAGTATTAATGATGTACATATGTACATTGGACTATATGTTGCCGTTATAATTATAAGCTTGCTTTGGACGTCATGAAGGCTTTTATAGCATAGCCTTATCGATTCGAGGTCTTTCGAGGTCCGGAAAATTTGACTCTGTTTTTTCTTTTTTAATGACTTTTCACGCCTGTAATCCCGAAGGGGTGGGCAGATGTGTCAACTATATTTTGCCATGTTAAGCATTTTTAGGTCCCACATAGTAGCGGGAGAGCCTATTGTCGTCATCGGGCACCTTGACTGAGAATTTCACAAAACTCAGTAACACTTTTGTCAACGGAAATAAGACAATAATAACGATTTTCTTTTTACCAACATTAGGGAAACTTAGTTGTAATTTAATCTTCAGTCTCAAGATTTGGATTGGATAATACTGTGTATTTCGTATTAGGTAAGCCTTCTGCCGCTTATTCTGTCTGGGGTGGCCCGTTGGCTATTCTCTAACGATACGACGAGACAGGGGACTTAACAGGTTGTGCGTAGCACTAAATACGTTAGTTTTCGCGTGACAATAGGCAAAAGCTATCGTGCCGGGTACCTGGTACTAAGAGTTTGAATACTGACTGCCACTAGAACACTGACTAGAGTTGTGTCCTTTGGTTGAATGTTTGTTGGGCTGTCGCGATACAACTTATAAGCCTAGTTCAGACGTCCTCTTTGAATCGTCCCCTTCCAATTTTAATGTACGTTGCCATTGTCTAGAACCCATAATACAAGCTCTGCTTAGTTTAAGATTAGATGGTGTTGTGTGAATGCGGTAGAATAGTAGCATAAATGTGTGGATTTACCATTATAAGCCGAATGTTGATAAAAGAGCTCAAATTTCTGCATGTTACGGTTCCACATAATTCTCTTAATGTTTACTGTCATACTTCGCGCTCCTAAAACATGATCACATAATTTAATTAATTAAGTCATCCCAGCTTAGAGACATCCACTGCAGGACAGAGGCCTCCCCCAAGGATCAAAAATATATTATACTAGTGGACACCAGCAGCTACGCCTGCAATTTTTTTAAATTGACCCTTTTTGGCCGATCTCGTGAGAATTTCGGGAAATCCCTTCTTAGTGCACCCCTACGGCCCCCAAGGAACATACATGCCAAATTTCAGCTTCTTGCGCCCAATAGTTTCGGCTGTAAAGTGTCTGTCAGTCAGTAAGTAACGCAAGGATTTTATATATTAAGATTATGAGGTAACACGAAAAAAGTTGATTCTTACTCGTAATATATATACATAGTTTAAGGGTGGGTGCATAGGGTTCCCACCAAGAACTTAGGGTCCCAAGCTAACCTCACCTGCAAGTGGTGCACCTGCTGATCAACGGACGAGGCTCTGGCAAACAAAATGTCCCAATAAGCGGCAATAGGCTCGCCACCTATTACGTGGGATCAAAACACTGGCGAAAATTGGGCGTTTAATATGCCTCTGCCTACCCCTTCGGGGAAACAGGCGTGAGTCTATGTATGTATGTAGTTTAAGGGTTGATTGATATACTTATTTTAAGAACATTCCATTCGAAATTGCTGATTTGAAACCCAGCCTATTTATACGCCATACACTGTAATTTATTTACGGTTTAGCTTCACGTATAACAATGATATATTGGATCCAGTTCTGCATGTTGATTCTAGGATGAACGGAACATGTGGAATATATAAGCTGGTTACCTTTACCCGCGAGATGCCGCGAATGGAAAGAACATTGAAAATAACGCCTGTGTATACTACGGCTTAGCGGCTTCACACGTCCTTTGACATAACGTTGTGGTTGCTCTAAAAAACCGGCAAGTCGGCAATGAAAAGCAAAAAAATAACAAGAGTAACTATTTTGATAATATATCGTTTATCTATCTATTACTATAATAAAACTGTAGAGGTGAAAAAGTCTGTACATTAAAGATATTTTGACGAAAATTTGCTAAAAAATATAGGACAATGCTAAAAAGCAATACTTGATATTTTTTTGAATTTATGTCTGTCTGTCTTTCCCTATATTGCTAAAGATCTCTAAAATGGCGCAATTGATTTCAATAAAACTTACACTCATGTACAAAGGATACTCAAACCTATAAAATAGTATATGTTACATCACAATCGGTTGAGTGGTTTTCGGTGTACAGCTTGACCTCTCCTTTGTACGTAGTCCCGAACAAAACAGGGATCATCCAAAACTGGTAATATATGTGGTGCCATCTATGATCATTATAAGCTTGTTAGTAAAAGTATAGTTAGTCTAAATAGGTACCTTCAAATTTACCGACCGATAAATGTCACTATTTTCAAATAATTTTCCAGCAAAATAAATGCAAAAAAGACAATAATTATTAGGTGTCGGGTATCTTTCTGTTATTAAAAAAATAATAGAGTATAATGTTCGGCACTATCATAACAAAAAGTCTTTGTGTCATAATTTATTACAATGTCCACATAATTTAAACGGTCAATCTCATTTATTTCAAATTATCTATATATTTAAAAGAAAGTCGTGTTAGTTACACTATTTATAACTCAAGAGTGCCTGAACCGATTTGGCTGAAAATTTGTGGGGAGGTAGCTCAGAACCAGGAAAAACACATAGGATACAATTAGTCGCAAAAAATAATCTGGGAGGGATTTTAGAGAGGGTCGAAGTTTGTAGGAATAAACCTAATACCTATTGACAGTAAGAACGCATGCGCTGTAATAATTGAGTGCTGCGCGCGCATGTGCTATCGTATATCTGTCAGTACTGTCACATTATACATTGTCATATTATGGTGCACTGTCATTACTTCGTTCGCATAAACTAATAATTATTGTAACAGCATTGGCTAATCCGTAGGGATTAGCCAATGCTGTTACAATAATTATGTACATGTTATGAGGAATAAACGCGAAAATATGTATGTATGTATGTACCGATTTCACGCTAAACCGGCTGAACCAATATTCTCTACTCATAAATGCGAAAGTGTGTATAGAGATATATGGGATCATGGGTTTGACATTTAACAGTATGCAAAGTGATGTTGTTGAGCACCTTTTGGTAGATAATGTCATGAATACTGACCAAGTTACTTCGTACCCTATAGAGTTTTTGAACTCCTTACAATTATCAGGAGTACCTTTAGACTGAACGTTGTTGTTCCAGTTCTGTTAATGCCGCATCTTAATGCACCAAAGCTTTGTAATGGCAAACGGCTATAAGTAACACCTAGGACAAAACATTATAAAAGCTATTCGCTATTGCGAGTCAGACTCGCATGAAGGGTTCCGTAGTGGAGGTATCCACTTACCATAGCCATTAGGTATCTTCGACTAACTTTTAATAGTATTTGTATAAACGACAAAGCTATCTTTTAAACACTTATTTTCATGTATATATATATATATATATATATATATATATATATATATATATATATATATATATATATCGGAATGGTCATCAGTACAGGACGTCAATTGACTACGAAACGGAAGTGCTAAGTACCTAGAAACTGTCATTCGTTTCGTGGTTAGTAATACAAAATAGTTATATTCAGTTTTTTTTTTTTTCATTTGTCATAGTATCACAAACGTTGTCCATCGTCTTGAACGCGCAACGTCTGTCGCTGTATCGCTAATGATTAGGTGAGGATAAGCTTCGTATTTAGACTATCCATGACAAAATTATAAAGGCTATAAAGACTGGTTGGATACTTGGTAGTAAACTTAACATCTAGAGTATCAGCCTTGTAAGATTTTCTTATAGTCTGCTAGGTGATAAGGAAAACCAAAGCAACATGTTGAACAAACCTAGTTTAAGATTACTTTGTTAAACGCTTGAAATAATTATCCGTGTGGTGTTGTGTAATCGGATGGAGGTTGCATAGCGTGATGTTGAAGACCCGATGGATGTCAGAGTATAAGCAATGCAATATTTTAATGAGTTTCCAATTATTTTAACGAGTATGCGTGTTGTTCAACATGTCAGCTTCGAGAGAAAGAGTTAGTTGTGATTTTCATTAAAACCTGTAATGATTTTGATCAGAGTACCTTTATTCCCACTGACTTGGGTCAGGAAAAGCCGAACGACTGGATTGAGTGCTGTGCCATAATGTTCTTTTATTCCTAGAGGGAAGTGCATTGAGGTGTGGTTTTTAATCGCAATCATGGATACCCAGCAGGGTAAATGAGAGCTACTTGAGTAGCAACTCAAGTAGCTCTCATTTGATTTTTGATCGCTAAAATCATCTACCTCTGGTTTCTGTGTCGCATGACAAGAGCGTGTTGCGAGAATCTGAAAGTACTCATAGACTGCCGATTGGTTATTTCAGAACTGTAGTCGTTTCCTCTATGTAGCCAAAGAAAATCAGTTTGTCCGAAAGTAGCTTATCAGTTCTCGCCATGTTCGTATTTGGTTATAGTTTTTGTCAGTGGTCAAATCCAGTTTTGACATAGCTCATTGAGAGTATGGACGGGAGTTACATTTTGTGCAGTTGTGAAGTTGTAAACGAATTTGATAATCGCTTAAAATTTACGAAGTGCGGACGTTGAATTAGTCTGAAAGAACGGATACTCTATTTAGTGGGTATACAATGAGACGAATCTTTGAAATACTAATGGTAGGTTTATTTCCTTTTTGGGTAATCCTGGTGGCTAGCGCGGCCTGATGGCCGGCGCGGCCTGGTAGCTGGCGCGGCATGGTGGCCGACGCGGCATAGTGGCTGGCGCGATCTGGCGGCCAGCGCAGCCTGGCGGCCGGCGCGGCCTGGTGGCGAGTGTGGCTTGGTGGCCAGCATAGCCCGTGTGTAGCGCGTGGCCCGTGTGTGGCGTGCGGCCCGTATGCGGCGCGCGGCCCGTGTGTGGCGCGGGGCCTGCGTGAAGCCTGAATGTGGCTTTGAGGAGCTTGGTAACTGGTATAGCTAAAGCCTATCTGGCCGAAACTGGCAATGAAAGTGAATGTAGTTTATCAAAGGTTAGAATATGTTGAGTCCAAAGACCTAAGCTTAAATGTTTTGGTTAACTTGGTTTGAAAAATCTTAAAGTGTAAAGGCCCATTTTAGGTCACAGAAGTTCTTTACGATGATCTTTATAATCGCAAAGCCCTTAATTCTAAGCGTTACTGTAAGTAAGCACTCGACAGATTGCGAAAAATGCCCGAAGGTCAAAGTACAACTGACGAAATTGAGGTAGAACAAAGTAGTTCTGATATTGAAGAAAGTGTTTAAGGTTACATGATGGTCGGATCGGACCGTACCAGAGGCTGACGTGTAGCCGTAGCTCGGAAGAAATCGGCGTCTACTAACTTAGTAGTCCGTGAGTAGGCGGTATTGCAGTCAGCTCTGGTGGAGTTCGGGTTTCAGTGGCGTTCCCATGTGGGGTTCGCAGAAAGCAGAGTAACTGGAGGTTACTGGGCTATAAGAGAGAGCTTAAATGTTATGGTTTACTTGGTTTGAAATAATATCTTGAGAGATACAGCGATAGAGAAATGTCAGTTTTACTTGGAGTTTCCTGATTATTGATTTTGATACTGAAACTTTGTGCCAGAGGATCAGAGCATAACTGACGATCTTAAAGAGAGAAAATTGTGAACCTTAATACTGACGAGACAGTAGAAAACTGGGCTTACATGTTGATTGGTTGTGTGATTTAATGTCCGAGGTTGGTTTGTAGCCGTAATAGCCGTAAATCAGTACAAATCGGATTCAATACAACTGTGAAGGCAGTTGTCCGTGAGTACACGGTAGGTACGCAGACGAAGAGGCGACTACAGTCAAAGACGGGGGTGACGGTTGACGTTTAACGGAGCGACACAACAAGGATCACTTCTCTTGGAGACTCCAGGCGAGCAACACGTACCTAGAAACTGTCACTCGTTTCGTGTTCAGTAATACAAAATAGTTATAGTCAGTTTTATTAAATTTGATTTGGTGTGAACTTATAACAAACTGTGATGTGAAGTGTTGATACCGGCCAAGAATCCAGCAATCCGCCGTCATATATATGTATTTATATATGTATTTATTTATATGTATATATTGATATTTAATGTATTTAAATTATAAGTATATATGTTGAGTATCCTCTTTAATTTTACTCTTTACTCTTATGTGTTATACACACCTACCATGATCATCTCTGCATCACCCAAAGGTTGACTGGGAGAAAATGCATATAGGCATTAAGTCCGCCTTGTGCAATGTATTTTGCAGGAAGTTTTAGAATAAATAAATAAATAAATATATTTGCGGTTTTAAGACGTGCTTTATTTCAAAAACTGCTGACTACATATCGTTCAAAGCAATTTTCGTTGGAAGTTTTTATGACGATCTACAGCATATATTTTCTTTAGATTTGTCACTCTCTTACTTTAAAAGTTAGAGGGACACACACACCCATTTTACCGCTTTGGAACCGTATATCTTTTAAAGGATTGACTTTGAGAAACAACGGTTTTAGGAACCTCAAAATAAATTTTTAATGACCCATTTTCCACATCAGTTCCATGTATGAAGAGCCCCCCTTAATATTCAATATTTTTTTTATTTTCTATAACGTCGTAAAGCGGTTCACAGAATACATCTACCTACCAATTTTAAAATGTGTGAACTGAATAGTTTTGGCATAAAGTGGCTGTGACATACGGATAGACGATATAAGGGGAATCCTTGTGGTGGTGGTGGCTGGTGTTTAGCCATTTTTAACTACGGAACTCTAAAAATACTGTTTACAGAAATGTTTTAAATAGTTACTTCTTGCGGTTATATTTCTTATTAGTCAATCTTATTAGAACCGAATTAAAATGAAAATTACTATCGAACGATCAAGGAGTTTTGTGTTACCCCGAATTTAACGTGAGCGAAGCCGCGGGCAAAAGCTAGTTTCAATATAAATTTCGTCTCTATTTATTTTCACTTAAAAGTAGATTTCTGACTTTCATACATATTTATGAGAAAATATATTTTATGTAAAAGAAAAATGTATTTTATGCCGGTCACATTTTTCAATGTTTGTTCTATTAATAGTTTTTTAGAGTCAACATTCAAGGGATTTTTAAATACATTATTTGAAGTTTAGCACGCATTTCTAACGGTTATTCGCTATGTCCCTGTGGGATCCTTCTCATTTCATATGCATTTTAATTCCTCATTTTCTTTTCCAGCGTGATTACAAAATCTGAATTTATATTTTCCTTAGTAAATGGGATGTTAGGTAGTTCCTAAGACAAGTACTGACAAATAAACAAGCCCACAAATACTTCAGCTTAACTACATTAGTATAGATACTCATCAAATAACTACAGCTATCTACATAGAGACATAAATCATTTATGAACTGAACAGAAATATAGCGTGCTTTAAATAGCAGTTTAGGTCAATTGATCATCAGACGTGTATATTATTATAACGTTAAAATAATACGTTCTACAGCTTAACTGATTTTTCACCATAATAAAACACAGTCATAAACAGACTTTCGCATTCGGAATATAATAGTGTAGATATTGTGACTACATCATCAGCGTGGGAGTAAGGAGGTATTCAAGTAAAGAGGCGCGTTCCATAACAGCTCTTATATCATATGTAGGTCACATTTTGCGATAAGACCGCCCTTGTACCTAGTTGCTTATAATTTGATCACTGTATTCTTGTATATTTTTGTTTTTCTGGTGTACAATAAAGAGTTTTCAATCAATTTCAATCAATAGATTTATTGGGACATTTAGATCTAATGTGCCAAAACAATTTGTATCGTACACATCGCCTGTTTCTAAGACAATTATTGTAGCTATGTTGTTGTAAATATTTTGACGGGAATGTGTGACATTTTGCAGTACCTACATATTAAACTGGATGGAAAGAGACTCGGAGACGAGCAGTCACCAGATTATAACTCTTTCATCATATCGCTGGGTTCTATTATTCGTGTATTTGCCATTATTAGTAAGTTAAACCGATTTTAAAAGCGACTCGAAATATGATATAATTCATAACCGTACCTTTACTGCGAGCATGAATCTGTTGTCGTGCTTGTATCATGCGTTATTCACCATTTGAATCGATAAGAAACTATTTGGCCACGAAAACATTTAAAGTCTTTAGTCACAGTTGTCATGTAGATGTACGACAGACGATACGGCGACTCAGTCATCCTCAATATACCTGACACTGAGATAAGCCATATAGTGTGGGTGAGTATGTAGTTACTCTACACAAATGCAAATATTCTGTCAAACCGAAAAGCTGAATCGTACCCTAAAATGTCTTGGATTAGATTCAAATGGGATACAGTAAGGAATATAATAATGACGAATAATCTCTTACCTCACTTTAAACTTTCACTTGATGGATTAAAATCCTACTCCATATGACGTAAAAGTATGTTTGGCTACACAGTACCATATTGACTACAAAGTTTATGTTATAAAGAAGTTCGTGTGTGCCCAGTGAACGTTACACACATTCAAAGTGTACATTCCCTGATTGATTAAAATAAAATCTTCTTTGTGAGCCTCTTCGACCTTGAAGGTTTGACGTCAGCCTTAAGAAACTATGTTTGACGAAGGTAATACCAATAAAATGACATATTTGTAGTAATCATTTAGAAAACCAACTTATTAGCTTCGTAGAAATAATAGATGTATTATTATCGTTGAAACGTAATTCTGTTCATTTCTACCGATGACAAGGAAACGATAAGTACTGAAACACAGATGCCAAGATGAGATATGAAAGGATTAAGGAAATGATGAGTGATAATTTATTGTAGTGCTCAGTGCACTACAATAAATTATCACTCATCATTTCCTCACAGTCACAAAAATAAAATAACGATTTTATGTTAAAATAATCACACTATAATGACCATTCTACTTATATAAGTACCTAATATAATTTAGTTTTGGGTATAAACTATCTTTTTTTTTATAAAATCTGTAAACTAATAAATCAGCTTTCTGAATCCGAACACTTAACAATTATTTTAACATCTATTATCTATACATCCCAAGCCACCTATAATAAAGTGTAGCACATTTTTGCTTCGAATTTGAGTAATTATTTATTTTTCTTATATTCGGATCACATGGATGTATCAAAGGCAACTGGTAGAAACAGCAGTGCAATTTTATTGTATACTAAGCCAATTAGTTTAACAGCACCCTTCAGTTACAGGCCTATCAATTAACACTTTCACTGAATGCCTAGGTAATTAAAATTTGCCATGAAAGTTCGAAAAGACAAATACTGCTCAGTTTTATAAACAAACTAGACGTCGCCAGCGGCTTCGCCCGCGTCAATAATACATATAAATCTTCCCCTTAAATCATTCTATCTATTAAAAAAAAACCGCATTAAATCCGTTGCGTAGTTATTAAGATTTAAGCATACATAAGGACACACAGAGAGAAGACACACTTTGTTTTATACTATGTAATGATGTGCCTGTGTATTAAAATGTGATAAGGAATGAATTATATTCTACCAGTTAGTACGCATCGCTTCTTGCCTACGCTTGGGAGCTGTTTGCAATTCGCCGCATCGCTGTCACTGCGGTGAAGCCGTTGACACCTTGTCTTGGCCACCATGGCCTATCGTGCAGCAGGAGTGCTGGGCGTATTTCCCGACATACGCACATTAACGACATACTCCGTTGAGCTCTTGTCACCACTGGAGTACCAGCTCATCTTGAACCGAATGGTTTGGTACGCGACGATGGGAAGAGACCAGACGGTATGTCCTTATTACCTTGAAAGTTGGGCAGGCCTCTGGTATGGGACACGACATGCGTCGATACCCTTGCGCCATCACATCTTCCAAGCACAGCTGGATCGGCTGGCGCTGCTGCTGCATCAGCGGAGACCCTCAAACGGCGCAAATACGGAAACCTATCTGGTAATTTAGTTTTTGAGCCGTTTGGGGTCGAAACGCTGGCGCCATGGTGGCCTAGTGCACGCGCTCTATTCAAAGAAATCGCCAAAAAGCTGATCGACACTTCCCGTGACCAGAGGGCTGGTTTATATTATGCAGAGAGAATAAGCATTGCCATACAACGTGGCAATGCTGCCAGCCTTCTGGGCACGCTACCAGCCGGCAGCGTTGCGGAGGAATTTTTTGACGCGGCGTAGCGTGGTTTGGGTTTTTTGTTTTTCCTCTTCTATTTTGTTATTATTATTTATTTAGTTTTATTGGTTTAGTTTAGGATAATTACGTCACATAAATAGTTTTATTCTGTTGTATATAATATGTTATTTGTTACACTATAATGTATGCTTAAATAAATCGTTAGTAAAGTGTTTCTGTGTATTTATCATCATCATCGGCCTGCCATAGTGCACTGCTGGATGGCCTCAGCAATGGCACGCCACTGAGCCCAATTTTCGGTACTTCGTGTCCAGCCGCTGCGACTCATTGTGCGTATATCGTCACTCCATCCAAGCGCAGGGCGTGCTACACTACCTGAACATTGTGTTCAACTAATCACTTCATTGACGTTCAGCCGTGTGGTTAAATAGCAATGTTCTATGAAACGATCAGCTGTTCTAAACGGCTAGCAGTGCAATTAAACGTTTACTTAAACCAGTTGCCTACGACATATATCTATCTATAAGCAATACTAGGGCACAACATTATATAAACGTACTGAGACGTACCTATAAGCAATACTAGGGCACAAAATTATATAAACGTACTAAGACGTAAAATAGTTATTTCAGTTAAACCCTGGATATTACATATCCATTAAGAGGCAGTCGAGCGGTATATATCCGTATTCCATACGAAACTTATTCTCTTACTGGGTTATACAGTGGTATAACAATTAGACGCATAATCGTAAAACGTTACAACGTAGATCCGCATAATCATAACCACGCAAATTTAGTTTAAAACTAAATTGAATTTGGATAATATGCTAGAAGTCTCGTAGTAGAATTAGACTCACTATCTTGGCGCGAACAATTTTGTATTGTGGATGGTAGATCGATAAAATATGCGACTCACTGACTGAAATAATAGTTTAAACTGGTTTATTTAATAAACTTCGGCGGCTCGGCTAATTGTTGGAAAATTTTAAATCCAATGTTAGTTTTGCTACTATTTTATTAAATACAAATTGAAAGTTAATAGTCTCAGTTATAGTCATATTTTATAAAGTTATTTTGGTATTGAAGCTGTACCTAACTGAAACTCCGCTTTTTTTAAATAAATATGCGTATGTACAGTCAACTACAAAAGGCCCTACACAGCTCAATATCTTTGCTGAGAGTTGTTAAAAGTAAAACATTCTTAATTTAAAAATTATAATTTAGATAAGTTTTCTTAGACTACTAAGAAGTCTAAAACATAATTATGAACAATCAGAATAAGTTGGAACGATATAACCATTCAAAATAGCTCACTCTACTTTTCGTTCGTTAATTTTTCGCAAATGACCGAATGATACCATTTTATGGCTCACTTGCTTGACCAAAGTAAAAGTTTATTTAACTTCTACGCATAATATTATTTAGATATAACGTGTTTGAAAAATCTATGAATAAAGTGAACCATAATTCAAATGAAATTTGGCAAACATTTTAATGAGATTAGGAGGCCGTTATATTCTGATACACCCTTCTCATAAAGGAGAGCTGACATGAATAACTTTACTGTAACTAATAAGTCTGAGGACACCAACATAATGTTTTGAGCTGTGTTAAATAAAATTAATAAGGTAAAATATAAAAGAGGGAAATTAAATATTTATCATCGCTATACGAAATGGAGGTTTTTATGCTAATATTTGAGACAATTTTGCTTTCCAATGGCAACCTATTGTTTTATTTATTTATTTATAGACTCACGCCTGTATCCCCGAAGGGGTATGCAGAGGTGTAATATTACACCCACATTTCGCCATGAATTTTTAGGTCCCACGTAATAGGGGCGAGCCTATTGCCGTACCGGGCACATTACCAGACTCCGTGATGCTTCTGAGAATTTCTTAACGGAAAAACCCAATAACACTTTGCCCGACCCGGGAATCGATCCCGAGACCTCCCATTCCCACGCGCACATGATGTTACCAATGGCGATAATTGAAATAACGCCATCTATCGCTGAATGAGAGAACTGGAAGAGATTGGATGTATCGGTGGTTTAAAGGTATTTCATCTACTCAATACTAGATGGCGTTGCTGTATCGACTGTTCTCGACTGTTACCAGAATATCTCAGAAACGTCTAGAATGAACTATTTTGTTATCCGGCCGGTATACATACCGCGCGGACGAGCGATTTCACACAGTCTGTTACCGTTGAATAATCACAGCGATCACGAAGCGAAGGAGTGCGAAACTGAAGTGAGTCGGAAGGGTATAGTGGTGTGAATAGTGTGTTTTATTATTAATAATAATATTAATTAAGTGTGTAATCTAGTGTTTTTTTGTGTGTTAAATAAAGTGCAGTTTTAGTGGCATAGTGCATTTAATTTACTGCCGAACCCCAGCTCGTAACACTATTAAGACTAAAATTAATTCATCTTATTTATGTATTATGAGCAATATCTAATTTAAGTTTACACCGATAAAATAATTATACCTTTAATAGACCTAGACAGCATTACGAAAATAGTCAATATTAAAATCATAACTCAAAGCTATGTGAATTTTAGATATTTGACATAGCATAAATATAAAAAAGCCGACAAACAATTTGAAACAGAAAAAAACAATCAGCTCACCGAAATGTGAATAATACATAAAACTATTTTGTGATGAAAGAAACTAAACATTATGAACAAACGTACCTCATTTGTGAATTAATTTTACACAATTTTTGTAATAAACAACTTCCGTTGTTTTGTTACATACATATTGTAGTACCTAACGCTAAGCATTATTTAGTTTGTCACTAATTGAGGTAGATCACTGTGAAAGGTCTAAATGCTGTAAGTTTCCCGACACGCGACGAGTTCAGTTGGAGATAAATTTTTAACGACCTTAGAATTTTAATATTGTTTCATAACGCTAAAGTTGTTGACCTTGACCTTCAAGGTTGTTATGTATGATGACCTGTCATATTTGAGGTTAAGAACTTTAGCTTTATTCCGTGTCTGTGAAAAACATCTTACGCATAGTGCTGAAACGCCGATCACATGAAAACGACGAGTTACGATCTTCCGTAAGGAATTTATGACTTTGATCTTTCATTGTATAGTCTCTTGCAGTACACTGCTGGATGTCGGCCTCTCTTAAGAGTCACAATATTATTGTAGTTCAATGGATGTATTGGCCCTTCTATTCTACGCTGGCTAGACTCTTAGGGTTGGTAAAGGGTTTGATGTAGAGTTTTCTGTTACATCACAAAGATATTATTGGTTTCGTGAGTTTTTAATGATCGCTCTTACGACACTTACGGAATGAAATGTAGAAAGTGACACATTGTATTCTTAATCCTGCACTACACTGACAATAAATAGCTCTTATTGATAATACAACTTGTCCTGAGGCAGCTTTTAAAATGCCTATATTCACACCGCTAAATTGAAACAGCTCTTTATAGTCCCAGCCAATATAGGCGATACAGGGTCGACCCTACGTTAATATATTTTTATAGAAATAGAATTAACCTACATATTGTGGTTTATCACTCTTTAAAACGTCACTGTCACGGACATGATGATATTATGCGGATGGTCTTTTATGTCGTAATATTTATTATGCTGGTATTTTATCTTTCGGCTTTCATCTTCTGGCTATCTTTATATCGCGTAGACTATATAATTCATGGATTAAAAACCTAACTTAATCATCTCTAAAGATAGCACTCAGTACATGATATGCGTAACTTGTGTGTTAAGTGCGGGAATCACACCCAAAACATTCGTTGTTAATAAAATATGTTACGAATGGAGATATTTGAAAATAACGCCATCTATCGGTGAATGAGAGAACTAGAAGAGAACTGATATATTAGTGTTTCATCTATCCTCGAATAGATGGCGTTGCTGTTGATTACCAGGGCCCCAATTTCGCTAAATAAATATATTCTCGATATCATGTCAGTGTCATACTTACGTCACAAAAAGCGTATTCTTCTAAATTATAT
Source organism: Euclidia mi (assembly GCA_944739405.2). Taxonomy (NCBI): domain Eukaryota; kingdom Metazoa; phylum Arthropoda; class Insecta; order Lepidoptera; family Erebidae; genus Euclidia; species Euclidia mi. The sequence goes on from OX123193.2 coordinate 46,535,978, forward strand.
GATATTTGAATGAAATTGTAACGAGATCGTATGTGTCAACGACGAACTGTTTATTTTAAATTACTCGATAATGACATTAGGTTATCAGAATACCGCTTTTAAATCCATTCAAAATATAATATCAATGTCATATAAAAATAGCAGAATGGCCCACAGAACAATGCCACAACGCTAGAATGTTTCGACTGTTGCGAGAATGTTCGGGAATACGCAAGAATGAACTAGTTTGTTATCTGGCCGGTATAAATACCGCGTGAACGCGCGAGTCAGGACAGTTCAATTGAATAAGTGAAAGCGATCAAGAAGCGAACAAGTGCAAAAATTAAGGAAGTCGGAAGTGTTTAGTGGTGTGAAATAGTGTTTTAATAAGTGTGTAATTAAGTGGTATAAAATTGTGTTGTGATAAATAAAGTACAGTTTAGTGGCATAGTGCATTTAGTTTATCACCGAACCCCAGCTTGTAACAAATACTTAATGACGCTACTCTTACGTTTACCACTGAAGTAAAAGTTTATCTAAAGGAACATTAATACTTCTTAATGTAATGTCAGTGGCACTCGCAAATTCTTACGAAAATTGAAGTCTTTAACCACATCACAAAGTGTTTTGTGTCTTCACAAAAAGACAATCAATCCACGACAGCAAATTACGCATATATTTTATTCTTGTTACTATTCTGTTCGTGACGTAATTCACATCGTAAGTCATACGAAGTTCAATTTTCACGAAAAGCTCCACAGTTTTTGGGGTGTGAATTGCGAAAGAGTAACAAATATATATCATTATAATATTGACTGCGAAGGCATTTATGGCCTAAATGGCCAGATTCGTGCCAGTTTCGCGGCTTAACGGTCTCAATATTGCTCTTTTGAACTCCTTGCTGTAGTAAATAACAACTTGCTGTGAAAACACTCGAATGGTTTTTCATCAGACGAGAAAATGCTCACTGAAAAACTAATTCGCTTTCATGAATTACTTTTCATTTCATGGAATTAATAAATTTCAGAGAAATATGTTTAACAACAGTTCAGAAAATTTAAAAATTACTAAAAGCAAAAGGCCTCGCTAGGTTTGATAAAAATAATAAAAGTGGAAAATTCAAAGATGTCGCGCGGGCGGTCGTCAGCTGAATGGCCGCCCTTGTTGTGATAACGTTCACAGAATAAAAGATAAAACTTTATCTGTGAATGGTGAGAATCTGAGCCGTTTGTTAAGTACCTACGTATATATCTATTAAAACATGCCACGTAAAACTAGCAGAGGATAAGTACATTTATTTACGCCGGCGAATTAGAATTTATCTTAATTTTATATAAAGAATTGCTAAAGCCCATATTTTCTGTGAGAAAATGTAAAGGGAAGATCTTAAGTATCAGAGACAGTAGGGTTCTAACGAATAATTCGCTACGATAATTATCTTAATTACCAAGTTAAATATTCAGATAAACACCGAATTAAATATTAAAGCATAATTCCTTTATTATATATAGGTAAATGTCCTAAAAACAGGAGTGATCCTGGTAAATGACAGAAAATCACGCCAATTTCTGAGGTAAGGCAGAAAATACGGGCTATAATTTTCTATATTTCGACGCATTTTCCATTTTGTTTTCAGCGATTTCAATTGAGATTCTTCATTCAGATGATAATATTAACTTTAATAAATTCTTGTACTAATAGTAGTTCTATAGCATATATATACCTAGTGACACAAGCCACTCACATCAAATCGGGGTTCTTAAACATGATCACGTCCTGACATCGAGGCCTCAGGTGCCGATGAGCTTGAAACTAATGGGGCAAACTCCAACTACATATGTGACAACCGTTTACAAATTTACATCACCGATTCGGTCGAATAGGTATTTTCGAGAACATTCCAACGAATTCATCTCTGCTTGATTTACGATTTGGCCGATTGTTTATTGGATAGTAAGACCACTTAACCTAAAATACTACACGATCTATGGCAATAAAACATTTCAATCTGCCCATTTTGCCTTTACACAACAAGATTCGATGCTATTTTTATGTTTTATAACTCGAACATCTCACCCTCCACAAACATAGCAAAATTATTATTTCTTTTTTTTTTAACCATTGCTGTCCCAATGTTGGGCAAAGGTCTCCCCCACATTCTTCCACTGGTCCCTGTCTTTTACCATATCTTGCCAGTCTCTAATAAAATTGTCCAAATCATCGCGCCATCTTTTTCTCGGCCTGCCTCTTTGACGACGACACTCTGGTTTCCACCTTGTGGCAATACTTGTCCACTTTTCGGGATTCATTCGGCAGACATGCCCCGCCCAGTCCCACTTCAGTTTAGCCAAATTCCCAAAATTAATTGTTCATAAATAAATAATATGATCACTGTTTATAAGAAAAATAATACTTAGTTAATATTTTGGGTTCATTCCTCTCAAGCCATTTTGAGGGAGGTCCGTGTAAACGGAGGGCCGTGTCGAATTTTAATTTGCTTTTTGTGGCGGACTTCCAACCGCCGACATTGGTGTTCAACAAGAGAGACCGTTTTTGCTAACGTTTTTCTTGTTAATAGTTTGGGGTAAAACAAGGAACAGCTATGTTAGAATTATTTCATTAGTTTTGTATTGCGTATGTTTTGATATTTGAGTGGAATTGTTTAAATGTGATATATCTTTTTGACTAAAACTATTGATGAATATAACTGCCCTGTTGATTTAGTCGTTAGTGAACCTAGATGAACCTCCAGCTTAGCAGTCATAAGTCAGGGACCGCTAAGCCGGGAGTTGTGGGTGTGATTCCCACCGAAATCAAATCTTCGTGTGATTACCGCGATTACTTTATAGTTTAGTGTCTATGTTAATTTATCTATCACACATCTATCACACTATGTATTTAAGGATATAGCCTCCATTATCTGGTGCTGTAAAAGCTCTCTATAATTTGGAGTCAGATAACAGTATTTGAGTTGTCATAGGATCTGGTTTTCACTTTTACAAACAATGATTATTATTTATTTTTATGATTCCCAAAATAGTGACGCAACACATTTATCTAGTGATGAAATCAGCGCCTAATAAGCAAACAAAACAGGGTTGGTTGACGTGTAATTTTAGACGGCTCATTAATTTATTTGAGGTGCTACACATGATGTCCTCCTCGACGTGTCCGTCGACGGCGACCCTAAACATCTTTTCTGGCATGTGCCCGGATGTGACTGGCAAAGCCAAACTTTTTTGAAAATAAGCGGTCACAGAAGGTACAGTAGAGTTGGCTATTGGAGTTGTAAGTATAATTATAATATATATTATATGCTACACATAACGTAATATAATCTTAATATATAAAAACTAGGCCGTGTGGTTGACGGCATAGAATACAAGTGTCACCACGCCCTATCTTCCCGTGGGTGTCGTAAGAGGCGACTTAGGGATAACACGATGCAAATACCATCTTTGCGTAGAGACGGAAAACTCGACATCAAACCCTATACGACTGCCTCGTTGGTCTCGCGGCATAAATGTGCGGCGTGGGATCGGGAGGTCCTGGGTTCGATTCCTGGGTCGGGCAGTGTTATTGGGTTTTTCTGTCACGAAATTCTCAGTAGCAGCACGGAGTCTGGAAATGTGCCCGGTACGGCAATAGGCTCGCCCCTTATTACGTGGGACTAAAGTATATCTGGCGAAAAGTGGGTGTAGAAATACACCTCTGCCTACCCCTTCGGGGATAAAAGGCGTGACGATATGTATGTATGTATGTATGTATATAAAAACCTGGCAGTGGGCAGGGCACATAGCTAGGAGAACCGATGGCCGTTGGGGCAGAAAGGTTCTGGAGTGGCGGCCACATACCGGACAACGCAGCAGAGGTAGACAAGGACGGCAAGGTGGACCGACGATCTCGTCAAGATCTTGGGAGGCGGTTGGATGTGGGCGGCTCAAGACCGGTCTGTGTGGAGAACCTTGGGGGAGGCCTATGTCCAGCAGTGGACGTCGTTTGGCTGATATGATGATGATGATATAAAAACCTTGCGTTACGGACTGACTGACAGACACGCTACAGCCGCAACTATTGGGCGCAGGACGCTGAAATTTGGCATGTATGTTCCTTGGGGACCGTAGGGGTGCACTAAGAAGGGATTTCCCGAAATTCCCACGGGATCGGCCAAAACGGGTAAATTTAAAAAAATGCAGGCGTAGCTCTTGGCGACCTCTAGTCTACCATAATATGCACAATTACAGGGCATAAATCGACAGTAATAGACACATAGGCTGATGATGAATATTTTTAACGTTGGTAAATTATTATAGCTAAATAAACTCTGGTTCCTTGGGCCCGTAGTATAAAATATTGATTTATTTTATTTTATTTATTAGCTTTATATATACATAGCATATAAAAGTGGACTTAATGCCTTAGGTAAAGATAGTGAAACCGATTCCCTGGCTACAGGATATTAAAATTTTGCAAAATTGTGTAACATTTAATGTATGTAGACCTAAGTGTGTAAATATAAAATATTGTTGAAAATATTTCCTACAGGTATATTTGGAACAAGGTGTTTAGTATTCTTATGTAAGTATTATAGATAACATAATTATGTGTATCTCAAGTTCTTTTGTCTGTTGTAGATTTTTGTTTTTCATATGATCGCTCTACTTTTGTTTTTATGCCTCCATCAGAAGTCTTCTACGTCATATGTGACACTTAATAGAAAGTAATATAATTATATTAATCACAAAAACTTGATAATTGAACCTAGGCAATTCCGTAGTCCTCAAATATAAAGTCAAATCAATTTCATGAGACCAACATGGGAAGAGTAATTTAGAGCGCCAGGTATTACAGCTTAAAATTAAATGTAGTCATTCAAATCTCGGTATTGTTTTCATCGCATTGTTTCATTTGAAAGCTTAGTGCTTAAATTTATGACATAGATTATAAGATTTGAATTAAATGATAACAGAGGTTACACCTTTTGGTAGTGTAAAACGGACATTCACAGATTCGATTTCTGATTATTTTCAAAACTTGGATGAGTTTTCGTCTAAAATCTATTCTTATAATAAAATGAAGTCCCTTTTCGTCCTGTCTGTATGAACTTCATAAACTCAAAAACTAGTGATCGGATTTTTGTACGCTTTTAACCAAAAGAGTAATCCTGAGGATAACGTGTATAATTTACGCAGGTGGATCCGTAAAAGAAGTCTAATATTGGAAACTTTTAAGTTAGTCTAAGATAGTGGTGATCTACGTTAACATTTATTTGTAATCTTATGAAAATCTTAAATATAATGTGACTGCACTTATTACCTGTTTCGGCGGTTGCCTGTCGTAGATTCGATTCCCGTATAGAACAAGCTGTTGTTTTGAGTATGAGTGAGCTGTGAGACTGATGTTTGGTAGCTTGTGTAGTTCTTTACGGCACAGGTTTTATTCTCAGTAGCCTTGCTTTTGTCACAAGATGAAAAACACGCAATAAGTTGAAGTTAAGTTAGAATCGCATTACTGAACAGTGTGAATATCAACATTACCTATCTACCGACTTCCATTGGATGTTTCCTATCTAGCTGAAGAAATTTCCGAAGATATTGGTACGTTCGTGAATATTTTCTAGGCTTAACTCATGATTTATTCATGTGGTTGTTGTCATTGCAAATTGCATTCGCCGTATAGCTAGAGACGTGAGTCAATATTTTCAATTAATTTAAATGATCTTATATTTGAATAATATTTTTTTTTCATTTGATACTGTAGTGTAGTAGTTAGTGACCCTAACTGCTAACCTGGATGTCGTAGGTTTGTTTCCAAGACAAATCTTTGCGTGTAGAGCTTCGTAATTTAATCTGAGTCGAGGTGTAATTTATCAATACTATAATGGATTGAGAATTTATTATTATAAGTAGGTTGTTATATCAGTTATCTGGTCTCTGCTTAGTTTACAATCAGATGAACGCGTGTGAGTTGTCCTAGGATATGAATGATTACTTTGATAACATTGAGCTCAAAGCTTCAGATGTCCCTTCAAAAAATACACACATTTTATTCTTAATCTTGTGGTTGAGAAAATAAAATATTATTATTTGTACCTACTATAGACATTTCATGGTTTCTTCCTGTACAATTCATGCCGCAATTATAGTATTTTGTGTTTGTATGTATAAAGAATAATTTATAGAAGAAATAAGTTTACTGATTTGCATCGCCGAGTTAAATGCACCGTTCTATAAGCAAGTATTAAATTTAACTAATTGCAATAGATAAAAGGGAGTGAAAGTCGATTAAATATCAATTATGTTCTGCCCGAGGGTTCGTTGTTTGGATGCTGGTTATTGCCATATAAGGTAGGGCTTATGTGCTATTCTCCTGTATAAGTTATTTTATTGCAAAACTTCATGAACATTCGTTCAGTAGGTATATTTGCGTGAGAATTTCGCGTTAAAACAGTAGAAAAATTATTTTTACTAGCAATAGCGTGACGCTGTTTTGTATATCAGTTCATTGGTCATTGCCAATATCAGTCAAATCCAAATATCGTAAGTAGACTTTGCATTGATTTTCATACGAATCATCATAATGTTACGAAGTTTTTTTGTTTATATAACTATAATGTTTTAATCTATGAAATTTTATATTCACAACCGAACCTACGTAATTAATAATATGAAAAAAAAAATGTCAATGTCCTTAGATAAAATTAAAGAAGTTGGGTTTGATTACTAACAAGGACAAATGTTTATGAGATAAGTTCGGTTTTTTCGGTATTTAAACCATGGCTGTAAGGCTATAATTTATATATAATACGTACCTACATATGTATTTATTTAACAATTGTCGATAACTTTATCTGAATTCAGGCTCTATCCAGTTGTGACCACGTGTGAATAATTGTACCAGGATTTTAAAATTAACATATTGACTGTTATGCTCAAAAACACACAATTTAATAATTTAAGTACCTTAATGAGTATAATTACACAGGTAATTATTAGAATGTCCGGTAAAATGAGTTGCTCTACACAACAAAGAGTTCCGCATAATCAACTCCGATGTAGTTTCAATATTATGCTTTTGGTATGAATAAAAAACAAAACGAATCCTTATTATGCATAAATAAACACCGGTTTCATTTAAATATTTGTTTAAAACGGGTACCTAAGACCATTAATGGTATTACAAAAACCTAAAGTAATATAATTTGTTGTTTTGTACGATTGGGATCAAGATTGAATCGAAAACTGGGAAAATAGCAACGCGAGACAATTTTTATTACTTATCTAATATTTTATTTATCTTATCTATTTTATTTTATTTATCGGTTCTGCTTGGTGCCATAATGTTCATAAAAATCAGTGAACAATGGCATTGTTGAGACGATAATAATATTATTATTTATAACCGGTAAACTGGTTAAAAAATATTTCCGCTTCTACTTTACCTATCTAGGTAGAATAGGTAAGAATATCTAGTGAACTACTTTTTTCGAACCTGATATTGTAGAGAAAAATTTTTACCAGCTGTGCAATATTTTTATACTTACGAGTACGTCAGAAATGTAAAGTTTATTACAATTATTATGAAATTAGTTTTATTAATCATAATGATATTTATTAATTGAACCATACAATATTTATGAAAACATATTTTTAAACAAATACGTTTTGTTGTTTATTTTAAGTAAACGTAAGTCGCGACAAGTTTTTCAGCAAACCACTGTTCCAAAAAAAATTCGATTATAAATAAAAAATATATGCGCAAATCATTTTGATACGGTAATTTTATTGTGATATTTGCTTTATCTTGCTGACAAGTTTGTTATTACGATTAACTTCTTAGAATACAACACAGAATAAAAACTAAATAGCTTAAAAATTAAGTTCTACTGTACTGACAGTTTAAAGATTTTGTTCTTAGGCGTAAGATGGTACTTACAGAATTACAGATATATTTATCGAAGCACAATTGACATCAACCAAGGCAAACCACAAAATAATCCACTAAAGTTAAATAAAAAATACTCAGCACATGAATTCGAAACACAACAAAATTATTTTATTACGTTTTTATTGAATCACATGCACACTCAACTGAATTGTTCAGATTCGCGCCAAATATCACAACGCAAATATTTTGTATCTGTTTTGAATTTAAATGTAAATTCGAACACCGCTTTCGTATTTCGTAACTCGCGCGTTCGGAAACACGCTACGGAGCTCGCGTGCAGCTCTGAGCACAGACGGGTATGGACTGTCGAACGACTCCAACTCCTGTCCGGCGACAAGTGCGGCCTGTACAACTAACTCATTACAAAATGAGGAGCTCTGAGCATTGAATGAGACGGCTATTATTTTAATAGATTTGTGGTCCAACTGAGTATGTTACGCGCTTTGCTGTTGTGTATCAAAACCTGTGGTAATGTTTATGGTATTCAAGAACTTATTTGCATAGTTCGTTATTATTTTGCCATGAGTATCCCAAGAATTTACTGAGTGAATATAAATAGCTTACATTAACAGGTAGTAGTTTTATATTGTTACTAACGTGTGTTTCATTGAGTTTAGAAAGGTGTTAGGTGAAGGGCGTGTCAAAAGGACGGAACTTCTGAATTAAGCGGCTCCGAGGCCCGATCGTAAAATTAAAAAGCTATAAGAATACGAGTATTGCAAGATGGCCGTAAATGGTCAACTGTCTGATTTAATTAGTAAAAGTAGTGGACCGTGATCAAGTGCTCCGTAATGTTGACGGCATTTTAAAAAAATCACTTCGTTTCTATCTATCTATTATCGAATAAAAGTGGGACGGCGTATAAAGGATATTTTTAAGTAATTAAATGGAATAATAAAGGTCGTGACGAAGGTAAGATGGATAAAGACTTTTTGTGAGAAACCTTTTGAGAGCCCTTAGCGTTTCAATTGTTACCTACTAAGTAATCAGCCTGCAAATCCTGTTTAAACAGAGGGCAATTATATATAAATTGAGCTGGAGATTAATTATATTGCCTACCTAATAACATTTTATTTATACGGTTTGTTTTGTTACGGGACACGCAAATTTTGTACACATCTATAGTCGAGTTGAACTACATATGTAGGTATGTTAATTCTATTCATTTTCATCTTGGTACATCTCTATTACTTTTTTCACTCTCGTCACGTTCCCTACACGCAAGTGGGTCTAGTATATAAGCTACACTATAAATAAAACTACTTTTTTGAGGATTTTATTGCAGTTTATCCTTGAATATATATTTACACGCATTTCAGTAGCTTTTAGGTGGTATAGCCATATCTGGAGCTTTAGTTGATCGAGGGTGTAGGTTTGACTTATAATTCGCAAATTAATATTTCATATGCATTATATCAATACACTTGTAAATTATAGGTATTCTTCATGATATTTATAATCTTATCTTGGCCAGAAACGATAAATTTGTATTTTATATCAACTTTTTTACGCAAAATATTTTATATTACATAATTATATACGTTTTAGAGCAATAGATAGTTCAAAATATTTCGGATTCTGTTTCATATATTTTATTATATTTACCACTAGCTAAGCTCGCGGTTCACCCGCGTTATTGCTATTGGGCTATTGCTCCGCACCCGTGGCTCATTGCGTAATGTTAGGTAGTCTATAGCCTTTCTGGATAAAAGTGCAATGCAACACAAACAACCCATCAGATCGAACCTGTAGTTTCTGAGATTAGTGAGCTTAATATTTTTTTCAACTTTATAATATACATCATGTCAGCCTAGAGACGTCCTCTGCTGGACATAGGCCTCCCCCAAGGTTCTCCACACAGACCGATTTTGAGCCGCCTGCATCCAACCGCTTCCCGCGATCTTAACCAGATCGTCGGTCCACCTTGCGGGAGGCCTACCCCTGCTGCGTCGTCCGGTACGTGGTCGCCACTCTAGAACCCGGCTGCCCCAAGAGCCATCAGTTATTTGCGCTATGTGCCCTGCCCATTGCCACTTCAGCCTCAGCTTCAGCATATTCGGAGAGCTATATATAATATTAGTTAGTATAAATTGAGTTATTAGTATCCATATGTCTGAGGCTGCTGATAAGGAGTTCTAAGATTCGGTTATTAAAACATGAATTATCAGAAATATATTATAATAAATCTTGTATTTAATCATTCTCTTTCCTACACTAATAATATAAAAGTGAAGAATTGTTTGTTTGTTATTTATTTACAAGTTGTGTCTATTGTTCTATTTTAAAATTTATCTGATACTGGCAATATCGTAGCGCTCGTAGCGAGACTTGGCTTGCCGTTCGTAACAGATCGGCAAAGTTAAGTGGTAGCGCCATCTACCTTCCTATCTACAACTAATCGCATCAACATGAATCGTTCCACGCTTGTCTAGTGCGAGCGATATCATATTTCCGTCCCGCTCTATCCCTCTCCCTGGAAGAGGCACTGCCTTGCGCCTGATTTCGTCGCCGCGATCGTGAACGCGACGGACAGTCTCGAACATTCCTCCCGCTGAGAACGCCGTCTCGATACCGCTCCGCGCCGCGCCGCTGTATGTGATTTTGCCGCTTCCACCAAGGAAAACCCGCTCGTGAGTGAAGTGAAAACAAGCAGCTGTATCACGAAACCACCAAGGCTGTATAAGGTAGGTGCCTTCCATCCTGGAAGTATCCTATACCCACTCAACCACCTCCTCCCGTATCCATCTCCTCTACCCTTATTCCCTCCTAGGCGGCTAAGAACCGCTATCCTCTCTATACAGTCCATTAATCCTTCCCAAGTCGCCTAGAACCTACCGGTTTCGGCACCACGCCATACTATTTTTTTGATCCATACGAGTCGGATTCATTTACGTTTTATACGTTATACCGCTATACTTAGGCAGTTATAGCACCTAGCTATACTCCTAATAGATTAACATAACCGTCACATGGTTATTTCCGCCCGCATTAGTAGGTAAACTTTTATGTAGCTACCTACTTATTAAATTATTATTTCTGCAACTATCATAGTTGTCTTATAAATCTCATATTTCAATCAACTTTTATTTCCTCAGCTCTAAAGTGTTGCCTACTTAGGTAAAATAATAGATACATTAGATATTCTTATTTTGTTTCGTTCTCATTAGCTTATACTTACGTAAGCATGTCACAACAAAAGAAGTCACGCGTGTCGGAAGACAAAGAGATGACAATCTTAGAAGCGAAACGCAATATTTTATTTGAGCGCATACAAAATATCTATGAACGATCAAAAACCGCATCTATGTCTGACAGCAATAGCGAAGCATTTCTCAGTTATTGTACAACAGTAGACAGTATTCGAACAGATTTTCATAAGTTGTTAGACGATTATAACGCAAGATTACTTTCTATCAATCCTGATGAAAAACCGAACTATCAGGCGTATACCGCATTCGAAGATCTTTATTGTATTATTAAGCGTATACAATCGCAATTGGAGGGTAAATGTTCAGCAGAGCCCGTTGCCCGCAAACTGAGATTACCGCCAATCGAGATTATGTCGTTTGACGGAGATATACGAAATTGGCCGTTATTCTATGCAAGTTTTAAGTCTACAGTGCACGATAATGGTTCTCTGACAGATGCTGACAGGTTGTACTATTTAATAGGTAAACTGTCACCGAAGGCCCAGTCCGTATTTGCAGGTGTCACACCCAGTGCTGAGAATTATCAGGTCATATTTCAGTCACTACTTGACAGATATCAAGACACGCGCATTCTAGCGTCTACGTACTTTGACCAAGCTTTAAATCTCAAACTGTCCGGTGCCGCGTCTGTCTCGAATTTCCAGCTGTTTATTGATAACTTCGTAACCGCGGTTAATTCTCTTAGGAATTTGAAATTAGAAGATCTTTCCGACTTTATGTTGCTTCAACTCGCATTAAAAAAGTTTGACACTGATACAATTCGCGCATTCGAGATGACGGAACGCAATAATAAAATACCTACACTAGATAGTTTTATTTCGTTCATCAAAGATCAGTGTCGAATATTTCATAATACGCAGTCTGGTTCACCTGGCCCGTCTAACACTAACAACAACAAACAAAGGTTGAATAAATCGCGAAATAGTAATAATAACTCAGTCCCTAATCCACAATCTTACGTAACATGTTCGGAATCTAATAGTAATAATTCACAGAAGTGTCTGTGCAGTAATATAGTGCACGACCATTACTATAAGTGTCCCACCTTTAATGATTTAAATCCAACTGCTCGTTTTAAAAGCGTAAAAGATAACAAAGCTTGCATTAATTGCTTAAGCATAAAACATAAAACGAGTAATTGTTCCAGTAGAACGAGATGTCGCACATGTAAACAAAAACATCACACACTGTTACATTATGATAAAAATAACCGGTTGTCAAGTCAAGCCGCTAACCTTGACACACTTACGAGTACGTCGCAAGTGCAGAACACGGTAGCTGCGCCTTCCGCGTCTGAGGGCGAAGAAGTATCGTTGTGTATGACATCCATTGCGCGGGCGACGCGCACGCGAGGACGGCACTCGCGCATCTATAATGATCCGCGCAGGGCCAAAACGCAGAGTACGGCGTCTAAGACTGTTCTGTTAGCGACAGCGCAAGTTATCGTATACGATGTTAATGGGTCGCCGCACATGGTACGTTGTCTGCTAGATAGCGCATCTCAGACCAATCTAATAACATCGGAATGCTTCAAACGCCTCGGATTATGGAATAACTTTAAAAATACTAACTCAACCGTCAAAGGGATAGGCGGATCAGAAAGGCATTGCAGGGGTTCCGTAGATATTAAAATACATTCGCGTTTTGATAGGAATATTAATTTTAACATTTCTTCGCTTATCGTGGAGCGTATCACGGACGCATTGCCGAACGCTAATGTAGACGTAGCATCACTCACTCATCTCGAATCATTGCCGTTAGCCGACGCGGAGTTTGCGAATCCGGCAGGCATTGATCTTTTGATCGGAGCTTCAATATTTCCGCACTTGCTACTAACTAACATAGTTCGTAGTGAGCGATATGATTTACCGTCCGCTATTGAGACGGTACTTGGGTATGTGATTATGGGTACCGTACCTACGTTACATACTTCTCATTGTATTACGTCTTGTTGTTGTTCTGCTCTTCAAGAGATCAAGGTGGGTGCTAAAACTGTGTGTAAGATAAAGCACTAATTAGCTATGCTATGCTATGCTGCGCTATGCTGCGCCATGCTGCGCCATGCTGCGCTATGCTGCGCCATGCTGCGCTATGCTGCGCCATGCTGCGCTATGCTGCGCTATGCTGCGCCATGCTGCGCCATGCTACGCCATGCTGCGCTTTGCTGCGCCATGCTGCGATATGCTGCGCCATGCTGCGCCAAGCTCCGCCATGCAGCGCTATGCTGCGCCATGCTGCGCTATGCTGCGCCATGCTGCGCTATGCTGCGCCATGCTGCGCTATGCTGCGCTATGCTGCGCTATGCTGCGCTATGCTACGCTATGCTAAGCTACGTTACGCTACACTATACTATACTACACATCCGCTTTGTATATAGATGACATTGCCTGTAATGTCATACCCGCTCCGCTAGCAATTTCCCTTTGTGAAGAGCTTATTCAGCTTTTCAAGCGAGGCCAGTTTGATCTTGTCAAATGGACAAGCAACTCTAAGGAGGTTCTCGCACGCATACCAGATTCTCATGAAGCTTCTCTAGACATTGAGTTTGAGAAGTCTGTACCGCATAAAGTTCTCGGTTTACGCTGGGACAAATCTTGCGATAGTTTTCGGTTTGACGTCTCACCACCAGATGACAAGTGCGCCAAGCGCACTATGCTGTCCACAGTGGCTCGACTATGGGACATAATGGGTTTGTGGCTCCCACAATTTTGTACGCCAAGCTCTTGATCAAGGAGCTTTGGCTATCAAAGTGTGAGTGGGATGAAACACCCCCTGACCTTATTGTCGCCGCTTGGGGCCAGTTTTGTATTGAGCTTACCGCGCTCAATCAAATTACTATTCCGCGTCATCTTGGGTTGGTAGATGGATGTACCATCAACTTAACGGGTTTAGCTGACGCCAGCGAGCGTGCTTACGGCGGAGTCGTATATCTGCAAGTCCGCATTGGTTCTAACTACTCGGTGCAGTTAGTTTGTGCCAAGTCTAAGGTCTCGCCTGTTAAAGCCATTTCGGTTGCGAGACTGGAGTTGTGCGCGGCCCTTCTGCTGTCTCAGTTGCTCCACAAGGTTCAAGACACAGTTTGGCCCCACTACTCTATTAATAAATATACGCATTTTCCGACTCCAAGGTAGTGCTCGCTTAGATTTATTCTTCTCCTCATCGCTGGCAGACTTTGTCGCCAACCGCGTTAGTAAATTGATTGAACTTGTTGCCGCTACTTGTTTCAATCACGTCGCGGGTTATCATACTCGTCTTCAGGAAGAACTCTCCATAGATCATATTGACTGGAAGTTTATTCCACCAGCATCACCACATTTCGGTGGATGTTGGGCAAGCCTGGTCAAAGTAAGTAAAACGCATCTCTTCAAAGTTATAGGTCAACAGATCCTCTCTTACGAAGAGCCTTTAACTGTCCTTGCACAAGTCGAGGCACTGATCAACTCGCGTCCGCTTCCAACTCAGTGAGATCTAGCCTGAAGTTGGACCTGCCTCTTAGTTTAAGTATTTAGTTAGTAGTTTTCGCTATTATTGCGTTTGTAGTTTTCGCTAAAGTTAATTTAGATTAATTTATTGTCATATCGCTGTCTTAGCCTATTGATGGGTTATGCGGTAGTACACCCAACGTAGCTAAGTTCAATTCTATTTTCTTAAAGGCAACCCTTTAGGGCCGGGGGGATATGGTAGCGCCATCTACCTTCCTATCTACAACTAATCGCATCAACATGAATCGTTCCACGCTTGTCTAATGCGAGCGATATCATATTTCCGTCCCGCTCTATCCCTCTCCCTGGAAGAGGCACTGCCTTGCGCCTGGTTTCGTCGCCGCGATCGTGAACGCGACGGACAGTCTCGAACATTCCTCCCGCTGAGAACGCCGTCTCGATACCGCTCCGCGCCGCGCCGCTGTATGTGATTTTGCCGCTTCCACCAAGGAAAACCCGCTCGTGAGTGAAGTGAAAACAAGCAGCTGTATCACGAAACCACCAAGGCTGTATAAGGTAGGTGCCTTCCATCCTGGAAGTATCCTATACCCACTCAACCACCTCCTCCCGTATCCATCTCCTCTACCCTTATTCCCTCCTAGGCGGCTAAGAACCGCTATCCTCTCTATACAGTCCATTAATCCTTCCCAAGTCGCCTAGAACCTACCGGTTTCGGCACCACGCCATACCATTAAGCAACGCTTGCACAGGTTACCACTTGGATGGGTGACCGTGTGTGGCATTTACATCTGAGCGCTACCGTGCTTCGGAGGGCACGTAAAGCTGTCGGTCCCGGTTCTTGTCCAAGGATAAGGATCGTTAGGCCATGTCGGAGGCCTTCGGGCGGTCTGAAAACTCCGACACCAGAGTTGGCCACACGCTCACACGAAAAACAAAACAAACAAACTGGCAATATCGAAAAGCAGTTGTAAAATATGCATACAATTACGATAAGATATTTATGAATGGTTTGGTATCGAATCCGAAACCTCTATTTGCCACCCGCCTCGTCAGATCACCACTAGACTGTCTTTCCTGTTTGTGTAATATATATGAAATCTCATATATCTTGAGATAAAAGCATAAAAATAGTTCAATTTAAGGACATTGTTTATTTATGCGTATAATATTACAGAAAATAATTTATTTCGGTTGGTTTTTACGAAGCATGATATAATTTTAGCATAACCAAATCATTTTATCTTGTTTACTGTAAAATCTGATAAAACAAACTGCCATAAAACACATAAGTACTATAATATACTTATATTGTAGCAAAAAATATGAATAAGTGCATTTGGTACTGCACAATTTATATAAAAATGAGATGAATGTGGCAAAACATATTTATTTATATAGGTACCTTAAATTAATTCATATTACGCGATTAAATAATGTTGTATGGAGAACATAATAATGATTTGAGAGTTTATTTCGCTAAAACTATAAATCTAATACCAGCAACAATACTTTGAATTTGATAGCCTGCTTAATGTAGAAGGCCTGCTTAATGTTC
Source organism: Euclidia mi (assembly GCA_944739405.2). Classification (NCBI taxonomy): domain Eukaryota; kingdom Metazoa; phylum Arthropoda; class Insecta; order Lepidoptera; family Erebidae; genus Euclidia; species Euclidia mi. Next base: position 46,552,111 of record OX123193.2, read on the forward strand.
TATGACAAGCTGTGAAAGATTGGAGTGTGTGGGCAATATAAATGGGAATGGGAAACCGGACATTATGGAAAATTCTTATAGATGCAGGTTTTCTCACACTGTTTTCTCAATGAAAGTCACTAGTGCGCGCCGTGCATTTGAACCTAATACTCTCTGCATGACATCGGTTGGTTGCTCTACTAGGCTATCACTGCATCCTCTAAAGGTTTAATTAAAATATCCTTGTGGTTTCAATTGGCCACAAAGACAGTAAAACAAAATCTAATTACACGGGTTTTGTAGACAATAAGAACTTAAAACTCATTAAGCAAATAGCTAATCTAGATAAGGGCGGGACAAACTCTTTAGATATATTAAAATGCTGTGACGACCCTCTTAGTGCTGTCAATAAGGTCAACACATATTTTGCTAATGTTGGGCAAAATCTTGCATGTAAAATTACACAATCCGGACAATCTATTCGTCAGTTTCCACTTGAAATAAATAATACTGTCGGGCCTTACACCCGTGACTCTATGTTTCTTTATGATGTGGACTGTACTGAGGTCGAAAATATTATATTGAGCTTAAAGGACAAATGTGCTATCGGGCATGATGGTATCCCTAACACGGCTCTTAAAGCCACAAGAACCATAATTGCCCCAGTTCTTGTACACATTTTTAATTTATGCCTGTCCTCGGGTGTGTTCCCTGACTGCTTTAAGACTGCAATAGTGCACCCTATACATAAAGGGGGAGCCAAGGATATTATTTCTAACTTCAGACCTGTATCCATTCTCTCAGCGTTGTCAAAAGTTTTCGAGAAAATCATTAATATTAGATTACTAAAATATCTCAACAAATTTAGTATTTTATCTGAAAATCAATTCGGTTTTAGGCACGGAAAATCTACTGAGGACGCTACTCTAGACCTCACAACTATAATTATTGATAATTTTAATACCAAACAGAAGACTATAGGTACTTTTTTGGATTTATCGAAGGCGTTCGATACAGTATCGGTTCCTCTGTTATTAAAAAAGTTGGAAGCAATTGGTATCCGTGGTATTAGTCTAGAAATGTTCCGGAGCTACCTCTCAGGCCGAAAACAGATTGTTAAATTAGGGGATTACACTAGTACCGCAGAAAATATGAATTTTGGTGTCCGACAGGGTAGCGTTCTTGGCCCTACGCTCTTCCTCATATATGTTAACGACTTGTGTCAGTTACGCCTACCTTACACTAGAATCATAACATATGCGGATGACACAGCTCTAGTAACGCATGGAAAAGATTGGACCGAGGCCAAAGAGAGGACTGAAACCGCTTTGAAGATAGTAATGAAGTGGCTATCCTCTAATCTGCTTACACTCAACATCCCCAAAACCAAGTTCATTACATTCACCCCTGGTATTCTTAGCCAACCTCCGGCAACATTTAAGATTAGAGCACATGTTTGCAACTCTAATAAGTCAACCTTCTCTCCTTGTAATTGCTTAGAAACAGAGCGAACTGAGAGTATAAAATATCTGGGAATAGTAGTGGATAACCTTCTTACGTGAAAGAAGCAGATTGATTCTAACGTAACCCGTGTTAGACGTCTTATATACGTGTTCAAAAAGCTCAGAACATCCGCTGACTTCCAGTGCTTAAAAATGGTTTATCTGGTACTTGCACAGTCGGTCCTCAGCTACTGTATTACATTGTGGAGCAGTACTCATAAAACCACTTTATTACGTGTCGAGAGAGCTCAAAGACCGGTATTAAAAGTTTTAGCAAATAAACCAATTAGGTATCCAACAACTGATATTTTTTCACTTTGTAAGGTTCTAAAAAAACACAACTCTGTGTATTTTGACTCACAGTATTCAGCGAAAAAGCGTCGTTTCGATAGAGTGTGCAAAACTCAACATCTATCCCTTAACAAAAAGCTTACTGCGTAAAAAATTGACAGAATGGCTACAGACTATGAGTTACGACGATATTGAACGACTTATGGTAACATAGCACTATCCCACACACCCGCACAAACACAAAAACATACACACACATACACACACACATACACACACACATACATACACACATACACACACACACACACACACACACACACACACACACAAACAATCATACACACACACACACACAAACACATACACACATTCAATGTCAATGTAAGTGTACTAGGTTTATTTATTGTTATTTATGTTTGAACTTTACTTTAATGTGTCTGGAACATAACATGTACAATTGTTTATAAATTTGGGCGCTGGTAGCTGCGCTACAGTTATATAACTTTTGTAGCTATCAACGTTTTCTTATGTAACAATATGTAAAATCTTAATTGTTCCAAAATAAATCTTATTATTATTATTAATAGGGTTCTTTCCAACTAGTCACATCAAGCACTTTTAATGAAATGTCAAAAAGGACCTTTGCCAAGGGTTTTGTATGAAATAAGACGTAGTGACGTCATAGTTTTTTGTTGTCAAGTAGAATACTTATTATCAATAAATTGACTATAAAACATGTTAAATAAATTTTAACATTAATTGATGTATGAAACTACTATTATTTTGACATGTTTCACTTGATAAAAATACTTGTTTAATTTATTTCACATGGAGGAAACTTCCCTATTTATGTTTGCAGTCTATCCTAGGTCTGAGTTCCAGCTTGGTCTTAGAAATTACTGATATTTTCTTTTGGCGCATATTTACTAAACACAATAATAAATCAAGACGGAAAAATATAAAATAGAGATGAATACATTTTACACCATCATACAGCGTTTTGCAGTCCATTATTGGACGTAGAGCGCTCCCAATTTTCTTCATAATAGCACTTTGAGTCAATAGAAATATTTTGCCTACTATATCACACTGGCCAGATGTGCTTATATTGGGTCGATGATGAGTTTTACCTATTTTCCGTAGCGCTCATAGCGAGACTTGCCGTTCGTAAAAGATCGTTAGCTAAGCAACGCCAGCACAGGTCACCATGGGTGATGGGTGACAGTGTGTGACATTTACATCTGAACGCTACCGTGCTTCGAAGGACACGTAAAGCTGTCGGTCCCGGTTCTTACCTAACGATATGGATTGTTAGGCCTTTGGGCGGTCTGAAAACACTGACACCAGAGATGGCCACACACTCAAAGGAAAAACAAACAAACATATCTACCCATGGATAATATGCTTCGTGTGTTTTCCTTAGTCGCCTCTTACGATACCCATGGAATGAAATAGGGTAGTCACCAAATATATTGTTAATCCGTCACTGAGAACTGCCTTACTAGCGTTTTAAGCCGGTGCACCAAACTAGAGCTTTAAGTACATAAATCACGCAGGCAAACACTAATGCCCGTAATGACAATTTTTTGTACAAACAACATCACATTAAATTAAACAAACACAGTGTTATGCATTCTGCATTGCACGCTGGTTTGCCCTAAAACACATGAGCCCCTTCTGCCTGGACCGAAATTTTATTTGCAACGTATTTTGTCTTACTTTTTTATTTTCTTTATGGTTAGACCATAGACCACCACTCTGGCAGTGCGGCTTGGCAGACTTCCCATGTTTTACGAGAACTTTATGAGGACTTTCAAGTATGTAGGTTTTACCACGCTGTTTTCCTTTGCCGTTTAGTAAGCGATTATAATTATTAACCACTAAGTGATGTCCGCAGCTACGTTCGCACATTTTATTATAATTTACCCGTTTCTGCCCGACCTCCCATGGTCCCCAAGCAGCATACATGCCAAATTTCAGCTCCTTGCGCCCAGTAACTTTTGGCTGTGCGTTGTCTTTCAATCAGTCAGTAACGCAAGAATTTTATATACGTACATATACCTATGGATTTAATACGCACATCCCTTCGAAAAATCAGAGACCCTCCGCGTAGCAGTCTCTCCGACTCACTCAAAAGCCGACGTCGTAGTTTTTTAAATTAAAGGTTCAAATGCGGAATCAAGCAACATAGATGGGAAAATTTCGGCTCCTTGCGCCCAGTGGTTTTGGTTGTGCTTTGCCTTTTAATTAGTCAGTAATGCAAGAATTTGATATACATAATAATATACGGATTTAATACGCACATATCGTCGAAAAATCGGTGCCTCTTAGATCTGAAAATACGGAGACCCTCTGCGTAGCAGTCTGTCGGGCTCGCTCAGAGGGCGTCGTTGTATTTTTTTACCCGACTTCTTAAATTAAAACTTCAGATGCGTAAGATCCGTAAGTGGTTTATGTGCTATTCCAGGTGGTAATTTAATCCTTCGTACGTTGCGCATTGGTAATGGCGATGACTACACTTAATCACTACTTTATATACGTCAATCTACAATGTTCAATATTTCCTAATATTTTTGTTATTCAAGCAGCGATAGCCTAGTGCCGGCAGCGATAGCCTAGTGGAGATACCAACAGACTGCCACGCAGATGTTATCAGGATTGAATCCACGGCGCGCATCACTGACTTTTTGGAGTTACGTGTGTATTTAATCGTCTATTATCGCTTGCCACGAGCATCGGAGAGCCGGTTTTCATGAATATCATTGACAGTCTTTATAGGGAGGCCGAATTTAGAGTTAATAACTAACTCTAAATTCGGCCTCTGATCTATCGCATTCTCTAGCTTCAATTAGTTGCAAAGACAGTAAAACAAATACGTGGGCAGATATTTTCGCGTCCCATTGTCACGGAACATTGTCGCCGTCTCGTCGTCCCCTCGCTCGTTATGTCACGCCTCTCAGGCTGCGAACGCGCCAATGTATTTACGCCGCCAGTTATTTATCGTTTCGAAACGAGAATTGTCTTTTGACACTGTAGTTCATTGTCACCCTTATCAGACGTTTCTGACACTATAATAACTGGAAGCGCCGTAAATAAAATAATCCTGTTTCTTCTACTTTAAAACATTTTTTGCAAAATGCCAATAAATGTAGAGAATGCGTGGATATTTGCTATCCTTTAACAAAAAAACTGCTGAATAGATATTAATAATGCTTTGCAGTAAAATAACTCATCATCAATCATCATAAAATAGCCTTTCACAGTCCACTGCTGGGCATAGGCTCCTCCTAATTTATGTCACAATAGCATTGAGAGTACCTAGGCGGATTTAGCCCGCGCGGTTTAGTATAGGGTCCTATGTCGAGTTTTCTTTCTCTTCGTCAAAATAATATTGGCCCTGTGTATTTATTTTATTAGACTTTCACTACATGGACCATAGAATAAAGAATACTAATATTATCTATGACATGGACAGTCGAATGTATGATGTACATTCGACTGTCCAAGTGGTAACACTACGTTATTTCGCGTTAATCGACAATTTAATATTAAATTTGGCTGCTGCCAGGTCGTGAATCGTATGCTCTTATGAGCTAAGTGACGGAAGAGAGTGCAATCTCGTGCATATTTCGTCACGTAACTAAAACAGAGATTACAGACGCGCTATCTGAAACTGAACTTTGACGAACTTTGTACTTGGTGTTGCATCGTTGCTGTCGCGGTGTTGCTATTACCATATTATAGATTACTTCAAGAGGGAAATTGGAGCTCTTCATATTAATAGGCAGTAAAATTATTTTTTATCGTGTATATAAGGAGTTAATAAATAAATAAATTTATTATAATAATTATATCTCTATATAGTGGGAGAAGGAGCATAAAAACATTCTATCAACTGACAAAAAAGTTTATTGTATAGTTCCGAAATAAGTAATTATTTGATTTTGGATGAGTGCTGCCTAAGTACATTCGAAGAGGGGCCAAGTGCCGAAGGCAATCTCTGCCAGTTAACATTTGGGTTGTGCAGAGACAAATCAATGTACTAACTACATGAAATAAAACCTTAAATTCACTCTTAAATCATATTTTAAAAGTAAAAATGTCTAAAATTTTGCAATTGTTAGACGTTACGCTATTTTATTTGTACGCTTTGCAAGCGCGCTGTTTTAAAACGACTTTAAATTAAATTTTCATTTTTACCAATGTGGGTTGAGGAAGAAGGAATCGGAGATGAGGCCTCCGGCACTCTCACTCGCCGAACGAAACGCAACAATATAGGTACTCTTACTTTACATCGATTTTCTTGTGAGAGGATAGTACCTTCTTCCCCGATCGAGCCGGCCCATTCATGGTGAAATCAGCAGGGCCTCCTCGAATATAGCCTTTGTAATTCGATAAAATTACAAGTTTACTCAGAAATTTCTGATTAATTTCCAAACTTGTTACAGTAAATCTATGCCGCTTGTTTCATATGCTATATTAAAGTAGCAAGTTGACATTGTCAACACAGAGCATGAAAATATTCGATGTGACGTAAAACCGTGATGACATCTGTGTTATTGCTACATCACGATTTTATAAGAGCGTATCATTTGTCGAATCGGACATAAACTGCCGAAGACTGGCCTGTTACTTTTTTTTTTAGTACAACATCATCAGCACCTTCCTAATATTATCGTTTCTGCATCAGAGGCTTTCGCCTTAGACCTCGAGGTCTGTAATCTGGTATAACCAGATTTGACCGAATATTCGCTAAAGCCTGACCACCGCAACCTAAAGGGGTAGCGGTATTACATACTTTTTTTTTCTTAGTTAATTATTATCGACGCTTTGTGAGGCACGGAGCATCGATAATTACCAAGAATCGAGACCCTCTGCGTTACAGTTTCTTGATATCTCCACTAAGCTATTACTGTATATGTATAATATTATTTAGTACATAAGTATATAAATAAACCAGGCTCTCTACTTTACCGAGAAATTCTCTTCTAGAAAATATAATAACTTAATAAAGGAAATATAATCTGCTTGACTTCAATAAGCTTCAGTTAATATAAATATATGAACACACATCTAAATCAATTACATAGTTCTCGAAAACATTAATGTACTCTGAAATACAAGCGCTTAATATGAGATAGAATCTAAAACAGAACTGACAATACGCGATTCACGTATTCGCTTAGGTTTGTTTACCTTTAGTATGTACTAATATAGTTATGGCGCTGATACACTTGAGCATTCACCTGTAATGAGCATTCTTGCGAATGTTACAAAACACAAAAACAAAAGAGTGTGTTTTAGCGAGCATCCTTACGAATATTCTGGCGAGCCTTAGAATATAGAGAATACATAGAAACCACGCTATAATGGCGGTTAAATCCAATATATTTACTTCTCTTTGACTCATTAGTTTTATCTAATGTAAAAGATAGATAAATATACAAATGACGTTTCAAATCCTCGTAGTTTGTCACAAATTTCATCTTGACTGGTGATGGGCTTACTCAGATTGAATATCGATAAAATATCGATTATGTTTTCAATTAATCCTTAGATTTGGTTTACTCAGAATTAATTTCAATAGAATGTTTATAAATACGAATCGATTGACTTTAATACATACATACATACATAACGTCACGCCTTTTATCCTCGAAGGGGTAGGCAGAGGTGTATTTCTACACCCACTTTTCGCCAGATATACTTTAGTCCCACGTAATAAGGGGCGAGCCTATGGCCGTACCGGGCACATTTCCAGACTCCGTGCTGCTACTGAGAATTTCGTGACAGAAAAACCCAATAACACTGCCCGACCCAGGAATCGAACCCGGGACCTCCCGATCCCACGCCGCACATTTATGCCGCGAGACCAACGAGGCAGTCGTATAGGGTTTGATGTCGAGTTTTCCGTCTCTACGCAAAGATGGTATTTGCATCGTGTTATCCCTAAGTCGCCTCTTACGACACCCACGGGAAGATAGAGGGTGGTGACACTTGTATTCTATGCCGTCAACCACACGGGTTTAATACATTAATGTAAAATATAAAGATTCCTACTGCTGTCATTTCGTTATCAGCCTTTTCTCCTTGACCGTTGCACGTTGGGATCACTAGCATCTAAGGCTTTGCGTGTTCACCTAACAAGCAAAGCCTTAGATGCTAGTGAGCCTTACAAAACAACACAAACTTCGGGCCTGTTCCATACACGCAGTGTGTATGAAACATACCGGTATTAATCAAATAGAATGCGGCTGAAACAGAACCATAATATATATTTCAATATCCTACACCTTTCCCAGAAAGTTAATATTTGCAAAACTCAAACAAAATCCGGAATCCCGTTCTTTATTCGTCGATTGAAACGAAAATAGCTTTTAATTATTATGTACTTGAAAAGTGGTACCCATTTTTACCATTATGGATATTGCGGATTCTTTTCAATGTGCGGTTTTTGTTCATAATCGAACATGGTGAATGAGGGTTTAATTAGCGTGATCTTTTTTTATAACTAAGTATCTAGCCCGTTAAGGTTTATTTAGTAGGGTAATTTTATGCGTCGGTGAAGCTATTATGAAAAAGAACCGGATCAATGGATTAAACATTTCCTACAAAATAGAGTAATCCAGTAAATTGGTAGTATTTAGTTTAATTGGACGCTTTACCTAGATAGAAAATATCTGTATTTAAAACATCAGTTAAAACAGGTTTTGAAATCCAGATTAAAAATGTTATATGAGGTAATTCCAGACCAATGTTGCAATGGAGTTCATATTTTTTAAAATAGTTAAATCAACTTTTTTGTTTTTGTATTTTACATGAAATAAAATATAGCACGCCTATTTTGTGTTCTGCAGCAATTAGATTGATTCGTTGTGACCAAAGCTTTTACAAACCTCAACGACTCTTTTCCATTTATTGATCAGAATACATGAAAGAAAAGACAAAAGGTGCTTCGTAAAAACAATGAAAAAGTCCGGTAACTCAACGATCACAGTTGAGTGACACTGTCAACCGTGGCCAATTAAAAATCGGTAAATTATCACGAACCAGTTTTGTTCGACTGTACCTTTTCATCGAATAGTGGTCGAACAGCGAGCTACAAAAATAAAAACCTAGGACATCCTGTGACCGATAAGTATTTAGGACGGGTCTCGGCAGTTCTTTTTGCGGAGACACGGGTCATTTAGGTACTATTCAGGTGAATAGCCTAGGACTTTAGAGAATTGATTCGGTTATGCTCTATTTGTTGTACGTTTCGACGGTATAAAAGGAATTTACATAAGTATTACAAGTATATGAGAAAGTGTGATTGCTTTTTTTGTAGCGGTTAGGAGCAGTGGCACAGCTGTTTTTAAACGAATTACGTCAAATGAAAAATACATTCAGATGCAAAGCAGACATCTATATATTTTGTAACTAGGGATAATAGTTTTGTCACTTTCGGTATACGTAATGCAGTAGCTATATCAGCAGTGCTATAGGCAAAACCCGTTGATCGCACATTTTATATGGAAAGCGCGAATTGTGAAATTGACCAAAATGCAAAACAGTAACGATGCAGTCACTGAGTCGTTCAATGCTGACGAAACAAGCTTAGTTGTATATATAAAAATTCTTGCGTACACGAAAATCCCTTCTCTGTGGGCAGAAATAGTTAAAATAAAGGGGTAGCCGTAGCTGCGGGCATCATCTAGTCACAAACAAAATCTAAAATAGAATGTGATTGAAGGTGCAAGCAAAGGTGTAAGAATAATAGATCGATTGCACGGTAAAGGTGTAGGAATAACAGATCGCATGCTATTGCATGGATAGTCGCGCTACCAACCGAGTAATGGAGGGGATTTCGTTGTCTAATTCAATGCGCCCGTTGCAGTTACGGTGGTATTCAAATATAAAGAATTTAATTGAGTTAAATATTTATTTAACTCAATAAAATTATTTATAAAACTGACAATATTGGCTCAATATATTCAAGTCTAGCTTTGGAATCAAAGCTAGACTTGAATATATTGAGCCAATATTAGGTGTATGTTTCATTTATGAGATGTCTTCTTCTCTTAGATCTTTACGTGAAACTATTATGAATTTGAGATATCAAAATCTACGAATTTACAGTCGAATTTACATATGGGTTTATTCTTTTCTACACATAGGCTGTATTTTCTAACCTAGTCATACCTTAGCAATATAAGTTTGCTTGTAATTTGCGTATAAATATAATATTTTTATTTATTACTGGTCATAATAGACATAATTAAGTAAGCGGTAGAAATGCCGAGAGTTTAGCTAAGTGGCGTTCTGTCCGGCCTTAACGTTGAAGTAGAATTGGGTACCCGTGCATATAAGTTTTTGTGAATAATCTTTTTTTTAATAGTAATAGGTGGCAAACGAGCAAACGCCTGATGGTAAGCAATTACCGCCGTACATGGACACAAGCAACACCAAAGGAGTCACAAGTGCGTTGCCGCCCTTTGGGGTTGGGAAAAGAGATGGGATGAGGAAGAAGGAATATGGGATCGGAGATCCGGCACTCTCACTCACCGAACGAAACGCAACAGTTTAAGTACTGTTACTTTACGTCGATTTTCTGTGAGAGGGTAGTACTTCCCCGGTCGAGGCGGCCCATTCATGCTGAAATCAGCAAGGCTCTACTACCTATAATGTAGTGAAGCGATTTCTCTTCTCCAATAACTTAACACGAAACATGCGATGACTGTTCCAAAATTAGAAACCAAAATCTTAGTCTATCACATCAACAATTACATTAATAAATATATTATAATGTTGGCAAATAATTATTATACAATTAATTTGTATTACGGACTGTAAGGTTACTAGGTGCCATGGAATAAAAACCTGTAATTGCTTCATCAACTTACAAACGGTCTGTAGCATAAATATTTATCTGTAGTTGAATTATGTTGTATAAATGAAGTCGTCTATAGTTCCGAAATAATAACTTGGAAAAAGGGTTGTCAAGTTTTTCAAAGTGTTTATTATTTTTGTCAGCTTTGCTCAATATATAAAAGGGGAAAGTAAATATTTTATCACTGCCCTATCTCTCTAATTTCTCTTCTCAGATCTTATGAAAAATGGTAAGCATGTTACTTATTGTGAGAGTAAAGATGCTGTTTTTTCATTGGATTTCGGCAGATCAACTTTCCCTCTATCTTTCTTGTATCTAAAGAAAAATAAAAGTTTTCTTATTTTGAAGTTTTCGAGATAACAATTTAATAGTATCATGACATTTCTGAGCAAAGAAACAAAATGGTAATGCATAGCAAATAATACATTTTTATAAATATAAGAATTTGGAACTTTTTTAACTATAATCTCACTTTTAAACGCAAAGTGTTAAATGTAGCATTCTTTGTAGGTACGAGTAAAAAACGCATACCACATAAGTTTAATAAGGTCAGTAGAAATAAATTGGCGGTATTTGAGCCGAGTAAACGATGTTAACCCTAAACCGATTCGCTGTTCGAACCCGAAATTTTCGTCGACGATCGTTTTGATTCTTCACAACAAAGAGTTCAATTTGTGCGGTCAAATCCCTATCTTTTTTGGTTTTCAGACGACGACATAGTTCTTCATAAATTGTAATTGCTCGATCTTATCAGGTAACAAGAATAAAGCAAGTTTAGCAGAGAGCTACGATGTTACAGAGAGACCCACAGTATTTGTTGCGTCGAGGGTTATAAATAAATCAATCTTTTGAAAGTACAGCTCCTAAAGAAAACGTTATGAATTGAAATGCCTATATCATAGTCGAAGCTAAGGTGTGGCAACCCTGCACATTATATTAAATATTTATGGTAATACTAGAGGACGCCAACAGCTACGTCTGCATTTTTTTTAAATTTACCCGTTTTGGCCGATCCCGTGGGAATTTCGGGAAATCCCTTCTTAGTGCACCGCGACGGTCCCCAAGGAACATACACGCCAAATTTCAGCTTCCTGCGCCCAATAGTTTCGGCTGTAGCGTGTCTGTCAGTCAGTAAGTAACGCAAGGATTTTATGTATTAAGAAGATTTTTCGGTTAAGTAGATACGGTGATATTACGTGGCGATATTGGAAATAATGTATTAATTTAAACGAAAATATAGAAGGTTTTCTTTGGATATTATTGTCTTATTCGATTTTGTCAAGTAGTCACCGGTCTTTGAAAGTCATATACAAAATTTAAATCATTACGATATTGTTTTCTCGATCCGCTCAACTCCTGCACCGTTCGACATGACGATGACATGAACAGTGCCATCATGCGCAGTGCTTGTCTACTATTCTGGATGTATTCTGTAGAATTGCCTCTCCAAGACCTACTTAAGCTTCAGCTTAGCCGTTTTGCCATTCGATTGTTCCGTCAGGGACATTTGGGCTCAATTTGAACAAGATACTCGCGACGATGTGCGATTATATGTCGGGGAAAGATTAATCTCTTCAATAACCTTTTCATAGCTTTTCAATCTATCTTCGAATCAGCGATCGATTTCAACAGGACTATGGATTTTAATATAAATAGATTTAGTTTAATCTTTATCGATTTTTTGTATCGGGGCATAAAATTAATGAATTAAGGGCAATTCTTTCGATTGCTTTTGTGTGGTTAGTAAAAGATTTAAATAAATAAGAAGGTTTATGATTTTGTATGTTTTGCTATTCATTGGTTTATAGTATAAATTGTTTATTGTGGAAAACTTGGACTTAAATCGACCTAGATTGCTGTTTATTCGTTCATGAATAATTTTTGCAAAACTTTTGTGTAGGTGGAATATTAAACTAATGGACCTATTATCTGCTTTGTCGTTTTTGTAATGTCATTTTGGTGGATTTATAATCTGTTAAAATGTTGGTGATACAGAGAAACCAAGAGAAAAGCCCAATTTAAAAAAGTCGGTGACAATAATGTCCTTTTGAGTTTTGTTGTAAGACATTTTGCTCAGCACATTCATCACTTCAAAGTATATTATATCACCAGGCAAGGTTTAATCGAAATCATAAAATTTATAAAATACCATATTTGACTAACTTTTTCGATAAATCGTAAATATACAGAGAATAAAATTTAAACAAACTTCAAATCTGTCTACTTAAAAGCATATTTTTATTTCTAAAAGCAATAATTTTAAGTTCGGTGCCAGTCAGAATCACGCACACAAAAAAATATTATTTCTTTTTCATCATGTAAAACTATACAGTATGAGAAATTGACCAAAATATCGATGCCTTCCGGCCAAAAGGGGGTAAGCGACATTTTTTGCGAAATCGACTTATATATATGGTTAGAATCGGCTTTTTTTTCTGCGTCTAATGGTCTAAGTTCCGTGGCTCTAGGACAAACTTTTTGTCGCTTAGGCGGTAAAGGAATTGAGGTTCTAACACTAAGTTTTTCTTCATAAACGACAGTTATTTTTGGTGTATTTTGTATTATGGTGGTTGGATAAAAATTATATTTCAAAACTGTGAGATAAGCATTTTTGGCTTTGAATATTTTTTTCTTTACTTGAACGTTAAGTAGTTTGAGCTGTAAATACTTTTTTGTAAAAAATACATTAGTCAAATTTTACTTGAATCTTTGTGTACGAAACTTTCGGTTAGGATATTAGGGCAGTTCCTTTGGATAAAATATATGTCATTTATTACATTTAGGTCTCATTTCCGTGACTTTATTTGGCGTTTATTTTTATTTTCCCTAGTCACCAAATCAATCATCGAAGGCGCTTAGGATAATTCATCCAAACGAATGTCGCCTTACATTGTCGCTTACCCTTTTTTTTCCCGCCCCAAAAAATATCTGGTATGGTGGTTAGATAACAAGGTAAATCAAAGGTTTGCCGGTTAGCTTACAGAAGAATGACAAACAGCGTCGGTTATCTCACTTTTTCGTTCGAACAAAATGTCGTTAGCGTTGCACAGCGAACCTTCACCGCGGGCATAAGCACCTCCGTGCTTGCGAGTCCGTTTGGCGCGAAATTTTTCGAAGGAAATAAAACGGTAAGATTATTTTAATAGACTTTTATATTCATCTATAATTGTGTATTCTAATTAGTTATTTTAAGTTTTATATGTAAGAAGTCATTATTTTGCTATCTTGTTCAGACAATACTGAATGGTTAAATAAGTACCTACAGAGTTTTTGTTGGCTGGCCTGACTTAGGACCATATTCAAGGGTTCGAATCCCAGGTTGGGCCTGCAAGGAATTATTGGATTTTTTGATGAATTCTCAGTAACAGTCAAGAGTTAATCCTGCGACTGATATGACTCTGTTGTGTCGAATTGCCTATGGGACTATGAGAGTGAGAGAATAAAAACTGCACCTTTGTTTTGCACGTATATTAGCGTTAGTAGGTCCCTCTTTTGCAAATTGTTATTCTGCCTCTAGATTTGTCACCGTGAATGATTTAACATGTGTCATCATCATTGTTTTATCGATTTAGTGAATGGATGGGTGAGTGCGAATGAATGGATACACGGCAAAAGCGATAGTAAGAACCCTCTTTTTGGAGTGGCTGAAGGCCGCCACGGTGTCCTCACCTTCCGTCTGACGCATGTCTTCATCGGACACGGTTGTTTTGGGTAGTTTCTTTGCTGTGAAGGACTCCCCCGGCTACGGACGCACAGTGGTACACGTTGTATGGGGCAGCGGAAATAATTGTGAAGGTTGTCTATTCCTTTAGAAAGTAGTAAAACAAAATATTTTTCATCATGTAATAATAATATATATGTTTCGTTAAGATTTGCTATTTCACTTTCCATTCTCACAATTTCGTTGTTACTGACGTCTGTAGTTTCGTTCATGAACTGAAACTGTACTGATCTACTGTACCTGGTTGAAGAAGGAGATTCATTCTTCCAATACACCGAAGATTGTTTTCGTTGGTCATTGAGACGGAGAGGAACTAATGTTGTTAGAAACAAGTTAGTGTCTGTGGCACCATCTTAATGTGCGTAATAATGAGTTAATTAACTAATATGGCTAAAAAATGGAGATTCGCAGGTATTCGCAGCTGAAAGTGATTTAATAATTATCTACACAAATGTGCCTATTATTTGAATTATAAGAGAAACCGCCGGAAGCCGCCGCAACCTAGATATGCCCGTTTAAACTAAGAATTTAACTTAAAAACAAGCTTTCTTCTCTCATTATCCTGCACTCATACTAATCACTTTATTGACAATACTAATTATCTAGTAGATTTTCTAAGACGTGTAGTATTACAGAAAATTTCAGTATATTTAAAAAAAACACCACAAACTGGAACATACAACCCACCAACTTAGGGCTTTTTTCAAGTGAAAATTCAACATCCTTTTAACTTCAACTTTGTAATTTTATTAAACTAATAAGATAACGCAATAAAAATAAAATTATTATGTGTTTGTGTTTATTTAGGCTTGTAGTATCCAATACTGGTATGACATATTCGAATAGTCATACTTTGCAAAATTGAATTTTTTCTGCTCATTGACCACCGTGGGACGTCGCGAGGCGATTTACGACAACTGTAGACGCGGACATGCGGACGACGAGGACCAAACGCCTACCGTCATACCTAAAAGTGGTCCTTAGGTACGAAATTTATATTTTTTGTCATACCTAGAATGTCAGCATGAATGTATAATGCAAGGCTAACTTACAATGAGTAACAATTGTTTTGTTTAATTTTCTAAACTAAAGACTGATTGAGCACAATTTCTCTTTTTTTTAATTCATACCTTAGTCGGTTAGCCAGTTTAAAAACTTATAAAAGTCTAATGTATGTATGTAAGTATATATGTATAATTTTATAAAAATTAATCACAATGTGCTTTTGCGTTGTATAAAAGAGCTAATAGTATTTTTATAGATACTTAACTTATAACAATTTCCTTGTTCTTTTGCCATTAACCAATAGCCGGTTATGTCATATTGGCTCCACTTGATGAACAGAAAAAGCACAGGTATGCTCTTTTTCTTCAACAGAAATAAAATAAATGGTGCAGTTAAATCATTTGGGTTGGAACTCATTAATTGGGTTGTTTTCATTTACGACGTTTTTTCCTGTTAGTATAATAAGGACCATTTGAGGGTAAGCGACAGTAAATAGTGTTAGGAGTGTGATATGTTTTAATTAACAATGTCATTTCGTAGAGACCTAATCAAAAACTATATGGTTAAATTTTGAAACTTTTGGAACGTACAGAAAATTTTCTATGATTTTTTTTCACTTATTTTGAACTTTAAACTACTCTCCTGTAAAGTTTGTTAAGTGGCAGTTAGCCTCTTTTGGCCGTAAGGCATCGATATATTTTAGTCAGACTTCGCCCTCGGCTCTGGCCCTAACTATCTCCACACACACAAAGCCATACCATAACATTACGCCGTTGTCACGTGAAAGAGGGACAAACCAAAAACCTCACTTCCGCAACTATTAGTTTTACACATTATTACTATTACACATTATATTAATGTGGATAAACTAATAAAATCGTGCACCAAGTTTTATCCAAATCCACTCGACCGTTTTTTATGATTGAACACACATTTAAAACATCATAACAGGATAGTGAGCTAGCTATGTTACGGAATTGATCACGAGATTCAAAATTGAGCTGATCTGGATATATTAATAGAAATGTGTTGATACTACAATAGACTTCTTCATAATTTAGTATTGAACATTGTAGGCACAAAGTAGTTCTAAAGTATTTGTTTAAGTTTAGTAAGTCAAGTAGACAAGAGACAATTAAAAAGTTTTTTTTTACGAAATCAAATGTCTCTTCGTTATTCCTTAGTTCATTGTACCTCAATAAGACAAAAGAGGGCGTCGGGTAATGAATGAAGTGTTTCTAAAATGTTCGCTTCGGGCATATCTATTGGGAATATGGTACATATGGCCAAGATAAACTGATGAAATGGGACTGAAGCAGCTTTACGAAGCTATTTTACCAATTTATGCTTTTATAAAGGTACCTAACTTAATGTTGGAGACAGTACGTTTTATTAGATTCCCAGATCTGAATAAATAATTTCCGTCACCTGGTTCGGCCAAACTGACTGAAATAGTTATTGTCGGGCATTGTGGAAGAACACTTAATTTTAATGTGGCAACTTGTGTAATAGAAAAAAGTTTTACCATAAACCGAGAGATCTAGCTGCGGTTGCGTTTTATCGTACTGACAATTGTTCGATAATACCACTCGCCTTGTAGGTGTTTAAGATAACTGATATTATTATTAGTATAGCGAAAATTGTCGCGGTCAAACTGCCCAATTTTACCAATAAAGTAAAAGATCTACTAATACTTGTAAGGGTTTACGGTGTTCTTTACATGTGCTTAAAATACACTACTACTCACCACGCACCTACCTATTACTACTACTTCCAATATTATAAGTCATTTGCAACAGAGTATGATAAATGTTGAAAATCTCTTCAAATTATCACTACTTACTTCTTCACACAAAAATAGGTATGAATTACAAAACAGTCAAAACATTAATTCACAAATAAAACGTATCTCTAATTCACTGACACTCTTATAAAGTTCAGAAATATCTTAAATGATCGCTCTACAATCCTATTACGTCGCTCCTTGATTGTAATCACACCATGTTAGCGGTCCATGCCGATTGATGAAATCGACACCCAGTCACTCAGATACGATTAAGATCAAATCAGTGTCAAAGTACAGTAGCCAGCCATGCTCGAAATAGATATACATACATATATCGACAGCGGATAATGATCTATAGACTACCGACACATCAATATTCGATCGCCCAGTGGTCTCGCATTGGTTTATAAAACATAATTATGTAATCTTCAGCAGCCGATGTCAAACGTTTACCGATAAAAAATATTATACGATTAAGTTTTGAAACAACGTATTGAATGTAAAATTTCAATTGTAAGTAACCCCGTCGTCGCCATTTTGTTGTGTGCTGTCAAATCTGACCTGTGCTGTACCCTGTTGTTGTTATCGGAACAAGGCTACGGAAACTATGAAGCCATACAGCCAGTTTACCAAACTCGTTGACCGCATGCCGGGGATACGTTCGGGTATAGAGTTTGTTAAATGATTTTGAACGGTTGGCATTCTTATGGTTAACTTAAATCCCTTTTTACTTTAATAGATGGATATTGCGAACAAAATTGCGTTGTAAATTAGAATTTGTGGTACTACTCGACCAAGCCAACTAGACGAATGTCAACGTGACAAAATTCAACATAATTCAACTATTATAATCCTGAAATTCCTAGTACCGATTGCAGGCGCATTGTACGTTCACACGCCGCGTTCGCACGTTACGATAAATCATTTCTGGATTATAATTGTTGAATAATGTTGAATTTTATCACGTTGACATTCGTCTAGTTGGCTTGGTCGAGTAGTACTAAAGAACCGAAGTATAGGCTTTTGAATAAATTTCATTTCAGTGAAAGTATTTTAATTTTGTTCGTCGATAAAGAAATGTATTCAAGCTTGTTAATACACCGTCACTCTAATATCCAGTGTTATTACCGTAAGAGCTGCTATTCATATAATGATTATAATGTATATATTTTCTATTCAAGCATAGTGTTAAGGTAAATGTATGCCGCTGGCGGGTTTTAAAAATAAATGTATATTATTTGTGTTGTATTTTCTGACATTTATGTATAATAGGTTTCCCGCGTTCATGAATGCTAAAATGTGTCGAAACCCCCGTCCGGAAAAAACCAACCGCTATACTTATGTAAATCAGGGAAAATGCCTTTATTAATTTTGTGTTACTTTATTTAAACGAAGAAAACGTGATTAATGTGTCATGAAAACAAAAATGCCATGTTGTTAAGTGCAAACTCGGGCAGTTATTCGATCGAAAGATTCTTTTTGTAACTATTTTTAAATGGACGAAAAAGTTCATAGCTTTTTATGTTCCATGTGGCAATGCGTATTTACTCTCATAATCAGCAAAGCTCCACTACTAGAAAAGCTTTACTATCACTGAGAAGAAAAATACTCGCTTTTGAGTGTAATGAAAAGTCAACATGAATACAAAAAAAAATGGATGGATGATATTAACCAGTCTCAATATTTTTTAGTTTCAGTTTTAACTGCTGCCTTCAACAAGTCAGTATCCTTATTTCTAGCGTTTCATCCGACACTTGAAGGTTCCAGAGGAAGAACAGCGAAATCAGTTGTTGTAAACCATCTGACATATAAATATATTTCTCAAAACAAAATTGTACTCATTCATCCATGTCCTTGTGGTCTCGGGCTAAGATACAAACCTTCGTCCCCCGTCCCTTGGGTGTCGTACAAGACGATTTAAGGATTATCAAAGGGGGGTATTAGGTGAGAGCGAAGGTCACAGTGGGATACTTTTTCAGCATATAAAAATTACTAATCCTCTTGACGAGCACAATGATAATGGTGAACTCGAAGGAGCATGATCAGACGCTAATGTAATCTCTACTACCTTCCTCGCATAATTTATAATGCAAATGTACACGCGATAAGAAATATTGGCGTTTATATAAAATATTTAATTACTACGTATGTAAGTACTACTTATACCATTTGTAGGGTACACGATCCCATTGGTTGACATGGACAACCTGTGGTATGAGAAGGGTTGGATTAGACTACGTTGCTTGTTGTCAGTTAGCGCTTACGTTTAGTCAATCAAGAGGTCAGGGGTTTGCTGTAAAGTAGTACCATGCTTTCATATTTGTTTCGTAAAATAATCAGTTAATAGCATGGAATATAGCGTATTTATGTAACACTTATAGCTTGACTAGCGACCTGCCCCGGCTTCGCACGGGTGCAAATTATACATATAAACCTTCCTCTTGAATCACTCTATCGATAAAAAAATACGCTTGAAAATCCGTTGCGTAGTTTTAAAGATTTAAGCATACATAGGGACAGACAGACAGAAGACAGACTTTATTTTATACTATGTAGTTATTATTATAATGTCTCCAAAGCTTCAATATAAGAAAACTTTCAATTTCCTTAAGATAAAAAAATATAGAGGGAGATATGATCCGCCTCGGTCACGTGAAATAACAGTATCTTCAGGTTATTTACAGTTAGTAACATACCATAATTTATCATATCTGAGAAGAGGTAATATTGATAAAGTTGAGTTTAGAAATAAAATAAATATGTATTTTCCCCTTTTATACAGGTGAGAGGCCATACGCCCCTCAAGATTCGCCACTTTTTAGGAATTTGTGACCATACGCCCCGTGAAATAACACAGGTGCCCGCCCATACGCACCTTACGATTCGTAGGTACTTATGTTGGTGGAAGTACGGTCGGCAAAAGAACATAAGCAACATTCTTTTTTATATTAAATTAAGTTATAGAGAGAGTTAATGTGTGTTTTGTAAATATGAACAAAATCACAGATTTGTTATCTTATAATTAAAACAGTTCTAGATGTATCATCGATATATTATATGTATAGTAGTTCCTCTTTTAATAATATTGATATCCACCTCGCAGTAATGCAATACCACCTCTGTCGGTAGTAAAATATTCAATAAAACTGGATAAGAACTGTTACTGCGTGCAGTACCCATTTTCTAAAACCATGGGTTATTCCTTAGCAGATAATAATAATTAGTAATAAATAAAAAGAGACCCTAAAGGCTGCTACACGCAGTGCCAGTGGCACGGGCCGCCGGCTTTTGCCGCGCGACACGTGCCGCCGGCTTTTGTCTGGCGTCGGAGCCGCCGGCATCTGCTGCAGAAAGCCGCTGGGCATCATTCCAGTTGTATAAAACGACCACACACAAGTAGCAAGCCGTAACCCGCGCGGCACGCCGGCCTGCCTGGGTGGTCATGCGGGCGGCTCCTTAGTACGGTAAAGCCGGCGGTTTTGTATGCCGCCAGGTGCACGCGGCTTGGCCGGTGGCAGTGCCGGCAGCAAGGCCGTGCCGTCAGCACTGTGCGTAGGAGGAGCCTTTACACAGGGTATTCTTCAAATCGCACCTATTTTGTAACGCAACCATCAAACTGCAACTAAATGAGTACTAACAACTAACCGCAACCACTAAAGAAATAGTGCAGGCGCATGATAGATTCATAACGGCTTACTTACTTATCGATTGACATTTTCAATGAACTGGCCAATTTTTTTATTCACTAAAACGAATATGCCGATTGTTTTGGAAAGTACCAGGGTAATAGAAATGAACAGAAGTTAGGCGTTTTTTTAAAAGCTGGTAACAAAATTAACTATCGGTAATATGTTTTGAAAAGTACCAGAGCAATATAAATGAACAGAAGGTAGTCGTATATAAAAACCTGGTTCTGAATTATCAATCAGAAACTAGGCATTCACTAATGGCTGATATAAAAAACTCATTACAATTTTAAAAGTAGTAGAGAAGGGGATTAAACCAAAAAATAACTTACTAAATTAAATATAGGTAAATATATTTTTTTTTACAATCTTTAGCAATAGTTTGAATCTACACAACGCAATATGAACACATATAGCAATATTTCTAACATAATGTTCAACATTTTATAAGCAGTATAATAATTATAAGCAGTATAATAATTGTGCTAGTTATTGTTCTAGTGCAGTTGTAATATTGGTTTTAGAATCAACACCCAGCTTTGGTTGTTTTTTTTTGGTTGTTTATTTTCTGCTAAATCTAGAACAATAACTCCGGTCTAGACTGTCCTTCGCAAGGCAGCGGCGCTAAAGATGGTACAATATTCCCCCCTTTATTAAAAAGAAAACTAAACATTTTACAATTTAACAATAACTAGAGATCAATATTAAAATAGGTACAAAAAAAGAACAACATAAAATAATAATGAGTAACTTCTGCTAGCGCTCGCGAATCGCGTCAATATCATTAACATGTATCGAGTTACCGGAGCGCTAGTTCTGAGAAAGCAAACTAAGTAAAAATATTGTACGGATGCCACATGTGGGACTCTTTATATCTATAAACTAAGAATTTTTATTTTTAGAACCGATGTAAAATAACTTTTAATTTAAACCACAATATAACTGCACATAACTACCGTTACTGTCGAACTTCCTTTGCTCTTCGTAAGCCGCTTGTACTGGGAGCTGGTCGTACGAAGAAGCAAATACGTTCATCTATTCTGCCAGCGATCTTCGTATGCTGTCTGGGCCGTACTGAGGGACGACAGGGTGCGCTATCCAACACTGAGCGGTATCCATCCTCGCCTCCAAGTGTGATCAGCCGCTGCAACGCGTGCACTGTACCGTAGAGTGCCACCGCCGGTCCCGTGTCGATCTCGTCCTCGGAGTGTGCTGCGTATTATTCATCTTGGTGCGGAATGCTGCCTCGCCACCAGGTCAATACGCCTTACGCGTTGTGCCTCGATGTACGCACTGTCCTGCAGAGTGCCGCCGTCCTGCAGAGTGCCGCCGCCGTCGTATGGCGCTCCGATATTCTCCTGCTGCCCATATTGCCGTGATCGCTGTTGTTCGTATCGTATGTTCCACTTTTAGGTTCCACGTGTTCTGACTCAGGTGTTCTCCGCAGTTAGGTCGTAAGCGCCCTTTCGGTCGTAGTGAAAAGGGCGAGTCGTCTCCCATGAGTCCAGGATGTCTCCGTGTCCAGGCTGCTGGGCTGCACGCTGTTGCCACGCGCACATGCGCTTGTTAGATTCCGCTGACCATGTGCACGTGTGTCGATGCCGCGTTGCCGAAGCTGTGCCGAAGTTTGCGTTTTCTTTGTCGGGGTCACCAATGTAGGGTCTCGATATAAGTTGTTGTGTGCGAAGAAAGAAATAAACGAAATACTGCAATATATAAATTTTACTGTGGTACCACATTGAAATATAAATAAACTATAAAGCTACGACCAAACTGTGGGGCAGCGGGGAGACGACTGCTGCGCCGCACTTATTCTAGAATATACAAAGAACACAAACGCTTACGGACATCGAGCATTAGGCTTCTATCGCATTGGGCATGTGCAATCTTCGAGCGTGCGCTCGGTGTGCGTATATGAAAAATGAACACATTATGCTATGTCATATACCTAATGATTTTCTAACAAACACCTGAGTCAGGACTCGACATCAAAGACATTCTCTCTCACTCACACTTCAAATCTGTCTACTTAAAGGATATTTTTATTTTCGAAAGCAAAAATTTTTAGTTCCGTGCCAGTCAGAATCACACACATAATTTTATTATTTCTTTCTCATCATGCAAAACTATATAGTATGAGAAATTGACAAAAATATAATTATCTTAGCCAGACTTCGCCCACGGCTCTGCTCCTAACTATTTCCATACATACAAAGCCATACCATAACATTACGCCGTTGTCACGTGAAAGAGGGACAAACCAAAATTGATCTGATCCGGCTATATTAATAGAAATGTGTTGATACTACAAAGACTTCTTCATAATTTAGTGTTGAAAATTGTAGGCACAAGATAATTCTAAAGTATTCGTTAAGTTTAATAAGTCAAGTAGACAAGAGACAATCCAAACGTTTTTTTTTTTTACGAAAGCAAATGTCTCTTCGCTATTCCTTAGTTCATTGTCCCTCAATAAGACAAAAGAGGGTGTCGTAAATGAATGAAGTGTTTCTGAAATGTTCGCTTCGAGAATTTCTATTGGGAATATGGGACAGATGGCCAAGATAAACTAATCAAATGGGACCGAGGCAGCTTTACGAAGCTATTTTACCAATTTATGCTTTTATAAAGGTAACTTAATGTTGGAGATAGCACGTTTTATTACATTCCCAGATCTGAATAAATAATTTCCGTCACCTGGCTCGCCCGAACTGACTGAATAGTTATTGTCGGACATCATGGAAAACTCTTCATTTTAATGTTGCAACTTGTGTAATAGAAAGAAGTTTGACCATAACACGAGAGTTCTAGCTACGGTTGAGTTTAATGTAGCGACAATTGTTCGATAATATCACTCGCCTTGTACATGTTTAAGATAACTGATATTATTATTAGTTTAACGAACAGTATGGTAGCCACACTTGCCAATTTGTCAAATTAAAAAACAGATCTACTTATGATTATTCGGGATCGCGGTGTTCTTTTAACGTAAGAGATTAAAATACACTACTAACAACCACGCATCTCCCGCCCATGCACTACTACTACTTGCAATGTAATAAATTACTTGCGATAGGGACTTAATTTAAAAAATCTATAAACTATACCTTCACTTATAACTTCACTCTATATTCACATAAGTTAAGTATGAATTACAACGTAGTTAATCATTAATTCACAAATGAAATGTGTCTTAGAATTCTTTACCACACTAATTCAGTTCAGAAATATCTTAGACTAGACGATGCCCGCGGCTACACCCGCGTTATTTAAGACTACTGCTCCGTTCCCGTCGCTCATAGCGTGATGTTATATAACCTATAGCCTTCCTCGATAAATGGGCTATCTAACACTGAGAGAATTTTTCAAATCGGACCAGTAGTTCCTGATTAGCGCGTTCAACCAAACAAACAAACAAATTCTTCAGCTTTATATATTAGTATAAGATTACCGTACTACAATCCGTTACGGCTATACTCGCCCTTTGATTGTAATCACTCCATGTTAGCGGCCCATGTCGATAGATGAAATCGACACCGAGTCGCTCAGATACGATTGAGATCAAATCAGTGTCAAAGTACAGTAGCCAGCCATGCTCGAAATAGATATATATTGAAAGCGGGTAATGATCTATAGACGATCAACTAATTTGAGACCACTGGGCGATCGAATATCGACACATCAATATTCGATCGCCCAGTGGTCTCAAATTAGTTGAAGAAACATGTTATCATTATGACATATATAATTTTCAGCAGCTATGAATTATGTAATATATATTCGGTATATATTTTATGAAATATGTAATTTTCAGCAGCCGATGGCAAACGTTTAAAGTTAAAAAAAATATACAATAAAAAATTTAAACTTTCCTGTTCATTTAAATTTAAACTGAACCGAAATATATAACATAACATATCTTCACGCCTTTTATCCCCGAAGGGGTAGGCAGAGGTGTATTACACACCCACACTTCGCCAGATATGTTTCGGTCCCAATGTAATAGGGGGCGAGCCTATTGCCATCTACCGGGCACATTATTAAGCGAGCGATAATTAACATTTTTAATACACACGAAATTCTTCAGCTACGAAATATATACTCCAAACAAAGGTACGTGGTATATATCCCGAAAGTCAATTAATTAATAACTTCTTCAGAAAAAGTTACAATTTAAAATCAATGTACAATTAAGTTTTCAAACTACGTAGTCAACGTAAACTTTCAATTGGAAGCAACCCCGTTAACTGCGTTCACAAGCTCTTCCAATTTCACGTCGTCGCCATTTTGCTGTGTGCTGTCAAATCTGACGTGTCCTGTACCTTGTTGTTGTTATCGGAACAAGACTACGGAACTATGTATACAGCCAGTTTACCAAACGCGTTGACCGCATGCCGGCGATACGGTCGAGTATAGAAAAATTTTGTTAAATGATTTTGACGGGTGGCATTCTTATGGTTAACTTAAATCCCTTTTTACTTTAATATATGGATATTGCGAACGAAATTGCGTTGTAAATTAGACTTTGTGGTACTAAAGAACCGAAGTATAGGCTTTTAAATAAATTTCATTTCAGTGAAAGTATTTTAATTTTGTTCGTCGATAAGGAAATGTATTCAAGCTTGTTAATACACCGTCACTCTAAAGTCCAGTGTTATTACCGTAGAAGCTGCTATTTATAATGTTTATATTTTCTATTCAAGCATAGTGTTAAGGTAAATGTATACCGCTGGCGGGTTTTAAAATAACTGTCTATTATCTGTGTTGTATTTTCTGAAATTTATGTATAATAGGTTTCCCGCGTTCATGAATGCTAAAATGTGTCGAAACGCCCGTCCGGAAATGTTAAAAGCAAAATCAACCGCTATTTGTAAATCAGGGAAAATACCTTTAATAAGATTATATTTTTGTGCAAACTCGGGCAGTTATTCGACCGAAATATTCTTATGGGGTATTATAATATTCTTATAGGTATAACCTAACTATTTTTAAATGGACGAAAACGTTCGTAGCTTTTTATGTTCCATGTGGCAATGCGTATTTACTCTCATAATCAGCAAAGCTTCACTACTAGAAAAGCTTTACTATCACTGAGAAGAAAAAACTCGCTGTTGAGTGTAATGAAAATTCAACATGAATAAAAAAAAATGGATGGGCTCAATTTTTTTTAGTTTCAATTTTAACTGCTGCCTTCAACAAGTCAGTACCGAGGAACTACTATGCCCTCACAATATTGATGTATTATTATATCAGTGTTCTTATTTCTAGCGTTTCATCCGACACTTGAAGGTTCCAGAAGAAGAACAGTGATATCAGTTGTTGTAAACCATCTAGCATATAACTAAATTTCTCAAATCAAAATTGTACTCATTCATCCATGTCCTTGTGGTCTCGGGCTAAGATACCAAACTTCGTCCCCCGTCCCTTGGGCGTCGTACAAGACGATTTAAGGATTATCAAAGGGTATATTATTAATGGTATTATTATTAGGTGAGAGCGGAGATCACAGTGGGATACTTTTTCAGCTTATAAAGATTACTAATCCTCTTGACAAGCACAATGATAACGGTGAATTCGAAGGAGCAAGATCAGACGCTAATGTAATCTCTACTACCTTCCTCGCTTAATTTATAATACAAATGTACACGCGATAAGAAATATCGGCGTTTATATAAAATATTTAATTACCACGTATGTAAGTTCCTACTACTTATACCATTTGTAGGGTACACGATCCCATTCGTTGACATAGACAACCTGTGGTATGAGAAGGGTAGGATTAGACTATGTTGCTTGATGTCAGTTAGCGCTTACGTTTAGTCAATCAAGAGGTTTGCTGTTAAGTAGTACCATGCTTTCATATTTGTTTCGTAAAATAATCGGTTAATAGCATGGAATATAGCGTATTTATGTAGCACTTATAGCTTGACTAGCGACCCGCCACGGCTTCGCACGGGTGCAAATTATACATATAAACCTTCCTCTTGAATCACTCTATCTATAAAAAAAACGCTTGAAAATCCGTTGCGTAGTTTTAAAGATTTAAGCATACATAGGGACAGACAGACAGAAGACAGACTTTATTTTATACTATGTAGTTATTATTATATTGTCTCCAAAGCTTCAATATAAGGAAACTTTCAATTTCCTTAAGATAAAAAAATATAGAGGGAGATATGATCCGCCTCGGTCACGTGAAATAACAGTATCTTCAGGTTATTTACAGTTAGTAACATACCATAATTTATCATATCTGAGAAGAGGTAATATTGATAAAGTTGAGTTTAGAAATAAAATAAATATGTATTTTCCCCTTTTATACAGGTGAGAGGCCATACGCCCCTCAAGATTCGCCACTTTTTAGGAATTTGTGACCATACGCCCCGTGAAATAACACAGGTGCCCGCCCATACGCACCTTACGATTCGTAGGTACTTATGTTGGTGGAAGTACGGTCGGCAAAAGAACATAAGCAACATTCTTTTTTATATTAAATTAAGTTATAGAGAGAGTTAATGTGTGTTTTGTAAATATGAACAAAATCACAGATTTGTTATCTTATAATTAAAACAGTTCTAGATGTATCATCGATATATTATATGTATAGTAGTTCCTCTTTTAATAATATTGATATCCACCTCGCAGTAATGCAATACCACCTCTGTCGGTAGTAAAATATTCAATAAAACTGGATAAGAACTGTTACTGCGTGCAGTACCCATTTTCTAAAACCATGGGTTATTCCTTAGCAGATAATAATAATTAGTAATAAATAAAAAGAGACCCTAAAGGCTGCTACACGCAGTGCCAGTGGCACGGGCCGCCGGCTTTTGCCGCGCGACACGTGCCGCCGGCTTTTGTCTGGCGTCGGAGCCGCCGGCATCTGCTGCAGAAAGCCGCTGGGCATCATTCCAGTTGTATAAAACGACCACACACAAGTAGCAAGCCGTAACCCGCGCGGCACGCCGGCCTGCCTGGGTGGTCATGCGGGCGGCTCCTTAGTACGGTAAAGCCGGCGGTTTTGTATGCCGCCAGGTGCACGCGGCTTGGCCGGTGGCAGTGCCGGCAGCAAGGCCGTGCCGTCAGCACTGTGCGTAGGAGGAGCCTTTACACAGGGTATTCTTCAAATCGCACCTATTTTGTAACGCAACCATCAAACTGCAACTAAATGAGTACTAACAACTAACCGCAACCACTAAAGAAATAGTGCAGGCGCATGATAGATTCATAACGGCTTACTTACTTATCGATTGACATTTTCAATGAACTGGCCAATTTTTTTATTCACTAAAACGAATATGCCGATTGTTTTGGAAAGTACCAGGGTAATAGAAATGAACAGAAGTTAGGCGTTTTTTTTAAAGCTGGTAACAAAATTAACTATCGGTAATATGTTTTGAAAAGTACCAGAGCAATATAAATGAACAGAAGGTAGTCGTATATAAAAACCTGGTTCTGAATTATCAATCAGAAACTAGGCATTCACTAATGGCTGATATAAAAAACTCATTACAATTTTAAAAGTAGTAGAGAAGGGGATTAAACCAAAAAATAACTTACTAAATTAAATATAGGTAAATATATTTTTTTTTACAATCTTTAGCAATAGTTTGAATCTACACAACGCAATATGAACACATATAGCAATATTTCTAACATAATGTTCAACATTTTATAAGCAGTATAATAATTATGTTTTATCTAACAGTACCATTTTATTAATAATATCATAGATAATAGAGCCTTCTCTATAATCTATGATATTATTATCGGCGTTTGGGCCTTTCAAAACATATTAAATAATTATTTTCTCGTACGGGCTTTTCAAAACGGGGTGAATTCACAACTTTTATTCTCGGGGCGAATTTTAAGAGGCGTATGGGCTCTCACCCTTTATACATTGAGCAAAACTTACAAAAAGAGTTATCACTTTGAAAAATTTGACAACCCTATTGCCAAGTTATTAATTCGGAACTACAGACTTCACAAATAAAACATAATTCAAATACAAATTAATAGGTATTTTATGCTACAGACGTTTGTAAGTTGATGAAGCAATTACAGGTTTTTATTTCACGGCACCAAGTGACCTTATAATTCGTAATACAAATGAGTGATATAATAATATAATTAGTTGGCAACATTTGAATGTTTATGTAATTGTTGTTGTGATAAAATAAGCTTTTCGGTTATCATTTTGGAAAAGTCATCGTATGTTTAGTGTGAAGTTATGTGAGGAAGAGAGGTTGCTTCATGGCACTGAACATGCACACAACCGTGACATACGTAAGTTAGTAGTCAATTTTACTTTATCATCATCATCAGCTTATCATAGTTAACAGCTGGAATAGGGCGTCTCTGATGGCAAGCCACTGAGGTAAATTTAAAATATATATATATTTACACCTAAATTATAAGCTACTAGACGTCGCTAGCGGCTTCGCCCGCGTCAAATATACATATAAACCTTCCTGTTGAATCATTATATCTATTAAAAAACCGCATTAAAATCCGTTGCGAAGTTTTTAAGATTTAAGCATACATAGGGACAGACAGACAGAAGACAGACTTTGTTTTATACTATGTAGTGATTTGGCTCACCTATTGTATATCAGAGCGCTATCGTATTTATCAGGGAAGTTAAAGCTGTCGGGCCTGATTCTTGGCTTACGATAGAGAATCATTAAACTATGTCGGAGGTCTTTAGACAGTCTGAAAACTCCGGCAACAGAATTAGCCACTTATTCACACAAAAAAGAAGGATAAGATGGAACTTAACAAAAGTCTCCACAGGACTGTTTTAGACTGTTAATTCCTACTTACTAGACATAAATTAAAATTTACTAGTTCGTTTAAGATGTATTTAATTTTAGACTTGCACACATTATCTATTGCTGCACACATTATCGTGAGCATTATCACTGATTTCTTCTGTCCAAAAAGCCTTCACGATGTTTTTTACCGTAGTCAACGAAAACAGACCATACTTTTCAATACGCACGTAACTTTCAATTTACTGAAGCGCACCGTAAATTTAAAATTTATGCACCTGACGCGATTCTCCAAGGATTTCTATACAAGAGTATTTCTATTCTTTTACTATTATCAATAAAATGTGTAGCGTTTCCATACGTGTTACGAAATGATATTTTTCGCGCGTGTAATTTCATCGGCAGCACTGCACACTTTTCGATATGTGAAGACGTTAAAATGTAAAATTAATTTGCAAAAGCTTGATCCTGTTTATAGATTGGCGTATTTGAAACGGAGCGTAAACCGATTTAATCACGACATACTGACGGGTGTAGTGGTGATAATAATTGGGAAATTTACCCGTTTGATAGGGCGATAAGCGTTAGGTAATTTATTACGTACATATCTTCGTAAAAACGGCGATAGCCCAGAGGTGGACGAAACGGACTGCCGAGACGTAGGCTCGGAACATTACTGACGAACGGGTGTGAAATACACCTCTGCCTACCCCTTCGGGGATAAAGATGAGAAGGTATGATAAGTTATAGCTTCCGAAAGTCAGTGGTGCGCGCCCATTTGAACCCTAGACACTCTGAGTCTCCCCACTAGCCTATCGCTGCCTACACGTCGTAAATCACAACAATTCATGAAAGTACTAAAGATGCTGCAAATCGTTCATATACCTATACCTATGTAAGATTAGTCATACCGTATTAATTGAATGTCCCATTAGCGTCTGATCGGGAACGTTATGACCCGCATATAAAACTATTAAGCTTGTCCGATAGCTGTAAGTTGTCTCTGTGTAAGACACGATCTGATCGTTCGATATATATGAGCTTTAGTTGCTCATGCATTTTGTTAATGATTGCACATTTTACAGTGACTTTTTAACCGCATAAAACTGCATAATTATATTATATTCGATGCAATTTAGATTAGTCCTGTTGTCCAGGATATTATTTTGTTTTTGTTTTTACATTAATCATTATTTTCGATTATTTAAATTTATTCTTAAGCTTTCCTATTCTGTTTAATAAAATTTAAATGAGGTTATCGGTCAAATTATGATACATATATGAAATCTTAATTATCTAAGTAGTTTTTGCAGCAATTCACATGTAACCACGCCACTAATTTCTCTAAAAATGCCCAGTTCAATTCACAAGGACCATTTTGCTGTCTTTATCGATCATCTTGTGATTTAGATAACACATCAAGCTAAAGCCTAAAATCTTACATCCTGCTCTTTATTCTTATACAGCAAACAAGAACATTTTACTAAAGTACATTTAGTGGAACGTCTCGCCTCCTACGCAAGTAACAAATTAACGCGCAATATCAAAGGTAGTCTTAATAATTACGCACATTATCGACGGTGTATTATAGTGCTTTATAGGTATTCTCTAAAGGCCATATTGTGTTACATCTGATATTTTTGTTACTAGCTGTTTGCACGCATGGGTACGCATGCGTTATTTTTTAAATTTAGGTCTTACTATTTGATTAAGTGATATTATTTTTAAGGGATTTTCAAATCATGCGCTGGTACCCTAAAAGGGAATATATCTGGTACTCTAACTACGGAATTCAATATTCGATCTATAGATAGATCTGTAGATTTTAGATTCGTTTTTGACATAATCGTCATATAAAATATGTCAAACACGAATCTCAAATCTCAAAATCCATGTATGGATCGAATAATGAAAATGGCCGTTAGATGACTTGTATGTACCTCTTCAAACTACTATATATTCCAGTAGGTAGTAGTCCCATTCAAATCTGACAAACAATTTTAAAGATTACCTCGAATAAACAAAAAACGGGTTGATAAACAAATAAATTTAATAAACATTAGGTCTTATTTGTATCTTCGTATCATGCAAATAATACAACTATTGCAACTAGCACATGAAAAACATTGTCATTTTGAAATCACGTTCAGATAGTTCGATTTTATTTTACACTTGCGTTCACTGTTCAATCCATTGAAGTTACGATAATGCTTCTGATTGACGATAATGGCTTTATTTCATTTTCTAAAGCAATTTGTGGTCTGAGTCATTCGCGTAAGAAATTTGACGTGACGTAAAATAACGTGTTATAATTATATTATTTCACATTAACTTTATGATGAAATTCCGCGATGAGGTTTTGGTGCTACTCTTCATATTGAAGAGTAAATGTTTTGGTGTTCATTTTAATTAATTTAGTTTGATAAAAGTTGTAATAAATAAAATAAAGTAAATTATGGTACGGTCAAACAATCAGTTCCAGGAAGGAGAGACAATCATGTTAACTATAGATACACAGATTAGGATTTATATCTAGTGCAGGAGTATATATACATTTTTTAAATTAACCAATGTATTTCAAAACTTCTCAAGTGTATCAATGTTACCAAAAAATATATTTTTATTTCATCAAAATGACTTTATTTATGTTCGCCTCATGTCTATAGATCGAAATATATAAAAAGAGAATCAATGACAAATGCATAGGGTTCGAACATTTTTGGAACATTTTTTAAGGTAGAAGAGCCTTGCTGATTTCATCATGAATAGACCCGGCTCGACCGGGGAAGTACTACCCTCTTACAGAAAATCGACGTAAAGTAACTAGTAATAGTACCTGAACCACAGAAATAAATAGTATTATTTCTGTGACCTGAACCGTTGCGTTTCGTTCGATGAGTGAGAGTGTCGGAGGCCCCTATTCCTTCTCCCTCATCCCACTCCTTATCCTATCCCTTTTCCCAACCGCAAGGGGCGGCAACGCACTTGTGACTCCTGTGGTGTTGCTTGTGTCAATGGGCGGCGGTAATTGCTTACCATCAGGCGATCCGTCTGCTCGTTTGCCGCCTATAACTATAAAACAAAAAAAAATAACAAGACATCCCAGCTACTCACATATTTTGGACGTCTTTGATATTTAAAACTTATCTACATTTAGGTATCATTCATATTAATTGAATTACAAAATGCAGCTTAGTTTTGTAGACTTATAAAGACACAATTATAAATAAAATTATATAAAAGGATTGAGAATGTGATGTATACCTGACCCAAGATTTGCTTAACTCTAAACATTTTTACATGTTTAAAGTTAAGCAAGTACTCAATGACAATATGTGTCGGGACTCACTTTAACCTTAAACGTAACGTAGCACAGACCTGTTGAGTGAAACCAATATAACCTCAGTATACCTAAAACTAAATAATTAAATAAAGCGCTATTCAGGTGTAGTATAAATAATGCCTTACTTTAGTAACAGAGAAGCACCAGCTATCATTATCAAGCAGATCGTCAGCTACTTAGCCTTTCGTTAAATACAAACGGTCCAGCTTAATCCTTACTCGTAAAAGTTAACTGAGGGTCAACATTGTGCTTCAGATGGGCTGACAACTCGCCATACCGTTGGAAGTAGTAAGAACAGTATTAACTTTTAAACAACGACCGACTTTCAAAGACAAAGAGAAAATTCTGATTAAAACTTGTATTTTTTAAAACACTGTCATTCTACGGACACATTGAGTTTTGCGTTCGTCTGTCACAGAGGATTCTCGGAAACGAACGTTGCAGAAGATGGAGCAATTTGATATTCGGTGTTCTATTACGTGTTAAGGAAGCGTGCTCGCGTGCACGTAAATTTTGGAAGAGCAATTTTTTATTCAATGTTTCAATATTGGATAATGTTTTCTCCGTGGTATAATAATTACAAATGTATAATTTTAGGTTCGCAACTTTATGTGCTATTGCGCTCGGTATAGGTATGTTTTTTTTTTTAATCTTTATTTGGTTTAGGGGATTTTGTCTCTAAGGACACGTCAACCCCATTGTACCTCATAACTATATAAACACAGCTTTTTTGTATTAACTATCTATCTTAAACATAAATTGAACACAATAAAAACAAAAACATGGATCCTATCCATATAGCAAATCACTGCTGAAGAACTGTTACCAACCGACACAGATTTCTTGCCAACTCAGATTTAGGCTTTGACAAAATGATTTGAATCAGACCAACTTCTAGCCTATTCAGTTCGAATTCTTTCAGCAGTGATTCACGTTCATCTTTATTCCGGACACATTCCATCAGCAAATGTTGTACATCTTCAATTTTATTACAACTCATGCAATTAGGTGAATTAGTCTTCTTCATTAAGTATGCAAACTTTGCTGATGGACAATGTCCGGATCTCAGTCTGAGAGCTAGTTTCACATAATTCCGACTTAAGCTGGTGTTGTCAAACCAGGACACCCGAGGAAGTTCACCTTGTATGGTTCTATACCATATGCCTTTATTTAAGGATTTAGTTTTAAAATCTTCGTTCCATTGATCAAAGCAAAGCTTTCTGAATTTAGGCACTAACTCCCAATAATCTGGTGAATAGTTTATTATTTCGCCACCTTCTGCTGCTAATTTAGCTATACGGTCAGCTTCCTCATTCCCTGTTAGACCTATATGCGCTGGAACCCATTGCAACTTTAAATCTTTGCCAAGTTTGCTAAAATTGAGGATTAGTCTAAGGATGTTAAAGGCTATCGTTGCAGAGGCGCACCGAGCCACATGTTGTAAGGCACTCTTGCTATCTGAAAATATTACAATTTTGTTCAGCTTATTATTAAATGCGTAATATAAAGCCTGATATTTTGCAATGAGTTCAAGCGACATTATTGGTACTTCACAATCTATTTTAAAGCCTGCTTTATATTGCAAGGTTCTGTCGTAAAAACCAGCACCCAAACCCAAATTACTTTTAGATCCATCGGTAAATATGCAATGCCAACCAAGATATTTCTCGTTAATTTCTGCAATGACGTTATTATGTAATAGATGAAAATCTAGTAAAGTTTTAGAACCTTGAACACATACAAGTTTTACATTAATATATTTTTCCACATCGATACTAGAAACCCATGTCTCTAAATTAAACATATTTAATATATTAGAACAATTAACAGAGATGCCAGACATATCCTTATAAGTGTTAACTAGCAGAGGTATTCTTTTGTTTTCCGAATACCTTGTATTACACAGGCCATTTAATTCGGAAATCATAACAGACGTTTCACTATTTGACCAAGACATTAATTTCAGATTGTATTTGTATGCTAAGTATCTCCTTCTCAATGATAGCGGTATAATGTTTAGCTCACATTCCATAACGTGAATTGGACAGCTTTTAATAAATCCACCTATTAATCGTAGAGTCTGATTTTGTAATCGATCTAGTTTTACAGTGTGTGTTTTCGCACTACTATCGTAAATAAAACAACCATAATCTATTCGGCTTCTAATTAATGATATATACAGCCTGCGTAAGTGAGTGATATGTATGCTGAAAGAGCTACCAGAAAGTACTTTTAAAACATTGAGGAGTTTTGAACATTTGTCTACTATTTCGTTAATATGTTTACCCCAACGCAGACTTCTATCTAGCCATATGCCTAAGTATTTGACGCACTCTGAAAAGTTTAGCCTACAACCATGTACTTGTAAGGTGGGTAATAATCTTCTGCGACCCCTACTAAAAACACAGTAACTTGATTTGCTAGGAGATAAATCTAATCCAAGTTCCCCTAACAACTGAATTATAGAATCAAGTGCTCTCTGCATATAAATTTCACATACAAACATATCTTTATCTCTAATGTACAGAACGTAATCGTCCGCATATTGCGACAGCAGTACATTAAGTTGCAAATGACTTAACCTGTAAGTTATTAAATTAAATATTAAGGGAGACAGAGGGTCTCCCTGAGCTAGGCCCGTGTTGGTCCATCGAGTAATTATCGACTCAGTATTATTAATTATCTTAATTTTCAAATGCCTTTCACTTAGAAATGACCACAAATAAGCACAAAATTTGGATCCTATTTGTATAGGTATGTTATAAACTAAAATATTACAGGTATTATAGTAAAATACTTAGCACATAGTAAAGAAAATATTAGGTGGTTAAATCACTTCATGGTAAAATAAATATTTGAAGACAATTTCTGAAGTCTTTACCATTTTCAAATTGCCTGGTGACAACTTATTTCTTGTATAGGAGCGGTATAAAGTCGCATACAAGTCTTCACAAAAGATTCTTAAGTCATCGATGCTGTCAGACATTTAAGCTGTTCAGTCACCTGTAATGAGGCGTTTTTAAAAAAAAAATTACCCTAGCAAAATCAGACTGTCCCACAACTTCAAACATTTTTATTTATGTTTTTTTATATGGCACATGTAGATGTAAAATATTATATAATTAAGGCAGACATTTTAAAATCAAGCTAAATTGAAAAACACCATAAAAAGACGATAGCTATATTTATAAAAGCACCACAGGAGGTGAACATTTCGTGTGTCTCACGGTGCTCTCGGAGATTTTGAATAGTTCTTACTTGTAGACTATTGAGCTGTGAGTATGTTTAGGTGTCCGAAAATAATGTCTTTATGTC
This sequence comes from Euclidia mi, assembly GCA_944739405.2. Lineage (NCBI taxonomy): Eukaryota > Metazoa > Arthropoda > Insecta > Lepidoptera > Erebidae > Euclidia > Euclidia mi. The sequence goes on from OX123193.2 coordinate 46,588,379, forward strand.
TAAAAATGTGTTTTGGTCTTCACGTGATTAATTTATGGTTATTTTAAGAAATATCATTAAATTAACGTTGTCCTACAAAAACCATAGTACCGGAAAATCCGGTAACGTCACGGTGAATATGATATCTTACATAAGACACATTCTACTAATTTGTGTTTTTTCTACTTTCCTGGCAACATTGTGATCGTATTTTGAAACCGCCATTACTGTTTAAACATCAGTTGCGACTAAATCTGTGACGAAAGTGTTGGTGTCTTCCTACGGAATTCAATATTCGAAATATGGATAGATATGTAGATTTTAGATTCGTTTTTGACAGTTTTTGACATAAGCTCCATACAAAATATGTCAAACACGAATCTAAAATCTACAGATCTATCTATAGTTTGAATATTGAAAATGGCCGTTCGACGTGCAGAAAAAGTTTTCTGGATAGTGACAGTATTTAAAAGGTAATTAAACTCATTTTATTTACTTTGGCATATTGTTTTTAAGTGACGTGAAGTCCGTGTGGTGACGGATTAAGAATACGGCATGTCACCACCCCATATCGTCCCATGAGTGTCGTAAGAGCCGACAGAGGGAGCATATTGCAGAGAACAACACTGTAAGAGAAGGAAAACTTGATACAAATCCTATACCGACCCGTTTGGCCAGCGTGGTATAGTAGGCCAATTCCTCCTTTTAAAGGTGAGGCCTAGTCCAGCAATGGACTGTCAAAGGCTAAAGGCTGATTGTTTTTAAAACATAAACTAACCTATATTAGATTAATAAAGCTAAAAACAAGTTAATATAACAGAGTATTAGAGAGGTATGGTATTAGAGGCAATATACTTAAACTCCTCGAAACATATCTGAAGAACCGCGTACAATACACTAAATTAAGTAAAGTAGATGTAAAAACTAAAAAGGAAATTGTATACGTCTCCAAACAACGCCAAATAATATATGGTGTGCCTCAGGGAAGTATCCTGGGGCCACTCCTATTCATTGTATACATTAACGATTTACCAAAAGCCACGTTAAATCCTATGACTCTGTATGCAGATGATAGTACAGTTGCAATAAAATGTACTAATACTAAAACTTACGAACAAGAAGTAAATAACACACTACATTATGTAATAAAATGGTTAGATGCAAATAATCTGCATATTAATATTGGCAAAACCACCCTTATGTCTTTTAGTCAACGGGCCGGCCCACTGGGTAATCTAAACATACATCATGAAAGTCAACTCATTCGTGAAACCTAAACAACAAGTTTCCTAGGGCTAACTATTGACAGTAAACTCACATGGAAGCCACATATTGATGCGCTATGTAAAAGAGTCAGTAGGTCCGTTTACGCGCTACATGAGCTGACACAAATAGCCAATTTAAATACTGTCGTGACGGCATACCATGGTCTGGTCGGTTCTATATTAAGATATGGAATAGTTTTCTGGGGAAACTCAGCGAATAAGGACTTAGTTTTCAAGATGCAGAAGAGGTGTATTAGAGCCATATTTGTATTAAAAAGTACAGATAGCTGTCGAACTTGAATGTTTTAAATTGGCAGTATGGATACTGCTCAAATTATTCCTATTCGTCACGCAATTTTCGTAATAGTCACTGTCCTATATTTTAAATTGTACAAAAAGTTTTAAAAGTATCCGATTTCTTTAGAGTAATTAAGTTTTGTCACTATGAGAATTTTGTTATTGCCGAAAATTCCTCACTTAGCTTGATTGTTTGAATTTGTAATACGTATTATTAGTAAACAACAACTTTTCTAGGGCGATGTGTCTAGGAAGTGACGAAAATGAAACTATTTGTCTGATTATTTATTATTGCGATAGAATTATGCAAATTTTTTCCTATTTTTGGAAACATTTTAAGCATATCTTTATGCTAATATAAGTTGATTTTTTCAATACCTGGTTGTTTTATTTCTGACCGATTATATTGTGTGAAGTGACCGAAAAACTAGAATATTTCTCATATTTATATATAAATTTCAATTTAAATTGCATATTTGTCTAGTTAATTACATATTCTTTTCTTTGATACCAAAGTAAATTAAGCAATTTCATTCAATCCCAAAATTATATTTCCTGATCGTCACGAGGTCATTTTTTCTGAAAATCACCCAATGGCATTCAGATAGGCTTGATTTACTACATACATACATACATACATAGACTCACGCCTGTTTCCCCGAAGGGGTAGGCAGAGGCATATTAAACGCCCACTTTTCGCCAGTGTTTTGATCCCACATAATAGGTGGCGAGCCTATTGCCGCTTATTGGGACATTTTGTTTGCCAGAGCCTCGTCCGTTGATCGGCAGGTGCACCACTTGCAGGTGAGGTTGGCTTGGGACCCTAAGTTCTTGGTGGGAACCCTATGCACCCCACCAATACTTGATTTACTACGGAATCCAATATTCGATCTATAGATAGATCTGTAGATTTTAGATTCGTTTTTGACATAAGCTCCATACAAAATATGTCAAACACGAATCTCGAATCTCAAAAACCATGTATGGATCAAATATTGAAAATGGCCGTTAGCCTCATTCAGTCTGGCAGACGTAGGCTTTGTGACAAAGGTAAATACTTGAGTTGGAGGCTTTGGAGGCATACGTAGTTTCAATAAGACTATTGCGATCCGTTCCAAGTAACGAATAATTCGTTTTATTGTTCCTGGATCTTCAAATACTGTAGTAAGGAATAGTTTAGAAATACGAAGGCTGTCTTAAACTTTGTGCTTAGTCTGATAGATGTCGTCAGATATTTAACTTGGCACTCGGTAGCAGGGCTGCGAAACAGGTCTTACTTCTTAAACACATTTGACAACAACAAAGACGATCCTGCCGTTCAATCATGCTGCAATCTATCATACATTTATTTAAGTCTCTGAACTTTTTACAATTCTGATTTATCCTTTTGTTACTGACTGCTTCTATCAAAACCAGAGTCAAACTCTGGATCTAAATATAGATCTTAAACGATTCGCCTAGCAACATAACTTAACGATGCAATTTATTAAGTATACAACTATACAGTCGGTATGCAACAGTGTCCAACTTACACACGCTGATCGAATTTAAAATAAATAAATAATAATATATGTAACTGCCTAGGTTTTACGCGTTCTAAATCATATTTTTCATATTAAAATAGTATTCACAGGTTCGGAGATGACACGCACACATATTTGTTAATGACCGCTTGCTAAACGGTATAGGAAAACATGGAAACCTGCATGTCTAAGAGTTCTCCATAATATTTCCGAAAGACTAAGAAATGACATGTGATGTCTGCCAACCCGCACTTGGCCAGCGTAATGGAATGTGGTCAAAGTCTATCAACTTACACTTCACCAGCGAGATAAACTATGCCCTTACCATTCTCGTAATAAGAATAGGCCCGTGCCCAGCAGTGGAATTATTTATATGCAGGACTGATGATGACGATATTTATTAATATATTTATTAATTAAATTAAAAAATGGTTGTTACTTTGACATCATATTTATTGTCCTATGATACCGCAGTTATATTTCTTTGTATTGTCGGCTATTGCTTTCGTTCTAAGAATAGTCTCAACAGGTATTTGATTGGTAGTAAGTTGAAGTCTCTTTCATACTGAACATGAAAGGTGCCCTGATGCATCGGTACACTTGACTCACGTAGACTTACTGGCTTTCAAAGGATACCAACCGAACATAACATAGGGCATGTAGGTATTGCACTAGATTCAATATTATCGGGTTTTATGCCGTCTGAACGTATAGAATTGACCTTTTAGTTCAATATTTTGTTCTATAAATCGTAGGTGCAACTCAATTCAATAACTATCTTTAGAAACAAATGCCAACAACACAAGAAACAATGACAAATGTTCATAAATAACACCCAGACACGGGACAAGTGTTTGTAGTGTGGTGATCGAATCTACATTACAAAATGGTGAGGCGACCGCTACGCCATACGTGCAGTCGATACGTTACAATTGCACATTTCACTATTGAGGTGAACATTATTTTGTGATGGCCATTTTAACTGATTTGCCTATATGACTAGTTTAATTGTTTATTAATTTTGAAAATATTCGTATAAGTTTACGAAATTGGCAAAGTTCGAGAAAATGGCAATGTCAACAAAGCAGATTGAGAAAAAGAGCTGAGTGATCTAATCTCTATTGGTTATAGTAACTCAAAAAATATATTTCTATATCATGCTTTTGCCATATAACTTCAACCTAGGGTCCATGGACTCTAGGTTGAAAACCTCAGAGAGTATCTAAGAGCATAAAAATATAAAGAAGAGAAATAACTTGTTTATTATATCCATGATCGTAAGCCATCGGTTCCGACAGTCTTGATGATCTTCGTCAGTCGTTATACGGAATCACTCCCTTAAAAATATACTGACACTGGTCTAGCCATGGAATATCGCTATCCTTTGGACTGCGCTATTCAGACAGCAGTCGCTCAGTGGAAAAGCTGGTATTTTGTCAAATCTGTATAGACTAGATGACGTAACCGGTGCTCTAATAATGATGATACTTGGACTCTGTGTTGGTGGAAGTAAATCCTTGAATGCCTCCAAAAGGTTTGATCCGATTCTGATGAAAATGTTTGGGTGTCTTTGATTAGTAATTTAATTATTACTTTGACGGTTTAAATACACAATTGAACCTGACGCGTGGTAAAGTTGCTGAGATATATATTTTAACATTTGGGCGAAATAATAATTATCACCTATACAATGTTCAGATTGTTCGCGATAGATACAAAGAATAAATCTAGAAAATATCCCGTAAAAATATCAAACGTTTTACTTCATTGACATTTTTATACTCTGTAAATGAACATCTCATTACGGTTGTAGTATTAACGTTTGACAGATTTTGGCGTCTGTTAGACATTTGGTAGGCAACGACATAATAAAAATGTTGATTCATAGTTTAGAAGGACTTTAACATTTGGTTTGGAACCATTAGATCGGGAATGAAAAGTCGTTTTATTCATTGATCAGGTGCTCGTTGGAACTTCCAACTAAAGTTTCATCTGAATAATTGCCTTCTAAGTGAAAGCGAAAGATAACTACTACTACAGTTTACATAGGATAAAGGTATAAGCAATCGCTACTTTGGACAAATAAATATTCATGAAGTAACCAAGTCCTGTACTAACTTCCTGTTCTCTTATACTTATTACCAATATAATACCATCTCTAAACAAAAATAGATACAGATCATTAAGGTACTTAGAGATGTCTATAATATAGTCCACCAGGTTTTATGACAAGGGTCTCCAGTCTCGGATAAAACGAGACAACAATATTATTGACAAATAGGACCATAATACTACGGTTACATCCGAGCATGTCCGAGCACTACCTAATGGAGTTTGGATCACAAACAAAACCACTTTTATCCGATATTTTGAAGGGCCTTTGCCCTTTTCTCTTTAGATATTTTGTTTATCCTTTTGTTTTGATCAAAATAATGCGATTTTGTTTTTGAACCGACTTTTAAAAAAAGGACTCGTTGGGCTCGAGATTTGCAAGTTGTTGTTGAATGTACTAACCGAGTGGTGTTGTATTTGGCATAGGTCACGTCGAAGTTTATTTGCTGTTCGAGGTTGGTAATTTACATACAGATTGAACCGCAATGACAACCGCGTCTAAATTTGAGCCAGTGATTAGTTTAAGGAACAGAGCTTGATACTTGTGGCTACAAAAATCTAGAATAACTGTGTGGTGAGTCCATTTGGACCAATATGCCACGTAGAAGTTTGATACGTCTCAAATTGGCAAGTTCGGCGAAAGATATAATTAGTGTTAAAAAAGTGAGGATAATGTGAAATTACGTAAATCTTAGAATTCTTTCTTCATAAATTTGGCCTGTCCCAGTAACCAACAATTGGATATTTCAGAAAGGGGGCCTAGAAAACTATGTAAATTAGACAAGACCTCCAAGACTTATAAGCGGGCTTCCTTTCTTTACTTTGTAATCAAAGTAAAATCCTATTATTAAGTACATTTCGAGTTTACAAAGTACGGACGCCTACTTCAATAAGTCGCAGGGTTACCATAATTATTTATTCAATTTGAAATAATGATAACACTTGAAAATATAATTGGATGGTATACAAAGTTGAAGGTTGTAGTTACTTGGTATCTAAGTGAATTAAAATTGTTATTAAAGTAGTTAGGAGATGTATGAGATGAAATGAGATGTAATGAGTAGAGTTATTTTGTAAGATACTTACATTTTCTTAAAGGTAATCCACAGCACGTCCTGTCTGTATGAACACGATAAACTCAAACGCTACTAGACGGATTTGAGTACAGTTTTCATCAAAATATAATGTGATTCGGGCGAACTCTAGTTTGGTATATTGCAGAGTGGTATAGTGGCCTAGGGTTTCTTTTACTGTTGTTTGTTCGATCTTCACCAATCATCATCATTATCATCAGCCCTTTATACTGTCCCACTGCTGGGCATGGGCCTCTTCTCATTATGAGAAGGGTAAGGCCATAGTCCACCACGCTGGCCAAGTGCGGGTTGGCAGACTTCACATGTCTTTCGAGAACATTATGGAGAACTCTCAGACATGCAGGTTTCCTCACGATGTTTTCCTTCACCATTTAGCAAGCGATTATTAACAATTTAATACGCACATAACTCCGAAAAGTCATCGGTACGCGCCGTGGATTCGAACCCGGACAGAAGGTCCGGGTGTGTAGCAGTCTGTCCGTCTCTCCACTAGGCTATCGCTGCTATCTTGATGATATTTGATCTTCACCAAGGACAAAACTATATTATTGGTTTCATACAAATAATCAATGTATAATTTAGATATATCGGCGAGCTATAAAATAACTTTTCTAGGTAATAGCTACACAAATATAGAAAAAATAATATAGTCAGGTAGCAAAATAAACATTGGCACTGGTTTTACTTCGTTTTCAAATGTACTCCCACAAAATAAATAACCATGTTGTAAGTACCAAATCATATTGTTGGTTGGTTTATCATTGGTTGTTCGGAACAAAACTAGAGCGTTGGACATATGAGACGATAGCTGGCAACAAACTCATGGCCATTCATTTTAAGTGCCAACATTACCTTCCATATTGCGTATTACAAAATAATCGCGTTACACTTGTATAAAGAAGTTTGCTGTGATTATAACTGCCTATTAGATGCTACTGATCACATTGTAGTGAGAAAATTGAAATAAAAATGGGTGGGCAAATTAAACATCACATGACAGCTAGCGTTGGCCTGTAGGTCCGCCAGTATTCATGTTATCGTGACAAAAGTTAACCTTAGGTAAATTAACCATATTATGAACAATTCTACACACTAGCTTTAGCCCGCGTTTCCACCCACATCGGTGTAGGTTATCGTGACAAAAGATAGCCTATGTACTCCAGCGGATTAGGCCAAGGTATGACAACCGCGATCCGGTTGTGCACCATTATGGGACGTCGATGTATATCACGGTCGTTTTAGTGAGTAGGTATTGGAGAATCTCACAGACCCTCTCTGCCTGCTCCAAAAAGCGGATGAAGGGCTCGTTATTTGTTTTTTTAGACGAAAGAACTTTGATGTATTCTAATGTTATAAAAAAATAAATTATATTAGTTCTTCAAAGATTCATCAAACTCAGTTCAGTGAATAAAAACGTTTATCGATCCATCCTCTCAAACTTTCGCGTTTATTTTAATTTTAGTTAGTGAGATTTCTTTATATATTTTAAGTTTACGTCCCAAAAGCTCAACACGGTATTTACTTTTAATTAAATAATTCGTTATAAGGTCGTTCATCGAGCTTAATGTCTTAATTCGTCACAGATCGGCAAAGATAAGCAACGCTTGCACAGGTCACCACTTGGATAGGTGACCGTGTGTGGCATTTACATCTGAGCGCTACCGTGCTTCAGAGGGCACGTGAAGCTGTCGGTCCCGGTTCTTGTCTAAGGATCGTTAGGCAATGTCGTAGGCCTTAGGGCGGTCTGTAAATTCCGACACCAGAGTTGGCCACACACTCACATGAAAAACAAAACAAACTAACAAGATATTTTAGAAACTTTTATTCTTTGTAAATACTGATTCCTTTGTGAAAATAAAAACTGCTATAAGAATTATCGTGAGGTTATAATGGCTTTGGACAAAATTACCAAAGGAAGGACCACTAAGATTTGACAGTATTTGTGTTAGTTTTGTTTAGATGGGTAAGTATCTAATCATGCCGAACTTCCTACCAATAAGAGTCAAGCGTGCTTTAATAATACAGGTGTTCTTGCAACAATGGTATGATGAATCATTGCATTATATGATCCGTATCGTCAATTTAAAGCTACTGAACCAAAGTCGTGGCTGAAATGTACAATTTATTATTTCGCGAACGCAGAAACGAAAACATAAATTATCTTCGCCAAGTTCTAACCGCATCTGATATGTAATTCTATGTCTAAAATATTAAAATTACGAAGCGTTTATTAAATTCGAAAATAAATGTGTTGTGTGATGAAAGATAACTAAGTTCTCCCGCAAAAAAAGTTAATACAAAAGGGAAAAATATACAGAAAACCTTTTCCCCTCGATAACCATCAAATTATTGAAGTTTTAAAATCCCTCGTTGGCAACCTTATTTCGACGCTGGTAACCCTTAACCAGTCTTTCGGTAATAAGGTAAATTCCTCGGAGTTTTAACTTAATTAAAGTTTGTTAAGTACAAACTTTAGCTCAGAATTCACACGTTATATTATTGGAAACATTTTTATGACTAAGTTCATTTACCGATGGCCATCGAACACCAATTATTTCGATGAAAACATTCTTTTAAATGTTCAAAAGCAGATGTTAATGAGGACAAGTAATAACGCTGTTAACGTGGAATAGTCAAATAAAAAGCCCAGAAAAGCGGATACGTTAATGTTAATTAAGAAAATAAACAAATCGTCCAGTTAATGGCCCTTGACGAAGTGGATTTTGTGTTTTTTTTATTACTTAAGTATCTTTAGTTATTCTACTGTTTAGCCTATTTACTGCAACCATTTTTGCCCTCTGCTTGTAAAACCGGTTTTGAATATTGTTTAATCGCTTATTTGAAAAGTTATATTAGGTATAGGTAAACGTATTAAGTAATATGTTTTCATTATGTCATGTATGATTATTTAAAATGATAATAGTATGATGCATTGGTTAATTGTTTACTAATAAGTTTGTTAAGTACAATTTTTATGATCTTCGAAATAATGTAGATAACTTCTTTGAAGTAAGAAGATTGAAGTTGTTGTTCATCAGAACCTTCATATTTAATATGATTTATCTTTAGTCAGTTATGAAATTAATGGTGAGATCATTTAAAATAAGTAGGTAATGCTGTAAGACTTTCACTATGCCTTTGTTACTATCCGTTTTATCACACAAATATTACACATGCGAAAGTTTGTGAGGATTACTGGATGATTGGATGGATGTATGGATGTTTGTCTCTAAATAACTGACATCGCTATTGTATCTCGAACTCTTTTTATTCACGCATACAGATTTACTATTATTATCACATAAAATGCTGGCCAGTAAAATGGTAAGAATATTATGAATGAAAAAGAGTAAAATTTATAGCGAAAACATGTGGAGTCACATAACCCACCTTTATCAGAGGACATTTGTAAATTCTTTAAAGCTAGCTACACTTAAATTGACATGACGACCACGACGACTCTGTCAAGAGACTAACGACTAAGAAGAACACTTAAATTAAAAAATTATAATGGAGACATCGAAAAAGACCTTGAAAATTACGATAGCAACGTCTTTTAAAATCGCTCCATTTTCTTCGTTTATGGGGTGAAAATTTTTACATCTTATTCTATTTATACTGATAATGTTTATCAAATTTAATGTTAATTTGCATCCTAATTTATCACTTTAAAATGTGTTTTGATGATATAGCCGCACTTTAAAAAGAAAATTCATCTTTCATTGAAACTACATAGTAAAATTATATTTTTATAGTCTTACGCCTGTATCCCCGAAGGGGTAGGCAGAGGTATATTACACCCACATTTCGCCAGTTTCGGAATTTTCGGTCCCACGTAATAGGGGGCGAGCCTATTGCCGTTACCCGGCACTTTGCCGGACTCCGTGCTGCTACTGAGAATTCGAAAAACTCAGTAACACTTTTGCCTGACCCGGGAATGGAACCCGGAACTTCCCAGGATCAGCAGACGCATACGCTATCCACTAGACCCCAAAGCCAGTATATAATTTATTTATTGTGAATTTAAGAGAATGGTCTTATATATGCCTATACCTACTTACTTGTAATTTATATGAAGAAAAATAGTAAAGTAAGCGATGTCTAATGTTCCGTTCTGGTAGGTCGCTTTTAGCATCGTCATGATGGCTTACTACGGTGTTTCTATTTCCTGTTTACATTTCGGTAATGCTTATGTTTTTTTTAAGTGTTGTGTAGAGAAGCCCATTTGTCGAGGGCTGCTATAGGTTGTAGATCACGCCATGAACCACGAGTGCGGTAGCCCTAAATAACGCGGGTGTAACCGCGGGCTCCTCTAGTTCATCACTGAATGTTGTTTGTGTGAGAGCACTATAACCTTTAAGAATGTCCACCTTTACTAAAGATTATCTAACGGGTCTGAATCGTGTTAATGAATGAAAAGAAAGATGAAATGGTGATTTGCTACTTTGGAGTACGGACTATATACAGTCTTACTACTACTTTTATGTAGGGCATGCCCTACATAAAAGGAGTAACGGATAAAGTTGGAACAGTACTACAAAAATACTCCATCAAGACTGTAAATAGTCCGTACTCCAAAGTAGCAAATCACCTGCGTACTCCAAAGGATGTCATCCCTTTTCAAACACCAGGCGTGTACAAGGTGGATTGCAGCTGTGGTAGTTCCTACATCGGGCAAACAAAAAGGACCATCGCCGAACGAGTTAAGGAACACATCACGGCCGTCAAAAACCGACAAACCACCAAGTCGGCCATAGCTGAGCATTTGTTAGAGTCAGGATCCAATCACTGGATTGAGCTACATCGGCCCCAGGTTCTCTCCACAGACCGTCACTATTTTTCAAGAATAGCCTGGGCAGCGGTTGAAATCAAATAGCACGCAAATTTCAACCGGGAGGATGGTTACCGTTTATCTACATCTTGGAATCCTGTCATCAGCAAATGTAGACACCGACGAGGTGACATTACGCGCCAGTGTGTAGATACCATTAGTGTTGTGTGTCGAAGTACCGACAGTTCCGAACATATAAATGTTAATAATTGTGAAGACCAAGTGAGGGTAGTTTCCAAAACCCGCACTTCTCGGATGCAGCGCTGACGAACATCAGTCATCCCGTGACCACGGCTGGTGTAACCCATGCCGAAACGTCGGGAAAATAGAAAGGTATTTCATCTTTCTTTTCATTCATTAACACGATTCAGACCCGTTACATAATCTTTAGTATGTGTGCAAATCGTGGTAGTTTAAAAGTAATGTCCACCTTGCTGGTCCGTGATAACTTAGTAGCCTTCACATGTCCCAGCAGACATTTTAGAAAACTCGGAGACATGGCTTTGGACTGCATGTTTGTAAACAGTAACTGCAAAATAAATCGCACTTTTCTATTAGTAAGGTCACGTCCCTGATGTTCCAGCTCCGCTTACCAGTTTAGTCGAGACCACCGCCTTACAGTTATAAATAAAATTTCGAAAGTTTTTGGGCATAAGTATGCTCTGTCTCTTTCGGCTAAACGAAAGTAGTTACATAATTTTCAATACAAAATAGCCTGTTACGCCGATAGAAATAATGCCTTCTTTGTTTAGATATGAAAATTTAAACAAATAGGTACGATGATTTGCCGGAAGATCCATTTTTGCTACCTATCTTGTTTGTTTTTTATGAGAGACAAACGAGCATTCCGAGAAATCTATTGCGGGATTGAAATAGGAGAAACAGCGGGATAATTCAGAGGAAAAGGTGATGGCGCCTCCGGCACTCTTTATATGATATACATTAAATTAAAAGTTCTGCGAAATACACAAATTGATTGAAAATGTGCCATTGGTAAACCCTGTCTCAAGTTGTATTTTAAACTATCGTATGTACTTATCATCTTGTTTTCTAAATACAACGCCCACCCCAGGAATATTCCTTACATCTTGATCTATTCTACTTTATAAACATTAACACTCGTAATAACAATTTGTTTATATACACGCCATAGGTGCCTATAGTCTTCATGTTATAATTATACGAATATGCATACTCCAGATGACAAAAAACCCGCCTTTTCAAATCATGTGTTTATAGTTTAACCATATACAGATTTACATAAAATACTAAAGTGACTGTTAAATCAGCATGACTGTGCTTTGATGTGTACCAACCTTTGTAACTGAGATTTACCGAATCCATATATAGAGAGAATACCTAACCTCATTAGTGTAATATATTTTACCACGATAACATGTTTTAGCTTCAGCAAAATAACGAGTCTGCCGAGAGCTGAAGTATTCTCTTCTATTAAAGTAATAAGTAAATATTATTATCCATGAGAATTTCTGCCTCTATTTTTATTAGCGGTAATCTTGAATTAATGTATGAAGGCTCAGATACTTTAATGTGTTATAATTTACTACCATTTCTTTTGTTTGAGGGTCTTTTCTGATAGTATTAACGAACGATTTATACATACTTATAACGAATTCATTCCAATTTTCATCCCGTTTGTCTGTATAAACTCAAATACTACCGAACACATTTTTGTACGGTTTTTACCAATAGATAGTGTGATTCCTGAGGATGGTTCAGGTGTATGATTCACGTGGGCGGAACCGCGGGCAAAGCCCGGTTTTCTATAGCTATGTATATTTTTATTTTAATTTGACTACAGTTGGACAGAACATGGCTAGATAGCTCTTTGGCAGATTTGCATTTATGAACAAAATGTTCTATGGATTTGATACCTAAATGTGTTTTGACTGCGTTGACAAGTTGAACTGTTACGATTTTTAAGAAAACGGCTATAATGTAGGCTTTATGTTCATTTTTATGCTTAAAATCTGTCAAAGTACCTCACGTAATAGAGACACGATACCTTAGCAGCAGTAAGTATAGAAGACGTACTGCTGTTACAAGATGATAATAGAGATTAATCCATTACGTTGATCTCTTCAGCCGGGTATAAGCTGCAGGAAATAAAAATATATATAATTGAAAACGCTAACCAATGACTTAAATCTTAACTTCAACTTGGATTTAGTCCAATCGAAACAATTAGAATTATTCTGTAATTAGCGCGGTTGGGCTGTAAGACTTTTAACTGACTATATGTTATTAACCTTAATGAACCCATTTAATTCTGCGAACCTTATCTATTAATCGTCCACTTAACTTGGCCATAAGTCACAATCATTACGTATCTGTCATATGAAATCATTATTTTTGCTACTTTACATTATTTTGTCTTATTCGATAGCTCTATGCAAATAAGACCGAGGATTAGTGGTCTTTGTTGGCGTAATATTGTAATGAAATATAAAAGCATTCTTATTAAGTCAACGTTTATTGAATGGTTCAAATGTTTAGCGCGTCATACATTTTTGAGGTGCTGATATCTCTACACAAATGCTTTAGTGCATTTAGGGTCATGTGCTCAAACATGGGAACTTCAAAACTATGGTACCGTAGTGTTTATACTCATATAAACATTAAATTACAATGTAAATTACCACGATACCCTAAATACTTTTACTGTTTAGTGGATTTTAAAATTCACGTTGGGACTTAAAGTATGGTACTATACCTGCCTTTAGAACAATGGACGCTGCTCATCATGTCCTCAAAGCAATGGACTTATCACATTTTTCTGTTCTTTTCGTATCATTATTAGATTACTACCCACTTGATAAATTTGTCCAGTGTCTAACTGTCTAGACTATCCAGCCTTGAGTGCTGACTATGAATAAATTTATGCCATAGTCAGTAATATCTTTCAGTTGGCGTACGCCACCTTAAACTTTTAATACAATGCTGCAACCTATAGCCCCTAAAGTTACTACGCCGAGCGTTGCAGATTGCATCCGTATCTGGATCCTGAAGCATGGTTCATAGTCAGCACTTCTGAATATTATTTTTATCCGTAAAATTGCAAATCCAAAAAGCCACGTTTGGCTGTGCAATAGAGGGGTGTTCGTGCCTAACCTTATGTATTGTAGTGAAAGTTGGGTATGGCAGAAGAGACTTGAAAGTAGAATAAATGCTGTAGAAATGAGAGCACTGAAATGTAGGTGTGGTGTGTCTTTGACCGACAGAGTAAAGAATTGTGCGATACGAGAGTGGTGTGGGGTAAAAGAAGATGTAGTGACAAGCATCGAGAAAGACATGTTAAGATGGTTTGGGCACATGGAGAGGATGGATGACGAAAGACTGACAAAGAAGATATATATAAGGCAAATGTGAATGGGACAGGACGAAGGGGAAGACCTAGGTGGACGTTCTCTGACCAGATTGGAGACATCCTAAAAAAAGGACAGGTCAGAAGTACCCTAAACAGAAGAGCATGCATGAGAAACTTGTTGGGAGTGAATGAAGCAAGGTATGTCAGGATCGTTGCAACTGGCGTTCCGTAGTCTCTGCCTACCCCTCCGGGAAATAGGCGTGAGTCTTTGTATGTATGTATGTAAAATTACAGTAGTATGAAGAAATATTCTCTTTTTAGAAAAAAGGTTTCTATTTGCCAAACGAGCTGAATCACCGTCCTTATCCTTAGAAAAGAAACAAATGGTATTTAAGTACTTAACTGAACATGTCTTTCCATTTATCTCATTAAAATAAATTGATCAAAGAACCATAATGCATACTTATATTGGAGCAAAGAAATTTTGAGTGTAAGTTGTATTTTTTCTCTAGTAATATACGTACCTGTCATATTTAAAGCTAGCTTTAAACCCGACCCTGCTTCGCACAGGTTTTTTAATCTATCAAAGTATCATGCGAGAATTATGCATGTAAACTTTTGATCAGAATGTCTCTAAATTATAAGAAAATCGCACCAAAACTGGAGTGTACACATACATACTCACGTATGTATAGAATAATATAGAAACAGTGTAAAGATGTTAGCGGCAAAATTTTGTGACATCAAACACAAAGATATCATTGTCCACTTTAATATACTGAGTGCTTTGTTTTTGTCTCTTTCTTACCGATGTAGGATTGTGATAAATGATAATATCATATAATTTACAAAGCTTTTTCCTTGTGCATTGTTTGCCTGCGATTTAACCTAGTGTGTATTTTACTTAATAAAATAGGCATGTATTTCTTCCTTTTATCGGTAAGTCGTAGGGTTAACATAGACTTTTTTTTTGACAAGATGTCACGTTGACAGAGGGCTTGTAAACGAAGTGTGACGCCATTTTAAGAGTGTCTGGCGCCTTTAAGATGTCTAAGAGCCAGTTCGGTAATTTCATTTGTTTGAAGATTGTAAAAAAGTGTTCTTCTTAATAGTAATGTGTTGGTAAGCCTACTTTAATAAAGTGTAAACTCTTAAGTTCGAATTTTCTGAGGTAAACCTTTTAAAAGTGACGCGACTTACGTTATTTTATTTTTCGTATAAATCTAACTGACCTTTGCTTATTTGTAGAGTTTGTGAGCGGAATAAAATTTACATAACTTTACCTAGATCATACATGTCACAGAATCAGAATCAAGTTCACCCCAGTCTCCTTGGCTTTATCGTCATCATTCTAGCACTATTTCGATTGATTACAAGTATTTTGCTTTAAGGCCAGGGACCATAAATCCAACCAGATTTGTTAGTATATTTGATATTTCACACAGCAATTGCTATCCGATCCTGCAACCGATCCTGCCTTATTTTAAGGTTAGACTAGGGTATGGTAAGTATTGGCTCTGTCTCATATCTTTTCACGACAATTAAGACACTCTCTACATTGGTTCAATGAGTAGATTTGTTTTCATTGCAATAACCATTACACTAGATAATCAAAGTGAAAGTTGTTGATGTTTCATATCTGTGAAGCTGCCTTAATAATGGGATTATTTTGTTTGTTATTATTTATGTATGTACTTTGTTCGAACATTCGGTTGACGATTCGAGTGTTTGCCCACGATTATGTAAATGGTTATGCCTACATGAATAGCCAGTAGAGATGTCTCTTCGATATGTGTTTATTTAATCTACTGTGCGATAAGTCTTCATTTTGTAGTGAAAGTGCTTTTTCAATTACCTGTAGTGTTAAATGTGGTTCTGTCAAACTTTGGTTTTAACGCAATTGGACTTTAATTTTAGGGATTTTTTTTGAAATGGGACCTTCAATTTACTTTCCGTTAATTAACAATAATTTGCTTTTTAACTATATAATATCCTGGGATGACTCGTATACCGTCATCTGATCCCAAACTAACCAGAGCCTATATTACAGCATTCAGACACCTAACAAACATATTTTATCAAATCTAAACCAGAAGTGCTGTATTATATTATATACCTACGTGATGCCTTTGCTACAGAAACCATCCAACCCAAAACTTCAGGTTTGACTGTCAGTCACCATCAACTAACACTGCGTACCAGACATAATATAAAATATCAACCGTCTCACATGAAGTACCTGTTGCTAAGACTTGTAATTAAACGCGTAATTGATTATACTATAAGATCTAATAACATAAATCTGCGAAAACAAATATACGGATAATTAGCTTAAGCAGAAATTTTAGGAAAAAGATCAATTTCCTCTCAAAACGCAATTGTAAAAACTGGTTAGTACGTATTCAAATTTTGATAATTTTGTTCCAAGCTAATTAAAATCGAATTGGCATCGTTCAAAACATTGTTTCCCCAAATTTTCGAAACAAAAAGTCATAACAAACTTGGGCACATTTTTCCCGAATTTGCGAATAGAACGTGTAAGGACAGTTAGTCGGGGAATAAATAAATTAAAACGATATAGTCGAAGCAAAAAGTCGTATCTGGAGAACATGGGGAATGTTCTCCAGAAACGACTTTATTTTATTAGTTTTGGATTATTTTTTATTATTAGTTTTGGGAAATGAACGGCAGAAGGCCCGGTAAAGAATACGGTTCATTAATTTTTTACATGATGACCACCTATAGAGCGGTCGAGGACCTACTTATTTAAACGTAGGGTTGCCACCTGTTTGCTCGCTTTATTATAATTTTTTTGTGCAGTGTATCGTTTTTACGAGGGTTGTGTCGTGTAAATGATGTTTATATTTGGACCGATATTATCAGTTTTTTTAGTTTACTTTTCGCTGTCTTTTAGGGTTAGTTATTTAAACATATTTGTCTATCAGTTTTTGTTGCTGTATTCGACTCTTAGTTTGTCAACTTTAAACGTTATAATGTTGAAATATGTTTTTCAATTGCTTAGATACTTAATTGCGTTAAGCAATGACACTTCTATCGTCCTCAATAGATTTTTGTTGAGGACACAGTTTGGTACTTACATCTGTATGTATTAACAAAATAATATGAAATGTATGTACATTCTACATGCTAACACATATACATTTTTTATAAATTTTACGTCCGTGCTTTTATTCCAATAACTGACCATAACGTTTTTAATAAATTAAAAAATATTACATGCTGAATTCATACGCCTGATTTAATTGTTTTCGAACAACCCCATAACCAAAATGTATGACTCATTCCCTTATAGTACAAGTCATGGTAAATCCCGCTAAGGGTCCATGGTTATTGGGCCTACAAATATTACGATGTAAGCCTGCGATGTAAAGTTTGGATAAGGAAATTCTTATTGAAAAGGAAAATAATTTGATTATACACTGTTTATTTTATTATGTATTGCTTCATTAGTAAATCATAATGTATTTGCATTATGATTTACTACATGCGGTAGGGTGAGGCCTTGGTGATCTGAACTACAGATATACTGTATCTATCTTAATTATATCCAGACACCAGCCCTTAGCTCATCATATCCGTCAGACTGTTTTAATACTGATTTTAGAATAAGAAGCATCTGTATAAGAATAGTGTAGGTACGTAACCTACACTATGTACATGCTATATGTGAGGAGAAATAAATAAATATTACGAGGCATATTCTATTTATTTCTAAAATTATCGGTATATTCTAAATGACTTAGGTATTGGTATAGTTTTATATGTGATTTCTGAACGATAAGATACTCTAGGGGATACTGTACCTACCTAATGTAAACACATTACGTAGGTTATCCCCTAGGTCTATTTGCCGTAGTTTTTTAGACGGCACAATGACGCTAGGTGACGTGATGCACTCAATGTGTGATTGCTTCTGTTTATATCCTTTCTAACTTGTCAAAACTCATTGCTACTCTTCTTTTCTCACCCTTTTATTTTATGTAACTCTACGCTTTTAATTTAAATATATTTAAATATATAAACACATTACGAAAGCTAGATTAAATCACAAGTTGGGCATCCTGCACAGCAATTCGAAACTTCGTGTTGCTATTGAATTTTGGCTAACTGAAAAGCTCCGTTTCGTCGGAGCACTATGACCAGCTGTTGCACTAGGTGCACGTTAGCGATTATACGTTTGTATTACACGTACACATTGTTTATTGATTTTAACTTCATTTTAAACAGAGTGTACCTATGCGTCATTAAAAACTAACCTGATTTTTTTTATTGTCTATAGGCAAACGTTTGGCCGTGATCTCGAGTAATGAAACCGAAGACATGGTCTAAGATGGAGCATGCTTGCCTATAAGATGACTATTTACATGTAATCTGTAAACACCCGAGTATACTCTTCAGGAAACACAGACTCAGGCAAAGCATTTCATGTGTGACACGCGTAATCAAAGAGGAATGCAAACACTTCGTGCGTATATCGGTGGTACTGATTCATTTGTCTGGTCGTCCGATGATGAAAGGGACAGAAGAATCAGATTGTTTAGTACCTTTGTACACTCCCCGAAAAATCATCACTACATAGTTTGTTTATTTGTTTCTCGTGTAAGTGTGTGGCCAACTCTGGTGTCGGAGTTTTCAAACCGCCAGAAGGCCTCCGACATGGCCTAACGATCCTTAACTACATTGTATAAAACAAAGACTGTCTTCTGTCTGTCTGTCCCTATGTATGCTTAAATCTTAGAAACTACGCAATGGATTTTAATGCGGTTTTTTTTAATACATAGAATATTTGAAAAGGAAGGCTTATATGTATAATTGACGCGGGCGAAGCCGCTGGCGACGTCTAGTATCCTATATAACCCACAGACAACCAACAATGTGACGATGCTTTAGGCTGTAAAATTTTGTGTAATCCAGTTGCTCATCGCCTTCCCGCCGTCTTCGTACAGCACCATAATATCTTTGAATTACAATTGACTAAAATCAAAAGCAAATAAAATACACTACGTTATTTTATCTATTTAGGGTGACAGCGCCCTACTCACTATTTTCTTTTTTATCTGTTCGTTCTCGTTTTGTTTTCCCTTTTCCTCTCACGTGGAGCACTTGTGATTTTTGTTAAAAAGGACATCTCTTAAGGTTAATACTTGCTGACAGTTATAGGGCAGTCTGTGGGGAGTCTATGAGATGCACTTTTATTTTGACTGTATGATTTGTAAACGTAACGTAAGCAAATTCATGTTTAAGTTTAGTTTTTGGTCTTTATTACTATTTAATGAAGTGCCCTACTCAAAGTTCAACATTTATTATAGATTCAAGGTTGTGTGTCTTAATTTGTGTTACCTAATAAAGTGTTGCGAGTATTGTATCAAATAAAAGATATCTTTAAGACACGTTCGTTTATTATACGTTAAGTACAATACTGGTTCTTACATACTACGTTATTAGCTTATATACCTAATGTCGGCACAATACATCCCCCTTTATTTTAATTTTGGGATAGCTATTACATAAACACAAAGAGTACAAAAATAATATAAGAATCAATACATAAAGTTTACAAAATAAGGTAAAAAGAGTATATGAAGTGATTTTGTATAATTATATAAAATAACATATCTGTAAAATAATATGTTACTATTCACTAGTAAGTATAATGCGATTAAATGTTTATATCCTACGTGTATACATATGGGTAAATAGTACCTTAACTAAACGTTTCAGTCCGTGTCCATAACCTTGTCATTTCATAATTCACTTTTAACCATACACTGTTAAATCCTTCACTTCACAAACACTGATCATAATTATGACGATACGCTGCGGAGTGCTGCCGTGGGAGCCAGGCTCACCACAGCGTGTCTTGACGGTCTGCTGCTGTAGCTCTCGTCTCAAGTAGGATGCGTATTTTGTTTTGCATCGACGCCACATAAAGTAAAGTGCTACTATCACAATACTCATAACTATAAACAATAGATATAGCTCGTGTCTATTGCTCTTGGCAATAATCTCAGTCTCGCTGACTGCGGTGGCAGCGCTGTTTCCAGCGCCATTCTGGGCGATTATAATCTCTTCTCGTTGCTGTTTATTCTGCGATCCACCCATGATATAGCAATATAGCGTAATATTATGCGAAACGTACAACAGGTTTCATGATACGTCCAAATCTTGACACTCTCTGCGCATTTGATTCATCGCTGTGTGACGCTACCTTATTTGGTATGTCAGCACATTCCGTGTTCGCGAGTGTAAAGGCAGGCTTCAATCTGTCTATACTGACAACTTTCTGTGTATCTGCCTGCATTAATATAAAATATTTGTCTGTCCTGTTCAAAACTTTAAAGGGGCCTATGTATGGCTGTGTTAAAGGTTTTGTCACCTTGTCAACACGCACAAAAACGTGACTGCAAGTTTGCAAGTCGGGATGAACGAATATTTTGCCTTGGTGATTTTCTCTTTTAGGAACTGAAGCTAAGTCCGATATCCTCTGTCGCAGATCTTTTAAAAATGTAATATTCTCGCAGTGTTCTTGTCGTAACGGTGCAAAGAAATCTCCCGGTAATCGTAACGCTTCACCATATACCATCTCCGCTGCGCTGATTTGCGTATCGTACCTTAAACTCGCTCTTAATCCCAGAAGTACTGATGGTAATTCGGACACCCATTGATCGGTTTTTCTTCTGCACATCAGTGCGGTTTTAAGGGAACGATGCCATCTTTCCACGAGTCCATTTGATTGCGGATGATATGCGGTTGTTCTAAATTTTCTGATACCCATTCTTTTCGCAAGTTGTGTAAACAAATGTGATAAGAATGTTGCTCCTTGATCAGTTGTTAAAAATAACGGTGTTCCGAATCGGGCGATCCAGCCAGAGTAAATTATATCGGCTATTGTTTCAGACGTAATATCCTTAACAGGGTACGCTTCTGGCCAGCCAGTCTTCCTGTCCACCATTGTAACGATATATCTGTACCCTTGACAGTACGTTAGGGGTCCGACAATGTCCATATGAAGCTGTTCAAAACGATCGGTTTGAATAAAATTTCCATGTGGTGATATTGTGTGTCTATTTACTTTCGATTTTTGGCAAGCTAAACACGACTTCGTCCAAAGTCCTATGTCCTTATTCATACCTTTCCAAATATATCGATCTTGCATCATCTTTCTCGTAGCCCATACACCTGGGTGGCTAATTCCATGTAACGCTTTGAAAGCCGATACGCGAAATTGCTCGGGCAAATATGGACGCGCTCTTTCACATGATATTTCACAATAAATTGGTTTATTGCTATTAGGTATGAATATTTGTTGGAATTTATATGATTTGTTCTTTAAAAAATCTTGTAACTCTTCGACTCTGCCAAACATTCATAATCCATAGGCGAAGGTGAACTCTCTATAGTTGCTATGCGTGATAGACAATCAGCGGCCACATTATCGTTACCAGACACATGTTTTATATCACTACAAAACTGCATTATAAAATCTAAATGTCGAATGCGCCTTGGTGTATCGCTCTTTCCGACTGTATTTCGCTGTAGTGAATATACGATCGGTTTATGATCTGTATATATTGTAAGTGGTCTGCCTTCTATAAGCGGTCTAAAATGTTTTATAGCTAAATATATTGCAAGGAGTTCTCTGTCATATGTGGAATATTTTTGTTGACCTTCACTAAGTTTGTTTGAAAAGAATCCTAACGGCTTCCATGTGCTACCTTCACGCTTTTGCAGTACGGCTCCGGCACAGGTATTCGAACAATCCGTCATAAGAGAGATTGATCCTTCCGCCGCTGGAAATGACAGTGTAACAGCGCTTTTTAAGCTTTGTTTACACTGTTCGAAAGCTTCTATCGACTCGCCATTCCATACAATAACACTCTTGTCTTTCTTTTTGGCATTGTGTAGGTAAACATTCAATTTTGCGTGTATTTCAGCAGCTTTTGGCAGGTGTCGTCTGTAGAAATTAACCATGCCTAAGAACCGACGTAGTTCTTCTATAGTGTTTGGTCTTGGAAATTCGGTAATGGCCTTGACTTGTTCATCCATTGGCCTCAGACCATCAGTTGACACATGATATCCCAGAAAGTTTAGCTCCGTTTTACCAAATTCACATTTCGCCATATTTATCGTAATTCCATATTCGTCCAAACGTTTTAGCACTTCGCGTACATGCTTTTTATGGTCATTTAGAGACGAAGCTATTATAATATCATCTATATATATAAATACATAATCCATATTCTTCAAGACCTCGTCACTCAAAAATCTTTGAAATGTCTGCGCAGCATTCTTGAATCCGAAGCCTAATCTTAAAAATTCATATAATCCGAATGGTGTGGTGATCGCCGTCTTCGGTATATCATCCTTATTAATAGCAATATTATGATAGGCTCTCTGCAAATCAATCCGCGAAAATATAGCTTTACCATTTAACAAATATGTGCAATCTTGAATTCGCGGTATTGGATACCGATCCGGTTTCGTAATATAATTTAATTGACGATAAGCGCCACATGCTCTTATGTCTCCATTTTTTTTCATGACAATATGTAATGGACTTGCCCAATTGCTGTTTGAGGGTCTACATATACACATTTCCTGCATTCTCTGGAATTCTGCCTTTGCTTTTCTATACTTGTCCGGGGGTAGATGCCGCGGGCGCGCGTACACAGCTGGGCCCGTAGTCTCTATATAATGGTCTACAGAATGGCATGGAGTATTTTAAAAACACATTGGCTTAGTCACATTCGGAAACTCTGCTAAAATCTCACTATATGAATTTTTATAGTCAATCGTTCGCAATGTAGGTTGTTCTTGCACTGATACCGATGCAATCGCCTGTAAGTTAGTTACGGAGTCGACAAGTTTTCGCCTGTTTAGGTCCACTAACAACCTATAATGCTATGATTGAATGATTGCTTGACATCGGCCAACACGAATGTCCACTGAAACGGTCTACGTAAATTAAAGTCTAAGTTTAACGTTTTTACACCAAATGTCTTAATTTCAGTGCCGTTCGCTGCATAAAGTTTATACTCTTCACACTTACTATTAAAAAGACGAGTTTTTTTCACTGGAAGCACTGAAATATTGGCACCCGTATCCACTAAAAATGTTAATCTACTCTTCCTGTCTGTGACACAAAGGCGGTGAACCGGCGTGATGGTACAAATCTCCGCCTGCGATTGTACCTCAATTAGTTTTCCTGTTTTTCAGGCTTCTTCCATGAACACGGCTCTATACATTTTGTTGCTCTTTGTCGGTATCTAAAATGATAATAACATAGCCAGTCCGGGCTGCTCGGTGAGCGACGCTTCGTATTACGCCCGCGCGACCTTGATCTTGACCGGGAGCGATAATTATTAAAATGTCTCGTATCACATCTCCGATTCGCTAATTCCTGTACTTTTAAGCTAAGCTTTGCCAGCTCTGCCAGGATAAACGAATTATCACTGCTAGTACTAGTACGGCCCTTACAAATTTCGTATGTACTTCCGAAATTTGTAAGGGCCGTGTCGTTTCCATTACCTTATCCGCGATAGCCGCCAAATTCTCTAGGTCTTTAACTTCCGTAACAGCTAATACGCCACGCACTTCTGAAGGCAAATTACCTTGCCACATGATTCGAAGCGTTTCATCCGGTATTTTCTCGCGCGCCAGGTCTCGCATTCGCCTTAGGAGTTGGGAAGGCTTCTGATCACCCAACTCCATCTCACTTAATAGTTTTTGAAATTGCCTCATCTCGGACTCTTCGTACACTTTCAATAGGCGTTCCTTCAATGTGTCAAATTTCTTACTATCCGGGGGTTTAATCAGGATATCACTGACTTGCTGTACGACATCTTTGCCTAACTTGGTAATGACCATGTTGTACCTCGCTTCGTCGCTAAGTTTCTGCGGACCAAGGACAGCTTCACACTGGACGAACCAAAGCCTTGGTTGGTCTTTCCAAAACTCGGGAATCCTTGAAGACACCGAAACTACAGCAATTTCGGCTCCGTCCACTTGCGCTGATGATAGTAGTAGGCTGTCTTGCATTGACATCTTGAAATATTTCCTTTAGCAGGTTAAATTATTTCGTCCGAACGTTGCACTCTTACGTCCGCGCGTGTTCGATCGGGTCACCACTGTGTCTTAATTTGTGTTACCTAATAAGGTGTTGCGAGTATTGTATCAAATAAAAGATATCTTTAAGACACGTTCGTTTATTATACGTTCAGTACAATACTGGTTCTTACATACTACGTTATTAGCTTATATACCTAATGTCGGCACAGTTGCATGCAAATTTTTTTTTTTTGGAATTGCCTGGTTGATTTGAGAGAGATTGACAGACTGCTACGCAAGGGTTCAAACCCTGATAACCTCCATGTCTGAGAGTTCTCCACAATGCTTTTAAATTACATGTGAAGTCTATGCAGCCTTGGCCGCCGTATATAAAAGACAGCTGCTCAAAACCCCAACAGTACATTTGACATATAAAGCTGGTGACAAATTGAGACGTGGTCGAACTATCCGGTGCTATCAATCGATACACGCTCGGATGCTTGATTATACGAGATAAACCCATGTTGTTGGTAAGCAGAATGCAGATGCGTTTTATCCTATTAAGTAGGTAATTGATTGGCAGTAAATAATGATTGACGCTGATGCGTGTTCCTTTTTTTAATCATAATTTTATTTTTATTTGTTTTTATTTTAATTCGGGAAACAAACAGATACAATACAGATAAAGTTACTTACAACTAAACCATACACAATCCAATAGCAGTTTCCACATATTGGCATAACATAAGCGCCAAGCGACGTTGAGGAAGTTAAGGAAGTTAGGCCAACCTCACACTGGGCGACAGCGTTCCTCGAGCGCACGCCCGGCGCGCGCGCTCGTCGTTCATTCTGTAGTACTAAGTGAACTCCGGGCGCACGCCGAACGGACGCCGAGCGTACGCTCGCAGAACGCTCATGAACAATAATAATAATAATAAAAATGGTTTATTAATTACTCTCTGACACAGAGTAGTTAACGATCAGGTCTTATATTAAGTGTTACATAATCAAGTAGGTGAACCTGTGTGAGAGACTGGTATCTGAACTAGGAGAACCTGTATGACAGATTACCAGTCTCTCCTAACTAGACATGCCGGAGCTTAACTGTAACTACATTGATTGGTAAGTAATATTTTTGTAAATGAGTGGACGGTTAACGGCATAGAATACAGGTGTCACCACCCCCTATCTTCCCGTGGGTGTCGTAAGAGGCGACTAAGGGATAACACGATGCAAATACCATCTTTGCGTAGAGACGGAAAACTCGACATCAAACCCTATACGACTGCCTCGTTGGTCTCGCGGCATAAATGTGCGCGTGGGATCGGGAGGTCCCGGGTTCGATTCCTGGGTCGGGCAGTGTTATTGAGTTTTTCTGTCACGAAATTCTCAGTAGCAGCACGGAGTCTGGAAATGTGCCCGGTACGGCAATAGGCTCACCTCTTATTACGTGGGACTAAAGCATATCTGGCGAAAAGTTGGTGTAGAAATACACCTCTGCCTACCTCTTCGGGGTTATAGGCGTGATACTATGTATGTATGTATATTTTTGTAAATGAGTGAGATAAAACAACTTATATAAGAAAACATTTTATGCGCATGTGTGTGTGCGTGTGTCTGCGCGTGCGTGTGTGTGTGTGTGCGTGTGTGTGTGAGTGTGTATGTGTGTGTTTTAGTGTTTATATCGAGTGTATGATTGTATGCTATATGCATATGCGTGCTAACCCTACGACAATATAAAAAAATAAACAAAACCCGATATATCATCTTGGGATCAGAGACAGCTGATAAGCTAGTAACTCTATTAGCTGTGTATAAATATACTTAAATTTATATATTAAGTTGAAACAAGCTTTTGTGCTATATGTGTGTGTGTGCTAACCCTACGACAATGCTGAGATATCATCTTGGGATCAGAGACAGCTCATAAGCTAGTAACTCTGTTAGCTGTGTATAAAGATACTTAAATTTATAAATTAAGTTGAAACAAGCTTTTGTGCTATATGTGTGTGTGTGTGTGCTAACCCTACGACAATGCTGAGATATTATCTTGTGATCAGAGACAGCTGATAAGCTAGGAACTCTGTTAGCTGTGTATAGAGATACTTAAATTTATATATTAAGTTGAATTGAAACAAGCTTGTGAGAACTATGTGAGTGAGGCCTTAATAACATATCAAAATCTCAAACACAAAAAAAAAGAATATAAAATATGCGAAAGGGCTAAAGTTTTTAATTACCTACAATCAACAAGAACAAGGCAATCATGAACAGATTTCTTAAAGTTCGGCAAAGAGAGGTTAAATACATCCATATTAGCATTGCAACTATTGTCACATCTCCTACTTCTCCTCAGTATATGACTCCTTACGTTCAGTACTTATGTTCTAACCATGAGCGAAATCTTCGCTCCTCTACTAATCTTCAACTCATGGTTCCTTCTCACAGATCTGATTTTCTTCACTCTTCTTTCACCATTCAATCTATTCTTCTATGGAATGCTCTACCTTCTGAGATCATAATGGCCAAAACCAAATTCATATTCAAGTCCAAGGTAAAGGAACTCTTGTTAGCTGAGTCCGCGTATGTATCTTAAGCCGCTATCTTAACCAGGTATATGTTTATGTATATATGCATATTATCTTGTATTATATGTTTATGTATATATGTTTATTATCTGTTATTATATTTGAATTTAATGTGTATGTATTACGTTTATGTATTTTTATTATAATATGTATTTATGTAAGTATGTATAATTACTAGGACCAATAAATTTAATTCAATAATTAGTAGATTTTCCTAACCTTCATCATATAATACACCTACTTCTTCTCTCTCTGCACCACTCTAAGGTAGACTGGTAGATAATGCCTATGGCATTAAGTCGCCTATATACTGTGTTTATATGAAGAATAAATAAATAATTAACCGGCAAGACCTAACAACAAATAAATTATTTCCATAATTAGTTCTAGCATGAGGTACAAAGAATAATGGTTTCTTTAGTTTTAGTGTACTGTCTTGTAGTCAGTTGCTTTGGCATACTTGCCGCCAGAGGAAATTCCTAATGCGTTTGATATGCTAAAAGATAAAGTTCTTACTAAGGACAGTACCACTGAAAATATTATACAGTGGTTTGAAACAACACATGTCAAAGGTAACACGCGTACAAGTGCTGACAATAAAATAACTATATACACCACTCCTCCGCTGTTTCCACCAGATTTATGGTCTGTTCACTACAACAACGAACATAATTTGCCTAGAACCCAAAATTCCGTAGAAGCGTGGCATAGGCACTGGAATTCGTTGCTCAATAATAGAAAACTAGGTTTACACTCTACTATCAAAGTGCTTAAAAAGGAGCAGGTAGCGGTGAATATTCAAATTGAGCAGGCAGAAGCTGGAGCACAAGTTCCTTCCCCTAAAAAAAATCAAGACAGTCAGAATGCTATCTCACATTTTATTGAACAAAGAAGCAGAATAACTGTCTTAAAGTTTCTTAAAGAGATTGCTAGTAACACTTATCTTTAATTTAACACAAAGAGTTTATCAGGTTACCTGTAAGGGTATAGATTTTTCTATAAGTGTTTTTATTATAAACAATAACAATATTACATATAACAAATCAATATTATTATAATAGTTTTAAATAATTGATTTGCATAGTTTTTGTTATTATTAATTTTGGAAGTTTTCATTTTTAAATTATTAGTACTATCAATCAATGTTACTGAATACGAATTTATGTTTTTTCAACCATTTAATGTGGGTTCAATCAAAATTAAGCAATTTACAGATTTAACAAATTGTGACTAAAAACTTTTAAAAACCGTGTTTTTTATTTACGAGTAAATCTGGCTCGGGTCGGGTAGTCGATGCAGCGTACTATCGATTTGGTTTACCGTCGATGTAGCATACTATCGATTTGGGGTACTGTCGATGTAGCGTACCATCGATTTGGGGTACTGTCGATACATTGACCCGTCGATGGAACGTTTTCGATACAGCGACCATCGATGTAGTGACTGTCGCTATTATGAACTAGACCCGGAGCGTCCACTCCCAGGATCTCTCTTAGCTTCACCGCGGGTGTCCAAGCCACGGTTACTGAGGCCCCCACCACGACAAGGTAGAGATCCCACAGGATACCCTTTGGGGATTTATTACAGACGTGTATCTAATAAATAATAATAATAAATTTCAGTGCGAAACATTATTATTAAGTTTCATTCAGCCTCGTATAATAGAATCAAGACTCGTTAAAAGAAAATAACAAGTGCTAATTGCATCAAAGCTTAAAAACTAGTGAGATTTATATTTCTTTTTGAAGGAATATACCGAGAATTGAATAAAAGGCACTAGCATGATTTAATCAAATATAGTTATCATAAGTTTACATAAATTTGTACTTGCAGGGATTTTGATCCCGCAAAAAGCTTTATTTTCAAATTCCTCTTAGGTTTTTGCAATTTAGTTTTAACACAATTAGTGTCCCTTCACCAATCACTTAAGTTTACCAAACCAGAGCATACTTTTAACAACTACATGCATCGCATACACTACTTTCAATACTTGTATAACTTCATAGACTTAAACCCGGATAACTTTATAGACATTCAAAATAACAGACAACAATACACCCACACCTAACACAACAATTTGTCCGTATGAGAATCGATCTGACAACATGCGATCCACTGGTAGAGGAGGGGCCGCCACCTAAACCACTACGCTATAGGTACATTTAGTCAATGATACAAGATATGTATCTCTGTACCATTCGATAACTGATCAGTTGTTTTGAAAATATGTAACTACTGTTGATAATAGAACAAAATTGAAAAAATCCACATGAACCAATTAACCTAAACCTAAATAGGTATTTTTACTATAAGCGATACAATTGAAAAGTATCTTACGTAAGGAAAATCTTACGAAAGTTTTCTCTATTCTACGTTAGGAATCTTCACTAGGCTATCGCTGCCTGGCTAAGCTGCCTACCTTTTTATTTGTTACAAACAGTGTAACTTAAGCAACAATCTTACAATCTCAAACAAAATCCGTACACCAATTAAAAGTATCACAATAATTCTTCCCAACATAAATTGTTTACAATATCTATAAGCAGAAATATCTAGCAGGAAAGTTGATATCACAATAACTAAGCAATACTTGCAATGTTAATAGTAGCAATACTTGCACTTAAAATTCAAATTCAAATTCAAATTCAAATCGTTTATTTGCGAATATAGGTAGTACATGGATGGAAAAAATACAATGGTTCGGCTATATTCAGCTTGTCAAGCGTGCAATTATATTTGTATGCTTATTAGGCTTAGTTTTTGCAATTATGTGATTAAAACAAGTCAGTGAAATTAGAATTTATACAATGTCAATATTTTGTTAATTACGTAAATTTAATTTAAATTCATTAGCGTTAATAATTATTATATAAGTCATCAAATCAATTAAATTTGTCATTTAGATATTCTTGAATAGTATAATAAGCCTTATTAGTCAATAATTGTTTTAATTTATACTTAAAGATATCTGTGCTAGCACTGTCCATTATATATTTTGGCAAAAGATTGTAAACTCGAGGTGCCATGCAAAGTATACTCTTATTTATTTGTGATGTATTGTTCTGTGGATAGGAAATTTTATTATTTAGTCGCTTACTCTTTAATCTTTCAAACAAGGCCTTATGAGTGTGTACAAACACAGATACCTCATAAATATAAATACACGCCAATGTCAAAATTTTGAGATTTACAAAATAGGGTTTACAAGAATCAGTCGTCTTAATGTTACATATAGATCGTAAACATTTTTTTTGGGCCTTAAATACAGTTTCTTTGTTTACTGAGTTACCCCAAAATATGACACCAAATCTCAAAATCGACGCTACATACCCATAATAAGCAGTGATTACAGCAGACTGATTTACAACTTTTCTCAGCATATAAAGTGCATAGGCGAATTTGTTAAGTTTAGTACAAACACTTTCGACGTGAATTTTCCAGTTAAAATTAGAGTCAAGATAAATACCTAAAAATTTTGCGCTCTCCACCTCATGAATTTTTTGTCCATTAAATTGCACATTCAGATTATTTAAATAATTTTTCCTATTTCTAAATGTCATTAAACTCGTTTTTTCAAAATTTATAATTAGATTGTTACACCTCAACCATTCTACAACCTTTTTTAGGGTCTCAGTCATGTCAATCTCTAAACTTGTTTTTTCTTTGCTGGTGAACAAAACCGTACTATCATCGGCAAAGGGTTCTTATTTCTTGCAATACTTTTCAAGATTTTTCTGTTGCACATTATTGCATTTAAAAGTTAGTGATTTTAATGCATTTAAAAGTTTTTGATTTATTTCATTAACGCTCAATATTTACAAATATTGTAAGCGTTTACAAAACTTGATGGATATAGCTTTGTTGTAGGTATTTAGAATATTCTTAATGTGTGTTGAAAAGGTATGAGTCTGACTAGTTCTAACAACGAGAGGATTGCAAAAAGACTCATATTTAGGTAATAGATCTAAATCGCGTAATTATTTTAATGGCTGACTGCATGTGTGGCGTAGTGGCCTTCGCCGCTTGACACTGCGCCAAACGTTGCGGGTTCGATTTCCACACGAGACAACACTTTGTGTGTTCCATAAGTTGTTGTTTTCGAGTCTGGATGTTCATTATTTAATAATCATTTTTAATTTGTTATTGTACGTTGGTTGTATGTTTGTGAACTCCCACGCGATAAAGAAGTTATTCCTAGTGCGGGAGTTGTCTTTACAAATAAAAATAAGTGATTCTGCGACCTCCATCTCTCCACTGTTAAGCATTACGAATCATCCGGGCAAGTAGAAAATATGAAATTAATTGTGATTAAAAATAATGATTCAATTTAGACTATATGAATATTAGTATGTGTAGAGCAGACCCTGTGCTCCAAAGCGAGTTCCTAGATCGCAACTGGAACAAGGCTAAGATAATGATGATGTATGACAATTCACAAGAACTTGAAAACATTTTTATAATTTTTTTGCGACCGCGCCACTACATTGCATTAACTCTACTGATTTTGTATTGTATTTTTATAATTGAGTTCCGCAGAATTCAAACTACAATCTTCGCTACATGCTATGCAGCTTCATAGAACCGTAAATATGATGCACAGTGAAGTTTATGTAGACTTACTACGGAATTCAATATTCGATCTATAGATATATCTGTAGATTTTAGATTCGTTTTTGACATAAGCTCCATACAAAATATGTCAAACACGAATCTCGAATCTCTAAATCCATGTATGGATCGAATATTGAAAATGGCCGTTAGTCTCCTGTGAGGGGATTTCACCGCTAGATGGCAAGTTGGCACCGGTTGATTTATTCAGCCACAGTTTGTGTCACCTACGCTGTATTTATTATTGAATTTATACATATGTTAAACACGTGTTTTTAACTGATCTTAACACACTCTGCCCAACGATAGACAACAGAAAAACAATAAAATTGTTGTTAACCACTAGCGGTATTTAAGGCTACTGCTCCGCTCCTGTGGCTCATAGCGTGATGTTATATAACCTACAGCCTTCCTCGATAAATTACCTATCTAACACTGAAAATTTTTCTAATCGGACCAGTAGTTAGAGATTAGCGCGTTCAATCAGACAAACAAACAAACTATTCAGCTTTATATATTAGTATAAGATGTGTGTTCCATGGGAGAGATAATAGGTTAATCGCGTTAACAATCATAATTTAGAACGTTCCAAGCAAGTAAATTACGAAATTCTAAAATCATTTAGATGTTGATGGCTCAATATTTTCTCTGGATCAATAACACATCACTAGATAAGTACCAGAAATAGAAGTCTCTCTAGATCAATAGAAAATACTTGTTAACAACAAACATAGGTGTGTATTCTTCGCAGGAAGTTAGAATCTTCATAAATGACGTATTGACTTCTAATAGTCTATAGCGCATTGCGTATGTAAAGACATTTCACATCGTATCGATTCAAGGATCAACCAACTATTATGCCATATTTTATGCACCTGCGTTCACAAGAAAATTACTAAGTGCTATCAACATAATAACAGAGCAGTACCAACTGTATTAGCGACAGATACCACGATACACTGCTAATTCTGATGTACTAGAACGAACTAAAATACAAGCAGGAAAGAGATAACTGCTTGAGTTATCTCTTTCTCTTTAATAAAATTGGAATAATTTAATAAACTAAGAGCCCATTTTGACCAGCCCTCGCGGGTATTTGCGAGACAAAAATGTCAGAATAATTAGATAGAGTTGTTATGAATAAAATGTTTATTGAATGAACAAAAATTGGGCAGTAGGATTTCTGGACTCTGGGTTGTTTTGATTACATTGCGTAGTTTTTGTTTCAGTATGATATTTAGATTAGCTTTGAATATTAGTTTGTCTTTCCTCGCAATATTTTTTAGTAAGACACAGCAACTTTAGTGGGTGAACAACAGAATAAGTTCATTCCCGCGTTTTGTGGCAAGATCTCTGTACGATTATCAGTAGTACGACGGAGCGAATCGATAATATATGGCAGGTCAGCCTCCTAACATTAACCTATCAGTTTGGAGGATCAAGATAACGGTGTATCGAAAGCTAAGCGATGGATGGGAGAGACCGCGGCGATCTGTTTCTCGTCGACCATTTGTTGTGTACTTGCTTCTGGAGATAAAGGTCAAAATATTGAGTTAATGGTGTAGTGGTTTGAATCGTTGCCTTTACGTTGAACATCATGGAGAGGCTGTGGGTTTGATCTCCACGTGGGACAGTACTTTGGTGTGGTCCTCAAATTATTGTTGCGAATCTGGGTCTACACTTAGGGAACTGAAGTCTAAAAACACCTTCTTTTCTTTTAACCTTTACTAAAAGGATATAGCATAAGATACTAAATTGAATAAGTTTTAGCAGTGAACATATTTTGAACTTTTAAAGCGCATAATTATACAAAATCTTCGCTGAAGTAGGATGCGTGTCCTAATGTAGTAGTTTATTACGGCTCATACGCGCTACGTAATTTGAATGGGGTGTGTAAGAGATATTTATGGCTCTATTTTACGTTCTACTCACTCTATTCATTACATTGTAATGTAGCTTTGGCTATTGACGATAACGACTTTATAATTTATAATTAATTATTTGTCATATTGATGGCGGAACGGCCTTGAAAGCGCTACCAATACATTGTACACAATTATTATAATTATCTACGACTAAAATTGTACTACTATTATAAAAATGATTTTGTTGGTTACGTGAACATAATATGTTTTTAATATTATTAAAAACTACAAATCAGCTCCAAAGGACATCATCTTGTGGTTCAACCCGAGGTCTTTTATACACGTCAGATAAAAATCGGCGACATACTCCTATCAGATTGTAGTAAGGTTTTGTTTTGTGTATTTTGTTCTTTAAATATTTAGGATTTTGGGCAATATGGGCTTTATTCGTAGCCTTAAAATTCATACTTATCAAGAATTTATTAAGTAAATAGGTTTAATCGTTTGATAAACAATACCAATTTTCGCAGATTTATATAGAGATTTTCATTTTTAGGCAACCCGTCTGCTCTACCTAAAACAGCTAATGGATAGTTCTATTTTTGGGCAAGTTTTAGGTATATGATCCACGCGGGTGCAGCCGCAGGTAATCTCCAGTAAGCTATATGTATATATGTATTACAATCAAAGTTCCATAAAAATCTATTCATGAAAGAAACATTCATCCTTCCTCGCAAACTGTCGCATATATAATAGCAGTAATATGCGTTACCAAAGTAAAAAAAAATACACGCTGCTAAAGTTCGTTATCTATTTTATAGAGAAAGTGTCAAAGAATTATATAAATTGAAAATTATACGCCTTTAAAAGAAAATATAATAAATATGGATATTTAATTATTGGAACCGAGAGCGACCAACGCATAAGCGATTATTAACTTTAATTAGTGTTTTTCCTTCGTTAATTATAATTTATTTGCCGTCATAAGCAGACAGTAGCTTATATTAGAATAAATTTCTATTAACACCTTTTCACACCATAGGCTGTGACAGCTTGATAAATAATTGTGGTGTTTGTTAACATAATGAGACACATGAATACCTAATTCGAGTTTCAGAATTAGTATCTACGATAACTAAGTATTTAATTAATATGCTAATTATCGTAGATACAGATTTTCGAATGCATATTGAAACTAATTTTTTATTGTTTTTAACATGTTTTTTGAGTGAGTGCGTGGTGCCAACTCTGGCAGGCCGCCCAAGCGCACAGGTAAGGACGCCTGTAGCCACACCCGGTCGTTCAGGGCCACATTCGCTCGCGCTCAGGGTATTCTGTATAATTTTGTCAATTTGAATGATTGGAGTAGGATTTTTCCTAAAAGGTGAACACCGTAATGCGTGCGTAAAAGGGACAAAAAGAAAATATCGGATAATAGTGAAATCCGAATGAATATTAATTTTGAGTAGCCTATCAGAAATTTCACTAAAATTTTGAATTTCTCCCTGTATAAAGGAATCAAAACGGTCGTCTAAAATTGGGGACCCCAGGAGGCGAAGAGAACTTTTTTCAGCTTGGGTGATATTGGGAGCCAAATATTGAAAGGAGATGTACCATTTGGCCATACATTATGGGCCTGGCACGGCCAAACACAACACCATGTGTGTTTTGAAGATAAATGACTACTCTAATAACCTGTATAATTTCTTTTTAAATAACTTTTGGTGGAAATAAGATACGAGATATTTGAAATGGAAATTATTCCGCAACTAAATATACCTCAAAATTGAATTTTAACATAAATATAATACCTAGATGTAAATAAAAGTATGTCTTTGCGTCTTAAAGAACAAAAACTACATAAAGAGTGGCCAATAATAATGAATAATCACCTGTGTACTAGGGAACCTCGTACTATGTATACTCGTCCAAAAAAGCTAACCACAATCACAAACACCACTGCATATTCTTAGCATGGGTAGAAGGTACTGATCATTATTATTGAATTTATATTCAATTACATTACATTAAAACCGTACGAAAACACCAATAAATCAGAGCAAAATATTTACGATACACAGTAGCAACACGAATGACATAACAGATAAAAAAAGTGTTGCAAATGGTTTGAAAAAATATTTCTACTATCGATTAAAAAACAAAACGATTTTTACCGATTAATAATTATGGAATGTATAATAAATTATATATTTCTTGATTCTTTTTACAAATATACTTGTAAAGTAAATAAAATATATTGTTTTCTAATATAGTAATAAAACTATTATTTCCTTAAAACAATTTCTGCCTACCATACTTCATTTTATTTTTAATGCTGGCAACATAAGACATTCATCCGCTATTACCATAGCCTATTCAATATAATTAATCTTTAAAAACTAAATTCTTTCACCGATACTCTATCAAGAAACGAAAAAGATATAAATTTTTTAAAAATTATATGTTTAATTTCAACGATTCACAACTTTCTGGCCGCTACAGGCCGTATTTGGTCTTTCTCCTTTAAACCTTTATGTTTACTTACTATTTGTCGCAACAAAAAAAACAATTACTTAATATAAAAACATAAGAGTGCCGTGTGGTTGACGGCATTGAATACAAGTGTCACCACCATCTTCCCGTGGTTGTCGTAAGAGGAGACTTAGGGATAATACGATGCAAATACCATCTTTGCGTAGAGACGGAAAACTCGACATCAAACCCTATATGACTGCCTCGTAGGTCCCGGGTTCGATTCCTGGATCGGGCAGTGTTATTGGGTTTTTCTGTCACGAAATTCTCAGTAGCAGCACGGAGTCTGGAAATGTGCCCGGTACGGCAATAGGCTCGCCCCTTATTACGTGGGACTAAAGTATATCTGGCGAAAAGTGGGTGTAGAAATACACCTCTGCCTACACCTTCGGGGATAAAAGGCGTGACGTTATGTATGTTATGTAAAAACATAAGACGAAGAAAATAAGTTTTGATATAAAAGCAGAACACACAAAAACACTTTTGATTTTATTCTTACTTGCAGATGAGATAACGCAATAAGTTCTTACTCGTACTCGTTAATGGTGACAGAGCAAAAAGGTTATCTGCATCAGAGGGTTCGCATTTCTGTACTAATGATAAAGCTAACGAAAGAACGTAGAAAATTCAAGTTTTTATCTAACTCTCTAAATCTTCAATTATATAGATAGAGGCAAAACACCGCAGTATTACAAAGTAACTGCACTTTCAACCAATATCGAGCAGCTTAGATGAGAGAATACGTACCTGCCATCGTCATCATCATTGTCCCAGTATATAAACTTCCGAAAACATTTAAGAGAAATGCAGGTTTCTATTCACTGAGCTATCGCTCCGTCCAATATCCTACAAAATAGAAAATAGCTTTATATTGTCATATACTTCCTGGGAGAATAAATTTCCAGTTCAATCCTGCAGCTTCTTTAGCTTTGTCCTTGATTTTCGAGCTTTAAGTTGGTTAACCTAAATGGGACGATCTTTTATTTGAAAGTTAAAAAGCCATTTGAAAGCGCTAATATTCATTTAATGTTCATACAAATACCTTAAAATGATCATTTATTGGCGAACATGCCAAGCAGCTTACAGATGTAAGTTTTCCAACGGCGATATAGTTACCGATATTATTGCCTTTTGTTGTTTGATTTGAGCGGATACTTGGCACATATAATTTAATTTGTTATTTTGTATTTGTCTTTAAAACTACCTGTTACTATTATTAGGGTGTACGAGTGGATAAAAACAAACAACACTGTTTTGTTATGATTTCACGCAATATATACAAAATCCATTTTGATAAAATAAAGTTCACAGTCACATAGGCTATTTTTTATCGCGTTAAGCGACACCCACGCAAGAATTCTTATAGTTCTAAGTCTGCTCGCAATATATTAATAATTTCTTTCGCATAGTGCCCGTAATGCCTTGAAAACTTAACCTCGTCACGCGCGACGGTTATTGCCCTATTGAGCATTATGGCTCAGCATATCCGGATTAGAAAACACTACGCATATGCCGAAAGTTAGTCAACAACACACAGATTTATTTTCCTGTTCAAAACCGTTAAATAAACCAATAGGTATCCTCTAGAAAGTATGGGGTTTTTGGCCATATAATTTGGCCGCCACGACCCGAAGGAATCTGCGGGTGGTCCAACAATTAATGTTTTATTGATATTGTAAATATTAATGTATCGGCTCATGCATGTGTAATCGGCTGATTGGTAGAATTTGATGAAATAAATATAATATTAAACCGTCAATCGTGTTGAAAATATAATAAAGCACTTTCCACAAATATCTGAACATAATTTGCCTTTTGAATTTACTTTGCACCGATGGATTAGCAATTTAATCGGTCATGTTATTTTCATTTCCTTTTAAACTACGACGAAAATAGCAATAAGCCTTCCTATCTTAGGATAATTTAAAAATTAAAAAAAGTCAACAAGCACACAAAAACAAAATAAAATTTTGTGGATCACTAAGTATTGTCCACGTGGGGATCGAAACCACTTCACGCCTTAACTGCGGCGCGGATACCGTAGGATTTACGGCCATTTTCAATATTCGAACTATAGATAGATCTGTAGATTTTAGATTCGTGTTACACGCTATCTGTGACACGCTATCCGTGCATGAAACTTTTGGATTTATAACTAACTAGACGTCGCCAGTGGCTTCGCCCGCGTCAATTATACATATTAACCTTCCTCTTGAATCAGTCTATCTATTAAAAAAACGCATTAAAATCCAGTGCGTAGTTTTTAAGATTAAAGCATACATAGGGATAGACAGACAGAAAACAGACTGTATTTTATACTATGTAGTGATACAGAGCGATTTATAAACCGTGCAATTATGAACTGTATAAACTATGTACATATGTGCAATTACGCCTTGTATCATAATATCATATTATTGAAATCATCTCCTGCTCTTGCAAATACCAAAGAGATCTATCATGTCCTCCACGTACCTACTTGTTACTGCAAAACCAACCAACAATAAACAAGTCGACCAATTAAAACCCGACCATATTTCATACCTACGTGAAATGAATACCTGAACAATACCTTATTACATAAAAGCTATGAATAATTAAATATTTAATATAAAGGACAGGAAAATTGCGCATCCATGGAGGTTGGTAATTGGCTGCGAACAGTGGCCATCCACCAAATGACCTGATTAATGAGCTCTGGTGAGTAGATAAATGAATAGTCACTAACTGAGCGGACTTGCGAAGATTGGATTTGTTACTATGGACTTATTATATTATTATACGTTTGTATTGGGTTATGTGGGCTTTGTTTGCGCCGGAGATTATATGATGAAAGTTAGTGGTAATATTAATAACTACTTGACCTCATTTGCTTGTTATGGTTTGTTTTGTGATTCTGTTCTGTTGTGCAGTATTTAATAATAAATCATATTACATATAATTTCTGATACGATTATAATTTTATTTTAGTAAGGGCAACTTCAGCGTTTCAAAATTATTTACACGAACGCGTCTTGTAAAAGCAACGCTATAGTACAATCAAAGTAGCACTGACTGTTTTTGATTTCTGAATCTCGAAAAGTTAATTACTCGTAGACCTACATAGAGAGAGCAACTTTCGACTTATTACGTGCAAGGGAAGAGTAAAGCAATGTCTTCTCATTAGCGTCTTTTTTGTGTCATAATTTTGAAAGTCATGTTATCAACTGATACTTACATTTCTCGTATCTTATGATTCAGTTATCTATGATTTATCTGAGGCTCAACTGTACCGCACATGTAAAACGTTCCATTTTGAGAAATAATAGCAATCTTTACTAGAAGATAAATATAATACAGATCTTGCATAAATTTAACTTATTTATCTGCGTATTAATGTGTCTGTCTGGCTATGCTATTTAATATTAGAAACGAAAAGAGCTTACAAATTAGACGACCTATTTCTGAGCTTGTTCTATAGACTTTAAATATTTATGTGTACTCATTATTTTGTCTCTAGTTTTGCTACAGAGTGAATGGAATAAGTTTATCTTTTCTGAGTCCTTTAATGTGCCTACTTCTGATTGAATTGGTCAATTTTTCGATGGTTATTTATGTCGAGCCCATTATATTACTGAAAATTTATTGACAAACAATAGTAATAATCTTTATCTATGTTTTACTTGATTTTTTACTACAGAAAATGTAATCTGTTTAGTCAAATGTTAAAATAATATTTTACATCTAAATGAATGCTTTGATGTTTTTATGACCGATAAAATTAAGTTTGATGCAACCGTAAAAACTTCACCAAGCAGAAATCGAACCTTATTAAAAATAGTATGATATGTTGGCTTCCTCTTAGGCATAACACAATATAATGAAAAAAGCAGTAAATTTACGAAGTCCTACAAGAATAAGCAATCAAGAAACTAATGAAATGACTACTTGTGCAACTTAAATACTCCATGTTCAAACTAGTGTTTCTAAGCCAGTATGCACTGTACAGAGGTCCAAAGCCGCAGTAGAAATGGTCTACCAAGTTTGGAATACATTATTCGTTAACTTGTCCTACATAACCATGAACACAAGTTTCACGCAGTGTTCTCGACGATGTAGGTATTAATCAGCCTTAGAATGGAACATATTTTTGGTCAATTGCATTTTGGTTGCACTTATGGCGTAGTGGTTTAGAGGTTTTTTTTTACTTCTAGAGCTTTCAAATAGATTCGTTGTCACAATATAGTAAGCAATCAATTAAGACCATACTTATAGCGAGGGCCCAATTTTTTCAAGTACCACTAAGTAGATATAAAGTAAACAATATCATATAGTTACATACTTATTTGCCTCGTGGTTCTTCCCACTACACCACGTTCATTTAAAAGTTTCACGTCGTCTTTTTATCGCATCGTTCGCCTGTGTTACTAAACCCTTATTATATAAGTATACTAAGACCGAAGTTACATAGCCTTATAGGCTTCATATGGCTGTGGCTATATATGGGCACGCATTTTTTAAATCCGACTGGTAGTTCTCGATATTAGCATGTTTAAACAAACAAACTCTTCAGCTTTATTATATTACTTTACCTTTGATATAACGGCGCTCTTGCGCAACAATTTGCTCTTCGATAATGTCTCAATGTACCTATATGACGGCGTTTACGTCAAATTCAGGTTGACAGGACTGTCAATATCAACCTAGCGAAGCGTCATTGTCAATGGTAGCAGGGGCGGCCATCTTGAAGTCACTTTTGAACGAGATGCCGCGCCGCCCGCGCACCACGTCTGTGACGAATCGCTCTGGATCTTTGCCATCATGCTATTTCAAAATTTAATTAAGTTGATTTCGTGTGGAAGTAATCGGTAACTACCTATTTACGCTGTGATTTCTGTGAATACCGATTGGACACGTCGATAGAGATCTGAAGCCATTTTATTATATTTTCGCGCCTACCGTACGCGCACACGTAATTCGAAGAAGATGAACCCTGGTGAAAGGCCCTCAAGCTATCGAGGCTCTTCATCAGAAGTGGGCTTCGACCACAACGACCCACGTGTTCAAAATGAAGACGCTTGTAACGCAAAATTGCTGGACCTGTTGTAACTACACAATCGCTATTTTCTGACGCTGATTCAAGCCATGAAAATACCTTCTACATCGTCACATGGCCTTTGTTTACCGGACTTCGATCCTGAGCAACCAGATGTCGATGCACGTGCTTGGGTGACGACTGCAGACGTGTGATTGAACTATCAAGACCCGCGTTGTGCCCCGCTTATGGTCGCACTAAGCCGAGCCTTGAAGGGAGGAGCTTCGACCTGCCTATCTACCGTGCCGTTTCAGGAATGCCATCCCAGGGGATGACATTGTGCAATGAAGTGTGCACACAAGGCGCGAGCGAAGGCGACTGCTAACGCCGCTATGTTGGTGAATCAGTTGAGCTTCCAACTGCAACCGTGGTGAGCGTATTTTGTCTGATTATTTTCATGGTACCTACTGCAAATTTAATTTAGTGACGATAGTCGTAAAACATTCTTGGTTAGCAGAATACTACTACGCGTTTAACCTTGGAAATGTCATAATCGTTGTGGTGATATCGCTATCACATCGTACCGAGTATTGTGGGTTCCATTCCTACACGAGACACTGAGATGTGAAACTATTTGACTTTTACGGTGTCGTGTTTCCCATGACATGATCTCATAAATAATCTCCTTTTTAATAGCATAAAGAAGAAAGAAAGACAAAAAGAAATATGTGGGTAGAACTGAACGATTTAGTCATTGCTGTATTTTGTTAGCATATGGTTGTCTGACTACCACTCTGACCTAGCGATAGCGTCGATACCGTACGGAGGTTTCAGGTTCGATACTCGAGTTAAAAGAAAGCGATTGTTTTTTTCTTTTCTTAATAAATCATGCGTGGCTTGCGATCACGCACCTTGTGATCATATGCTTGCCTGCTAATAGGTTATCTTGTCTCGGTCTTACTTTATGGACTGTAATAGTAACGAGAGTGAGCGAACAGGCCGAGTTGCATTATTCCAAGCAAGTGCGTTTGAGTTAAACGCGCTAGTTATTGTTCTAGTGCAGCTCTAATATTGGTTTTAGAACCAAAGGTTTGGTTGGTTTTCTGCTAAACCTAGAACAACTCCGATCTAGGCTGTCGCAGGGGAGCGGCGCTAAATAGCGGATTCGCGTCTAAAGTTATTCGACTATTCGAATCGTTCATACTAAGTTCTTAGTGTAAGACTGTATTGTAGAACAGCTTGTAGCTTTTATTTCTTAAATAGACGTGTGAACTGCAGTGCTGTTTAGACGAGTGCGGTTGGTTGGTTAGTGTTATCTGATCATAGTCGAAAGATATTACTAGCGCCATTATTTTATCGACTCGTGGTGTTGATAATACCTAACGATCTTCGTTTAAACGTGATCAGAGCTTAAGTAAAAAGTGGCACTGTTACTCGTTGTAATTTTGAGTTGCAATTACACCTGCTTCTTAGTGTGCATAAATTTTTAACATGGCACATTAAAATGTTTCTTACTCATGATTATTAGATGGCACCACTAGTAAAAATCAAATTCAATATTAAGTCTTTACGCGTGAAAATTACCTACTGTAACGTAACATAACATAACTTCACGCCTTTTATCCCCGAACGGGTAGGCAGAGGTGTATTACACCCACTTTTCGCCAGTTATGTTTAGGTCCCAATGTAATAGGGGCGAGCCTATTGCCATCTACCGGGCGCATTATTAAGCGAGCGATAATTAACGTTTTTAATGCACACATAACTTCGAAAAGTCAGAGGTGTGTGCCCGGGGTACCTAGGGATCGAACCCGAGACCATCGTCTCGGCATTCTGTTACGTACACCACTGGGCTATCGCCGCTTTTTTTGAGGGCCCGTGAAGGGCCCTCAGGCCATCAAGGCTCTTCATATATTAAATGTTTAGCGGTACGTTTTGACATTTACGTAACGTATTTACGTGATTAAAATCAAATTAAGTATGTTATGGAAGTCAGTGCAAAGG
Organism: Euclidia mi; assembly: GCA_944739405.2. Lineage (NCBI taxonomy): Eukaryota > Metazoa > Arthropoda > Insecta > Lepidoptera > Erebidae > Euclidia > Euclidia mi. The sequence continues at coordinate 46,631,487 of OX123193.2, forward strand.
TACAAGATGAATTATTGCGATAGAAACACAAACCTTTGAAGGTTCGCATAGAAACCTCCATCACTAGCTTTAATTTGTTTTTCTTGTTTCGAGTAACCCATATTTCGGCACTTTTGCAAGCGCCATGTTTCATGAAGTACTGTCAGTAGGCCGTACGATAATTTCAAATCAATGTTCAAGACGTGTTATATTAAAAACGACTTTTCTGAAAATAGTTCTCTATAGGGCAAGCGTTAAGAACATTTAGTGGTTCCTACCTATCTCGGGAAATGTTTTCCCCTTTGGTACCAGTAATGCCAAAGAAAATCTACTTAAAATTCTGGTGTTTGTAATATATCATTTTGTTTTGCTGGTTTTTGGGCACAACCGGGCAGTACAAGGTAAATAAAAAAATTAGTGATATAGTAAGTTGTGTAGCGACCAAAAAGCAATAAACAAACCAACCAAAACATACGTCACTGAGTGTAGGTATTATTGTAAAGAATACCTAGAGACCCTATGGTTTCGCAATGGAAAGACTAATACTATAATTAAAACGTTTCATAATCAACCTTGTTCATAATTTGTCCCACTGCTGAGCAAAGGCTTCTTTACAAAAGGGTTCGATCATAATTGTCCACCGCGCAAGCCAAGTGTGGCGATTGATAACGTTGGCCGATTGCTACTTAAAAAAACAATAGGCTTGTTTTCTAAAATTTAATTAGCGATTGATTCGTTCCTTTATTAGATGTTAAACTGAAATACCCGAATTTTTCTTCAAAAATCGATCAGCATCATTACTAATTACGGCTTTTTAAAAACCTTTTTGAATTTGACACGAAAACGCTGTAAACCATCATGGCAGTTGAGTGATATCACAAAGTACAAAACAAAACAAACCGTGAATGAAGTCTGGTCTTATGTACCCACTTTTATTTTGTTATATTCGATTTGACAGGTAGAAAGTTTGACATTTTGGTTGTATTTACTACTAAAACGTCAACAACATGAATGGCGGACGTACTGTTTGATGTAATGCTCTCTGATTGTTGTTCACTGTCACAAGAATAAATACATTAATTTTAGCTTTAGAATCTTAAAAATAACATTAATCTTACCATTTTATGATAAATAATAAATTTTATTGACATCTTAAAATCATAATGAATCTATAGATACTACAATCAAACCGATTTACTAACCGACACAAGCCTATTCTTTGAATTTAACAACAGAAACCCCAAAGGTTCACCTTGTACCCTAATCCCGTGTGATTGTCAATATTTACTAGGCAAGAGACGCGTGACCTCCATGATTTAATTAGTCGGGACACAGGCAGCCTAATGTTAGCCTAATCGAATTAAGATTCGTCAGTAGATATTTACTTACAACTATGCACGATTGTGTAGGTTAGTATGAACTTAGACTGTTTGGTTGCATTTGGATTTTGATTTTGGTACAATGGATTTCAAATCTCAATTGACAGACAGAACTATATCGATGGTATTTTAAGACTTTTGAACTTCGGGCATCGAGGGCAACTGCTCTCTACAAAGAGCAAGCTATATTTTATGGCTTACAAAAGTGTCAGAATTGTTGAGGGGACTGACTCCGCTAACTCGACTGTCAAAGATCTTTGTAAGAGTCGTAACTGGCAGCTTAGTGCGGTTTCAGATTAGCGTTTTATACGCGCGTATAAGCTCGTTGGAAGCGCATGTAGGCGCGTATAGGCGCGCCTTTTGGCACACGCGCAACTCATACGAGCGTTAACGCGCTTCTAAGCTCTTATAACCACGAGCCGTCAAAATCCATGTTGACACTGACAAGACGTCACTACCGTTTCGAGCGAACACGCCCGTTTACGTGAGTCTGGTTTTTTGAAGCGCGTATTGTAGAGCGCGTGTAAGCGCGTATGCTAAAACGACCGTATACGCGCAGAAAAATACGCTAATCTGAAACCGCCCTTAGTGTGCTCGCCAAGACACAAGGCAAGCAAAAATTACTATTAGGACACACACTTTTGTTATCGATAACTAACTTCCTTGGCAAGCATACGATGAAAGCTAATCATTCAAATTTTATTTACGTTGGGGTGGCTCGGCATAGAACTGACGAAGGATCAGCTGTAAGGTCAATAACCTTTGATGATTAATATATTATTGTAGTAGTAGAATCTCGGATATTTAAGAGAAATATCCCAACATAATTAATAAAAGCCCTTTTTATTTTTTTCATTGGCGTTAAGTTTTTTAATTGTGCTCCAGAGCTAGTGGTCTCTGCCGTCATCAAAACAAATACAAATTAAATAGCAGGAGGCAGAACAATTAATTATTGTGTATCATTGACTGTTTACATGTTAATTAAAATACTTATTTACCTTTTTGTTTGAGATTCGATTAATCAATTTATTATTATATTGCGGCGTTGGTTTATGAACATTGTTGGTATACCACAATGTTTAAAAATGGCGTAGACATTTTACAAACGAGGAATACCAAATTATTTAAGGCAAATTTTCATGCGACGTAATAAATAATGGTTCTAACTTTAGTATCCCTCAAAGCTATCTGTAGTATTAGTGTTTATAGAGGAGTAATGAATCAGTTATTAATCATGAGATCATAATTAATTACTGATTCATTAAGGCTAACGAAGTACTCTGTAATAAATTGTCCCCTTGAGAAATAAATACTTGTGTTTTAAAGTGCACTGCCGATTTAATGTAACGTCTACCTTACATTAAATCGGCAGTGTACTTTTACTTTCAAGTATTTATTACAGAGTCCTTCGTTAGCCCGTATTATATGAAGGACATTTTCTGCATACCTAAATAAGGCCGATTTCAATATTCAATCTATCCATGGATATGACTGCTACAGTATACATTTGTATTTCATTTTTCAGTACAATATTTGACGTATTTTGTATGAAGCTTAGACCAGCTCGAAAGCTATAAGCGATGGAGTTACGATATACCATACATTATTCAAAAAGAGATAAAGCACGCCGTGGGGTCTTCATTACCTAAGCAGGTCCGAAATACCACAAACAAAACTATAAAAAAGTAGATACTGAACGGAGTTCCCGGGTTCGATTCCGGGGTCAGGCAAAAGTGTTACTAGGTTTTTTCGAATTCTCAGTAGCAGCACGAATTTTGGTGACGTGGCCGGTAACGGCAATAGGCTCGCCCCTTATTACGTGGGACCTAAAAAAATCATGGCAAAATGTGGGTGTAATGTTACTAATGTTACACCTCTGCCTACCCTTCGGGGATACAGGAGAGAGCCTTTAAAAAAAATAAGAAAAAGAAAAACATTATATATGAACGTTAAACAATATGAGTAAACTTTATTTGCGTTCATGACCACATCTTTTAGCGACACACAGCATTGCATATAACGAACGGCATAACACTTCACACATAATTACTTAATTCACCGAGTAATCGGGTTAAATATTATGGAAGTACCAATTAGCAGCTGCTTGAGTTACATTTAATTATTAAGTAATAGCGAATCTAATTGAAACATTATCTAAGTCATCTTCGTTAGCGATTTAGACGCGTATCGAGATTGTCTGGCGTAATGTAAATATTTTGGGAATATAATTTGAAACTAGATATTAATGAATATTACAGAGGCATAGCCTTATTATAGCTTTTAAATTATTAACTCTAAAGTACTCGCACTATGAGCGTTTTGCCGCCGACGGCGACAAAATCGTATTATTTCATACATGATAATTATATCTGTCAAGGTCAAGCGTCCTAATAGCGGCCTCCACGCACCTCGGCTCCTTGTCTTAGAAATAAGAAGAAATTCAGTGCTTCGGTGACCGCTGGAGGAAGCGATTATGTCTGTGCACTGCCTTTGGCTGCAAATTGCTCCCTGCGCGACTCCTCACGCAAGTAAAATTTGTGTGAATGTTTTTTAGTTGAGTTTAAATATTATTAGCTTTCTTTGTTTAAAATGTTGTTTTGATGTAAATATCGAAGTAATTTATTATGTTTTTGGGCGATTTTTCCTTTTGCTTATTAAACTAATGTTTTTTTTAGGCAAGTAAAATGAACAAGCAAAACTCACAAATAGTTTCTTAGTTGGAAGAAGAGACGGATTTTGAAGAAGCTGGTGCAAGCTGGTCTAAAGTAAATACTTTGCAGTAACAGATGAGAAACCAAATCGTCCGATTTGGGCCACCGGAACAACAAAATATACCCTCGGGTAAGAAAGGTAAGGACCAAAAAAGGGGTGCAATAGATGCGCAAAGTTACTGTGCAACGATCATTGTATGTTCATGTGTCAGAACTGTTTTACTGAAGTATATTTTGTTATTAAGTCCTATTTTCCATTTTTTTATGTAGGTAAAGGTAAAAATATTGTTATAATTAAAAAAAAATATACCTAAAATATACCAAAGCATTTTTTTCAAAAATACTTAGTTAAAAACTTTAAATTTATTTATTTATTATATACTTTACTGTACACCTATAAAATTATTACATAGCATAAACTTAGACTATAAGAAAAGTACAGTGGGCGGCCTTATCGCTAAAAGCGATCTCTGCCAGGCAACCTTTGGATGGATATAGTTTGAAGAGGAAAATAATGGTGGTTGTAGGCGTACCAAATAAATATATTATAAATAGATATTTATAATATATATATATGTATTGTATATACATAAATACATAATAATATTACATCAATACATATATTCGAAAGTTTTAATCATAATTTTATAACAACTAAACATATATACATCTCAACATATGTATATACATACATCTAAATAATCATACTAAGTATAATATTACATATTAACACGACTTATAATGATATTAATTATTATAGTAGAATGATAGCTTACCCTACAAGGACAGATAGTGTTCCCTTACCATCGCTTTAAACTTCGTTACTGTTTGAGCCTGTCTAATAGGTAGCGGTAGAGCATTCCACAAACGTACAGCAGTAACAGTAAAGGACTTATCAAAAATGCTCGTGGAATGTCCCGGCATTTTCAGTTTTAAATTTTCTGATGACCTCAAAAACTTATTATGTGTGTCATGTAGGTACTCAAATCGACCTTTAAGATAGGAAGGAGTTGAAGGGTTAAACAATACATTGTACAGTAAAGTAAGAATGTGAGCATTCCGGCGATGACGTATGGGTAACCACTTGAGTTGCGTTCGAAATTGTGAAACATGATCATATTTGCGTAATCCAAATATGAATCGTATACAGACATTTTGGAGGCGCTCAAGTTTGTCAAGTTGGTTTTCGGCGAGATCTAGATAGCTGACATCCGCATAATCGATAATGGGTAAAAGAATCGAGTTGGCAAGCGCAATTTTGGTGGCAGTCGGAAGAAAGTTCCTCAATCTTCTCAGCGAGCCTGCTGAAGCAAACACTTTTCGACTTACTTCTTGAATCTGTGGTCCCCAAGTAAGAGCAGAGTCGATCGTAACACCCAAATTCTTGACTTTGTCCCGTATCTGAAGTATTGTACCATCAAAAACAATATCAGGGAGCTGCGACCAGTTTACTTTTGACACCAATTTGGGGCTACCAACAATAGTGACCTGCGTTTTAGAGGGGTTAACTTTCAGCCCAAATGATTTGCTCCAACTGCAAATTTGTGCCAGGTCACTGTTAATTACATTAATAGACTGTATTATCTGCGCTAATAGTGACTGCGTATAAATCTGGAGATCATCTGCATAAAGGTGGTAGGAAGAGCGAAGATTGTTAGAAATAGAATTTATAAAAATTGCGAAGAGTAATGGAGACAACACGCCACCCTGGGGCACACCAACAGTTATGTTACACCAAGCAGAAAATGTATCCTCAATGGGAATACGCTGTCGGTAAATGTTACTTTTTGAAAGTTTATGTTTTATTCTGTCCTTTTCAAATTATTGTGTAATTATTTAACTACAATAGTGTTGATCAAATGATTGATTAAAAATGTCAGAAATATTTATCTGTGTCTAAAAACTTAGTACCTAGGTGTAATGTGGTTTCGGATAACGCTTTATAGCTGTTTAACTTCATTATAAATAAAATAGTCTCTACGGTCTTGAGTATTCCCATGTAATGTGACATTCTTCTGAAGAGTACATAAAGCACAAGAAAAAGTTCAGTTTAAAGAAGCATTTCCATTTACTGAGAAGTTCCTAGGAACGCTTGATGGAACTTTTTACTATGCAGAAAAAACTAATACGCATACTGACAAAAATAGAAAACCAAGATAGCTGCATACCATAATTCCAAAAACTACACATTTTAACCCTACCTAGTAGGTATATATATTCTGGAAACCTGCAAATTTGTAAGAAATTACTATTTTTTTTTATAGTAATAGGCGGCAAACGAGCAGACGGATTGCCTGATGGTAAGCAATACCGCCGCCCATGGACACAAGCAACACCACAGTAGTTACAAGTGCGTTGCCGCCTCCTAGGATTGGGAAAAGGGATAGGATGAGGAGTGGGATAAGGCAGAAGGAATAGGGGATAGGGGATACTATGATTTTTACACCAAAAGAGAAGACTTAAACATCACTAATTCATTAAGACACAAAGATAGATTAAATCTGCCGACGTCGCGACTAAAAATGCATTCATCAAGCCCTTACGTAATGTCTATAAAAATCTACAATAAATTACCATCAAAAATAAAACGCGAAGAAAAAGACATCTTTGTAAAAAATTGAAACATTTCCTACTGCATAAATGCTATTACCATTTAAACGAATATTTAAATGACAGACTGAATTAGACTAATTATCATATACAAATACAAAGTCATAATATTAAAAAAAAAAATCCTCCTCTCTTCTACAATTGCCGTGCCCAAAAGGGTCCATAATTGTTACTTATTTTATGTTTTATAAGACCTTTATATACATTTTGGAGTGCAATAAACTTGAAACTTTCGTAGAAAAAGGCCATCGTGAGTGGGCTGTTATTTGTAACGTTTGTTTCCTTCAAAGTAAGTTGACGGGTCTTAATCATGTAAGCTAATTTGTTTGAAGTATAAATACCTCTTTATTTGCACGCGTTTTCGACGGTTTAGTTACGTCGTGATCGCTTATTAAAGACTGATTCTTTTCAATGTGGGCAAATTGCCTAGTCTGGTTAACTGTGTTTTGCTTGGTAAAGTGTTATTCTAAAGCGCTCGTAAATTAGTAAAATCAGATTGCTACGCGTGAAAACGTCGAGCGTGTTGCTTGAAATACAGTTCATAAAAGTTTAATATATACTTATTGAGTGCTTCGTTGCTCGGTAATAAATACTTAAATGCTCAAATATATCAAACGAGTCCGAGAATGCTTCAGTCACATTGCAAGGAAATACAGTGCTAACCACATCGTGACCGGCAAAGTAGATGGGCAACTACCTCCTGGACGCAGTCCAATACGTTGGTCTGACCAGATCAATTCCACTCTTGGCTCCACAGGACATTATATACCCCTTCATATCGCTAGACACAGAAACATTTGGCGAAAGACCATATCTGAGAAAATGATGCAGCAGGTAGATCAAAACCCTCAATACTGATCTGATACGACGCAAAGATGAGGATAACTGCTAACTAAATTGCAAAACAGACGTTAGGCGAGTACATAAAAACATTAAACTGAAATTTGCCAAACCGGTAAATTTATACCACTTCACGGATGTTTGCATCCAAACCTCGGTACCACATGACCAACCATTTACCCTAAGCAAATGCTAAATAAAGTCAGAAGTCTAAGTGCTTGGCCATAGTAGAGCGGGCAGCCCGCGCGCGTCTTCATGTGTCCGTAGTGGCGCGTTTGCGGGTGCGGTGTACAGTGTTTGTCAAATTTAGTATTGTGACGGATCGCGGCTAGATTAATATGAGTTTTCAGAGATGACGTCAACACTCACCACAGTAACACTCTGTCAATTGTTCGCCAAATTCGCAACTAACTGATGACAAGGCTATAGCCGTGCGGATAATACAACCGCCTCACGCTCTGAGGGCGTAGGTTCAAATCACATTTATAACTGTTTTGAGAATTTTGGTTTTTATGAAATTTGGAATTATTTTTTTTTTTTTGCCGTGTGGTTGACGGCATAGAATACAAGTGTCACCACCCCCTATCTTCCCGTGGGTGTCGTAAGAGGCGACTAAGGGATAACACGATGCAAATATCAACTTTGCGTAGAGACGGAAAACTCGACACCAAACCCTATACGACTGCCTCGTAGGTCTCGCGGCATAAATGTGCGCGTGCGATCGGGAGGTCCCGGGTTCGATTCCTGGGTCGGGCAGTGTTATTGGGTTTTTCTGTCCCGAAATTCTCAGTAGCAGCACGGAGTCTGGAAATGTGCCCGGTACGGCAATAGGCTCGCCCCTTATTACGTGGGACTAAAGTATATCTGGCGAAAAGTGGGTGTAGAAATACACCTCTGCCTACCCCTTCGGGGATAAAAGGCGTGACGATATGTATGTATGTATGTGGAATTTTTTTATGAATATTTGGCAAATATTTTGAAAAAAAATGGAAAATTCTAGTAACTTCAGGAACGAATTTAAGGGCCATTCGATTAACATAATAACATTCAAATAAAACCCATTAGAATTTATATAGATACTTTGCATTTTTAAGTTCATCATTATATAATAGGTACTAGCTTTTGCTCGTCGGGGTAACATAAATTTACTTTCAGTCTCAAGTTGTGTGAGACTCCTGATTAGTCTAAAGAGTTCAGAAACTCTATAGAGTACAAAGTAATTCGGTCAGTATCCATGACATTATCTACCATTATATTATTATATACCGAACTAGCCGTTTCCCGCGGTTTCACTCGCGTCCTGAGGAAACTACTTCTTCGTACCCGAAAAACCCAAATAAGTATCTTACGGACCCCTATTTTTTCTAAAATAAAAAATAGCCTATGTTACTTGCAGATAATGTAGCTTTTTAATGGTGAAAGAATTTTTATAATCGGTCCAGTAGTTTTTGAGTTTATCCATTACAAACAAACAAAAATACAAATTTTTCCTTTTTATAATATTAGTGTAGATATATATCTATAAACACTTTCGCATTTATAATATTAGTAGAGAAAATCGTTTAAGCCGTTTAAGCGTAGTCTATAATTATCTTAATATATAAAATCCTTGCGTTACTGACTGACTGACAGACACGCTACAGCCGAAACTATTGGGCGCAGGAACCTGAAATTTTGCATGTATGTGCCTTGGGGACCGTAGGGGTGCACTAAGAAGGGATTTCCCGAAATTCCCACGGGATCAGCCAAAACGGGTAAAATTAAAAAAATGCAGGCGTAGCTGCTGGCGTCCTCTAGTATAATTATAGATAGCACATGCGTAGCACTCAACTTACAGCGCATGCGTTCTTACTTCCAAGAGGTAAATTTGAGCCGTAGGTACAAACTTCTACCCTCCCTAAATTCCCTCCTAGTTTGATTTTTGCAACTTATACTTTGAACATTTTAAATGAAATATTGCAGTATGGCTTATACATCATAATGCCACATGGGGTACCATCTCTTGCGATAACTGTCACCCACATCGGCGAAGCCGTGGGCCGAAGCTAGTCTGTAAAATAAAAGTATCGATAAAATTATAACGTCACTACGAATATCAATACAATCTTTATACTATGAACAAGATCTCAAAGTTTCAAATGAAGTTCTATTTAAAAGAAATAAAGATAAAGAAATATTTATTTTTCGCTACACACAAATACACATAAATACACGAAAATGTGAAAAAAAAAAACAAAACAAAATTGACAAATAAGATAGAAATATGTAAAGAAAACAAAAATAATAAACAAAAGAAGGAAACAAGAAAAATACATAACAAAAAAAAAATTGGCAGGATAGAAGTAGTAAAGATATTTGCGTGCAGCCAAAAAAAGGACCTGATTCGACATTATGCTAGGCAAAAGCCTGGCGCCGATTTTCAATCAGGCCCTCTTGTGACTCACGCATGTGATATCAGATACTATAATAATAATATAATTATAATAACAATAAACATAAGCATAGAAATTGTTATAGATAGACTAAATAAATAACTATGTAACGTACTTAAATCTTAATTGAAAAAAGAAAAATTGTACTTATACATATACATAAATATTTAATACATTATGGACTTATAAAACGTTAAATATATTAGGCACCGAAGGCGAAGGCACAGTGCGCCCCCCCCCCGTGGGATCTCCACCTTGTCGTGGTGGGGGGGCTCAGTAGCCGTGGATTGGTCACCCGCGGTGAAGCTAAGAGGGATCCAGGAGGGGATGCTCCGCGTGGGCTTGGCGGGGCCTGCGCAGGATGCGTCCAACGGTGCGGGTGCGGGGGACAGTTCTGTCTGTCCCTCGCAGTCGGGTGCGGTCGCGGGAGGAGAGGCGTGCCGGTGTTGCGTTGCCGCGCGCCCTATCTCCCGCGACCAAATGGGGGCGCACCATTCGATGCGTCGCGGTGGGGCCGCAGAGGAAGAGGAGATGCGGTGTTGCGTTGCCGTCCTCCCTACCCTCTGCGGCCGCTGGGCGTTTTGGCGGCGGAGTCCAACACCTTAATCCGTCGCCAAGGGGATTTTGTTCGGGGCCCGCTTGACCATCTGGCGGGCCAATACCCGTCGGAGGGTGGCGACGAGTGCTTTGGTGATGCCCCACCCTCCGACACACGGGTACATGGCGGAAGTCGAGGTGGTTTTTAGTGGAAACACCACATACTCCGGCTCTTATTTCCCCCAAGAGTCGGAGATCCGAAGGGATTTTCCACCTCGTAAAAAAAAAAAAAAAAAGAAGGCACAGTGCGCGCCCCCCCGTGGGATCTCCACCTTGTCGTGGTGGGGGTGCTCAGTAACCGTGGATTGGTCACCCGCGGTGAAGCTAAGAGGGATCCAGGAGGGGACGCTCCGCGTGGGCTTGACGGGGCCTGCGCAGGATGCGTCCAACGGTGCGGGTGCGGGGGACAGTTCTGTCTGTCCCTCGCAGTCGGGTGCGGTCGCGGGAGGAGAGGCGTGTCGGTGTTGCGTTGCCGCGCGCCCTATCTCCCGCGACCAAATGGGGGCGCACTATTCGATGCGTCGCGGTGGGGCCGCAGAGGAAGAGGAGATGCGGTGTTGCGTTGCCGTCCTCCCTATCCTCTGCAGCCGCTGGGTGTTTTGGCGGCGGAGCCCAACACCTTAATCCGCCGCCAAGGGGGTTTTGTTTGGGGCCCGCTTGACCATCTGGCGGGCCGATACCCGTCGAGGGGTTGCGACGTATGCTTGGGCGAAACCCGACCCGCCGACACACGGGTACATGAGGCACACGGGTTGGTTTTTAGTCAGTAAGAGTCTGACAGTCCCCTTCGTCCATCCCCCAGGGCGGAGGGACTCCATGAGGATTTTCCAACCCGAAAAAAAAAAACAAAAAAAAAAAGGCACAGTGCGCACGCGATGATCTATCGGCGCCAGAAGGGCGGGGTGGCGGCGGGAGGCGCGAGGCGTGTTGTAAACAAAGCCTGCGTCACCCGCCCGCCAGTCGCCGCTTCACCACCGGTGAAGCTGTTTGTACCGTTCCCAAAGAATGGGGCGAACTCGCATTACATACGCCGAGCGTCCAGTAACTTCACACGGTGTCATTATATATCAGTATATATTATGAATGTTATGCTAGCAGTTATACAGTAACGTCAGTGAGAAAGAAAACTAACAGCGAACTATGGTAAGTGCAGGTACAGCGCGATGTATAATATGATAATATAACTGAAGATTCTTACAAATACTTTTACTTCTTGTGATTATGACATTTCAGATTCACACGGAAAAAGGGCCAGTTCGAGTGATATAGGAAGTCAAGGCAATAGCATACGGTATTTATACAACAACAACACAAGCTCGAGTGCCAGGCGGCCGCCCTACTAAAGGTAAGATGAAATGCTCACCATATCTTATACTAATATATAAAGCTGAAGAGTTTGTTTGTTTGTTTGGTTGAACGCGCTAATCTCAGGAACCACCGGTCCGACTTTGAAAAATTACTTCAGTGTTAGATTGCCCATTTATCATGGAGGAAGGCTATAGGTTATATAACATCACGCTATGAGCGACGGGAGCAGAGCAGTAGCCTTAAATAACGCGGGTGTGACCGTGGGCATCGTCCAGTGTTGTGTATACATCTATTAAGGTTACCTACAGACAGCGAGACTTTAGAGCGGAAAGATATGCATTACTAAAGTAATTGATTTGTTTCAGGTTTAATCTACGGTTTTATCGCACAGCGTATGCTCAGGCTAACCGTTAATAACATCAATGACGCCTACAACAGAATACGAACCTTATAGACATGGAATTTATTATTATAGATATTTCATTTTGATGGGTAATGTATGGCCATGGTCATAAATGTAAGATTCTTTTAGAGATGATCTTGCGATAGTATGCCTCCATCTATTAAGTTATATAAAACGTCACATCTAATTAATTATTTTGTCGCACCATAGTAAATTACATTTGTCTCGTTTTCACTCGCGATAATTGAAACATGCCATCTTTTGTGAGGACTCATTGTAATGTTGTGTGATATCGCAATATGGAGTTATCTACGAGTGCGTTAGTGTGTCATTTCTGAAAATTTACTGATATGTAAATAACCTATCTTTAGGGTTCCGTAGCCATAGAGGCTTTAAACTGAACCCCTTATAGATTCGCCATGTCTGTCTGTCTATCCGTTCCTATGTCACAGCCACTTTATGCTGAAACTATTAAGACTACAAATTTCAAAATTAGTACCTAAGTAGATGTATTCTGTGAACCGGTTTACGATTTACAAACAAAGAAATCTGTCCTATAGTAACGGGGTGCCTATGGAGATTTTTAAATTTAAATTTTGTTTCCCAAAACCCTTGGTGCTCAATATCAATAAACGATATCAATTTATACAAATACTAAGGAAAGCAAAGTTATTTCTGCAGGTGAAAAATTGATAGTGATGTTTGGCTAGGAGGCTATGTGATGCTTATGTTAAGTGAATCCCTCTACTAGGTTAACCTTGATGAGCGAGTTCGACTCGCACTTGATTTAATAATTACTCATAATATCATTGCTCATTAAAGTTTGAGATCCGCACGCCCCGCATTGTTTCCCGCTTGCCGCCCGCGCATTCACTACGGACACTTGTATGAAGGTCCTATGGTTTGAGTTGCCCGCGTTCTCCCCGCGCTGCACTGCTCGCCGCCCCGCTCGTCCACTACGGACACTCCTATAGAGCTCCATATGTTTGAGTTTCCCGCGTCGCGCCTGCACCCGCGCCCGCCTTTCACTGTGGCCGAGCACTAATAGTCCATTGAAAAGTTACATTTGGGGTTGTATTTTTCAGAGGACGCATTTTTTTATTATTATCAATATTTTTATAGATGTCAGGCGGGCGGTCACTGCCTTTATCCTGCGGCCGCCATCTTGAAAAGAGTGGTACAAATGGGTTTTCTAGTTTATCTGGGAAACCATTTGTAAAAAAGTAGGTACAGATAAAATAAACACTATTTTCCTCCTGTCAGAGATCTTTTAAGTTATTTATAAACTTGTTCGCGTTTAAAAAAGAAGTGAGCTGTATAGAATAGAAACTTGATAAAACTCCTTTACATCACTTCACTTTTATTTATAAGTGTTAAAGTCGTTCTTATTTTTACATACTTTATTTAGTTAAAGTTGGATGTCAGTTTAAATAGTCTCTAGTACCTACTAGTAGAAGACTGCAAGCATTTTGTTTTCCCTGTTATATTGCTAATGATGTCAAGTCACTTGATCGCGTCTAATGCGTTTATTTTGATGTTTGTGTTCATTATTATATATCAGTCAATCTGATTATATTTTCAGAACAACATTTGTTCTTAATAGAGCGCACTATTACACACTCCCCGCCCCCCCCTTATATAGGTTTGCATTATATTATGTACAAAATTTTGTACATAGAGTAATGCAAACATAGTATGCATTAAAGAAAATTATTCATTTGTTAATAGAGATACGTAATTCAATATCATCGATAAAAAGAGTATGACTGTGTGTGGCATAGACTATAAAAATCATGACAACAATGACTCTCATAAAACATTTAAAACAGCGGTCGATTCTGCTTTTTATAGGTAAATAAAATTTTTAATTTAAGATAAAATTTTAAATTCATGTGAATACATTCTTAATTTAAAATCAACAGTTGCAAACAAATTGAATTGTCTATAAACCGTCAAACTAATTTTATATCAATGCAAACGTAATTATTTCGTAAGCTTGTGAAGATCTTTAATGGATATTACTTAATTGACATCGTAAAGCCCTGTTGAACGAATGTAAAAGCGGGATACCACGCGTCTTCATCGTGATGACAGAACACGAAGTAACGGGCTTACAATAAAGGCCAACGCTTATAGACGTATTAGCGGCGCAGCCACTTATTTACAAATTTTAAAAGCTTAGCGTCCGCGCTAGCCATGAATCCTATGTTTTAGGCTGATTTTCGAAACGTTTCACGGCGCGCACCACTGACTTTTCGGAGTTATTTGCGAATTGAATTGCTTATTATCGCCTGTCCCGTGCGGCGTAGAGCATGGTAAACCATCGTTCTCAGCTGTCATGAAGATCTTTGATAGTCGTTATAGGGAGTCAGTAAACAAACTGACTTTGAACAAACTGACACTAGTCTTAACCATGGAATATCGCTATCCCGTTGGGTTGCGGAGGTCAGACAGGCAGTCGTTCTGTCTGACCTAATATAATACTGGGATGACTCCAAGGATGACAAAATTTCTTGAGAATTGTACTGTCAACACGAGTCAACCTCAGCCATCCGTACAGCCTTCCCGTCAGCGTCGTCATCGTCGCAAAATTACCTAAATATATTTCTACAGATTGAAGACGTTGACAGAAGCATTTAAGGTTGAATATAATTTGTATCAACAATATTCTTTACCGCCGTTGCCGCTACTCCGTCAGTCTGCGCTGATCTTAATCCGGCTAAATTTGAAAGCAATTTGTTTTATTCACTATCGACATTATTCAATAATTAAATCGACCATGAAAGATGTCAATATTGGATTAAGTTTGGATGGTCTGTATAAATATTATTCGTTGGTTTGGTAATACCCGGATTTATTGGCGATGAATAGTTTTATTTAAACACAATCCGTTATTTTGTTATTTGATTGTGACAGCGGCTTGACAAAGATTTCAACATAAGTTTTATTTCTATTAATAGCGATTGATTTTTTAATTTCGTTGTAATGTGTTTAGATGTATGTATTGCATAGAAATGTAACCACTGTCTAAGGCATGTATACCATTTAAAAGCTTAATTCAATGCACAAGATCTAGAATTACATTTTACAGTATTTGATACCTGACATTTATATCGTTTTAAGGCCTGTTCAGACCTAAGCGGTATTCGCTACCGTCTGCGGCAGAGAAAACCCAGTGGGTATGCGGTAATATTACTGTTCAGACCTAAGCGGTATTCGCTATCCTTGTGGGTAGAATAACGCGCGGTAGTTGAGTTTCGCCGCGGTACTTGATACCAAATACCTGAGCGGAACCTGCGCGGTATGTACCTCTACCCACAGCGGCAGCGAATATCGCTCAGGTCGCTCTAGCCGCGGTACTTGATACCAAATACCGGAGCGAAACCCGCGCGGTATGTACCTCTACCCACAGCGGCAGCGAATATCGCTCAGGTTTGAATAGGCCTTTACCTATATCTATTTAGTACTAGGTTATACAATCCAAAAAAAGTTAAGATTTTCGAATAACTGTTATTACGGTAAAAAGTTCCATCGATATCGTTTCGACGTTATTCGCAAGTCCGTACTCCGTAGTCCCCAGGAAGAACCCGTCGGGGGCTAGCGACGAATGCTTCGGCGATACCCGACCCTCCGACACAAAGGTACATGAGGAACATTTTAAAAAGTTCCCAGAAAGACTGATAACCGAATGTTTAGGCTATTTATTATTGTAATATAGATACCTATCTAACTGGAACTTATTGGAGGTTAGTAAAACCACGGTAATATAATCTAACAGTATTGTAACTCGCCTGTCTTCGTGAGTTATATACCTACCAGACGCGCCGCATGCGAGCTGCGGCACGATAGCGGCTGCGGGTACTGCAGGCACAGTGGCATGGCTAATGGGTACTCTGCTCGAGGCGCGTAGGTATAACTCGAGTTTCGTGCGTTTGTATGGAGTTGCAATACTGTTAGATTATATTACCGTGGTAAAACTATCCGAAAGACTGCCAACTGTTAAATATTTTTAGACTTAGGTAGAATTTAATAATATTCTAGCACATTCACACAAGGGGTACTAGACAATGGATAAACATACATATATACTTTGTTTGTAAATAAATACATATCACTATCACTACATAGTATAAAACAAAGTCTGTGTTTCTGTCTGGTGCATAGGATTCCCACCAAGAACTTAGGGCACCCAAGCCAACCTCACCTGCAAGTGGTGCACCTGCCGATCAGCGGACGAGGCTCTGGCAAACAAAATATCCCGATAAGCGGCAATAGGCTCGCCACCTATTACGTGGGATCAAAACACTGGCGAAAAGTGGGCGTTTAATATGCCTCTGCCTACCCCTTCGGGGAAACAGGCGTGAGTCTATGTATGTAGAATGTATGTATGTGTTTCTGTCTGTCTGTCCCTATGTATGCTTAAATCTTTAAAACTACGCAACGGATTTTAATGCGGTTTTCTTAATAGATAGAATGATTCAAGAGGAAGGTTTATATGTATAAAACATATTATATGGTAGTACGAAGTTCGCCGGGTCAGCTAGTTATACATAGAAACACTAGCTAGGACCAAACATCTGATTATGTATGTAATAAATTGTGCGTTTGTGATCGTGTATGTTTCAATAATATTAAGTATCCTCTAGATATAATTTTCGGCCGGTGCCCCTGTAACAATGCGAAAGTGCAAAGTACCGTGGTATTAATAGATGGCAGATTTTTTAAATATATCTGGCATGCTCCACTAGGTGTGTACAGATTGTAACTATGAAGGGTCATAAAGGGGGACCCATGAATAAGGAAAATCCCTAATATTTCAAGAAAATCATATCTTTTTATGTTGATAGGAAATATCCCATTTTCTTTTTGTAAGTAGGTATATACCTAAATGATTTTGCTTTTCAAATTACTAGTGTTGATCATGACAGATGTGGATTCAAATCCCCTACTGGACAACTCTCTTCGAGTCCACCAGTTATTGTTTCGAATTTGGGGTGTTATTTGAGTGCATTGCTTGAATGTTTTGTAAAAGTCACCTGCAATAATGCAGAAATTTGTTGTTTGAAATAAAAATACCTTAATATGTCATGGCCGGTCTTGACTCATTGGGAGTTCAACAATAGCCCCGGCATTTCACTACCTCAAAACTCGGTGTAGCCCTATGGCTTTGATACACCTGAGCATTCACTTGTAACAGAACAGCGAGCATTCGCCGTTTTCTGTTTTGTCGAACATTTTCACGATCATTCTAGTGAACACTCTAAATTCAAATAGTCCGTAGAATATAGAAAAAATATAGAAAATGCACTACAACAGCAGCAAATGCATTTAACCAAATATGTTTACTTCAGTCCCACTTATGAATTATTTCTAGAGTAAGAGATACGTAAACTAATGACGTTTCTAAATAATAAAATGCAGATTTTAATTTGAACAGGTTTAATAAATCACACAAGTGTCTGTTCCGACGTTCAAACTTATTTATCGATATTGAGAGTTTAAAAATATGAAATATGAAATTAATTCTGAGTAAACTAAATCTAAGGATCTATTGTAATCATTATCGATATTTATTCTGAGTAAGCCCATCAGTCTCAAGTTAAAATTAGTGAAAAACTACGAAGATGCTTCCCTAGATTAATATCATAAGTCAAAGTGAAGTAAATATTGTTGTATGGTTTAACCGCCATTGTAGCGCATATTCTATGTATTATCTAAATTCTAAGGCTCGCCCGAAGGTTCGTGAGAATGCTCGCTAAAACACGTTCATTTGTTTTGTAACATTCGCGAGAATGCTCATTACAGGTGAATGTTCAAGTGTATCAGTGCCATTACGCGAAACTTTAAAAACATCTTATTAAAAATATTATTTTTAGACAAATAATAATTTATTTTATTAATTTATAGTCTCACGCCTGTATCCCCGAAGGGCAGAGGTGTAAATATTACACCCACATTTCGGCATGAATTTTTAGGTCCCACGTATAGGGGGCCGTTGCCGTTACTGGGCACATCACCAGACTCCGGGCTGCTACTGAGTATTTGGAAAAACCCAGTTACACTTTTGCCCAACCCGGGAATCGAACCCGGGACCTCCGATCCGCAGTCGCATACGCTATCCACTAGACCACGGAGGCAGACAAAAAATAATAATAAATATGTTGGACTACACTTTAAACACACAATTAACATATATATTTCTTAGATAATTTATATTGACACAGACACAAGCTGCCACATATTAAACGCATGCAATCATTCATTCATGCCAATCAAACGTAAAAAACAACTTAATTATATTTCCAATTCCATTTTATAACTATCTTTCCATATATTTTGTGTAATGGTTTTATAATTTGCATCTCATAAAATTGATTTATTATAGGTACAGCTAATTAATTTGAATAAATTAATGAATTATACTGAATTACCTACTTATGTAATTGTAGGTAGCTCTTTGAATTTTTTATAGTAGTGCTCCTAAAAATGTTATTGTGACTTAAAATCTAAGAGACATGCGTCCAGCAGTGGACTTTTAAAACCTATATGATAATGTAGAAATTTATAACCGAAAGTATAAGATCTAGTTATTTTATTGCAGTATTTCAATAAATAATAAAATGATTATGTTAGTAATTAAGAATTAGATCGTGACAAAATGGTATTTAATTTTTCTATTTGAAATAGTTTTTGTTACTACTCTTTTGGTCATAGGAACTAAACAGGAAGCTAAATTTTGCAGAACTGCATACTTCGGCTATCATCTTGAAAATTTGAATATTTACCAATCGTGTATTAAACCATTCTAGGTTGTCCCTCCCAATCCTGGTTACTTTTCTATGCTGAGAGGTTGACGTTAGTGAAGGCAGTCTGTAGAAATTCTTCAGACTTGGAACTAAGACCAGCGCGGTGTCCTTTGAATTCCCACTGTGGTATGGCCCAATCATCTTCACAAAATTATGGTGCCGAGATTCCGCCAGAACTGGGCATTAATCTACGATCCCAAATAAACCAAAAATACCTGGGTAAACCTTTGACACAAGCCAACGTGGCAGTCATTTTCAATTATGCAGCTTAATTAAATAATTTAATTTTAAGTTGCTCAACCCTGTACGCGTAAACCATAAAGTAAATTCAAATGCATGCGGATTTAGGGCATACACTGAATATGGAAAAATGCAAATTCCATTATAAATTCCATTAAGAAATGAAATACGTTTTCCAAGTGATTTATAGTTTAACTAAGTTTTATGTGAGCTTTTGCGTAAACTAATTAACACCTGTTGAGGACATTAGTATAATGATTTATTATGGTCATACTTTATACCCGATTAATATGGAATAATCTGAATGAATAGTTTAAGCTTATTTTGTATTTTTGTGGCGGTGTTATTGATGTCTTTTCGTGCAACAAGGCAACAAAGAATTTTTTTTAGACAAGGTAGTATACACTAGTCTTTGAGAATGGGCTGAGGCTTATTTAACTGTTTGAGGAGGATTTAAGTTATTGTTCACAGATTAATATGAGTCTGTATCTGCGCTGCATGTGCGGTTGTCGCTGTATTCGCTCAACTACATATGATAACCTCCCCGGCCTGCCTCGCCGTATAGCTTAGTTTTAGGATGGACGTTGAATACGCTAAATATGAAAATTTAGTTTGCCGTTTGTTATAAGTCGGCAAAGTTAAACAACGCGTTCACAGGCCACCGCTTGGATGTTTGACCACGTGTGGTATTTACAGCAGATCGCTACCATGGCTTCGGAGGGCACGTAAAGCTGTCGGGCCTGGTTCATGTCTGAGGACAAAATACGTTAGGCCATATTTTACGTCTTTGAACGGTATTTAAACTCCGACACCACACAGAGTTATCCACATGCTCATACTAAAAATAAGAAATAATAAAATTACTACTAGATAAATTAATTACCTATGTGAAACGAATAAAAAAAAATTGAAAACAAAAATTACCTTCAGGTTTAAGTAAAATAATTAATAAGAATAATCTACTTTGGACAAATATGTTAATTTATGTGACTTAGTTTATGTTAGGAAAATGCTTTCTTTATTATATAAAAACAACAATATAATAATAATATTAAGACAATCAGTCTTCCTTTTTTCCTACGATGTCTACTAAGCCGTGTCCATCGGGGTCCATGATTGATATATGCATAGTGTTTATAAGATCACCATCTAAGTATGACTTACTAAATCGTGATTCTTTTGAGTATTTGACACAATAACACAGACTTACGATTTACGTAAATAACATCCTTTTTAGCGTAAGTAAAATATCTTAAAAACATACCTTAAAACCCTCTTTAATCCACGATCACACGATCTTCAAAGCCTCGAAATCCATCGGACGACCCAGATAACAAATAAGGGATCCCTTCTTTTCTCATAATGTTCTTTGTCCTAATATACTTCGGCATAACGAATTTGGCACAATTTGTTTTGGCATAATAATACTGCGGCATACTTTTCTTAGGCATACATTTTATGTTGGCATAATCATCTTAAAGACTAATTTGTTTTGGCATAAATTTGATTCGCATAACGTTAGTAGGCCTAATGACTATTAGCATAATATTTATATATTTAACTTGTAGACATTTTATATGCTGTGCAACAAAAGTTAGTGTCAGAACGGAATTGCTGCAAAACCGACTCCACGTAGTCTTGTTTGTCCTACCCCTAGTGTTATTTAAAACCGCGTAGGCGCGTGGGGCCGCCGGAGGCCCGCAGCGCCGGAGCCGTGACAGAAATCCTGCCTGCTGCATGTTGCATGCTCGCTTGAATGCTGCATGCTTGCTTGCATGATGCATGCATGCTTGCATGCTGCATGCTTGCTTGTATGCTGCATGCTTGCTTGCATGCTGCATGCTGCATGCTTGCTTGCATGCCTGCTTGCATGCTGTATGCTTGCTTGCATGCTTCATGCTTCCTACAGCGAAAAATATGCCAAATATACATTGCCAAAGTTATTATATCCAATTTGTATTGTAATCATTATGCGTAAATAAATTTATGCTTTAGGATATTATTCTTAAAATAGTTATGCTTTCGAACTTTATGCTTAATAAATTTATGCTTTAGAATATTATGCTTAATCATTATTATGGTTAGAGAAATTATGTACAAAAAAATTATGCGTAAGCTGTTATGCGTAATTATGCGAATATATAATTATGCCAAACAAAATTATGCTATGTTATATTAGGTCTTAAAATTTTATGCAAATAAATAGGTAACCAACAAATAGCTGCCACGTAAACACCCAAAACTTCGCAATATTAAGACCCTTACAGACCCATTAATAAATGAAATCCATCCTGCAGTACAAGATATCTGTCGGTTTACTCTTATCAATGAGTAGAATCTTGATCGAACCCACTCGCCTTCGAAACCAAATACCGTATAATTATAATGAAGGCCCTTCTGCAGGGCCCTTATAAGTAAATTCCAAAGCATCAGGAGCCATTATCGCTTAGTAAAAATTAATTATTACTGTGCTTCCAGACGGCTCCCGTCGAGTGTGTGATCTTTCAACCATAAGTATGTTCGTGTTTTATTTGGAGTTTGTTTTACTCGATGGTCGTGCTTACTTCCTGCCTACATACTCGTAGGAGTAACGGACCAGTTTAAGTTGGTCTCAGAATTACACAGGCTAACCAAGTAATGAAAGGTGTATCAGTTTTGTGTATAAAAGTCCAAAAATAATTCATTCATAAATACTTGCAAGACATCCAAAATTGTCTTAAATAATTAAAATGGTTTATTCCACAAATTAAAGAGGAATATTTATGTACTCTAATCTTCTTATGTCCCAAGGACAGACAGAGGCCAAATAGACCCTAATACATAGTCCTAATAATTCTACCTTTTGGAAAGTATTTCTACAATATCAACTTCATGTATTAAATAATTAAATTGGGACAGAACATCTAGGGGTGTACATTTCGCCAGCTAGATATATTTCACTAGAGGATGTCCGCAACAATGCCCGCATATTTTATTTTAATTTAACTGTTTCTGCCGGATCCCGAGGGCATTTCGGAAAATCCCTTCATAGTGCATCTCTACGATCTCTAGAAGATCTAAGATCTCTGACGCTGACATTTGGTATGTATGTTATATACCACATTTCAACTTCTTGCGCAGAGTAGTTTCGGCTGTGCGTTGTCTGTCAGTCAGTCAGTAACGCAATAGCGTTATATAATCTTAATCTATATAAATAAAAACAATCAATAACTTCTAAACAACGGTACCAAATTGGATAAATGTTTATTTTATGTGTTCGTTATTGTCAGGAGAAGGTTTGTATGATGTAAAATATTAAAAAAAATAATAGCAGATATTAAAAAAATATTGTTATGGCGGTACGAAGTTCGCCGGGTCACATAGTATACAGAAATCCATGTGAGAAAGATAAAGCGTAATAAATCTAGACTTTTAAACCGTAATCTTTATAACACAAAGTCCGATCAGCAACCAGACCACGATTTGTTTAAGCGCTTATAGGATTTTTTATGAAAACTACTTACCCAAAGGCCGACTCAATTACACAGACATTGAATATAAAGTAATTAATTTCAATATTTATCAAACTAAATTAGTATAATTGGGAAAATTAACCAGTCGCTACGGTTGTAAAATACCAAATTTAATATTGTAATATATATTTTTTTATTAATGGTAATAGTTATTTCTTCCGTGGTAATCGCATCTATTGGCGGGATGTAATACATCAATCATATTCCTATTTTATTACACCTATTTATAACTAAACGATAATTTGAAAATGAAAACAAAAAGTACTGTCAGTAAAACATATTGATTAAATTATATAATGCTTGATTTAGTTGAAGAAAACCTGTTGCTATGGTGCTTCGGTTGGAACAGAGAAATCGATTTTACTATAATATCCCTTTGGGTTGCGGAGATCAGCTCGGCAGTCATTCTGTGGAAAAGCTAATATTCAGTCAAATTCGGTTAGACTAGTAGGCGAACCTTGGGTTGCATTTGAGATATCGTTTGGATGATTATGATCTGTTTTAATTCAGAGACCAGAAGACGGATGGGAATCATTCTATAGAAAATATTCTAGAAAGCTGGTTCTTATTTCTTGGTATCGCGTTGGTAATTGTGTTGATGTCTTGCGGAGAGGGTACGTGTATATCCCAAAAGCACGCACTAAAAGCAAGTATAGCAAGTGGATTCTTGCCGAAATCTGGTTATACTCGCAAGCGAGACAATACCTGGTAGACATACGGTGATGAAGGCCTTATGTCTCCTGTCTGGTGTATATCCAGCAGTGGACTACGGCAGATTGATGATGATGATGACGATACAATGAACTTTTGTTTGACGGGAGTCTGGACGACAAGTCCTACGGAAGTCCTTTAGGTAGTTGGTTCTTGAAAAAAATAAAATGGCTTAAAATCGGATAAATATATTTCCGAATGGTAGGTACCAAGTAATTCGTTCATCACTGTAGTTATAAATTCGTCAAGTTACAAGTGGCCCCAAAAAGAATGGATCTAGTGAGATCGGCTTTGTGCAAATGTGTGGTGTACACAAGACCGAAAACTTACAGGTTCGTAAGCAAATTCAACTACTTTTGGTATAAAAGTTACACATCTTAACATACAGTACGTATTTATTTCCGCAGAAGGCATATAAAAAAAACTGTGTTTTTATCCGCGGATGTATCTGATTTAATCCAAGAAGAGTTCTTTTAACTAGACATTCCCCGCGGCTCCGCACGCGTGGTATAATTTTACCCCTTCATACAGACTTCCAACAATTCTCTATTAGTGCGCCGCTACAGTTCCTTATCCCTCGTTGTGTGCCAATCAGTTAGTAACCGAAGAGCTTAATATTGATGTGCTCAGTAATTTTGGCTGTGCGTTCTCTGCCAGTCAGTCGGTAATGGAAGAGGTTTATACTAATTTAAATCTTTAAGTCCAAAAATGAGGTACATTACTACATCATCATCTTATTTAGCGTTATCCCAGTTTCAATCTGGGGTCGGCTTACTAATCTAACCGGATTTGGCTGAATTTTTTTTTAATTTTTTTTTATTACTGCCGAACAAATTGACTCCATGCTGCCTGATGTTAAGCAGTCAGTGAAGTCCCATAGTGATGGCCATCATCCCAGCAGCCAGCATGGCATTATGGCATGATGGCCCTCATCTTGACGGCCTTAAGAAAAGCTTTTTCACGCCCCGCTTAAAGGACTCAGGATCATAAGTGGAGGGAAACACGTGGGCTGGTGAAGAGTTCCACATCTTAATGGTACGGCAGAGATAAGAGGCGCCGAACCGTTTGGTACGTGACGGTATCTGTTCTACCGTGTAAGAGTGGCACCTCAACCCAGCATGTATCGTTCGGGATAGGAAAGGAGAGGGTGGGATTAGTTGAAAGAGCTCTTCGGAACACTCACCGTGATAGATGCGATAGAAGACAGCCATTGAGGCCACGTCTCTGCGTAATTGCAGTGACTCAAGAGTCTTAGTGGCCTCTGGATCCCCAATGATACGGATAGCACGCCGCTGCAACCTATCAAGGGCGTCCAATAAGTACTGAGCGGAGCCATTCCAAAGGTGAGAGCAGTATTCCACACAGGAGCGAACCTGGGTCTTGTATAACAGCCACAACTGCTCCGGCATGAAAAACCTCCTCACCTTGTTTAGGACTCCGAGTTTCCGAGATGCGGAATATTAGCTTTTCCACAGAGCGACTGCCTGTCTGACCTCCGCAACCCGAAGAGATAGTGATATCCCATGGTTTAGACTAGTGTCAGTTTATTTAGAAGGTACTGACGCCCTGTAACGACTGCCAAAGATCTTCATGACAACCGGGACCGACGGCTTAACGTGCGCTCCGAGACACGGGACAAGCGATAATTAACAATTCAATGCACATAACTCCGAAAAGTCATTGGTGTGCGCCGTCGATTCCTCTGCAGGGCAGCCAGTTGGTATCTCCACTAGGTTATCGCTGCCCAGGTACATTACTACATATGCGGACTTATTTATTGTAAGTTCCTACTGTAACCATCGCGTGACTGCACCGAGCTTTAACAGCAATTCTTCATCACAAAATACTTAATTACAAGAACTGACTGGATGATTGCATTCAATCGTTTATATAAATTGGCTAACTGATTCGGACGTCCAGTAATTGTTGCGGTTTCCAGAGCGCTGGGAGAATCGATGCTTTCACCAAAACTCATTATCAAGAAAATGGAGTTTTTAAAGTCAATTATTTAAACTTTAATACGATTTCCTCTGATCTGAATGAAAGGAAAACAGATTGTTAGATACTTTGCGCGACGTAACTTGTAAGTAAATCGGATTACATGGATTGACTTGACGGCACTTGTCCGTACGAGCGTAATCTTTCAATAATTCCGTCATTTTTAACCGACTTCAAAAAAAGGAGGTTCTCAGTTTGACCTGTATGTATGTATGTATGTTTGTCTGCGATTATCTTCCGTTTGGCTGAACCGATTTTGATGCGTTTTCAGAAAAGTATTTGTTACACTTAGGAGAAGGTTTTAGGCCCTTAACCGACTTCAAAAAAAGAAGGTTCTGAGTTTGACCTATATATATGTAAGTTTGCCCAGTATGTTTGTAACTTTTAATGTATTATGTGTGTGTGTTTGTACCTGTGTACGTGTGTGTGTGTGTGTACAAGTGTGTGTGTAGGTGTGTACGTGTGTACGTCTGTACGTCTGTACGTGTCTATGTCGTGAAAGGATCTAATGCGAGAGCATAGTTCTCATTCTTGTCATTTCGGATAAGGCTCTGTTGTCGTAGGCGCATAACCGCGGTTGCTTTGATAGGTTGCTGTCACTGAAGCTATGGAAATGTATCCATCATCATCCTTAAGACGCAATGCTATTGATGGATGATCAAATAATATCAAAATGGCATCAGGCAGTTCACCTGGCTTAAGTTGATCTCTTCTTCTTCTTCTTAGGCGTTACACTCTTGGCAGAGTGGTCGTGGTCGTCACATCTACAGCTGTGGCCTGCTTCACAATTCGACGCCACTCGTCACGTTTTTCCGCTCTTCTTGTGCATTCGTGTAGTGAGCGGTTGGCAGCGATCTTAATTTGGTCTGTCCACCTCATTGGTGACCTGCCGCGTGGTCTGGTGCCATCTACTTTACCCTGAACCACTAGACGTTCTATAGACTGATCTCCGCGTCGTGATACATGTCCGAAAAAAGTGAGTATACGAGCCTGAACAATAGAAGATAACCTCTGTTTGATGCCTAGCTCTCGAAGAATGGACTCATTCGTTCGGAATTCCGTCCACGATATACCGAGCATTCTTCTCCAGCACCACATCTCGAGTGCGTTGATCTTCTGTTTCTCACTTTCTCGAAGAGTCCATGTCTCAGAAGCATAGAGGAATATGGAAAAAACGAGGGCCCTCACAAGTCGTATTTTCGTGGCTTTGGTAATATTTCGATCTTTCCATACTTTCTTCAGTTTGTCCATAGCAGATCTAGATATTGCCATGCGTCGCTTGATTTCGTCTATGCAGCCACCGTTGTTTGATATCAGTGCTCCCAGGTATATGTACGTCTGAACTACTTCGCAATTAGCAATTTGCCTGACTTCTGGAGAGTTGTTATTAGCACGGTCAACGATCATCATCTTAGTTTTGCTGCGGTTTATTCTGAGACCGAAATCAAGGCTAACTCGTTCCATCCTGTGCAAAAGTTCTTCCATAAAAGTGATGTTACTAGCAAACAAGGTGGTATCATCCGCGTAGTGAAGATTTGATATAATTCGCCCTCCGATCGTGACACCGTCAGTCCAACCCTCAAGTGAAATTCTCATGATGAGTTCTGTGTAGGTGTTAAAAAGCAAAGGAGAAATTATGCATCCCTGCCGAACTCCTGCGCTGGGATGAAAGTCGTTAGACAGAACCTCATCAGTTCTAACTGATGCTGTCCCGTTCTCATAAAGATGCCTGAGAATTGAGACAAGGTGTTTCGGCGTACCCATATCGAGTAGTGTTTTCCAAAGCATTGGCCACTTGACAGAATCGAATGCTTTTGAGAAGTCGACAAAACAGATGTAGGTCGGTTTGTTGAATTCTCGGCATTTTTCGATTATTTGGCGTATGGATAGAATCTGTTCTCGGGTACCCTTACCTTTTACGAATCCAGCTTGCTCAGGTGATATTTCCTTCGATAGATAGGATTTGAGGCGTTCGTTTACTATGTGAAGAAGGATTTTGCTCGCGTGTGATATTAGTGCGATTAAGCGGTAGTTGTTGCAAGATTTAGTGGAGCCTTTCTTGTGTAATGGTACAAAAACTGTGTGTGCCCAGTCACGGGGCCAAACACCGGTCCGCCATATATTGTTACACAACGTGTGAAAAATGTTTATACCATATTCTCCTGAAGCTTTAATAGTCTCTATGGGGATATCATCTCTTCCTGTTGCCTTCCCACTTTTTAGATGTTTTATGGCTGCTCTCACTTCGTCTTTTAATATGTCAGGTTCCATTTCACCGTATCCAGGCTCCGTAGGTGGGAAAAGTTCCGATTGTGGATCATGAAATAGAGATTGACAGTAATCCTTCCAAGTCTCAGAGATGGCATCCAATTCTGTCACCGTCTCGCCTTGAGCATTATCTACGGCCCAAGTCTTAGATGTAAGGGATTTTGTAATCAATTTGATTTTTTGGTGTAGGTCTTTGGATTCATGTCTAAAGGCATGGGCCTCAACTTCGGAGCATATATTCTTGAGGTGATTGTTCTTATCTCGCCTACATGCTTCTTGAATTCTGGCTGATTTAGCGTTAAGATCTCTCACACTAGCTCCAGAAGCCTTTAACAACCTTCTTTCCTCTACCATGGTAAGTGTGGTATCACTCATCCAGTGCTGGCGTTTTCGATTGATCATGGGTGGGCTGGATTCCTTGACAGCTTTGCTTATTAACCTTTTTGCTTCATCCCATAGCACATCAGAGTTATTTGTATTTTCTTTCAGCTCAGACCATTGGTTCCAGTTATTCTCTAGGACATCTGTAAACTTTGAGACATCTCGTACGACTAGTCGCTTTGGTAGAGCCGATTTTCGAGCTGCTCTTAGTTTTAGCTTTACTTTGGATATCAGAAGTTGATGGTCAGTTCCGCAGTCAGCTCCAGGCAGTGTATGGGTATTCCTTATAGAGGTTTTCCAACGAGCGCCAATTAAGATGTAATCTATTTGATTGCGATAATTACCATCTGGTGAAACCCAAGTATATAGTCTTCTTGGATGGTTTTCGAAGAAGCTGTTTGCTATAATCAGGTCGTTTTCAGCCGATCTCTTCTTAGTGCCGGCCATTTAAATCCTTTAGGAACACCCATTGCCCCGTTCGCTAAGCCATCCGTTATTGACATATTTCTCCGGAGCATAAAACGAGAGCTCACAGCCAATTCTATAGTATGTACAAGTCCGCCGCATTTGTTTGGATCAGCCGGAGCAGCATTTGCGGCGAGCGTCCTTCCGTAAATGGCTGATTCCCTAGACTCATCTCTCTCTTGCAGCATCGAGCCTAAGCCCATAGGCACACAGAATTATAGTAGGTACCTATGTCAAAGTCATGATTACAGACTGATACTAGCAGAAAACTTATCACTAAAATAATTGAACAATCTAACTATAAACAAACTATTAATTAGCCCAAAACTTAAAATAAATGGAGTACCTATCACTAAAAAGTATGAAATAAATAAAAGAGTAGCACAAAACCTGAAGTAAACGAACGAAGACAGTACCTAACACTAAAAAGTATGAAATAAAAATAATAAGAAAAAAAAAACAAAATGAAAATGAATACTTAAAAATCTCAACAAAAATGTTAACCAGGTATTTAGTTTCTTTTTTAAAAAAAGAGAACCGCCTTCAAAAAATCGACGCACTGAAAAGTACGAAAAAGTTTTGACATATGCTAACCCTAATCCTCTCAAATTTCCTTTCGAATTTCTCCCAAAAACTAAATACTAAATTAAACTAAATACCTACTTAGTTTTTGAAGTCGGTGCCAAACCAACGAAAACAAAAAGGAGTAATGACAATCGATAAAGCCTCAAAAAATATCTGAATAAATAAAATTTAATATAATCTACCTAAATACTCTAAAAACCAAAAAATACTTAAAATATATAATTAAGCATTTATTTCATACTTTTTATATATTTTAAGTATTTTTTGGTTTTTAGAGTATATAGGTAGATTATATTAAATTTTATTTATTCAGATATTTTTTGAGGCTTTATCGATTGCCATTACTCCTTTTGATATTTTTAAGTTTTCATTTTCATTTTGTTTTTTTTTTTCTTATTATTTTTATTTATCAAGACTATTTTAGAATTGTTCGAGCTACAGTTTTCCGTATTTGACATGGTTATGTTATTGAATCTTTCAAACTGAAACTGATACGTTTTTGTTTGTGAATGGTGCAACATTTTTTCGACATATGAGATAGGTAAAATTTCGAACTTCTTGAAAAAGACTATTGCAAGGACTGTTTTCGGTTATTTGAATATGAGCAGTAGGAACAACCAAAATATTTGACGATGAATACGATTATGTTTTAGATTTACTGAGCATTATTACAAAACGAGGCTTAAAACGACGAATGTGGAGGATTCCTATTTTTATTTTTTTTGTGTATTGCGTTTATTTGTTAGTTATTTAAGTATAGAAATTATTGTTTTATTTTATGTGTAAATAGTCACCTGTAATAGTTAGATTCATTTTCATTGCAAATAAATGTACCTAAATAGAACGACATTTCATAATTTTAAACAAACTTACATCCCCATTACAAAACTCAGATCGAAAAAGCAACAATTTCACCACTAAATTGCTGTCAATTCTCTCCAGATAAAGCTAGCGGGGCAATGTTGTCGGCTATTGATGAGGTTATATTGCGAGTTTCGCAACGGTGCCGGCTGCTGCATATGTAAATGAGATAATAATGCGATCAATCTTTGTATCAAGCAGGATAATCATGGAAGATTTGATCATACACGAGATCTTTATGGACACAATGTTGTAAGAACGTAATGCTCGTTTGGGACAACTGGCGAAATAATACGTATTTGTTGGTTGTTGGAGACGTTCTTCTGCTTTATTTGTATTTTTGCCTAGTTGCAGCAATAGTTGTTTGTTTATTTCTTTTTTCTATGCTTCTCTGATGTAGAATTGCTATTCAAAGATTATTAACAGTAAAGAAGAATAAAACTTATTTCAAAATTTACGTGGAAGTCGTATAATCTTGAAACATGTCAAATTTTCATGGAAAGACGATTTGAGATACATATTTGCGTTAAGCTCCATACAAAATATGTCAAACATGAATCTCAAAACTCGAAATCCATGAATAGATCGGCTATTGAACTTAGCAGTAAGGCAACTCCCATACTACGAATAAATCCAGTGGTGCAGGGGACTTTACTAACATACAACTAACGAACACAATATAGGTCACCGAAAGTGTTACCTCGCGTGGGAATCGAACCCACATTACTCGACGCAGTGTCAAGCGGCGAAGTGACCGCTTAAACTACTACGCAAACCGTGCAGTCTATTGACTTTAACCTTATCTGGGGAAGTCGCAACTCGCAAGGAGTAAGTTGTAAGGTGTTGGCTTCATCAGATAAGCTATGAAGGGCTGGCCTTTATACCCTACTTTATAAGATTTTTATAATGTATTAAATGACGTACAATAAAGTACAAAATAAATAAAGAGAACTGTTCTTACAGGCTTTTATAGATATAGCTGATTAAAGGTACTATCATCATGCTCATCACACAAGAATTTGTCCTAGGCTCGTATCTTGTACCTCTGTATTTATGTTACAATTAGTATACTTAGGAGTCTATGAGCAAGCTATCGAGACCAACTTTAATTTGACGTTACGCAGGAAATCACAGAAGATGGCGCATTTGCCGTATTATTATTTATTTATTTAAGACTTTATACACAAACAAGGTGTACATAGGTGAACATAATGCCATGAGACATTCTCTACCTGTCAACCTACAGGTGGTGCATAGATAAATGTGGTAGGTGTATTAACGCATTTTAAAAGGATGTCATATTCTTAATTATAATGTAAATGAAACAAATATCAACATAAAACGACCTAAAATGTAAATTTAATACTTAAATGGGAAATATATATACATATATATATACACACTTAAATGCAAATATTATAACAAATAAATATACATAAACATAAGTATCATACATAGTATATATATATATATATATATATATATATATATATATATATATAATACAAAAAATAAATATAAGGGTACATGCTTATAGATACATAAACACAAATAATAAAGGATGAGAGTGATGTGCAGATTCCTTTAATCTTTTAAATAGGAGATCCAGTACTTTCAATTTAAATGCTAAACGGTCAGTAGACATTCTGACTTCAAGAGGGAGCGCATTCCAGAGTAGGATAGACTGTACAATAAAGGAAGAGTTGACAAACCCAGAAGAATGACTGGGTCACGAAAGAAGAAGATTCTGCGAAGAACGAAGGTCTCTCTCATGTGTAGATGATAGGAATTGGAAATACTCGGAAAGATAAGAAGGAGGAGAGGGAGACTTAAGAATCATGAAGAGAGTAGTGAGAGCACGCAAGCACCGGCGTTGACGAATAGGCAACCAATTAAGTTCTGAACGATAAGTAGAGACATGGTCATACTTACGAAGATTAAAAATGAATCGAATGCAGTTATTGAGATGTCAGTCATATTTATTGAGATATTCTGCATTCAGGTCATAATAGCACAGATCACCATAGTCGATGAAGGGAAATATTAAAGCCTGCACAAGCATAGTTTTAGTCCTGGAGGGAAGGGAATTCTTTAGACGATATAGTGCTCTAAGTGTTCCGGTTACTTTCTGAATAACATTAGACACCTGGGCCTGCCAATCGAGAATGGAATCTATATACATTCCATGGTCTTTGACGACTGAGTTCAAAGGGATGATTAGACCGTTAAACTTTACAGGCGGCAGAGTTTTTAAATCTAATTTAGGCACTAAACGGCGACTGCCTACAAAAATGGCCTGGCATTTTGCTGGGTTTACGCCTAGACCAAATCGATTGCACCAATCCATCATCGTCTCAAGATCTCTGTTCAAGTCAGCAATGGCTATTGACATATCTTCCACTCTCGCTTGGGAGTACAACTGCAAGTCATGAGCATAGAGATGATACGCATACCGAAGATTAGGAGTTAAGAAATTAATAAAAATCGAGAAGAGTAAAGGAGAGAGAATGCCACCTTGAGGAACACCAGAGCCGATGTCACGCCAACTCAACGTATTCTCGTCAACGCGAAGTGACTGCTGACGTTCCTGAAGATAATTTGGGAAACAGTCCAGTACAACAGGTGAGACCAAGAGATGGGAAAGGATAGATAGAAGGATATCGTGACTGACGGTATTGAATGCGTTCGAGAAGTCGACCTTAGTGTCCTCCATACCGGCTCTTATATCGCCAGTCACTTTAAGGAGGGCGGAAGTCGTGCTATGTCCAGGTCTAAATCCAGATTGGAATGGACTGAGTAAGTTGTTAAGGTAAACAAATCGAGACAACTGCTTATGTACACAAGCTTTCACCACTTACGATAGGAAAGGAAGGATAGAGATAGGACGGAAATGATTGGGTAGTGTAGGATTCGAGATCTTAGGAAGAGGGATTACAAAGGCTTTACGCCAGAGGGACGGAAAGGAACCACTGTCCAACGAGAAATTGACAATGTGGGTAATGGGAAGGATGAGATGATCAAGGATCGGAATGATCATGCGGCGGCTAAGAGAGTCGTAGCCCACTGCATTGAATCGAATGGAGAGGATTATCTTCTTGACCTTACCCGAAGTAACTGGAGAAAAATTAAATGGGTCTAAGTTGGGATGGGGAAGGGCAGCAACAAAGGCCACCGTTTGACACCTGGTTTGGTTATCCAATCGAGAGGTAGTTGAGAAATTCATATTTAAATCCTCCAAACCAACCGGCAAACGGCGATCAGTAAGTTGCTGTTTGCCAATACCTAGAGTTCCAAGGAACTTCCAGATATTGGCTGGAGAAGAGGAGTTTATATATATGTAATATTATCAGGGCTCGCTAAGAATAAAATATAGAATACAATACTCAGTTCATAAAATCTTATTTATATGGAAAAGAAAGCCATCTTTACGAGTAATAACTTCGAATTAGATGGCGACGTATCGTTTTTAGGGGTTAGTTACTTACAAGGAATCCATATTATAGATTTTTCATGAGTCATGACCTCATGACCGTCCGTCAGTCTGTAGGTCCGCGGCATAAAACGAGGTAACATAGTTATAAGTTGTGACCACACAAACACAACAGGGATCGCCAAATATTTATCAAAAAATCCTTGATTGCAAATTGTAACCCCACCCCCCTCTATCTTCTATCCCCTAGCATTTGGGTGTGTGTAAACTTTAAATAGTGACACACATAATGAACTTTCAAAGAAATTATAACGGCTCATCATTTATTTATTTATTTGGTTTACCAATACTTAATTACACGAGTGTAGCACAAAATAATGGTTTTTGAAGAACACAATAATTACAGTTATAGTGTAATAAACAGTAACAGGCAAACACCACCTTCAAATGTTACAATAAGTAAGTCGGTTTACTAATTAACGATGAAGTAAACTAATATCTATTAGGTGACTGTATACACATAAAATAAAACAATTTCTATACTTCTTCTTCTTCTTAGGCGTTACACTCTTGGCAGAGTGGTCATGGTCGTCACATCTACAGCTGTAGCCTGCTTCACAATTCGACGCCACTCGTCACGTTTTTCCGCTCTTCTTGTGTATTCGTGTAGTGAGCGGTTGGCAGCGATCTTAATTTGGTCTGTCCATCTCATTGGTGACCTGCCGCGTGGTCTGGTGCCATCTACTTTACCCTGAACTACTAGGCGTTCTATAGACTGGTCTCCGCGTCGTGATACATGTCCGAAAAAAGTGAGTATACGAGCCTGAACAGTGGAAGAAAACCTCTGTTTGATACTTAAGTACCTACAAATAAAACCAAAACATACATACATACATATCGTCACGCCTTTTATCCCCGAAGGGGTAGGCAGAGGTGTATTTCTACACCCACTTTTCGCCAGATATACTTTAGTCCCACGTAATAAGGGGCGAGCCTATTGCCGTACCGGGCACATTTCCAGACTCCGTGCTGCTACTGAGAATTTCGTGACAGAAAAACCCAATAACACCGCCCGACCCAGGAATCGAACCCGGGACCTCCCGATCCCACGCGCACATTTATGCCGCGAGACCAACGAGGCAGTCGTATAGGGTTTGATGTCGAGTTTTCCGTCTCTACGCAAAGATGGTATTTGCGTCGTGTTATCCCTTAGTCGCCTCATACGACACCCACGAGAAGATAGGGGGTAGTGACACTTGTATTCTATGCCGTCAACCACACGGTCAACACACCAAAACATAAAAAAAGAAAAAGAAACATTTTAAAGTGCGTCATGAATCTTCCACGTTGTAGTAAATTGGGAGCGTGCCCAGAATGCTGGCAGCATTGCCACGTTGTATGGCAATGCTGATCTTTTGCGCCAAACACAAGCCAGCCTTCTGGTCACGCGAGGCGTCAACCAGTCTCTTTGAGAGATCTCTACGAGGAATACTTGAATAACTTAAACTCATATTTAGGTTACATTTGCAGGCGATAAAATGTAGAATTATAATTATTGTGATCGGGTCCCTTTATCCTTAGGACGCTAAGAAAGGGCTACTCTGGAACCCAACATAGTGTACGGCTCGACTTGCACTTGGCAGGTTCTTATCATAATTATCATCTCGGGCCTAATAATCATTCCAAGGCTCGTATTAAAAGCATGTTAATAAAACAGGATGAGGGTAAAGCTCACAATTTAGGTTTGAAGAAGCTCACGCTTAGTCATAATTCACGCTTTTCGAACGTGGGTAGTTGTTAGCATTGACATCAAAAATTTTAAGCTCCACTTATAAAATTTAAAATAAATAGTTAAAGTTTATATTTTTAAATTATTTTAATGAAATTACCTTAATAATAAGAAGCAGTACCTGCCAGTAAAGTGTAGACACTATCCTACATACATTTTATATCTCGAACATATTTTACACACTATGTCACAACCACTGCAAGACTCGATGGACAGTTTAAAGGAAATGTTCCTGAAGCGGATGGCTGATTTTGAAGCAGAGTTGCCAAAGTCACAAGGTACTCCATCCATGCCCGGATTGGCCTCCGAATATACCTCCTTCAAGTCCTTTGTATTTGATACTCTGAGAGGTTTTCAGCAGCAAATAGATCTTCTTGCTAATACAGTGGACTCAATGGAGATGAGGACAAGAAGGAAAATGTTGCTGCTGCATGGTGTGGTAGAGGACAGTAAAGAAGATAGTGCCAATGTGATAGTCAAGGTCATCAAGGAGCATCTCAAGTCCGACATAACTGTTGCTGACATCCGTCGCTGTCACAGAATGGGACGCACATCAAATAGCCACAAGCCCCGGCCCATTGTGTTGAAATTAAATAACACCTCGGTACATGACAGTATTTGGTTTGGCAAAACTAAGTTCAAGGGCACAGGTGTAACGGTTTCCGAATTCCTGACGAAGCAGAGACATGAAGCTTTTATGGCCGCGCGTCAAAAGTTTGGTGTATCGCAATGCTGGACCAAGGACGGCATCATCCACGTTCTGGCGCCTGATGGTTCGCGGCATCGCGTAGTCAGCCTCGGGGATCTGCAGAAGATCGAGCAGAAGGACGTGGAGAAGCCAATCACGCCAGCGAAACCAGCAGCAAAGACCAAACGGACTGTTGCCCAAAAGAAATAAGTTTCTGTTTGTTTTGGTTGATTTCCGGTTCGGATAGTAAGTAATATGTATTTATCATTAATCTTTCTTGCTTTGTACCCACTTATCTGCTTCACTTTTTTACTTCTTAATACACTTCTAATTAATACAATAATTATCTAATATTTATGCCGGTGTCTGATATTTCTCTTTCGAACTGTCAACTGTCACTTATGCCGTCACCTGTCAAATCAACGCTCTGTCATCTTTATCTGTTTGGGTACCAGGCTTTTTGGACTGTTTTTTTTTCTTTTTTTTTCTCCTTTACCCTTTTCTGTTCTTGCGATGTACTTTGTTTCTTTCTCCACTTACTCTTACCATTATTTTTGTATTGTTTTGTTACTACCCGGACCAATTGTAGTTTTATTCCCAATTCAATTTATTTTAAGCAATCTTCTTTTATTCTTGTTTAAATGTTACCTAAACCTTTTTTTCTACTATTGGCTCTACTGGCAGGTGGTGTATTATTGGTAATTTAAAAAACTTCTTTTTTGTTTGTTTAATTGTATATATATATTTATTTACACTCTTTTAGATAATTTATTTATATTTATTATATTAACATATTTAAAGTATTGTATACTTACCTGCTATCATTGATATCAATAATATTAGTGATGATGATAGTTTCCACTCAGTACGTAGTGTAGATGATAGTTTTAGCAGTATACCGTCACTTTCCGATTGTCTTAATTCACAGTTTTCTGATGTACCTAAAAATTTCAATGCCGTTCATATCAATGCCCAAAGTATTCCGGCACATTTCACTGATATGTTGGCCAATTTAGACTGTAAGAGCATTCATGCTATCCTTGTTTCTGAGTCATGGCTTAAGCCCTGTCTACCTTCTACATTATACTCCCTCCCTGGTTTTCAACTTATCAGAAATGATCGCGTGGTTGGGGGCGGTGGAGGTGTTGCCATATATCTTCGCTCTCATATCCCTTACAAAGTTGTAAGTATGTCTGCACCACCATCGCCTTCAAATGAAGGTGAGCATTTATTTCTGGAAGTTGCTAAGTTGTACTCGGCGTTTACTACTGTTCTTCATTGCGTATAGATTATTTTTCTACTTTTGAAACCCTTTTGGTTAATCTCTTGCCCTCTTACAGTCATACTATCATAATGGGTGATTTTAACACATGTCTGCTTAAGAATGATTCTCGTTCTTCGTCTCTTGTATCTATTTCTATAGCCTGTAATCTTACAATACTACCCTTAAGTGCAACCCACCATTTCCCACATTCCACACCTTCCCTTCTCGATATAATCATGGTTTCTTCTCGGGAACATGTTGCCACGCACGGGCAATATCCAGCAGACATGTTTTCTTATCACGACTTGCTCTTTATCTCGTACAAAATTCGTCCTCCCAAGATGAAGCGGAACGTACTAATGCAGCGCAATTTTGGTGGCATGAAGACCGATGCTCTTCGTAAGGATGCCAGTGATATTGACTGGATTCCACTTCTCAGTGCCGAAACCATTGATGAAAAGGTGAGCGTTTTTAAAACTCAAATCACTGAATTGTATGATAAGCATGCACCCATAAGGCCGGTGAAGATTAAACACCCTCCCTCACCATGGCTAACTGAAAGCATCAAACAGCTTATACACAAGAAAGCTGCAGCAAAATTTAGGTATAAAATTAGGCCCGACGATAACAACCTGCAAAAATATGTTGCGATTAGGAATCACTGCAATAGGGTGTGTAGGGACGCGCAACGCCAACATATCCATAATTCTGTGAAAAACGGAGATCCAGCAAAGGTCTGGAAATTTCTTAAAACCCTGGGGGTTGGCAAATCACGTCAACTTACTACTCCTAATGACTTCAATATTGACTTGCTCAATCAACATTTCGCTGCCTCGTCCAATATTGATACGACTACTAAAGAAAGCACTCTTAACTATCTTTCATCTCTGCCAACCCCTAGTTATTCATCATTTGTCTTTAATCATTTCACCGATAGTGATGTTAAGAAGAACATAATGACAATCACATCCAACGCAGCTGGTAGTGACTGTGTCAGCCGTAATATGCTCCTTCCCATCCTTGATTTAATCCTGCCTATTATTACTCACATCCTTAATTACTCCTTGTCCAGTGGTGAATTCCCATCGATGTGGAAGGATGCCCTAATAACTCCAATCCCGAAAAATTCACATCCTTCATCCTTTTCTGATTACCGACCTATTTCTATTCTACCATTCCTTTCCAAAGTCCTCGAACGTCTCGTTTACAATCAAGTTAACTCGTTCCTTTCTAAAAATAATCTCCTTAATCCATTCCAGTCCGGTTTCTGTCCAGGCCATAGCACCGCTACAACCCTTATCAATATTACGGATGACATCAGGGCTGGTATGGAAAGCGGCAAGCTCACAGTCCTTGCTCTGCTACTTTTTAGCAACGCCTTCAATACAGTGGATTTTGACATTCTACTTGGCCGTCTTTGCTCTCTTAACATATCTCCTACGGTAATTGATTGGTTTCGTAGTTACCTGTGTGGCCGCCGACAGCGTATACGAGTTGAAAATTCACTCTCTTCATGGTGTACCACGACTGTTGGCGTGCCCCAGGGAGGCGTGCTGTCACCTTTACTCTTTGCAATTTTTATAAATTCTATATCAAACAATGTTCGCTCTTCCTACCACCTTTATGCAGATGATCTCCAAATCTATACGCAGTCGACATTGGCTGAGATGTCATACTCTATAGGTACCATCAACAGTGATCTTGCACAGATTGGTAGCTGGAGCAAATCCTATGGACTTATAGTGAACCCCTCGAAAACGCAGGTCATTGTTGTTGGTAGTTCGAGAATGTTATCGAAGATCGACTGGTGTCAACTTCCTGACGTTATATTTAATGGCACTGTAATTCCTATACAGGATATAGTAAAAAATCTGGGCTTAATCATTGATTCTACCCTTTCCTGGCGCTCACAGGTCCAAGAAGTTAGCCGTAAGATATTTGCTTCGGCAGGTTCATTGCGAAGACTTAGGAATTTTCTTCCTACTGCCACCAAAATTGCACTTGCAAATTGTATTCTATTACCCATTATTGATTATGCAGATGTCAGCTATCCAGATCTCGCCGAAAACCAACTAGACAAACTTGAGCGCCTTCAAAATCTCTGTATACGATTCATATTTGGATTACGCAAATACGATCATGTCTCACAATTTCGAACACAACTCAAGTGGTTACCCATACGATTTCGCCGGAATACTCACATACTTTCTCTACCATACAATATATTGTTTAACCCTTCAACTCCCTCTTATCTTAAAGGACGATTCGAATTCCTACATGATACGCATAACCGTTATTTAAGGTCATCAGAAAACTTAAAGCTGAAGATGCCTGCTCATTGCACGGATTTTTATGATAAATCGTTTTGTGTCACTGCTGTTCGCCTATGGAATGCTCTCCCATTACATATCAGACAAGCTCAGACGGTAACAAAGTTCAAATCCTTAGTCAAGGATCACTACCTATCACTATGATATTTCTCATTCTAATAGCATTTTAACTATTATTTATTACTTATGTAGGTGTGTGTATGTATGTTGTATGTATGTATGTATGTATGTATGCATGTATGTATTTTACGTTTGCATGTATGTATTTATGTTTGTATGTATAAGTATTTATATATGTGTAGTATATTTTTATAATATTACATAAATGTATATATAATTAAAGTAGTATCATATTATAACTAGTACACTTGCAACTACCATTTCTTTCCAACCAATAATATCTCCATCCAAAGGTTGCCTGGTAGAAATCGCTGTTAGCAATAAGGCCGCCCATTGTACTGTATTTAATATAAAATTCCTGTATACCTGTG
This sequence comes from Euclidia mi, assembly GCA_944739405.2. NCBI lineage: Eukaryota > Metazoa > Arthropoda > Insecta > Lepidoptera > Erebidae > Euclidia > Euclidia mi. The sequence goes on from OX123193.2 coordinate 46,671,565, forward strand.
TTATTAAAGTGTACAATAAAGTATTAAATAAATAAATAAATAAATAATTAATTTTTAATTACAATAAGTGATGATAAGTGCCGATACTTCGGGATTCAATTACAGACTCTATGTTGATGGAGTTATGTTATAATTATGTATGCGTGAGGTTTGTCTCAGGGTTGACTGTGTTCGATATTGATATTGTTGAAGACATATAAACGACGGTTGAAAGGCTAATTGGTACAAGCGACATTTTTTGTGATATTGAGTTATATACATATTCAGAATCAGCAATTTTTTCTCCGTCGTTTGAGTCAGGTTTCAATATTTTTTTACTACTTTTATGGCGCTTAGCACATACAGCAAAACAGACCTCATTTCTAAGCTCATTGATCTATACGACAAAAAATTTGACAAATTTTAGGACTCGATGACTTAGAATATTTTGATTTTTTGAACTTTTAAGGCATTCGGCTTTTTCGCCGTAGTTGTGCTTTTGTCGTTTGGCTTATTTTGTATTAAACCAAAACAATAATTTGTATCGCTTGGCCCATTTTGCATTCAACTACATTAAAATCTTATGGTTGTAGCTGAATACTGGCCTAAGCTTCTATAAGCTTCTATATCTTCCTACTAATAACCTAGTAAGGGGTCTCGGAGGGGGTTGTTTCATCCTGCAGACCCTCTAATGGGCATCTGCATCAAACTACTTCACTCCGACCGGCGGAACACCATGATGTTGCTTACAGTCATTGTGCTTATTCAACTGTCAGTTGACATGGCGCTAAATTCATTTTCTCCCGTATTGTTTTATTCTCAGTCGATGCTTGAGCCAGTTTACTGTCAGCTATTTTTTTACGGCAGGCATTTGAACCATTTTGCCTTTCTCAAAAGAATAATAAATTTGATGCATTTTTTGCTAACCGACATAAAATTGCCAAAATAATACACAATTAACAACAGTAATAGCTTAAAAAGTATCCTTACTTAATTAGGGATATACTATATAAAATAAATAAAAGTCAATAGGTATATGAGTTTCTTTTTATGCTTTAAAAAAAAGGAAGTTTAATCCATCCTCCTGCAAGTTTCACTAAATGACGCTTCTAGATCAATTGGCCTTTCACCCGTCGTAAAATTTATTGTTTGCTATTTGTTGTCAGTAGTAAAATATAAATATGGTAGAGGACGACCGCAGCTACGAACGCACTTTTTAAAATTTAACCGATTCTTGCCGATCCCGTCGGAATTTCAGCAAGTCCTTTATTAGTGCCCGAAGACGAGCTAAACTTCTCAGTTTATGAGATAGGTCGCTGATAGGCAAACAAACGAACGACGGGACAGTGGCCGCTTAGCAACAGAGGAAGGTACTCATAAGTACAGGTCCCTAAAAATTAGCATTTATGACAAAGTCGTCCTCCTAGCATTATTCCAGTTGCAACCGGGGGTCCACTCGCCTAACCGCATTTTACTGAATATTAGCTTATCCACAGAACGATTGCCTGTCTGACCTTCACAATCGAAAGGGATGACAATATTCGTAGAGGTACTGACTCAATATTAACGACTGTCAAACATCTTCATGACAGGCGGAATCGGGCTTAACGTGCACTCCTAGGCATAGGGCAAGCGATAATTATTAACAATTTAAAAGGTACATAACTCAGAAGTGTCAGTGGTGCGCTCTGTGAATTCGAACCCGATACCCACTACATGGCAGTCTTTTGCTATCTCAACTAAGCTCTCGCATATTCTCAGTTATATTCTTTTATCGTAATTTTGAACAATGAAGAGTAAATTTTTCAAAACGCACCTATTTAGCCTACAGATTGCCTCTGTGACTAGTGGATAATATGAGAAAAATATTGGAAATTTCATAGTATAAAAATTACCTTCATAATAACACTGTGCTATGAAATGCAACGGCATTTCACACATTTTTTATGATGTACAAAACCGGGTCTATAATACCACTACAGTTTATGATACGAGAGCTCACTGTATATATATATACGAAATAATACCAGCCACAAAATATTTAGACGGTTCATTAAAAGAAATGTTTGCGTTATAAATTAATATTATATTTTACGGCATGTAAAGTAATATCACGCATAACTTCCGGTTTTTATGTGATGCAAGTTGCAGGTGTCAACTCGGTATAACATGAGACCCGGGAAAATTAGCAGTGTGAAATGGACGGCTCTTTGACATACGGAAATTTGTATAAATAACTAGCTGACCCAGCGAACTCAGTATCGCTTTTTTAAGAGTTTTTATTTAATTCCTTTTTTCCAAGCCCTTTTTCCAAAGTTACCATTGACTTAGCGCTTAATCTCTTATTATTTCAGAGTCTATAAATGATGAACAAACAAACATACATTTTTAAATAATATTGAATTCCCCATTCCTTAAAATATCGGAGACGATACCCATATTAATTTTAAAAAGAAATCCCATCCGCCATCTTTGATCACGAAATAGATAGTGTTTTTGAATTTCCAATTCCTTAAAATATCGGAGACGATACCCATATCGACTTTTAAAAAATCCCGTCCGCCATCTTTGATTTCCTATCCGCCATCTTTGATCACGAAAAAGATGTTGTACTTATTTGGATTCCCCAACCCTTAAATCATCAGAGTCGATACCCATATTGATTTTTAAATTTTTCCCATCCGCCATCTTTGATTTCCCATCCACCATCTTGAATCACGAAACAAATGTTGTATTTGGATTCCCCATCCCTTTTGACATTAATATTGAATTTTTTAAATTTTCCCATCCACCATCTTTGATTTCCCATCCGCCAATTTTGATCACGAAATAGATGTTGTATTTCGATTCTCCACCCCTTAAAATATTGAAGGCGATACCCATATTGATTTTTAAAATTTTCTAATCCGCCATCTTTGATTTCCCGTCCGCCATCTTGGATCACAAAATAAATTTCATATTTTAATCAGCGTTCCGAAAATCTCGAAAACGATACCCATATAGATTGTATCCTGTTCGTTTAGCCTTTTTTTGCCTTTGACCCAACCCTCCCCCTTTTCGTTTGACCATTTTATTATTTTTGTCTGGCCCCTAATAGTTTTGGCGTAATTTTATATAGTCTATAACCTTTCGGAATAATTGGGCTATCATAGGCAATAACAATTTAAAAAATCCGACGCAAGTTCCTGAGATTAGCCGACATTATCTTTTAGGCTTGTTAGCCTTTTGCCCGGCCCCAAAGGGTCGAAGCGTTATGTTATATAGCCTATAGCCTTTCGGAATAACTTATACAAAAATATTTTTTTAGATCCGACCGGTACTTAGTTCCGAGTTAGTTAGAGATTAGCGCGTTCAAACAAAAAAACTCTTCCGCTTTATTATATTAGTATAAATATGCGAACAATTTAATCAACGTTGATAATATGACATTATGTAGGTATGACGTGACAGTACTGACAGATATGCGATAGCACATGCGCAGCAATCAATTATCATGCGTTCTTACTTCCAAGAGGTAAATTTGTACCGTACAAACTTCTACCCTCCCTACAATCCCTCCCAGTTTAATTTTTACAACTTATGGTAGCCTGTATCCGTCTCCATGGTCCAATATATTATGTATCTCTATATTAAAATTCAACAAAATTGGTATACACAATTTCGAATTTATAATATTAAGTAGGGATAATCAATGGGTTTCTTCTGACATGAAGCCCGCTGGGCGGCAGCACTGAGACTTCACAGGTCTGGAAACCTGTCAAAACTGCCATCAAACAAAGAAGTATATCAACGCACGCGAATTTGAACTTTATGCAGCAATAATAAATTACAAATTGACTTTACGTTTTAGTTAGAAAACGTTTGTATGGGAAAAAGAAAAGGGCTGTTTTTAGGGATTTTCCGGCAATTATTCGAATTTTTCTCGCCGTAAAAACCATCTTTGAACTTCAACGAACATTAAAAAAAAAGAATTGTCCAAATTGGTCCAGGCGTTGTTGAGTTATGCGCTTACCAACACATTTTGCGATTCATTTTTATATTATAGATATAGAGTTATATGTAGTTTGAATTATTACGGCTACAGCCGTAATATGTTTCTGTACTCAGTCAGCCTTGACGTTTTTAGCAAAGAGTATACAAATACTACGTAAGAAGAGGCGGATGTGCCATAGATCATGCGAGACTTTCAGCTTTGTATGAAACGTGCAGGGAGAACTCGTACCAACATAAAGATACTAATTGACATCGATTTTATGTTGTCAGCATTGTCATATTTGTCAATATAGGGATGTACCCTCAAGTGATTAACGAAATATCGATATCGATAATATTCGGTAAGAAATAATTATAATTATGTTTAGACTAGAATTATACTTTTCCAACACAAATAAAAGATGTATTTAATATTTATGTGTTTATTCAAACAAATTAGCCTATTCTGTAAAACTATTCTAGATTAGCGAAGAAAAATACGCAGAACTAAAAGATATATGTATGTACATGTAATGGAAAGGATTTCAACATTTCTGCTGTAATAAGATTTAAAGAAATGTCTATAGATACAAGGCATAGCTGTTTTTCTGACGTAATTTCTGAGTTCAATGATGTAATTTTTCAATGGGCACATAAATCAAGTCTTGGTTTCCAGTTGCAGCTACCCATTATTACATCTAAAAAGAAAAAAAAAGAATAGAATTTTTAGTCCTTGTGCCAATTTCTAATAACGGATTATCGATAACTGACAGGCAGCACTATTGTTTACCTACAAAGTACTAGGATATGAAACTTTAGAATATTTCCTTACTTTTTATGTTTCATTGAAATATATCAGATTATATAACATTATAAATATTCATTGATATATATCTAGGGACATTTTGCCATAAATACCTACCCTTTTTTCATTGCTTGACCGGCATGTTGTTGTATGCCACCTTTCGCACGTTATTTTGCTTGTTTTCATTGCGCTCCTTTCAATGCTAATCAAATAAATATAGTAACACTAACACTAGAAGTGTAAAATCACATTTATTTGGTATACACAAAGCACTTTTACAGTACGTTTTTTACGTTTTATAAACAAACTACATAACGCGGCAAATTTCAATCTAGATAATAATGTGACAGTTGTGACATTTGACACAATTGACAGCCATGGCGGTGATGTACGTATAACCCGTCTAACTTTGAAAGAATACTGTTCCAAGGGTACATAGTGAAGGATGCTATCTTCACGTTTTATACATATAATAGTAGCCATTAAAAAGACAGCACGTTTCATACATTCGGTTTTTTCTTAGGAACTTGCACCAGGCTGGTTTTTAGTACAAAGAAGAAAGGTTGGCCGTCAAAGCAGTTTCTTAAGAGCTTTTATTGTATTACATTTTGCCTCCTTTTCAAAAAGCTTTTCAGTGAAAGATATTAAAAACGCCATCTTAGTTGCCCATGAACCACACGCTCTCGCCAAAATAAGACGGTAAAATTTAGTCCAATCCTTTCATACATACACACATACATAGACTCACACCTGTTTCCCGGTGGGGTAGGCAGACTCTACGGAACGCCATTTGCAACGATCCTGACATATCTCTCTTGCTTCATTCACTCCCATCAGATTCCTCATGCATGCTCTACTGTTCAGGGTACTTCTAACCTGTCCTGTTTTTAGGATGTCTCTAATCCGGTCAGAGAACTGTCAATCCTTATCCTGGTCAATGCTTTCTGATAACCCAAATTAAGTAACAAAAGAATTAAACGAATTTTCTGGAACTATTCACAGTGACTTTTCGTACACACATTTTTTCTAATGCTCCCTAAACATATTTATTTCCAAGTTGGTCGCACATATATTCCCATTTGCCCGGACCCTGCCAACCCTATTAAAGGGAGCACATCGAACCACGGAGTCATCTAAATTTGTGGTCTTATTTATTTTTACGGTGTGGATCCTGCTTCTAATGAATATAATTATATAGCTAACATAATATCCATACTAAATATTCTCATAACAATACCTATCTAATAATCTCTAAGAGTTTGCTGGTATGGAAATTATGTCCAATGTAAGATCAGCTCTAGTTCTGTACACATGTAATCTGACGGGAGCTCAAGTCATTTGAAGGTTTATGAAATGATATTCGGTATTTAAGATACAAATATATCACAAGAAATATATTGTTGGTCTTATTCATCCACAAAGGTTAGAACGAGAAGGTCATTCATACAGCAGCCAATCAAACCTAAATGAAGACGTCATACATAAAACAGGTCAAGTCTAAGAAACAAACACAAGATATACATCTTGTGTTTGTTTCTACTTCAAGAAGATAACGCTTATTTTGCTAACTTACTAAATAACTATTGTTTTAGTCTTATGAAATAAGGTTTGTTGCGAAACTTTATTAAATGGGCATTTTCATTTTAAATGACACCTGTTTGGAATTTGACGTGATTTAATTTTTTACTAACTACGGCTGTAAAAACGATTTAGATAGATTGAAAAATATCCTATATTATAATTATATTTTACAAAAGTTTTCGTAGAATCTTTATATTCTTTGCAATAATTGATATTTACGTGTGAAGGGTGAACAATAATAATTATTGTTTACCCTTCTCACGTAAATATCAATTATTGTGTTTTGTAACGAAAAACAAATTCAAATAAAATGTAATTAATTATACACTAGATTGTTTTTTCTTATTTATTAAATTTAGGGCACGTGCAAAATAACCATAAATATTATGTAAATTATTTAATTTGCAATTACTATCACAACATTTCATTCGGTTTTGTTACATTTTGTGCCAAATCAAGTTTTATTTTCGACGTCACATTTTTAGTTTTTAAGTTGCCTCATTGATTTATACTGTTACAAAAGGACTTAAATTTCTTTTTATAGTTACGTCAAAAATATATTTACTTTTTATGAGCAAATCAGACGTGTCTAAGTTGCAATATTTATATTTACTTACATGTTTAAATACATTTATTAATTACGTGACCTAGTACCGATATAACTTTAAGTGAAGTGTGCAAAAAAACTATGATTCACAAGTGAGCGACATCAAATATGGCTAGCATTGAAAATAGCCCTTTCAACCGAAGCACAAAGACGTGTCGCAGTCCTCCAAGCACTCCTCAGCCACAAGAACATGGCGCCGAGGATAAGTTACAGGTCCTCACCTCTAACGACATCAATTTTTGGATGTCGACCATCGAAGTAGCCCTAAATGAAGTGTGCCAGATTGCTGCTGACGGTAAGCTGAACACAGAGCAAAAATTAAACATCAATGCTCTGGCGCGAAAAGTTGGAAAGGGTGTTTCCCAGATGGCTGTGCACTACCAGTCACTAAAAGAAAGGGCCATCATGATTAAAACATCTCTAGACGCAAGAAAAGAGAGAGAAGACCTTGCCGTACGTCTTGATGACTTTAAAAAGTCGATTACGGAGACAATACAAGAATCTTGCTCAAAACCTGCAGCCCAAAATATTTCCTTTGCCGATGTTGTTAAGACCGATAAATCCAGTCACCTGCGACCTTCAAATTTAAGTTCGATTGCAATTTATCCTAAAGACAAGGAGAAATCTAGCGACGACACCAAAACACTCGTCCAAAAGATAATATGTCCGGAGCAAATGAAACTGCACGTGAGGGGATTGCGGAAGACCAGGAACGGAGGCATTATTATCAGCACCGAGTCAAAGGATGACATTGAAAAACTCCGGCGTTCAACTCAACTGAGTAGTTCGGGATTAAAGGTAGAAGACCCCCACAAAAGAAGACCTAGGATAGTAGTTGTTGGTGTCCCGACGGCCCTTGGTGACCAAGATGTCTATGACTGCATTTTTGAACAGAACTTGACCGATAAAATACCTAATTTGTCACGTGAGTCCTTCTTATCTAGCATTAAGTTGAGCCACAAATCAGGTAAAAGAGATGCATCGACATGTAACTTTGTTATAGAAGTACCTGCCAACATTAGGAAAGTTCTCATAAACCAGGCTAGAGTCTTTATCAACTGGACGTCCTGCCCCGTTCGCGACTTTACCCTTGTGACCAGGTGCTTCAAATGCCAACAATACGGACATGCGGCGAAGACTTGCCGCGAGACCAATCAGACGTGTGGACATTGCGGTGAAGTAGGACATGAGACCAAGGATTGCAACAAGAAAGACGAGACGCCGAAATGTGCGACATGCTTGCGTTTTAAAAAACCAAGTAACCACAAATCTGGTGATCTCGAATGCCCAGCGAAGAAAATTGCAGAATCGAGGTATATCAATTCCATAGATTATAATGAGGGCGCCTAAGAGCGTCGCCTATTACCATATTAGTCTTGAGCTAGCTTGTAAGAGTCTATAAGTTTTAATTCATATTTACTTTTATTATAACATATGGCTAATCAATTAATTAAAGATATAGATGACAGTTTAGTTTTCACGTCTAAAATATGCGATACTGAAAATTGCAGACATTATCTTGCCGATTTCAACAACCCACTATCCATACTAACTCAAAATATCCGCAGTATATATAAAAACATAGATAGTCTAGGCGTTTTCTTACAAAGGCTTAATACCGAGTGTGATATAATAATCCTCACGGAAAGCTGGCTTTCAAACAGAAATAAGAACATACCGACATTACCAGGCTATAATGCTTACGACACAAAATTATCTTTAAACCAGAACGATGACATAGTGGTATACACAAAAAAAGGTTTGCACCTTACTGTCGAAGAGCCACCTATCCAAGAATGCAATTGCCTTATTATTAAAATCGGTTCGGAGATCGCAATAATAGCTATTTACAGGTCTCCTTCCTTTAGAAATTTAGAAGTATTTAATAACGCATTAGATAATATTTTACAGAGCCTATCTTCTATTCCTAATATTATTATAATTGGCGACTTAAATATTAATATTAAATCTGAAAATTGTGATGCTGGAACCCAAGATTATCTGAACCTTTGTGCATATCATGGGATTCTACCTACTCACACATTTCCAACACATCAAAGTGGGTCATGTTTAGATCACGTCATGCTCAAAACTAGGCTTCCGTGTTTAACACTTGTTACTAACTCAACAATAACAGACCATTGCGCGATTTTGTTTACGCTTGAATTAATGCATTCTAAGCATCATTCGCGTCCGCGACAAAGGTCAAAACTTAATATGACTAACCTAGAATGATGCGCGTTATCTCTTAAAACTAACAAACTTAGAAAAGACACACAGTATGGACACTTTTAACGTATCAAAAATCCTTGATATGCAGTCATACTTTGAGGAGCGTATGGCAAGTTTTGAGGCAGAGCTACAAAAGAAATCACCACAAAGTACACAGAGTCTAGCAGATGAGTTTGCTTCCTTCAAGACTTTCGTGCTGCAGACCTTGAAGTCTTTCTCGCAGCAACTCGATGTCGTCGGCCGCGAAGTTGAGAAGATGGAAATGCGTAGCCGTCGCAAGATGTTACTGCTTCATGGTGTGGAGGAGCGTAAAGATGAGGAGACGTCTCGGTTGGTGACGGATATTGTTAAGCAGCGTCTCAAAATTGACACCTTCGTAGCTGATGATATCCGGCGTTGTCACAGGATGGGACGCCCAACTTCCAACGACAAGGCAAGGCCCATACTGGTCAAGTTCGAGACTGCAGCAGTGCGGGATGGTGTCTGGTTTGCAAAGGCGAAACTGAAGGGATCGGGCATCACTTTGTCCGAGTTCCTGACGCGATCGCGACATGACGCTTTCATGGCTGCTCGAGCGAGGTTTGGCGTTGCGCAGTGCTGGACGAGAGAGGGCTTCATTCACATCCTGGGCCCCGATGGTAAGCGCTATCGTATTACTTCAGTCGCTGACTTAAACAAGATAAAGCCGGTGGAAGTGGAGAAGCTCGTTACTAAACCAACCACAACGAAGGCCAAGCGTGCTGCAGCTTCTAGGAAATAGGCTTTTCCTTCTACGGGGTATATTTGCATGACTTCTATTTACTTGTGTTACCTTCAATTTCTAATTCTGTTTATATTAATTTTAATATGTAGGTAACGTTTACTATCAATAGTATCGCTGTCACTCAATTGTGTCATATGTCACAGCTGTCAAAAACGTTTCGTTTCACACTTGATGTATTTGGGCACTCGTCTTTTGAGACTCTCTTTATTTAATGTGTTCGTTTACTTATTTGTCTTTCACTTATGTTTGTCTTCCTCTTATGTTTTTATTTATTTGTTAGTATCATATCTTCTGTCGTTTTATTTGTTATCTTTGCTACAGCGCAACTGGCGGGTGGATAGAATGTGAAGATTTACCGCGCATAGTAATTAATATAATTATTTATTTTTTTTATATTATACATTTAGTTAGTTATATAATATTATATTTATAAATTTATATTTATATTTTAATGTCAGATACAGACTTAAGTAACAGTGATGATTCCTTTGTTTCTGCAACAAGTTTCAATGAAAGTTTCGAAAGTATTCCTTCACTAGGCGACATTCTCCAGTCACAATTCTCAGACCTACCCAAGAACTTTAATGTAGTCCATATTAATGCGCAGAGTATTCCAGCCCATTTCCCTGATATGCTGGCTAACTTAGACTGCCAAAACATACACGCTGTCCTTGTCTCCGAGTCTTGGCTAAAACCATGCCTCCCTTCAACATTGTATACTCTTCCTGGTTTCAATTTAATAAGGAATGATCGCTCGTTAGGCAGTGGTGGCGGTGTTGCCATATACTTACGTCACCAATTTCCTTACAACATAGTTAATATGTCTCCACAGCCACCACTGGCTAATGCCGGCGAGCACCTCTTTTTAGAAATAGAACTTCACCACATTAAGCTGCTATTAGGTGTATACTATTCGCCTTCTATTCGGGTAAATTATTTTTCATCATTTGAGAAGATCCTGGAAGATCTAACTCCTTTGTATAGCCATACTATTGTTATGGGTGACTTTAACACCTGCCTTCTCAAACAAGATTCACGTGCCACCCATTTTCGTCGAGCTACAGAGTCTTGTAACTTGTCTATCTTAGAATTAAACGCAACTCATCACTTTCCGAACTGTACTCCTTCTCTTCTTGACCTTATTTTGGTGTCTTCTCCTAGTTTTGTCCATAAGCATGGTCAATATACGGCAGATGCGTTTTCCTACCACGATCTTATCTTTCTATCGTACAAAATACGCCCACCCAAAATGAAGCCGAAGGTGGTCTTACAACGCAATTTTGGTGGTATGGATCACGACAGATTGCGCGAGGATGCCAGCAATATTGACTGGGAGCCCTTGTTCACTTCAGAGTGTGTTAATACTAAAGTTCGTATCTTTACTAACAATCTCACTCAGTTATACGACGTGCATGCTCCAATTCACCCTATTAAATTGAAGCATTTACCAGCACCTTGGCTAACGGAGGACATAAAGAAGATCATGGCAAAGAAAGCCGCCGCCAAGGCAAAACTGAAGCAAAATCCTAGTCCCGTCAAACAAGAAAAATACGTAGCTATTCGAAATCTCTGTAACAAGGTGTGTAGGAAAGCACAACGCCAACACATACAATCGTCCGTTGAAAACGGTGATCCAGCAAAGGTCTGGCAATTTCTGAAAACTTTGGGAGTTGGCAAGACACGTCAACCATCAATCTCAAACAACATCAACCTTGACTCTCTTAATACACATTTCTCTTCTTCGTCAAAATTTGATGACAATACAAAAAGAACCACCTTAGCTTATCTTTCTTCCTTGCCAACACCAGATTATTCTCCCTTTTTTTTCACACAATTTACCGCTTGTGACGTTAAGAAGAGTATACTAACAGTTACGTCCAATGCAGTCGGCAGCGATTGTATCAGTCGGAAAATGATCCTTCCCATCCTGGAGGAAATTCTTCCAATCCTATGTCACATCCTTAATCATTCCATTGCCAGTGGTAGCTTTCCATCCGATTGGAAAGATGCACTAATACTCCCCTTACCCAAGAAACCTAAACCCAGTTCGTTCTCAGATTACCGACCCATATCCATTCTACCCTTCCTGTCTAAAGTCCTTGAACGTCTAGTTCACTCACAACTCAGTTCCTTCCTACATAGAAATGCACTCCTAAATCCCTTCCAATCCGGTTTCCGTCCCGGCCACAGTACTGTCACTGCCTTGGTTCGCGTAACTGATGATATTAGGCTAGGCATGGATAAAGGAAATCTTACGGTCTTGTCCTTACTTGATTTTAGCAATGCTTTTAACACCGTAGATTTTCACATCATACTTGGCATTCTACGCTCTCTTAACGTATCTCCATCGGCAATTGATTGGTTTCATAGTTACCTGTTTGGTCGCCGGCAACGTATACGCATCGAAGACAAACATTCCACTTGGTCAAATACAAATGCCGGTGTGCCACAGGGTGGCGTGCTATCTCCTTTACTCTTCGCGATATTTATTAACTCCATTTCAAACCACTTACTTTCTTCCTACCACCTTTATGCAGACGATTTGCAGATTTATACGCAAGCTCCCTTAAGTAAGTTAGCAGAAGCCTGCACTACTATAAATACGGACTTAGCGCGGATTTGTGAGTGGACTAAGAACTATGGACTGATAGTGAATGCCGAAAAAACCCAACTAATCATTATCGGCAGCCCTAAACTAGTTTCGAAAATCAGTTGGCCCCATCTACCAAAAATCTGTTTTGATGGAAAAGAACTAACTTTCACCAAAACCGTTAAAAACCTGGGTATATACTTCGACGAAACTTTGTCATGGAGATCGCAAATAAAAGAAACCAGTCGCAAACTGTTTGCATCAGCAGGTTCGTTGCGGAGATTACGCAACTTTCTTCCGATCACCACTAAGATTGCGCTTGCTCAAACTCTGCTACTGCCTGTTATTGACTATGCCGACGTCAGCTATCTCGACCCCACTGAAGAGCAGCTAGATAAACTTGAGCGTCTCCAAAACTTTTGCATTCGATTTATATTTGGTTTGCGCAAATATGATCACGTCTCTGATTTTCGCAATAAACTCAAGTGGCTGCCAATTCGTCTTCGCAGGAATACTCACACTCTTACATTGTTATATAATGTTCTATTTAATCCTAATTCTCCCTCTTATCTCAAAGAACGATTTAAGTTCCTTCATGACACACATCTAAGGTCCTTGAGGTCGTCTGAAGATCTTACACTGGAGATGCCGAAGCATTCTACTAACTATTTCGACAAATCTTTCACTGCTCAGGCTGTGCGCTTGTGGAATGCTTTACCATTAGAAACTCGTAGAGCAGATTCCTTAAATATATTCAAAGGAATGATAAAAAATCAGCATTTAAATCAGTAGGTAACTTAATATGTAGGTAGGTACATTAATGTAGTGATCGTCTATCTTTGACACTTAAATTCGCTGTATCTGTATTATTTAGTATATTCATATTCATTGTATATGTGCTTATAGTATGTATTTATCTGTACTGTCTTAGGCAGGTATAACCATTATGGATACTGGTAGGTATATATTTATGTATATATTTATATATATGTGTATATATGTATATGTATAATTAATAATTGTATATGTGTATTTTAGAATGTTATTGTAATTTTTGGTTATAGATTTAGTTACATAGCTACACCACCGTCACAAAACATCTAACATCATTTCTGTCCATCCTAAGGTTGCCTGGAAGAAATCGCCTTTGGCGATAAGGCCGCCGATTGTACATAAATTTTAGATTTAAGATACCTTAGAAATGTACTTTATTTTGGTGTACAATAAAGAATATTATCTATCTATCTATCTATCTAGAACGTGATTTATGCAATATTGACTTTGGCCCAGTTTACAATTCTGCTGATGCTACCACTTCTATGTCTTATGTTATTAGCAACATACAAACAGCTATTTTAAGAAACACCAATTTTATTAATTTGAGTAATAAAAATTATAATATTAAACCGTGGATAACACCAGGCCTTATTAAGTGCATCCGGCACCGTGATAGACTACATAAAACAGCTAAGCAAAACCCAAATAATTTAACGCTACAAACAATCTATAAACGATATAGAAACTTCTGCAATAGTATCCTAAGAAGAACAAAAATCGAGTATGACAAATCTCAAATATCAGAAGCCGGAAATAACACTAAGCGATTGTGGAAGTACGTTAAGTCTGTTACATATATGTCGAAGCAAAATAAGTGCGAAACAAGTTTATTATATACAGATCGTACCCCACTATCTTCCGCTGATAAAGTCAATAGCTTTTTTGCTAACATTGGTGTAAATTTGGCTGAACAAATTCAAAGCACATCTAACAATAATCCAAAAAATGCAACTTCTATCGTTCCGACATATAATAGTAGTGGTAAGTCGTTTGTTTTACTAGAACCAGATGAATGTGAAGTAGAAAAAATTATCCTATCACTAAGACATAGCTCAGCAGCAGGGTGGGACGGTATTAGCACTGCAATACTGAAAACCTTTAGGCACATACTGATACCTCCATTAACTCACATTTTTCGAATTTGCCTGTCCGAAGGAATCTTCCCCAAATGCCTCAAAAAGGCAGTAGTAATTCCCATACACAAATCAGGGCAAAAGGATCTGGTAACTAACTACAGGCCAATCTCACTACTACCTTCGATATCTAAAGTACTCGAGAAAATTATAAACAATAGATTAGTTTCATATCTTGAAAATAACTCCCTCTTCTCCCACAAGCAATTCGGCTTCAGATCAAAATTATCCGCAGCAGACGCAGTACACACCTTGACTAATTATATTTCCGAGGAACTTGGGCAAAGTCAACAGGTGATTGGCATCTTTCTAGACCTGGCAAAAGCATTTGACACTGTATCAATCCCACTGCTTCTTAACAAATTGGAGGCCTTAGGAATAAGAGGCACACAGTTAAAACTGTTTAAAGACTACTTACGGGATAGGTATCAATGTGTCAAAATAGACAACGTCATCAGTTCCGAATTACTATTACCCCAATTCGGCATTCCTCAAGGAAGTGTGCTCGGAGGAACACTCTTTCTAGTGTATATAAATGATCTCTGTAACCTAAACCTACATCATGGCACTATTGTAACGTATGCTGACGACACTGCGCTTATTTTCTCAGCAAACACTATTACGGAAGCTCAGAAGTATGCACAACAAGGGTTTAACGTAGTAAATAATTGGCTTAAACATAATCTACTAACCTTAAATACTGATAAGACTAAATTCGTTCAATTTTGTATGCGGAACCCCCAAGCACATAATAATTCTTTTCACTTATATGCACATAACTGTTATCTTAACTCAAACAACATTTGCACCTGTCCGGAAATTAATAGCACTACTAGTATTAAGTATCTAGGGGTTATATTGGACGAAACCCTTTCCTATAAACAACATATCGCCGCTTTAACGTCTAGGCTACGAAAACTTTTATTTGTATTTAAAAAACTTCGCTTTATTTTAGACCATAACCTCATTATACAGATGTACAAGGCATTGTGTCAGTCCATAATCCAATACTGCATTACCTCGTGGGGAGGTATAGGAAAATCTTTAATGCTCTCTATAGAGCGAGCGCAAAGAGCCCTTCTTAAAGTGGCCACCCGCCGACCTTACCGATTTTCTACAAGCCTTCTGTATGAATCATGCAAAGTGCTAACGGTTCGTCAACTGTTTATATTGTACACTGTACTAAAACAACACACTGCGCTTACGTACAACGCCAACCTTACTAACACCAAGAGACGGAAAGATATTGTCTGTAGTTCAAGCTCTGAATCAAGGTTTGTCTTTACTCATAGATTTTTCACATTTCTGGGTCCCTATCTTTATAACAAAATAAACAAAGAAACATCTATTTATGACCTAAGTTATGTAAGATCGAAACAATGCGTCTATCAGTATTTACAAACATTGAAATATGATCAAACCGAAGAACTGCTGACTGTGGTCAAATAATTATAGGTTTCATATTAGTTTTAAAATAATTCTAAGTAGGTATATTTTTATTTAGTAACATTACGTTTAATATGTTTATGATAAATATTGTGATGACTTCATAACTCAGATCAAAATCACTTACTGTAAGTGCCTTTAACGCCTGTGGCACAGGTTTACCCTAGTACAGGCACCTCATGATTTTACCTAAATTACTTTTTAAGAACTGTATGTATATTTTTGTGATGTATGAGAATTAATAAATTTTTATTTATTTATTTATTTATTATTATTATTTCAGAAAAAAATGTCGATAATTAGTGAAAAAAAGATTGGGATAGTTACAAATGGACACAAGATGTTACAAAACAGATATTGTAAGGTATAGTCCTCAATGTACCAAAGTTAACGAAAAGGGACAATTAAACACACTTTTAATTTTAAACAATATGAATCTTTGGATAACGTTATAAACGACATAGGCAAAATCTTACACTTAGGTAACTACTTGACAATCACGAATATGCAATTAACAAAACTCATATAATTCACACATAGCAGACAAGCTACACGATGCGGTTCGGTGCCGTGCGGCACAGAGAAAACTGTAGACTTTACGATGTGCATCTTTGCAGCAGCGTGCAATTCCACAATTTTGCTAAAATAATAAAGTTATACTACTTAGTGAGGTTTGAATTGAACTTTAAAGCATTTATTAAAGAAACCCTTCTAGACCTCTGCTAAATTCAAGAAAGAATCCATCAGAAAATTTTAAGATTATGCGAACATATATATTTAGAGGTTATAAAATTTGACATTTTGCTTTGGTGGATTCTTTCTTAAATTTGCTGGAGGTAGGTATACCCATATAACACACCTAGAATATTATTACTCACGTTTTGCCAGATATGTTAAGTCCTATGTAATAGAGGGCAAGTCTATTATCACACAGCGGGAACAAATCTAAACTTCACATTAATACTGAGCATTTTTCAATAGAAAAATCCGTTACCACCAATATTTAACCGACACGGGTCTCAAACCCGAGACTTCAACATGCTTATTCAAGGCGCAGTGCATCGATTAGCATACTGGTGGTATCGGGTCAGTATTATGCCTCATGACGGCAAAACAAAGATATGTCATCAATATTTTTTCATTTAATAACAAGTTTGCTATTTAACAATACCTTCTTTTTAGGCTTCAATGCAATTAATTAATTAATTTGTGTTTGTGCCCTAGCCCTTACTTGTCTGTTTTGTAACATTTTAAATCCACATATTGTAACGCTACAAAACAGACGTTACAAAATTGCTACCCTGCGGATTGAAATTAAAAAAATATAGCACTTATTTCGAAAAATTGTTAAATCCTATATACTTTTCGCATAGAATACATTCCAAAGCATGTACTGAGTATTGGTATAAAAAATGGTAAAATTAAGCCGTAAAATAAGAAAAATAACGTTACTTACCAGACAAACACCGATACCAAATTTGTAGCCCAAAGACGTCCACACTCACAAAATATTTTTTTACACGGATTTTAAAATGTCTGAATCTTAAATAATTATAATTATGCCTGGAGTTGGCAGACGTATAAAATTTACCACTCTTGGGCAAAAATATTAATAAATAATGCCCGCTACAAACCACATTTTTCCGGAATGAAAAATACTAAAGAACAAGCTAAAAAAATGTTATAAATTAACTATAAAGAAAACTGATATAAAAATTGTGTTAAAGTGAACAACTTGCTTTGCTGTAAGCATTAAAATCATCACTGCAAAATACATCATATAAACTTGACAATAAAAAAATAAGACAGTTTGAAACTGAAAATTCATGAAATTTCAAATATATTTTACGTAAAATGGTCTTATTTATATTATTGTTGATATCAGAAACAGATAGCCTGTTTCGTATATTTTCGATGTATGTTCAATTCATTACCAAAACTATTAGCTAAATTTTTATTAAAAATGCATATTCGTAGGGACAGATCTAAAACAGCAATGTGTCATTTAAAGTGAAAATGCCCAGATATTAAACAAATTGACTCAGTCATTTCACTCAATTCATTTATATAAAAATTAAATGAAAATCCTGTATACAAATGCAAATTACAATTTAACTAAATATTTAAGTAGCAAAATTGATTAATTATTACAATTATTTAGAATTTATAAGTTCCTATAGCTTATAAGGATCCATCAAATGCTCATATTTTAATTTGTATTTATAATTCTTACATTTAATATTTTATTATTATTTTTCTATAAGACTTTCTTTTTTTTTGAATTTATGACATTTATTTTGTGTTACATTTAATTAACTTGAATGACATTATTAATCCACAACTTTGCATACAAATATGGTGAAATAAGGCATAAGCAACTAAAAACACTTGTATCATCTTCATGTGATACATGTGAAATTTGCAATAATAAATTGATTTGATTTGAGTCATACGAACTAAATAACATTTCTCCTCTGTTTTTAAACCAATTTTTTGTTATTTGGTAGCAATTGATTAGTCTTCTTAAGTATAAACAATAAATAATAATTGTAGTTAATTGAATTACGACCGGTGAGCGTCAAGCAATCTCTGTAACGCAATTATTATATACAGTTTGTATATTTCGGAAATTGTTTGGATAATAATATATAATTTGTTTGTTTTTCGTGTGAGTGTGTGACCAACTCTGGTGTCGGAGTTTCCAGACCGCCCGAAGGCCTCCGACATGGCCTAACGATCCTTATCTTTAAACAAGAACCGGGACCGACAGCTTTACGTGCCCTCCGAAGCACGGCAGCGCTCAGATGTAAATGCCACACACGGTCACCCATCCAAATGGTGACCTGTGCAAGCGTTGCTTAACTTTGCCGATCTGTTACGAACGGCAAGCTAAGTCTCGCTATGAGCGCTACCGAAAAATAATAATAATAATATTTAATTACAATCTACCTACTTCCTTATAATTAATTATAAGTTGATCAATATAAATAATTGTCTTAAAAATAATTAGGAATTTATAGTTAGATCTGCTTGATCTATTCGCAATGTATTAGATTACATTTTGATTGCTCAAAGCACAGAGCAAATTTGTTGAATGACTTAAAGCGACAAAGACATGAAAGCCTATTGAAATTTACTATGGATTCAGTATTTCTGTTTACTAGTCATTATTATATTATAATATACCAGTCATCATCATCATCAGCCTGCAAGAGTCCACTGCTGGACATAGGCCTCTCCAATGGCACACCATTGAGCCCGACATTTGGCATTGCGCCTTAGCAAACGTAGTGTACGACGCCCTCCGGCTAGGTGGAGTGACGAAATACGCAAAGTGCCTGGCAGTGGCTGGACACGAAAATATACCAGTATTTAGTAACAATTACCTAAATGCTTTTTTTCTTAAAATATCTTATGCTGTGTTTTTACCCGTCGTTCAAATTAAATAAATATATATTATTTTATTATGTGACGTGCGGCAGACGAGATACGGCCACCCTGATAATAAGTGGCTTACTGTAACTTTGGCCCGGTGCCAACGAAGATAACTCACGTGTTGTCAACCCAAGAGACGACCGTCCTCTGAAGAATACTGCTAGTTCATGTTGATCTTTTCTGAAAATAGGCCAACCAAAAATAGTTCGGCTCTATCACAGTAGTACTATTACCCAGTAAGTACTACTGTGATAGAGCAGACCTATTATTGGTGTAATAATAGGCCGGCTCTATCGGACTTAGCTATTCGAAAAACTTTACGTACAAAAAACAAAATTTAAACCAAGCTTATAAATCCAAGTCGTTGACAAGTCATTGTGACGCAGTCACGTGAATCAGTTGCGCATATAATCACATGATGGATCTCACTAGAATCTAACTCCAAAAGATTCCATACCACACAAAAGTAAACTATCAAACTACATCACTAGTATTAATATCATTTTTATATCCCTACTGTGAACACACATTAATTCATATTTACGATTGTTAATTGCCTATCACATTAGAAGATAGTCGTTTTGTAAGTTGTTGTAAATGTCATACTCATATTTTAATAGCCTCAATAGCGCTGTAAAAGGAATTTGAATGAAAAGTGATAACTACCTTTTTTTCAATTTATATAATTATGGAATCATGGTAAAATTGAAAAACAGGCTTGATTACATTCGGCCTCTTTACTTTTATTACTTATTTTAATCAACCTAATTTCGTAAAAAAATATTTTTCTCTTGTTAAGTAAATAAAATCTAATGAGACCTAAGTCTTATAATGCTTTTACACAAAGTTTGAGGGCGTGAACGATGCCGGGTTTTGATGATATTGTAATCATGGTAGAATCTTGCAGCTGCGGACATAGCTAAGTTAATTTTTACTTTAAATTATACGCACGCCTGTTGAGCCTTTTGAGTCCTTACTTAAAGTAATTACTTCGGTTTTCGCTCGTCTTGAATTAAGTTTTCGACGACATTATTTAGACGGTGGTTTATTAGATGACAGAATTTCTTAGGCTAAAAGGAAAATAGGCAAGTGTGGCAACGAATTTCTAAAGATATTTAGCACGTCAGCGTTCAGTAGCAGAAAATTGGATGGTGTAATTAAGTTAATACAATATGTCAACCTCAAAACTTTACTCCTGGCGAAAAAAAAATTGAATATCATTATAAATATTACACCACCACAATTTTAAATGTTTATTGCTTTCCTAGTTTTTTGGATGATTCTTGTGGTAACGCGAAATGATGATTTCATAAAATTGTTCATTGACCGTTGACCAAAGTTGCTGTCGTATACAATTTAATCATAACATTATCTATCACTATCCATTCTTAAAGAAACACTTTACACAATATTGAAACCGGGGCCTCATTATCTACTTCTTTTTCTATTAGCCAAAATTTGCAATAAATTCATAGCACAATAACTAAACATTTTCCAAATTTAATTTTTTTTATAGGCTCACGCCTGTATCCCCGAAGGGGTAGGCAGAGGTGTAATATTACACCCACATTTCGCCATGAATTTTTAGGTCCCACGTAACAGGGGGCGAGCCTATTGCCGTTACCGGGCACATCACTAGACTCCGTGCTGCTACTGAGAATTCGGAAAAATCCACTAACACTTTTACCCGACCCGGGAATCCAACCCGGGACCTCCGATCAGCAGTCGCATACGCTATCCACTGGACCACGGAGGCAGTCAATTTTATTTTTTTACTAGATTTTAAAATATACTCACTATTTATTATTTTACACAGAAGTGTCTACAAATATTTCTTCACCTACAAGACTAGCTAAATAACAAGCGACCTTCTTAAAGAATTACATAAAGCTTCATTAAAACAATCTAAATCAACAGTAACGTCTCAAAACCGAGAGAAAATAAAATGAAACACGATACTCATAAAGTTATACATACATACATACATATCGTCACGCCTTTTATCCCCGAAGGGGTAGGCAGAGGTGTATTTATACACCCACTTTTCGCCAGATATACTTTAGTCCCACGTAATAAGGGGCGAGCCTATTGCCGTACCGGGCACATTTCCAGACTCCGTGCTGCTACTGAGAATTTCGTGACAGAAAAACGCAATAACACTGCCCGACCCAGGAATCGAACCCGGGACCTTCCAATCCCACGCGCACATTTACGCTGCAAGACCAACGAGGCAGTCGTATAGGGTTTGATGTCGAGTTTTCCGTCTCTACGCAAAGATGGTATTTGCATCGTGTTATCCCTTAGTCGCCTCTTACGACACCCATGGGAAGATATGGGGTGGTGACACTTGTATTCTATGCCGTCAACCACACGGCGAAAAATATAATAATAATAATAATAGGTATTGTATTCTGTGTATGATTTGCTGTCAAAATTACAAATACATTTTCCTTTGAATTATATACAAAATAACTGTACAATTAATAAATTCAACAGTTACGTCTCAAAACCGAAAGAGAAAATAAAATGAAACACGAAACTTATAAAGTTATCTACAAGTTTATTCGTCTACACACCGACAACTTTATTCTTAAGTACCGCGCTATCTGATAGATAAAACCCTATTCAATATCAATTAAGAAGCGAGTGAGCTCAGCCAAATTAAAAGGAACGCCGTAAAGAGAGCCAGTCAGCTTATCAGAGTTCAATAGAGGAGTGTACCTATAATTCAGAACAGTATAACGCAATGTGTGATAGCACCATCACCTACGGCGTGTGTATGGGAAACGAATCGTAGTACACATTCTAATGCTAATTTCGACGACCGACAGTTATATCAGATAGAGCTATTAAGATAAAGATAAATGCTGGCGTTTACCATGCTTTTGGGTTTTTGAGAATAGTGTTGTAATTTGGAGAAGGTTTTTAGTACTTTCATAATTATGTTTGGTTTAGGTCGGCACGGATGATGATTGTTGAAAGCTCGCTAAAAAAGGACGATTTTGGCGGAGGCATGCTGAATTATCTGCATATTGCTGCTGCGTTAGGATACATTAAATGTAACATAATGCTAGCCGATATATCTCATGTTATTAAGTTATTACCGACTTTTACATTTTCGGACTTTGGACCTTTCGGCTTTACGCATTGGAGAAGAGCGCTCAAAATTCGTGGCGTAACATAATGGCCACCAAAAAAATATTTATATTTGCTAATTTGAAGTTAAGGCTAACTAGTCGATTCATGTTAAGTAAAAAATCAAAATAGTAAAAAACAAAGTTCAAGCAAGTAAGAAGCTCATTCTAACTGTCTATCATTTAACTCTGAGGGTTTTTATTTACAATGCCTGCTCATAATCCTTTAAACCTATACCTGTCTGCATAAATCATGAAAATGCCACAACCTGTTCCGGATGCCATAAAGGATAATTAACATGTTCATCCAAAGCCCCACGTCAAATTAAATATTGAATGATGTTAACGGAAATATGGACATATAATCAATATTATATATCCAATATAGACTCAATATAATAATTAAACAATCCTGATTTTATTGTAAAAATAAGTTCTATTATGGCTTTTCTATCTACAAAATAATTTTACTGTATGATATCAAAAGGGACACCGGCCTTCAAGGTCGAGGGTCTGGAATCGCAAACTGACAATGCTAGGATGATGTTGATGAGAATATGATTTCAAATATAGGTAAGTATATTTAAAATAGTACTATTCCAAAAAAATATTTGAAAAAGTACTTACCTAATTTTTTGTTAGTCACATATTTGCTGTAGATGAGGCCATCTGCGGCAAATATCTGATAAATGAATAACATTGCAAGGTGCTGCTACCAGTCTATCCTGAAAGTAGAGGAAGTATGGTAGTCGGGCTGGAATATACCTATTGTGCTCAACGCGTCATAAAGTTTATCATATATGTACATATGTATGTATGTAAGTAAAAAGCAGCAAAAGGCATTTAAAATACAATTAAGAATAAACATAACACATAACATAACTTCACGCCTTTTATCCCCAAAGGGTTAGGCAAAGGTGTATTACACACCCACACTTCGCTAGTTATTGGGTCCCAATGTAATAGAGGGCGAGCCTCTTGCCGTCTACCGGGCACATTGTTAGCGAGCGATAATTAACATATTCTAATACACACATAACTTCGAAAAGTCAGAGGTGTGTGCCCGGGGTAACTGGGAATCGAACCCGATACCATCGTCTCGGCAGTCGGTTACGTACATATTACTATGAATGTGCTTTATAATTTCATGTAGAATACAATCTCAACAAGAAATTGTCCCCTAAACTCAAATGATTGGGTCATTCGCGCCTACGGTATGCTAACCAGCTATCCAATAAGGCACCGGACGACTTTCCAAACACAACAGTATGATGAAAATTTCACCGAGTATTTTCGATAAAATAGCAGTAAAATGGCTATGATAAATTATATCTAGGGGTCATTAATAAATAATAAGTTATGTAGTTTTTAAGAGAAAATCGGTATAACGGGTGTAGCGGGTTCTGGTAGTAAAACGCAGAAGAGGCTCTAGATGCGTTTATTGCCGAGTATTGTCTCACTTCCCTTGCACGAGTATGACCGACCAACAACACGACACTGGCCTGAACACTAAGGGCTGCAGTCTCCCACGCTGTTCCCTCCGGTAGTGTGCAAGGCAGGTTGCTTGATGGGCTGCGCGTAGCGGTGCAGGTCCTCGCTGACGTTGGCTCAGCTGGCAGGCGCCGGCGGTGCGAGTATGATGAGCAGGGCAGGCCAGACTCTCCGGCAGAGGTGACGTCGAAGGCGATGCAGGAAAGTGTAGCGGTCTAGGAGCGTAGCCCGGAGCCTTAAGGTGAACCTGGAACCTGAAGGGAAACAGCATTAGGAAAGCCACAACCAATAGAGTCAGGCAGGCGGCGTCAGCCGGCCTCAGCTAGCAGGTAGAGAGATGGGCAGTACGCTAACGCAGTAAATGTAGTAACTCACCCACAGCTGGGACCAGGATACACGTAGAATGTATATGGATATAGCGATATAGAATAGAGTAGCGGTAGTAGGTTAGTGTAGAGTAGCGGTGACGGCCTCTCTGTCGGCCTCTTTATATACCGGCCCTCCATCAGCGTTGGTGTCGGCGCATTACCAAATAAGGGCAAAACTTACGAGCGCGGACGATGGCCTTCCCTGATTGGCCGAGCGTATGGACGGTATTATGACGTACACTCGGTAGGTACCGGTCATACGCTACACGAGTAATGCTTATCAGCCTTACTTAGAATGCGTCGCTGGTCGCTAGGCCCAACAAACATTTTTGTCATATAATCAAACCTTTTTATGACCTTGGGTCTTATTAAAGTTATATTACAGTAATTTTTTTAACTCTTCGTCATGTACTGGTGCATTATGTGTCCGAATAGTCATATACATGTTTAGTCGTATAATTATGTCATATAAACGTTCTTTTGACTATTTTTTACAACTGTCATATAATAGCATCTACGACGACGTCTATAAAACTTACTTATATAACTTTTCGTCGTGTAAACGTTTTCGTAGTATAAACATCATAATACTGTCAATTTTGTCATATAATTACCTTTTAAACATCTGCTACACGGATAATGATCGTGTATACGTTGTATTTGTAACCATTATATATAAGTCGAATAAGTATTACGAGTGCAACCTGTATACATCTTCAAGTATCACAAACATGATAATACGACCGCTATTGAATTAATAATCATATTAAAAGTTTATAATAACCTTGTATACAACTTCTATCATTTGAAATCAAATTTATCATAGGTATTTATTGACTGTTTGGTACAACATGGATCGAAAACAGTAGTAAAGTATTAAAATTGTTCCTAAAATATAAATTCATTAAACTAAGTCAGCTAGTCGATTATTGTTTTATTATTGATCCCTAAATCAACTGTCATGGCGTACACATTTACAATGAACACGTAGTTTATAGGTCGGGAAGTCATATAGTTGTCATATAACGCAGTTATTTAATAAATTTATTCATAAAATATGAGAAAACATTAGAATTTTAAAAGCGCATAAAAATTTTGTTCCGTACTTTCCTAACATTTATCAGTTAACTTGATGGCACAATGATTTATAACTGAGAAAAGAGTTTTATCACTTCAAATTACAAATAAAAATATTTACTCAGTTGTCAAAAACACTGCCATATTAAATTAAGGTGATATATAATGTGTCATTATATTAGTTCAATATAAGTTGCATCATCTCTCTCATGACAATAACACAATAATTTCATTATATAAAAGTCATATTGTGCGACATAAAGTCGAATACACGCCGCGACAGCTATTATTACATGACATGCAGTGAAATCGCCGACGTGTATATGACTTCTATGCGACTAATTAGGGATTTATATGACAGTTACACGAAACTCTTAGCACCTTAAGTTGAATAAAGTGGGCCCTTTTGCCGTCGAGTAAACGTCCTCATGACGTTTATACGATTATACTAAATAACATTAAGTTGCCACCAAAACGTTTACTCAACGTTATAAATGTTTGTTGGCATACTTTGCCCTTTGAGGCAAATTGTTGTTTTATAATGTAGGGGGCGAGCCCATTGCCATCTACCGGATACATTATTAAGCGAGCGATAATTATCATTTTTAAACACACATAACTTCGAAAAGTCATAGGTGTGTGCCCGGGGTAACTGGGGATCAAACCCAAGACCATCGTCTCGGCATTCCGTTACGTACACCACTAGGCTATCGCCGCTTTTACAATAGATATACAGGTACTTTTATAAGCATCATTTGAATATAGGCCAAATAACAATCTTTGAAGATAGAAAATCTTTTAATTGGTATTGAAGGCTAAGTCTGGTAATATTTAGTAATCTATAAACCTGGTGCGAGGAAACTAATACTGAATTTTGTGAAGCACCTTTCTTTAAAAAGAGTGGCTACAAGGTCGAATTGAAATAAACAACAGACTTATTTGTCTGACACCCTGTAATTGTGTATATTTAGGACATAGCCTAGTGCTTTATTTAGTCCTTGCCTTATAATATGTAGAGTTTAGAGTTTATACCAGTCAGCTAGGTACAATCTGACTCAGATAAATACACTCTATTCTAGCAGATTTATCATTCCGCCGCAATTATAATGATATTCAATTGATGCGATGTTGACAGTTTGAACCTTATCAGTATTAATTTAATGTGGATCGAATGAAACCACACAATCTATTTCAAAGTGGATACCAATGGTGACGCGTTCAAAATTATTTAGTGATAGTTTTAGGCGCGCTCACATAGATTGATAGTTCAACATAGGTATGTCGTGTACATTGTAAATTTGTTGCATATCATTTGGTACAATAAGTAACAAGCATTCGCGATTCACAAACGAGTGATGATAAACATAAGCGATTTATATAAGAACAAACTCACTGCTTGTACTTTACATCCATGCTATGGTAATACCGTTATGTAACTAGGATTTGGTGGCAAGAATACGATAGAAGGAAGGAAAAGAAGCAGGGTTGCAATCCTGCATGTGGTATAATTTTAGATGGGCATTTTTTTTTGTTGTTTGAAAATGACCGTCTGCAACGAGGCTCTCGTGGCAAGAATACGAAATAACGAAGTAGCACAAGCAGGGTTGCAACTTTGCTTGTGCCTGTGACTTAGAACATTGGTTTAATAGTATAAAATAGTGTGTTCTATTAAAATAACACAATTTAATTATTTGACGGGCAAAATAAAAAAAAAAACATTTGGGTGACCTTCTTTCTTATCAAGGAACTAAAATATACCTACCGTCTACATTCCAAGATTGCGCATTAAAGATACTTTTAGATTATTTCGAATCAGGTGCTAAAAGTTTGAAATGCTGAAGGGTTTCCATTACAAAGAGGCTAAATAAAAGTTCGAATGACTTAAAAAAACGTTTGCGTTCTAAAAGCTTGCTAAGATTGAAACTCACATAATTGTGTATGTAAAATACAGATACCATTTTTAAGATGGAACTTGTAAGGTTCGTTTAGTTACCTAATTTTATCATATTCCATTTACAATTAAATTGCATAGAGGACCGTTTGTTATAATGCGAAGTAGCAACTTGTTTATATTTGAAAGATTGCTAAGCCTATTTTTGGAATTGCTACAAGCTCTTGAAGGATAAAAAATCAAAAACAAACACAAATACACGGTCGCTCACCAACCGCCTGTTAGGTGGCAAACTTTAATATCACCATTGTTATTGAAATAGAAAACTGGATTATCTATTTATAGAGCTGTTGTCAAATGATTAATTACTAATCGATTGAACGTAGCCGTAGGACGAACCTTTCTCTCGACTTTGCTCCTACAAACATTTATACTATTATAAATGCTAAAGTATGTATGCAGTTCCGTAGTCAAAACAGCAGATTCTGATATTTTTCAACAGAAATAGACAAATAGATAAGATATCGAAAGGGCTGGACATAAATGTACTAGGGGGATATTTTTGTTTTTTGAAATAGGTAACGTATACAAATATGAAATGCTGTTGATGTCCAAATTTATGATACATTGTTATTATTTATTTGCGAGTGAATTTATTTTGAATAGATTTTATAGAGTATATTAATTTATCATTTAAGTACCATTGTTATTCAGAATGTTTAACTAGTGCTTTCGTAAACTCTCTTTGTATCACCACTGTTTCGTGATAAATAACAATACTACACCAACATAACAACTTTAACCTATTGCCCTAAATTACCTCTAGCTTATAGTTTTAATAGAATGTATAAGCACTTATGTTCAAATTATATCCACAGTAATATCATCCTATAATAACATAATCCACACAGTTTCATACAATGTCATAAGTAAGCAAATAGCATCTTTCCTGCATTACAATTCAGGCTATTTTATTTCAATTTAATACTCCGCAGCTATATAGCAGACCACACATGATCTTCACACAAGCTGTCTACCGTCAGATCTACTTTTATGAAAACATAACCCGTCCAAAACAATTTGAATATAACCTCGTGACCCTAAAGTTCAGAATCACGTGTACAACATATTAAAATTTACAAGAATGATCGGCGTAACTCCAAGTTAATACTCAATGGTAATCGGAAAGCGATACAGTGCTACTGGCGGACTCATAAAACAGCACTTTCAGTTGAATACAGGGTTCTAATTAAAGTCTCCCCGAGTTTACTACCGCCAGGACATTTGTGATAGTTGACACTCAATTTCCAACTTGTGTTGTTATATCATTAACGCCTTTAAGCTCTCTTACACACGGACGGCGCGGTAACGGGGGCGCCATATTGGCATACGTTGAGAATAATGCCAAACGTCAGTCATTTTGAATCAGTGGTGTTCGAGTGACGTTTTGCGGTAGAGAACGTCAGTTTGAATGGCGCTTGATGTCATCTATGACGTTGATATGTCTGGGCTGATGACTTTACTGATCTAACAATTTAAACTAATATTTGTATGTGGTAATGTCTACAACTATTAATCCGAATTTGATATTTTATAAGAAGCTGCTAATACCAAATAATACAGACTTACGAAAGAAGTAGTCACTTCGATTCTTGTTGAAACTTTGTTAGCTTGACCACGTAGGTACTTATAACAATTTAATATAATTAAATTGTTATAAGTAAATGATAAAATTTAATATCACATTTGTGTACAAATATTAAAAATATATCAATGTGTTTTAACTTACAGTGTGAAATTTACCGATGACTCTTATCAATAAAAAAATATTAATCAGTGTTAACCATTTAAAATCGTCCAATTGCTATAATATAATCATTTAGTTAAGGCGTGACCTATTTTAATTACAGTGCTGTTCTCAATTAAAACGAATCGCTTTTAGGAGTGGGAAGTGGTTAACAACGATTCACACATGTGTATATTTAGAATTCTTGCGTTACTGACTGACTGACATCCTACAGCCGAAAATATTGGGCGGACGAAGCTGAAATTTGGCATGTATGTTCCTTGGGGAGCAAAGGCGTGCACTAAGGAGGGATTTTCCGGAATTCCCACGGTATCGAACTGAAACAGTTATATTAAAGAAAGTGTACGGGCATACCTGCGGGCATCCTCTAGACTAAACCATCCTCTAAACGAAAAGTTTATTGAAAAATGGAGCTAATAGTATCTAACAGCTCCTGGTGTAAATCATGAAATATCGCTATCCCTTTGGGTTGCGGCGGTCAGACTGCTGTCGCTGTGCGTAATAGTGAATATTATATCAAACCTAATCTGGTTAGACTAGTAAGCGGACCCTATGTTTCAAGGTTAAATTCTTGGAAGCAACTGGTATAACGCTAGGATGATGATGATGAGTATCATATAGACTGCGTGCGTATCCAGAATTATGTTGTAAAAACGACTGAAGCGACGAATGTCAGATAAGAAGTACATATTTAAGCATCACAAAGCATATGTTCAAAATTAGTAGTCTTAAATGTGAATTACTTTTTTTGGCCCTGTTGTCAAGTGGCATTCTATCCGCTAAGTGCAGAAATGTACGGAACTGACAAAGGCTTTCAATATGTCACGTGGTTAACAAAGAACGAATCTTGTCTATATTCTAAGGAACGACTTGCTTATGAATATGTTAGATACCATGGCAGCCAAACAGCGAAAAAAATTGTAATGACAAACGAACGCCTTGGTAGCCTAGACTCTTCGGCCAGGTGCATTCTGCTTAGTGGCCACAAATAGGGAGTCTAGTCCATTAGCTCTGATGGTCGATTATGAATAGGTAGCTCTGGAAGCTGCCAGCAAAGGCACGTGAGGGCTTGTAGCCTTCTCTGGGATTGGGTTTGGTTGGACTTGGCGCCATGGGAGGATGACTGGACAACTCTTATACCCTGTCTTCTTCCCGTATGGTGTCTTTGGTTGGCTGAAGTGAGTTTTAGTGGAAACACCACACTCAGGCTCTCATTTCTCCAAGAGCCGGCGATTCGAAGGATTTTCCACCTCGTAACAAAAAAAAAATCGGGCCTAGTCCATGGTAACACTTAATAGTCGATCTTCGATGAGAAAAGTTTCTTTAAATTTGCAAATACGTCTATCTAGCGGTCGCTACTGTTACTATCAGCTAGCGGCGCTTTTAAGAAATGTATAGAAATATTTTTTCCTTGGTCAAAAAATGGTAATAATAAAACCGTAAAATGGGTCTTGGTATTAATTTACCACGGCTTAACTTAGTCCTTGCGGTAAATTACTCTCACTAAATGTTTGGGATCAATTCACAACAATCTGCTTAGCCATATAATCGGTACCCACATCAGTGGAGAGATTTTATTGGCGATAATGAACACTTATGCGATCATTAACCGCCTCCAGCTATCTGAGTTACGGCTAAGAACCAGTAATCAGTCAGTAAACGCCAAGTATTTGACGACGATCGACAATGTTGGCGAGAAACTACATATATTTAATCGTGATAAATTCTATAATAATATGATGTAATTAAATTGATCCAGCGTTATTCAATCAATCGCTTCCAGACAACCTTAGGGTGGACAAGTATGATATAACCCTTATTGTTTCATTCACTATTGCTTAAAAGTTAAGTATAATTTTTAAGTCACAAAGATCAATTAACACTCTAAGAATACCCAAACTGTTTAGCCGTTTGTAGCATTCAGCGACTAATTCATTTATTTAACTTTGCTCTACAAAAATGTGGCACACACCGTACACATCCAAAATTAATGCCCTATGGTCTCCCTCCTAGTCCGCCAAAGATGCTGCAGAGAAAATTAGACAGCAGATGCGATACTGGAGAAAATGTTTATAATATTAAAATGTAGAAAAATATTTAGTTAGTATTGTGTTTCATTTGGACATTCAACTCTCAACGTAGTATACTGTCAAGAACAACTACAACTACTGCACCAACGCAAACTGAAAATTGGTAAAATTTCGAATACGGTACGGTTGACATTTCTAAGCTGACGCAAGACAACATCCAGGCATGTGTCAATATTACATACTCCAACCGTCTATATAAATTAAACAAATAATATTTTTAATTCTCAATAATGCCTGAGTTTCTAGTAGGTAGTGCTTTAATGTATTTCTAAGCAAGGTTCCAGCTTTACTTACACAAATACGATAGTCCTTGCCATTCATATTTTCAGTTCATATAACACCTGCCTATTGCAAAAGTTGCAAAAAGTACTTACCTAATTTTTTGTTAGTCACATATTTGCTGTAGATGAGGCCATCTGCGGCAAATATCTGATAAATGAATAACATTGCAAGGTGCTGCTACCAGTCTATCCTGAAAGTAGAGGAAGTATGGTAGTCGGGCTGGAATATACCTATTGTGCTCAACGCGTCATAAAGGTTTATCATATATGTACATATGTATGTATGTAAGTAAAAAGCAGCAAAAGGCATTTAAAATACAATTAAGAATAAACATAACACATAACATAACTTCACGCCTTTTATCCCCAAAGGGTTAGGCAAAGGTGTATTACACACCCACACTTCGCTAGTTATTGGGTCCCAATGTAATAGAGGGCGAGCCTCTTGCCGTCTACCGGGCACATTGTTGGCGAGCGATAATTAACATATTCTAATACACACATAACTTCGAAAAGTCAGAGGTGTGTGCCCGGGGTAACTGGGAATCGAACCCGATACCATCGTCTCGGCAGTCGGTTACGTACATATTACTATGAATGTGCTTTATAATTTCATGTAGAATACAATCTCAACAAGAAATTGTCCCCTAAACTCAAATGATTGGGTCATTCGCGCCTACGGTATGCTAACCAGCTATCCAATAAGGCACCGGACGACTTTCCAAACACAACAGTATGATGAAAATTTCACCGAGTATTTTCGATAAAATAGCAGTAAAATGGCTATGATAAATTATATCTAGGGGTCATTAATAAATAATAAGTTATGTAGTTTTTAAGAGAAAATCGGTATAACGGGTGTAGCGGGTTCTGGTAGTAAAACGCAGAAGAGGCTCTAGATGCGTTTATTGCCGAGTATTGTCTCACTTCCCTTGCACGAGTATGACCGACCAACAACACGACACTGGCCTGAACACTAAGGGCTGCAGTCTCCCACGCTGTTCCCTCCGGTAGTGTGCAAGGCAGGTTGCTTGATGGGCTGCGCGTAGCGGTGCAGGTCCTCGCTGACGTTGGCTCAGCTGGCAGGCGCCGGCGGTGCGAGTATGATGAGCAGGGCAGGCCAGACTCTCCGGCAGAGGTGACGTCGAAGGCGATGCAGGAAAGTGTAGCGGTCTAGGAGCGTAGCCCGGAGCCTTAAGGTGAACCTGGAACCTGAAGGGAAACAGCATTAGGAAAGCCACAACCAATAGAGTCAGGCAGGCGGCGTCAGCCGGCCTCAGCTAGCAGGTAGAGAGATGGGCAGTACGCTAACGCAGTAAATGTAGTAACTCACCCACAGCTGGGACCAGGATACACGTAGAATGTATATGGATATAGCGATATAGAATAGAGTAGCGGTAGTAGGTTAGTGTAGAGTAGCGGTGACGGCCTCTCTGTCGGCCTCTTTATATACCGGCCCTCCATCAGCGTTGGTGTCGGCGCATTACCAAATAAGGGCAAAACTTACGAGCGCGGACGATGGCCTTCCCTGATTGGCCGAGCGTATGGACGGTATTATGACGTACACTCGGTAGGTACCGGTCATACGCTACACGAGTAATGCTTATCAGCCTTACTTAGAATGCGTCGCTGGTCGCTAGGCCCAACAAACATTTTTGTCATATAATCAAACCTTTTTATGACCTTGGGTCTTATTAAAGTTATATTACAGTAATTTTTTTAACTCTTCGTCATGTACTGGTGCATTATGTGTCCGAATAGTCATATACATGTTTAGTCGTATAATTATGTCATATAAACGTTCTTTTGACTATTTTTTACAACTGTCATATAATAGCATCTACGACGACGTCTATAAAACTTACTTATATAACTTTTCGTCGTGTAAACGTTTTCGTAGTATAAACATCATAATACTGTCAATTTTGTCATATAATTACCTTTTAAACATCTGCTACACGGATAATGATCGTGTATACGTTGTATTTGTAACCATTATATATAAGTCGAATAAGTATTACGAGTGCAACCTGTATACATCTTCAAGTATCACAAACATGATAATACGACCGCTATTGAATTAATAATCATATTAAAAGTTTATAATAACCTTGTATACAACTTCTATCATTTGAAATCAAATTTATCATAGGTATTTATTGACTGTTTGGTACAACATGGATCGAAAACAGTAGTAAAGTATTAAAATTGTTCCTAAAATATAAATTCATTAAACTAAGTCAGCTAGTCGATTATTGTTTTATTATTGATCCCTAAATCAACTGTCATGGCGTACACATTTACAATGAACACGTAGTTTATAGGTCGGGAAGTCATATAGTTGTCATATAACGCAGTTATTTAATAAATTTATTCATAAAATATGAGAAAACATTAGAATTTTAAAAGCGCATAAAAATTTTGTTCCGTACTTTCCTAACATTTATCAGTTAACTTGATGGCACAATGATTTATAACTGAGAAAAGAGTTTTATCACTTCAAATTACAAATAAAAATATTTACTCAGTTGTCAAAAACACTGCCATATTAAATTAAGGTGATATATAATGTGTCATTATATTAGTTCAATATAAGTTGCATCATCTCTCTCATGACAATAACACAATAATTTCATTATATAAAAGTCATATTGTGCGACATAAAGTCGAATACACGCCGCGACAGCTATTATTACATGACATGCAGTGAAATCGCCGACGTGTATATGACTTCTATGCGACTAATTAGGGATTTATATGACAGTTACACGAAACTCTTAGCACCTTAAGTTGAATAAAGTGGGCCCTTTTGCCGTCGAGTAAACGTCCTCATGACGTTTATACGATTATACTAAATAACATTAAGTTGCCACCAAAACGTTTACTCAACGTTATAAATGTTTGTTGGCATACTTTGCCCTTTGAGGCAAATTGTTGTTTTATAATGTAGGGGGCGAGCCCATTGCCATCTACCGGATACATTATTAAGCGAGCGATAATTATCATTTTTAAACACACATAACTTCGAAAAGTCATAGGTGTGTGCCCGGGGTAACTGGGGATCAAACCCAAGACCATCGTCTCGGCATTCCGTTACGTACACCACTAGGCTATCGCCGCTTTTACAATAGATATACAGGTACTTTTATAAGCATCATTTGAATATAGGCCAAATAACAATCTTTGAAGATAGAAAATCTTTTAATTGGTATTGAAGGCTAAGTCTGGTAATATTTAGTAATCTATAAACCTGGTGCGAGGAAACTAATACTGAATTTTGTGAAGCACCTTTCTTTAAAAAGAGTGGCTACAAGGTCGAATTGAAATAAACAACAGACTTATTTGTCTGACACCCTGTAATTGTGTATATTTAGGACATAGCCTAGTGCTTTATTTAGTCCTTGCCTTATAATATGTAGAGTTTAGAGTTTATACCAGTCAGCTAGGTACAATCTGACTCAGATAAATACACTCTATTCTAGCAGATTTATCATTCCGCCGCAATTATAATGATATTCAATTGATGCGATGTTGACAGTTTGAACCTTATCAGTATTAATTTAATGTGGATCGAATGAAACCACACAATCTATTTCAAAGTGGATACCAATGGTGACGCGTTCAAAATTATTTAGTGATAGTTTTAGGCGCGCTCACATAGATTGATAGTTCAACATAGGTATGTCGTGTACATTGTAAATTTGTTGCATATCATTTGGTACAATAAGTAACAAGCATTCGCGATTCACAAACGAGTGATGATAAACATAAGCGATTTATATAAGAACAAACTCACTGCTTGTACTTTACATCCATGCTATGGTAATACCGTTATGTAACTAGGATTTGGTGGCAAGAATACGATAGAAGGAAGGAAAAGAAGCAGGGTTGCAATCCTGCATGTGGTATAATTTTAGATGGGCATTTTTTTTTGTTGTTTGAAAATGACCGTCTGCAACGAGGCTCTCGTGGCAAGAATACGAAATAACGAAGTAGCACAAGCAGGGTTGCAACTTTGCTTGTGCCTGTGACTTAGAACATTGGTTTAATAGTATAAAATAGTGTGTTCTATTAAAATAACACAATTTAATTATTTGACGGGCAAAATAAAAAAAAAAACATTTGGGTGACCTTCTTTCTTATCAAGGAACTAAAATATACCTACCGTCTACATTCCAAGATTGCGCATTAAAGATACTTTTAGATTATTTCGAATCAGGTGCTAAAAGTTTGAAATGCTGAAGGGTTTCCATTACAAAGAGGCTAAATAAAAGTTCGAATGACTTAAAAAAACGTTTGCGTTCTAAAAGCTTGCTAAGATTGAAACTCACATAATTGTGTATGTAAAATACAGATACCATTTTTAAGATGGAACTTGTAAGGTTCGTTTAGTTACCTAATTTTATCATATTCCATTTACAATTAAATTGCATAGAGGACCGTTTGTTATAATGCGAAGTAGCAACTTGTTTATATTTGAAAGATTGCTAAGCCTATTTTTGGAATTGCTACAAGCTCTTGAAGGATAAAAAATCAAAAACAAACACAAATACACGGTCGCTCACCAACCGCCTGTTAGGTGGCAAACTTTAATATCACCATTGTTATTGAAATAGAAAACTGGATTATCTATTTATAGAGCTGTTGTCAAATGATTAATTACTAATCGATTGAACGTAGCCGTAGGACGAACCTTTCTCTCGACTTTGCTCCTACAAACATTTATACTATTATAAATGCTAAAGTATGTATGCAGTTCCGTAGTCAAAACAGCAGATTCTGATATTTTTCAACAGAAATAGACAAATAGATAAGATATCGAAAGGGCTGGACATAAATGTACTAGGGGGATATTTTTGTTTTTTGAAATAGGTAACGTATACAAATATGAAATGCTGTTGATGTCCAAATTTATGATACATTGTTATTATTTATTTGCGAGTGAATTTATTTTGAATAGATTTTATAGAGTATATTAATTTATCATTTAAGTACCATTGTTATTCAGAATGTTTAACTAGTGCTTTCGTAAACTCTCTTTGTATCACCACTGTTTCGTGATAAATAACAATACTACACCAACATAACAACTTTAACCTATTGCCCTAAATTACCTCTAGCTTATAGTTTTAATAGAATGTATAAGCACTTATGTTCAAATTATATCCACAGTAATATCATCCTATAATAACATAATCCACACAGTTTCATACAATGTCATAAGTAAGCAAATAGCATCTTTCCTGCATTACAATTCAGGCTATTTTATTTCAATTTAATACTCCGCAGCTATATAGCAGACCACACATGATCTTCACACAAGCTGTCTACCGTCAGATCTACTTTTATGAAAACATAACCCGTCCAAAACAATTTGAATATAACCTCGTGACCCTAAAGTTCAGAATCACGTGTACAACATATTAAAATTTACAAGAATGATCGGCGTAACTCCAAGTTAATACTCAATGGTAATCGGAAAGCGATACAGTGCTACTGGCGGACTCATAAAACAGCACTTTCAGTTGAATACAGGGTTCTAATTAAAGTCTCCCCGAGTTTACTACCGCCAGGACATTTGTGATAGTTGACACTCAATTTCCAACTTGTGTTGTTATATCATTAACGCCTTTAAGCTCTCTTACACACGGACGGCGCGGTAACGGGGGCGCCATATTGGCATACGTTGAGAATAATGCCAAACGTCAGTCATTTTGAATCAGTGGTGTTCGAGTGACGTTTTGCGGTAGAGAACGTCAGTTTGAATGGCGCTTGATGTCATCTATGACGTTGATATGTCTGGGCTGATGACTTTACTGATCTAACAATTTAAACTAATATTTGTATGTGGTAATGTCTACAACTATTAATCCGAATTTGATATTTTATAAGAAGCTGCTAATACCAAATAATACAGACTTACGAAAGAAGTAGTCACTTCGATTCTTGTTGAAACTTTGTTAGCTTGACCACGTAGGTACTTATAACAATTTAATATAATTAAATTGTTATAAGTAAATGATAAAATTTAATATCACATTTGTGTACAAATATTAAAAATATATCAATGTGTTTTAACTTACAGTGTGAAATTTACCGATGACTCTTATCAATAAAAAAATATTAATCAGTGTTAACCATTTAAAATCGTCCAATTGCTATAATATAATCATTTAGTTAAGGCGTGACCTATTTTAATTACAGTGCTGTTCTCAATTAAAACGAATCGCTTTTAGGAGTGGGAAGTGGTTAACAACGATTCACACATGTGTATATTTAGAATTCTTGCGTTACTGACTGACTGACATCCTACAGCCGAAAATATTGGGCGGACGAAGCTGAAATTTGGCATGTATGTTCCTTGGGGAGCAAAGGCGTGCACTAAGGAGGGATTTTCCGGAATTCCCACGGTATCGAACTGAAACAGTTATATTAAAGAAAGTGTACGGGCATACCTGCGGGCATCCTCTAGACTAAACCATCCTCTAAACGAAAAGTTTATTGAAAAATGGAGCTAATAGTATCTAACAGCTCCTGGTGTAAATCATGAAATATCGCTATCCCTTTGGGTTGCGGCGGTCAGACTGCTGTCGCTGTGCGTAATAGTGAATATTATATCAAACCTAATCTGGTTAGACTAGTAAGCGGACCCTATGTTTCAAGGTTAAATTCTTGGAAGCAACTGGTATAACGCTAGGATGATGATGATGAGTATCATATAGACTGCGTGCGTATCCAGAATTATGTTGTAAAAACGACTGAAGCGACGAATGTCAGATAAGAAGTACATATTTAAGCATCACAAAGCATATGTTCAAAATTAGTAGTCTTAAATGTGAATTACTTTTTTTGGCCCTGTTGTCAAGTGGCATTCTATCCGCTAAGTGCAGAAATGTACGGAACTGACAAAGGCTTTCAATATGTCACGTGGTTAACAAAGAACGAATCTTGTCTATATTCTAAGGA
Source organism: Euclidia mi (assembly GCA_944739405.2). Classification (NCBI taxonomy): domain Eukaryota; kingdom Metazoa; phylum Arthropoda; class Insecta; order Lepidoptera; family Erebidae; genus Euclidia; species Euclidia mi. The sequence continues at coordinate 46,710,050 of OX123193.2, forward strand.
ACGACTTGCTTATGAATATGTTAGATACCATGGCAGCCAAACAGCGAAAAAAATTGTAATGACAAACGAACGCCTTGGTAGCCTAGACTCTTCGGCCAGGTGCATTCTGCTTAGTGGCCACAAATAGGGAGTCTAGTCCATTAGCTCTGATGGTCGATTATGAATAGGTAGCTCTGGAAGCTGCCAGCAAAGGCACGTGAGGGCTTGTAGCCTTCTCTGGGATTGGGTTTGGTTGGACTTGGCGCCATGGGAGGATGACTGGACAACTCTTATACCCTGTCTTCTTCCCGTATGGTGTCTTTGGTTGGCTGAAGTGAGTTTTAGTGGAAACACCACACTCAGGCTCTCATTTCTCCAAGAGCCGGCGATTCGAAGGATTTTCCACCTCGTAACAAAAAAAAAATCGGGCCTAGTCCATGGTAACACTTAATAGTCGATCTTCGATGAGAAAAGTTTATTTAAATTTGCAAATACGTCTATCTAGCGGTCGCTACTGTTACTATCAGCTAGCGGCGCTTTTAAGAAATGTATAGAAATATTTTTTCCTTGGTCAAAAAATGGTAATAATAAAACCGTAAAATGGGTCTTGGTATTAATTTACCACGGCTTAACTTAGTCCTTGCGGTAAATTACTCTCACTAAATGTTTGGGATCAATTCACAACAATCTGCTTAGCCATATAATCGGTACCCACATCAGTGGAGAGATTTTATTGGCGATAATGAACACTTATGCGATCATTAACCGCCTCCAGCTATCTGAGTTACGGCTAAGAACCAGTAATCAGTCAGTAAACGCCAAGTATTTGACGACGATCGACAATGTTGGCGAGAAACTACATATATTTAATCGTGATAAATTCTATAATAATATGATGTAATTAAATTGATCCAGCGTTATTCAATCAATCGCTTCCAGACAACCTTAGGGTGGACAAGTATGATATAACCCTTATTGTTTCATTCACTATTGCTTAAAAGTTAAGTATAATTTTTAAGTCACAAAGATCAATTAACACTCTAAGAATACCCAAACTGTTTAGCCGTTTGTAGCATTCAGCGACTAATTCATTTATTTAACTTTGCTCTACAAAAATGTGGCACACACCGTACACATCCAAAATTAATGCCCTATGGTCTCCCTCCTAGTCCGCCAAAGATGCTGCAGAGAAAATTAGACAGCAGATGCGATACTGGAGAAAATGTTTATAATATTAAAATGTAGAAAAATATTTAGTTAGTATTGTGTTTCATTTGGACATTCAACTCTCAACGTAGTATACTGTCAAGAACAACTACAACTACTGCACCAACGCAAACTGAAAATTGGTAAAATTTCGAATACGGTACGGTTGACATTTCTAAGCTGACGCAAGACAACATCCAGGCATGTGTCAATATTACATACTCCAACCGTCTATATAAATTAAACAAATAATATTTTTAATTGTCAATAATGCCTGAGTTTCTAGTAGGTAGTGCTTTAATGTATTTCTAAGCAAGGTTCCAGCTTTACTTACACAAATACGATAGTCCTTGCCATTCATATTTTCAGTTCATATAACACCTGCCTAGGTCAGACGGTTTAGCCCAGACATTTGGGTATCAAAGCCGAACATGAAAAGGAAAGAGATTTATTTTTCAAATTGCGACTGCGGGCGGATTTGACGGAGCACTATTCACCATGTCACAAAAATATAGTACTGCGGCGCTGTTACAATAGTGCACGAAGGTAAAGGCCTGAAATACGGGACTGGTCGAGCACCTGCCTAATCAGATAAGCACTCGAAGAGTCCTGAGTCTTTCCAAAGGCTAGTCTTTTTGAAAAAGGTTAGTCAATTACAGTTTTATCCGGATGACGGCAACCCTAAACCCAACGAGTCCTGAACTCAATACCAAGCAGCCAGAATTAATTTAGCGTCAAAATGAAGTATCCAATTGGTAAACAAAGTTCAAGCAAATAATCAAAATTTCTCAGCTTTGTACTTCGGAATCGTTCTTGGAGTTTATTCATCAACTGCCTAATTTCGCTTTAATGAACATACAATTAGTTGAAATGACAGGTACGTAAGTTCTACGGATTTAATTTAGCTGGTTGGCACTAATCGACTAATCACATTTCATAAACGTGAACGCATTATTTGAATAATAATATGTGTGAATAATCTTGATTGTTCATTTCGTTATATAGAAAAGTAGCATTTGTGACTATTTTTGATGAATAAAGTTTCGTAAAGGCATTAAAAATGTAAGTCAATTACTGTTTAACAGGTACTGACGACGAATTCTGAATTTAGGTTGACCTAAATAGATACGTCATGTTTTCTTCCATTAGCAATATATGACGGAGTATGAAATCTCTTATTGCTGTTTTGATTTGACACATGAGTTTTTATTTTTGTTATTTTAAAACCATAAAAGGTTGTGTCCAGATCTGACAAATGCCGCTCAGAAGCCGCACGTGTGCTGCGTGCATGTATTTGTTTCTGAGCCGACCGAGCGCAGTTTGCGCGCATGCTGTGCACCGCTCGTCACTAGTGGATAGCGCATGAGGCGCTCGCACACGACAGACGTGTGTATCTCATGTATTATTTTTGTTTAAACTGCAGTGAATTGACGTGTATGCGCGCGAGCTGCAGGCACAGGTCTCGTGTGCACCACGCAGCGTTGTGTGAGTTGCTCGCAGACAGCACGCACGCGCATCGCGCATACGTCGCAATCGCGTAAATTTTATCATATCTGTACAGGGCCTTCCTTATACGTGTACATTCAGAAACACCAAACGGTTAACGGCCGTTTTCAATATTCGAACTATAGATAGATTTGTAGATTTTAGATTCGTGTTTTACATATTTTGTATGGAGCTTATGTCAAAAACTGTCAAAAACGGATCTAAAATCTACAGAACTATATATACTTTGAATATTGAATTCCGTAGTAAGTTGATAGGGCTCGTAGCATTTTTTTGACAGTCATGGGGGCTTAGTACAATTTTAAGCTCAACAACAAGTATGTATACAATATGTTTCGTTAGTTTTTGCTGAGCAAGCCTAACATACAGATAATCCCCTGAATGGACTCCGTCTGCACTAGACCAGTGGTCTTCATCAAATAGTGTTTTAAAAAGTATAAACAAATGAAATAAAGTAGGTATAATAATATATTTACTTGTCCTCACAAGTTCAATGCCTGATAAAACTCAACCAACTTATCAACAACTGTTCATCGTCTGATAAAATTTTAAGAAGGCTTGTTTCTGAAGTAGACAATAAGTAGTAGTAGTATGAGAGGGGATTATTTATCGAAACAAAGAACTATCTTGAATATTACCAAATGCAAATTGTGTTTTCAAATTGCAAATAGTATAAAATACCGAAGGCTCACTCAAACGAGTTACTTGTCTGAATCAAAATACGTGACCTAATCTGTTTCTCAGCCGTGGGTGGCAGTACGACTTGGCATTTACAAATTATGACATCTATTCCCTATGCAGACGCCCTAATCTAATATTTTGAACTATTTAATGTAAATCGAAAATCTTTCGCCCGTTTACATTTATGTAGGTAGGTACTTCGGAGTTTACGCAATCTCTTGGAGCCATCTAAAATAGTTCGTGCGTTATTTTTCTCGTATCTTAACTGTTTTATAGGTTATCGTATAGATAGCAATCCGTCGATCCTTATAACGATGTGAAAGTATAACCTCTTATAAGCATTTCAATTGCCAGATGGCATTTTTATAAACGTGCTCTGCATTGCGTTCGTACAATTATCGACATTTTATCTCTAAATTCACGTTACCAATATGTTTTTAATTAGCGCTTATATAACATTTTGTAAATATTTGAAATGTAATCTTCTTCATTTACTAATGTTTAATTACTTGGAGTATTTTGTAACTGGGTGAAGAGACGTTAATAGAAAATATTTACCATGGATACGATATCAAAATCGTGAATTCTAATACTTCTATAAATAAGACACAGACGGGTCGGTTCTCAGAAATGAAATGGCAAAAGTTGATTTGACTTAAGGGCCTTATCATACTAGCGGTTTGGGAGCGGTTGCGGGGCGGAGCGGACGCGCAGCGAATGCGTCGCGAACACGCCACGGCTGCGCAGCGAAGACGCCGCGGCTGCCCAGCGAAGACGCCGCGGACGCGTGGCGAAAACGTTACGTTTTCGTCGTGTGATTGTAGCAAATTATCGACGTACAGTACATCCAGTAACTGTACAGTGTGTGTATTATATACTATACATATATATATATATATATATATATATATATATATATATATATATATATATATATATATATATATATATATATATATATAACTGTTAAGTTGTAAAGTATAGTTATAACCGTTATTTAAGGTCATCAGAAAGTTTGAAACTGAAGATGCCAGTTCATTAAACTGCATTTTATGATAAATCGTTTTGTGTCACTGCTGTTCGGCTATGGAATGCATTACCTTTTCATATAAGGCAGGCTCAGACGGTAACGAGGTTCAAATCTCTTGTCAAGGATCACTACCTATCATTATAACACTCCATGTAATTATAAGTATGTATTTTATATTATTTATGTAAGTATGTGTTTGTATAGTTATTTATGTATGAGTGGGTATATTATTGTAGTATTTATTATATATCTATGATTAAATTTAAAATATAATCATTATTTAATGGTACACTTGCAACTACCATTTCTTTCCTACCAATAATGTCCATCCAAAGGTTGCCTGGTAGAAATCGCTGTTAGCGATAAGGCCGCCCATTGTAATGTGTTTGTAAAACGATTCATTATGAAATGTCATTTTATAGTGTACAATAAAGTATTAAATAAATAAATAATAATAAATGATGATGTTTCCCTTTAAATATTTTTCGTGACTGAGTAAAAACAGAGTTAATAATAATAATACTGAGGATGATTGGATGTGTCGAGTAGAGCGAGCATGTGAACCCAGATCTATATATCGAAACTGCAGACGAAGCCAATGCCATCCATCCAGCATCGAACTGGAAATCACCGGGACCGGACGGACTACTTAATGGTCGCAAATTCAATTATTAAAATTTGCATTTGTAACGTTGGGCTTTTATGTTAAGCCGCTAGTACCCGCAAAATACATTTAGATTTCAAGGAGTTTAAGGCAAATTTAATATTATGCTAATCGCCATTGAATTTAGAACCTACCTTAAAACTTTAAGCAGTATTATTACTTCGTGTCTTATATGGCTTCGTATCTTAAATAAATAATTTATTTCATCAGTTGCGAGTATGTTTTTATAAACTCGTAAAATATATGGATATAATGCGTAGACATACACAATTGTAATTTATTCAAAATTTAGATCCGATATTAGAACAAATCGAAGCCATTCAACATCGACCATACAAGATTTCGTTTTCTACGCGTACCTATAAAGTAGATTACTAAATATTGAACTTAAAATAAGTTACAGTTTATCTTCAAAAGACTTTCTTGACAAAAAAACATTGTCAAAATAATTATGTACTACCTCATCGGCGCCTGTTAGCTGTAATGTGGGATAAAGTTAATACCACCACCGATTGCATTACATTAATCTGTTTTATTGGAATTAATTCCAGACCATACCTCGCACACTTTTTTATAAAATGGTGGTCTGATTAAACCCGTGGCATTTTGTTAAGTAACCATTTCTAACAGATACGCCTGAATTTCAGTACAGTTAAATATTTATGTAAGTATTATCATTGGCAAACTTGTAAAGACCTCATGGACGATAAAACCTTTAGTTGCAAATGTAATACGAAACTTATGTCGTTAAAGTTATTAAGTCTCAGTTTGGGTGACAACGTATTTATGAAGGGTTGTTATTGATTACTAAAGTGACAATTCCTCAAATAGTTTGTTAATTTGTATCAGATAAGGCTAAACTAGCCTCCAAAAACCGGGTGTCCTCATAAAGCAAGAAGATGCTTCACATCGGTGCAGCGCCTTTTGCTTTACAAAGCTCAAGTTAGGCCCCACATGGAGTACTGCTGCCATTTTTGGGCCGGGGCACTACAAACCAACTGCTTCCATTTGACCGCGCCCAACGTCAAGCGCCTCAAGTCGTCGTCGACGCGGTCCTTACAAACCAGCTCAACCATCTTGACCTGCGTAGAGATGGTGCGTCTCTCTGCGTTCTCTATCGTCTTTATCAAGGGGAGTGTTTATGAGGAGTCGTTTGGTCTGATACCCGCTGCAGAATTTCACCACCGTACAACTCGCCACAAATTAAAATTCCACCCTCACCACCTTGATGAGTGGCGTTCTTCTATCGTACGATTCACAAGCCATTTCCTGCCTCGTACGACCAAACTGTAGAACCAGCTACCTGCAGCGGTATTTTCAAACTACTTCGACATTGGAATCTTCAAGAAGCGAGCATATTCCTTTTTTAAAGGTAGGCAGCGCACTTGTTATCCTTCGGGCATTGCAGGTGTCAATGGGCGGCGATGGTTACTTACCATCAGGTGATCCGCTTGTTCTTTTGTCTTCATATGCTATAAAAAATATAAATCTGTGGGTTAATTAATCTTGCAAGTACAATTAGAACCACTTTCTGTCAACATGCATGAATGTTGCTTCTTGGTTTAGACACGATGACATAACTACGATTACCCTAAAGTTCTGTCAAATCTTGTTGCACTATAAAATTAATCCCGGGCTATAAGGCTAAAGACCTGGATACAACCAGGATAACCCATATTTTAAGAATATACGTATGTAGACTTTTGTCATCACCAATCACATAAATAACATCTATACAATACATATATAATGTAATCGACGCCTCGTCCTGTCTGTCCGTATAAACACGATAAACTCAAGAACTACCTAGATGTTTGTACGGGTTACACCCATAGATAGCGTAGCCGAGGAAGGCTTAGGGGTATAATTCGCGCGGAGTCTCAGGCGACATCTAGTGTATAATAAACATATATTGCAAAATTTACCAATACCTGATAACATACTCCTTACGCATGGTTGAACGTCAACAGGCTTATCATGTATTTATACTAATCCAACGTATTTGCCTAAATAATATCCACACCTCCGTGAATTGCATAATTTGATTCATGTAAATTTGTTTCACCTGTTGCTGTCAAAATTAACCTGAAGCATTACTAGTCAGTAAATATTGTACAAAATTTTGCCGTAATGAATATTTTTCTTCCGCATCAACGAGGATACCGGATACAGCAACTGAGACTGTGGTCCCAGTCACCGTATTAATCTATATATTAAAAGAATTTGTGTTTTATAATACGAGTCGGCCAGCCCGTTCTACCCAACCGATTCGCATGATTTTTTTTTAAATGAATGCTCTCGCTGCATAGATTTGTCATCAAGCATTAGAAATTACCTAACTTGCACATTCATCAAGTTATATGCAAAAACAGTTTTCTCCCATATATTTTTTACGTTTTCGTAGCCGTAGCCAATGACTTTCTGCTTCTATATATCTGGTTCTTATTGAGGTAGGCGTTTCGTTATTGGCCTATAACACGCGCTGAAAAGAGCTCTTTCATTTGATGGTATAATCATTTAAATTGGGTAAGTTTGAAGGAAGATAGGTGTTGACATCGAACTTATTTTTCAATATTTTCCTATAAATTTCTTAAGATTCCATTGCATTCTCTCTACATGGACGGTTCTAAATTCAAAAATATTTTTATGGCATCTAATAAATTCCTTGCGGTAACTGCCAGGCAAAACCGTTATGCCTCCTTAAGGTGACCTTGCCTTACTTTCATACGGGTGTGAGTGTGGTGGTGTGTAAAATTATACCCGATGTTGGTAAAATTATCACTATAGTGAATTATCGCTGATGGCAGGTAATATTCCCCGAATGTTGAAATTTCCACGTAATGTTGTGAAAATCAACTCTACAGACGGGTAAATTACGTTTTATGTTAGGAATTTTTGTGTTTTTAAATTACGCACTTTCTTCAGGCATCTTAATTTTTTTTATGTCGAACATATTGCAGCGGTTCATAGTACTACTGTCATATAATTATATTACAAGTGTTAGTTATGGTAGAAATTGTAGCTTTGATAAAAATAGTAGTTTTGAGAGAAAAGGTACTTTTAACAGCACCAGCGGTTATGGTAGAAATTGTAGAGTTGAAAAAATGGTAGATATGATAGTGTTAGTACGAATAGTAGTTTTGGTTTTGGTAGTAGTTTGGCTAACTTTATTGCTGGCTGATTCAATTGATCGTGACTTCAGCGATAAATATACTGTCATTCTCTTCGATGTCTTTCAGATTAGCCTTACTATACACATCAATAATTACTTTATAATTAATACCATAATATTATAATATGGCGAAATTATTTATAATATGGTGAAATGTGGCTGTCATATTACACCTCTGCCAACCCCTTCGGAGATACAGGCGTGAGACTATAAAAAAATTAATACCTAACTGTATCTAAGTAATAAATACTGTACTGGACGAATAGCGAAATAGTTTAATGTTGACATCGCCTTTACCCTGTGTCAAGGAATTCTAGTTTGATCCTTGCAGAGGATAAGCATTTCCGCAAATATGCATTTGATTCTTTGTTTACAATAAAACCAAAAAGATATTCTCGGTGAAGACGCAGCCTTAAAAGTAATAAACGGAATATTTTATTTTTTTACTGCGACTTTGTTTCAGAAAATGAACACAAAGAAATGCCAGTATACAAAAAAGTGTTCTCCATTGAATTATTACCTACAGAAACCAAGTACGCGCACGTAAATACGCGCCGTTCATTTGGGTCAGAATCTGACCCAATCGTTGCCCGCGTTGTCTGTGGTCCGAGTCGCGCGGTAGCGTTGGCATCTCCCGCAAAATAATCGAAATTATAACATATTTTACAGTTCTTTTGTGCCACAATGCATCAGAAAAAGATTATAAGGTTGCTGGAGTATCATTCCACCGGACAGACATAAATTTTATTTCGTAGATTATCTAATAACACAAATACAGTGAATCATAATAATTAAATCTAAGTACGAGCGGAGTGTTGCCAGTTGGGTGTTAAATTGTCCCAGTTAATTTACACATTGCTTACCAAAATTTATTTTATTGACAGTAATAATAAAATAAGGAATTAGGTAGGTACCTAATTATATAAACTTAGCCTTTCAAAAACAGCTGGCTGGTACATGCCAATCGGTTACCACGAATCAATTAATCAGTCACGTCAAGCTCGGCTGAGACGACATCGTCTCAAAGCACTCGATTTTTCCATTTTTGTATTGAAAGTCTTGTTTTGTCTTGTAATGTACGCGTAAATAACTACGTTGTTGAACGAATTACCTTGCTTGTTAAATCGGCGCCTGTTTTTGGTCACCATAGCCAACGGCTCACACATAGTACCCGCTGTTGATTTTTATTAATTTTTTCTCTCAGACATATACATATAAATTATTTTATGTACTATAAAGAGCATTCAACTAGGGAATAACTCGGCACTTGTTAGTGCTTACGTTTGAGCGCACAAAGTTTCGTCAAGATTGATTTAGCCATTCAGTCTTAAGTCTTAAAAACTTAAAAAACAGACAGAGTGTCTTAAGAATTAATTATATACAATTTAGGACTGCCTCAAGGGTTTACCCGCGATTAAAACTAATGATGAAAATAAAAAGTGCAATTCTCCGACTCAAAAAGTGAATGAAAATATTCATGCAAAAAAATATGAATTTACCCTATTTTTAGGGGAAAGTCGTTGTTACTGGCAACTCTATAATGGCGTCTGTGTGCGTGATGCAGCAAGTAAACACAGCACAGTTCCGCACACATAGCGAATTTATGGCTTAGCTTCAGAGCACGCGTCGTTTGAATACTGACTTTCTATAGGTAATAATTCAATGGCGTTCTCATACTAAACTGGACCATGTTAGATATCGGTGCTCCCGTATTCATTCCCTATCAGACCGACCACATTTAGCGCGGCCGAGCAACCAGTTCTGAAATCTTTCGTTTATTCATACAATTACATCCCGCGAACGATGCCATGCTTTTAATGTATCTCGCGGCAATCCAATCTCCAAAAATTGCGGGTTTGACGTTTGTCATGTATTATTTTACTGATGAAAATTTTAGGCTTTTCCCAATTCGTCTGCATTTCTTTTTTATGATTGCACTCGATGTAACCTTTGATGTTAATGAACTGATTTTCTTGTGAATAATAATTTAATAGCGGTTCCATTTAAATTTGAATAGGCAATATAATCGATTAAGGGGTAACAAGAGGAAACCGGCCTGAATGCACAGAATTCATTAATAATTACACTTATTGAAAAGGTTTTGTTACAATTTCACTCGCATTTCTAAAGTTGGTGCCACGAGAAGATGGACTTTTTGTAAACAAACATTCAGGGCTCCACAACCTTTTTTCAAACAGTTGTGTTATAGATTTTATACTTTTTGAACAGTCTTTTTTTTCAAGTCCTGATTATGCCACTATGTTTTTAAATGTATATCGTTAAATTTTACTGCAATAAAAATATTTAATTTTGTGTTTGAATGGTTGAATGTTCATAAATTTGCCGATTTTTTTGTCGTTTTACACGTAATTTATTCTGTAAATTAAGAAAAAATAGAGTACCATGTATATATATATATGATAGAGTACATACATGTTACTCTATTATTGACATGACTTTTTTAAATCATAGACAATAAATCATTTGCAAAGTAGCCTACCTATCCTAAAATATTAAATTATTGACCAACTATAAATCATATTACAGATAACTAGCTATAAACATTTCTAGGCATGGAGATGGAGGAATGGTCAGAATGAACTCAAACAAAATCCATTTAAAGTTACGGTAGTCTGAAAACGCAATTTATTTTTTAGGTATAAATAATTTTCTGCGCGACTAATAGTTAGCCATCTGCTATTCTGCACCCGCATTTTCGAGATGCCGGCACCGGGAAGAGCGTTGCGATCCTGTAAACTTGTATTTAAGTTTACATTTACCCCTTCTTGATAACTAAAAAAAATAATTTTGTTCTCTGATAAATGCATGTTAAGCCCAAGAATGTAACATTTCAATGAACTAACGCCAAATGTTGACATTCTAGGCGTCAGTACCTCAAAACATTAAAATATCCTGTTGACAGCGCATAATATTGATAAAAACCCGATCCATTGACATATTAGTTACCAATGACACGTATTTATGTGCCGTTGCGCTCATTGGATTTGACATTATTTGTTTTTGACAGAACTATCGCTAAGTCACTTTGTAGAAATTCTTTGTTTACAAAAAGTCTATGTTCTCGTGGCACGGACTATAGTAAGTACTAATCACCTACAACACAATGTCAAATCTAAAATCAAGTTTTTTGACGAAGAGAAACAACTTGAAAGTCAGAGAAAAGTGAAAAGTAAACATTTTTCGTCACAATAACTAAGCTAATATCAACTACGTTATTTCAGTCGATGCCGACAACCTAACCTATAAAATTTATTAATAGTATACCTATTAAGTGGCCAAATAAAGCCTAACAAATTCAATTCACGATTTAACGATTCAAATCTAGCTTTCTTAATCGGACGAATCAGTCGTATTATAACTGTTATTTTTAGATAGAATTTATAGACAGTAACTTTTTAGATAGAGATTATTTTTGTTAAAATGTTTCTTTTTACCTGGTCAACTTTACGTATTTCATGCTATTAATGTATTTGTAAATACTCTTACCTTTTGCAATTACATATCTCCTTATTTCGCGGCGCGTCGACGCCGAGGTGCCGCTGCGTTGACGCTGACACCCAAAGTGAGGGCGTCCTTAGGCCTCGTGTTCATTCCAAGGTAAGGTAATCACACAAAATAATCATCAACCATGCAACCTCTATAAAGTCCCTTACGACGTCGGATTGTTTTTAGTGCAGAGTTGCGTTTCTACCTACTGTGTTGTTAAAATTGATTTTTCTTAACCTTTTCTTTTATTCCTTTTCTTTTATTTATCGTTCTTCTAGTTCTCACTCAATTAGGTACTATTTCCGGTAGCGTTCTACTATATCAGTTTTTATATAGCAATGCAAGGATTTATAATTCATAGAGTGAGACACTGAGAATCGCTTTCATTTGTAAGTTACGATCGCAGTAATTGCTTACCATCAGAAAATGATACCAGGCGCTTAAGTACTGCCCGTATGCAATGAAATCAAAGCAGAAGCGATCTGTATACACGCTTAAAAAATATCAAACAGCTTGACCGGAAAATCCTTACCTATCATCATCATCATTATCGTCGCGGCACTATCCCGGTTGCATTCCATATTTTCCTAGCATGCTCTAACCAGATTTGATTTGAACGCATTCCTTACGTATTTATATATGTATGTTTATCCATTGTCTAGTACCCATAGTATAAGCCCTGCTTAGTTTGGGACTAAATGGTGTTGTGTGTATGTGTTAGATAATACTGAATTTCGATAAATCTTCTTTTAGTGCTCTCCTACACTCCCCAACGAACATACGTAGACATATGTCAAATTTCAGCTGCTTACGCCCAGAAGTTTCTGATGTGCTTTGTCTGTCAGTCAGTGACGCAAGAATGCTATATACATACATAGTTATATTGGGATATCTACTATACAACATGTAACAAGTTTAATGCACATCTTGAAAGTACTTTGTTCAGAATCAGCTACTGAATCCATTTCTGACATTTTTAATATATATTTTTTTTTATCCTAAAATAATTAAAATTACGTAAATTATAGTCACTCATTGCTTTGAAAAGGCGAAATATACGTAAATAAACCTTAAGTCAACGTAGAACGGCTTCTTTTTAAATGCATTTGTTTAGTGGTTCCACGTACAGGAACGCACACATTTATACAACATAACAGCCGGTACAAGACAATAACACACAATTAACCACCAAAATATCTATCATCTTTCTTTCGCTTACGTATTAACAGCGGGAAAGAGCGAGACGTAATGTGTCTCACTTGTCACCGTCGCGTCGGTCGCCCGCGCTGGTAGGTACAGCGCCGGCCGGGCGGCCATTGTTGCGCTTAGATAAATAAAATTAGTCATCTACCTGGATTCTCTATGAGTGTAGTGAAAAAAATGTTTAACAAGTTTACTTGTTTATTTACAAAATGTGTATTATCAACATGATGGTGCCCCCGCGCGTTTTACGTAGAACGTTCGAGATCATCGTGAAGTCGAATACAAGGAGCGCTGGATCGATCGCGGCGGTCCTGTCCAGTAGCCTCCTAGGTCGCCTGACTTGACGCCCCTGGACTTTTGCTTTATGGGGATATACCTATTAAACCACTAGTTGATTGTGTCGAGACAACAAGTGCCGGGGAGTTAAAATAAGATATCAGCTGCTTTTGAAACAGTGAAAAGAAACATTGTGTGTATGAACTAAAAGAATATTTAAGCCGGGTGGTGGACACCTGATGTCAGCATTTTAAAAAGAGGACGCCGAACAAGTGACAATAAGCCTGTGAGTCATTTGGTTATTCTTTTATTGTAAAAAATTTTAAAATTTATTAATCATTATGTTCCTTTAATGTATATAAATAAAAGTAACTAAATTAATCATTTTATATATGTAATGTTCATGTCATTTGTAATTATTATATTAAATAAAAGCACAAAAGTAAAGAAACAGAACAACACAACAATAAAGTGAAACGAAATAAAGTGATCCTACTTATTTAGGTAGGTATATTTTGAAATGTTGTAATATACCTACTATGAGTAAATACAGTGTAATGTAACAGGGAGAACTAAATAAAATTCACGCATCACTGTTAATAAATATTTATTCATTCCGTAAAATAGAATATATGTACATATTCTACGCTATCATATCACTGGCCGGTAAAATGTAGGTATTTATTTAGTTTAAGTTACTTATAACATTATATTAAAATCATCTTTACTGTTTCAAACGCCAGTGTAATCATTATCTGCCTACGAAACAATAGCGCTTCAAAATCAAATAAAATAATTGTTTATAACTTACATTATTATTTTGCAATGTTTATATCGATATTATGCAAATTGCGGTTACTCGTGGTACACCACTAATTCGCTCCTTTGGCGAGCGATGCAACCCAACGCTCACAGCGGCAGATACTACAAATGCCTACAATAGTCAGCGGTATCGATGTGTGTTTATTCCATTGCGCTCTTAATAAGTGTAACCTGACAGGTTCACAGTACAAAACCATCAATGGAAATAATTATAGTGCAGTTTTGTGACGAAGGATAGTGTTAGTACATTATCGTTGTAGAGGCAGATATTTTATTTGAAATATCTTGTTTTATGCAAATTAATAGTAAAATTGTCGTTGTTACATGTGGTATGTGATTCCATTCCTCGCATAGGTTTGAATTTTGCTCGTATTTTGACACGTAACCTCTGCACAGCTAGGCATTTTGAAGAAAATTGATTAAGTTTCGGGTGCGCATTCAAATTGCAACTGATCGCGACATACGGGCGCGCGACGGCGAGTATGCGACGTAGAGCATACTGCGTTCGCACGCGCCGATCGTTCATTACATATCTATTACTTCTCTGATCTGAGTTTGGTCCACTGGCACTGCCACCGGCACTCTGCGCGCCCAGTACTTGAATACTTCTTGCTTATGAATTTGTGCATCCAACACACGCACGTAAATAACCAAAGCATCGCAAGCTTTATTTGGAAACACTAATCTTCACAATATTGTCATCTCTGTCTTGTCGACTACCATTCAACGATCGCGTCGTCGTCGGCGAGTCGCGGCGCACACAAGAGTAGCTCTACAAACGCACCAACACACACATTTGCTGACAACGTAACATCACTCTTGAGGTTTCTGTTCGCCCAGTACCAAGAAAATTACATAGCGAATTTGAAGAAAACCACAAAATAAGCGTTCAGATCAAGAATTATTTAAATATAAACGGAGAAAGATCAATAGGGTAATACTACCTCCTCAACATTTCTGCTACCCTGGTCAACTATGCCTCTCAAACACACACCGCCAAATGCACGATTGTCGACTACACCAACCGAAGAGCCGGCTGTTTCTCAACCAGATTTCCTGAACTCAGACATATCACGCCACTCACCCTACTACTCAAGTAACTGATGTGACAACACCAAAAACTAATGTAACCGAACGTAAAAAAAGGAAAATGGAAGGTACTCAAGGTGGCGTTTCTGGCAGTGTTACTATGACCGCATTCTCAACATTTTCAAAAGAGCAGGAACGTCGTTACGAAAATCTCCTTTCAAAAATTACGGACCTGATTGAACAAAACCAGGAACTTAAGGCAAGCGTGGAACATATGTCGAATAAGCACGACGAGTTTCTGAGCCGTATTGCATCGATGGAAGCTGAACGAAAACAGGATAAGACAACCATAAAACGCCTAGAAGAAACTGTAGAAGCTATGGAAAGGAAATCCCGTTCATCTGGCGTTGAATTACGAAACATTCCTAAATCACCCTCAGAAACAAAGCAGGACCTGTGTAATATGGTGGTGAATATGGGTCATTCATTGAATGTTGACCTGGATCCATCAATGGTAAGAAACGTTTACAGAGTTAATTCGAAAGATGAGTCCAAGCCAATCATTGTAGACTTTTGCTCAGTGTTACAGAAGGAGAAACTGATTAAAGGTGTCAAAGTGTTTAACTCTGGTAAAAGTAAAGACAAGAAGCTCAACACCGCTCATCTCAAACTTGATCACCCCATTCGCCCTGTGTTTGTCTCGGAAACTCTCACGCGCAAAGCGCAAAAATTATACTTCCAAGCTCGAACTTTTCAAAAGGAACAAGGCTTTTCATTCTGCTGGACAACCAATGGTACGGTCTTTCTGCGCAGGAAGATAGGAGACCCTCATACACGCGTTAACTCTGAACAAGATCTAGCTAACTTGAGAAACATGTTGTGACTAGCTTTGCGTATTCTCAATGGCTTTATGTTTTTAATTTGTTTTTCATAATTTTCTTTAAAATTTTAAAATTCATTATTACAATTTATTTCCTTAAATATAACTTGCATTATCTAACCACACACGATTTAACTTTACACAAACATACACCATCCCAACGCATTATATTAAACACAAAGTTACTGCTCTACACGAACACTGCTCACCACACAACTAAAAATAATATTATTTATCTGCATCATCATGTCGAATCTTACACAACTACACCACCCAAACTAACAGGAATCAGATGTGCCTATATATTACATCTACCTATCAGAACACAAATTACCATCATTTTTTTGACAACGCTTACTTCTGCCGATCGTATAACACAAAATCATTGTTTAAAGTCTCCGACAACAAGTATGGTCCAATGTAAAAACCTAATTTAAATTCGATAGCAATTTATTAAATATCATCACCGCAGTGGACTCTTTCTCTGTGGCTGAATCATCCTACTGCGACTTAGAGACATGTGTCCCCCCACACCTAAACCCAAATAAATACCTTAAGATTCTTAGCAAAAACATAAGAAGTATTTGCAAAAATATATTAGGTTTTCAAACTGTCCTTGCCAGAACAAAGGTTGAATGGGACTTGATTGTCATGACCGAATGCTGGTTACAAAAATCTCAGTACATCCCCTCGCTTATTGATTATACAACCTACTCCACTGCGAAAAATCACACACAAAACGACGGTGTTGTAGTGTACGCTAACAAAGGTCTCCACATAACTGTGGAAGAGCCTACCGTTTCTGATTCCAACTGTCTACAGATCGAGATTAACCCAAATACTATTGTACTTGCAATCTATCGATCCCCAGCCAATAAAGATATAACCAACTTTTTGAGTTCCCTTCACACGTTACTGACTAAAATAGATAAAACTAGAAACATAATAATTACAGGCGACCTAAACATAAATATTAGCGATCAATCTCAGGATCCCAACAAAAATACCTACCTTACTTTACTTGCTACGTTTAGCCTTCTGCCAGCCCACGTACTACCTACTAGACAATCTAGTTGTATTGACCATTTTATTATTAAAACCAGACTACCAGTGAAAGCTTTAGTAGCTCATTCGGCTCTAACAGACCATGAGACAATAATCTTGTTTCTAAGGAAAAATACCCCAATTATAAAAACCACCAAAAACATTGCTCGCACCAATTACGATCAAATTGCAATCGCATTTAGAAGCTTGACCTTAGCCCAGTATTAGAGATGACAAACCCGAACCTCGCCGCTGATTTCCTGGTAAAGTCCCTTAAGCAGATTATTGATTTAAACACAACGATAAGAAAACAATCAAACCGTAAAAGAACTCTAAAATCCTGGATCACGCCAGGTTTATTGCGATGCATGAAACACCGAGATTGTCTACATAAGAAAGTGAAAAATTCCCCTAATGACATAACATTGCGACTTACGTACACCCGGTACAGAAATTATGTAAATAATCTGTTAAAAAAGATCAAAAGGCAATATGAAGGGAATGAGATTAAAGCTGCTGGGACAAACGGTAAAAAGCTCTGGAGAGCCATCAATAACGCCACTAATAGAACGACCGAAAAAGATAGCCTTTCCCAACTTCTGTGTTTATCAACCTCACCCACCCAGTCGGTAGAACTTGTTAATGACTATTGGAAAAAACCTAGCTAATAATATCACCCCTACGCTTACCTATTCCAATAACATAGTTTCTGTCTCGCACTCTATGGCTCTTATCCCCACTGACGAATCAGAAGTCGCCAGAATAATCATGTCCCTCCGTAACGACTGTGCAGTTGGCTGGGATGGCATATCTATCAATATCATCAAAAAGCACATAAATATCCTATTGTTACCAGTGACACACATCTGCAACCTCTGCCTCGCCTCTGGAATGTTTCCCAAAGTCTTCAAAAAATCTTTAATACATCCCATCCACAAGGGTGGAGATAGGGAACGAGTCACTAATTATAGACCCATTGCTATTCTGGCCTCATTATCCAAAATCCTTGAGCGTCTCATGAACGACAGGCTTATGAGCTACTTGAACAAAAATAATATTCTATCCTCATCCCAATATGGATTCCGCGCCGGGATTTCCACAGTAGATGCAGTGCACGATTTGACTGACCATATTGTGAGGAGGATGGATGAGGGTCGGAAAGTCCTTGGCATCTTCCTGGATTTGGCCAAAGCCTTCGATACCGTCCCTCCCCGCACCCTTGTGGAAAAGATGGAGCGTATTGGCATAAGAGGAATCCCTCTAAAACTATACGAATACTACCTTACTGGCCGTACACAGAGTGTTAAGGTAAATGAATACCAAAGCTCTGAGAGAAACATAACTCACGGTGTCCCACAGGGAAGTGTGATCGCTCCAACTCTCTTTCTTATTTATATTAATGACGTGTGTACGACCAGCCTACATAAAGGCAATATTTTTACTTATGCGGATGACACGGCCCTGATATTTTCCTCAAATACATGGGACGATGTCTATGCTTGTGCTCAGACAGGGTTGAATGCTGTTTCTTTCTGGCTAAGAGATAACTCTCTTACCCTCAATGCCGGCAAAACCAAACTCGTGGCGTTTGCAATGCGAAGTGACCTGTCAAGATTGAAGCCCCGTAACGTGCTCATTGCCCATAAGTGTTCCACCCCGGATTCTACTAATTGTGCTTGTCCCATACTAGAAGAAACGAATTATATAAAATATCTCGGTGTGACCCTCGATTCTTCCTTAAGCTTTCACCCGCACATTGAAACACTCTCTTCACGGCTGCGAAAACTCATATACGTTTTTAAGAACCTTAGACATGTAGCGGACGAAAGCTTGAGAAAGACTGTGTACTATGCACTTGTTCAGTCGTTGCTTACATACTGCGTGACAACCTGGGGTGGAGCACATAAATCTACAATCATTCAAGTGGAGCGAGCCCAAAGGGCAATCCTTAAAGTCTCCTACTTTCTCCCTTACCGTTTTCCCACCGTCGACCTATTCAAAATGGCTAAGGTTCTTACTGTAAGGCAGCTATTTATTTTGCACACAATCATCAAACAACACGCACAACTCACATACAGACCTACCTCACTCACTATTAGAAGACGGCACAATCCTGTCGATTGCTCTCTTTATCGCTTTTCCACACAATTTTCAAACAGATTTTTCTGTTTTTTGGGAGGTTATGTGTATAATAAGATTAACAAAAAGCTTAGTATATACCCTCTAACAAAACATCACTGCCGCAAGAACATCACTGAGTGGCTCTTGTCGTTGGATTACGATACTACTGAAAGTTTGTTTATTGTACAAAAATAGGTAGACCATGACACATATAGGAGTCAAACACACACACACACACACACACACACGCACGCACGCACGCACGCACGCACGCACGCACGCACACACACTCAGGCATACACTTTTCTTTTATTTTTTTATTATTATTATTGTTTTTTAATTTCTTAAGATTTATTGTTATTTTCGATTAAATGCAATATAAGTGATTAATATTTTAATGTGAATTGTATAGTCTGATCTCTTGTGAGAAAATTCAGTTGCTCAAATTGTGCACATTATCTTAAGGAGTGGAGACCTGGTGACCTGAAATACAGACTGGCGTCTAGTTTAGGCACCAGTCTCCCACAGTATAATGTAAAGAAAAGCTTACCCATTTTGTGAAGATTTATTTGTATATATTTTTTATTTATATTGTGGAGAGAAATAAATTATATTATTATTATTATTATTATGTGTATTTAATCCATTTCGAATCTCAGCTTTCGCTGGGTATTTTGACGAACCTATCACGGGTTTACACCAAGTGGGTTGGTTCGTTATCTATAGAAGTTGGTGTTTGTGTTGTTGATGTTAGGAATCGCCGGACTATGGAACATGTATCGATGATGACTGATTTTTGTAGACCTATGTATGTTGATTTATGTATATCTAATTCTTTTAAAGAGGTATGTAATGTTTTAGGTATGGTCCTATGGAAGAGATTATTATTGGTATTATTTTAACGGTGTTTTGTTGCCACATTTGGCGAATTTCGTCTGCTAAGGGTATGTATTTCTGTATTTTCTCAGTGTATTTCTTCTTAATATTTTCTGAATTGGGTATGGATATGTCTATTAGGTATGTTACTTTTTGTTCTTTGATAGTAAGTGTGATATCTGGTCTATTGTTTTGTGTTGTTTTATCAGTGATAATATCCCGATCCCAGTATAGTTTGGCTATTTCATTATTTAATACTGGTTTTGGTTTATATTTATAGTATGGGTCTATTTTATCTATTAACTTGTATTTTTGTGCCAATTGTAGGTGAATTTGTTTAGCTACGTTATTATGCCTATCTGTGTACTGCTTGTTCGCTAAAAATGGGCAACCGCCTGTTATGTGGTCTATTGTCTCCTGCTGCGTGTTACATAATCTACAACGATCTGAAGTAGTACTAGGATCTTTCATAATATATTTCTGATAATTTTTGGTCTTTATTATTTGGTCCTGGATTGCGACCATAAATCCCTCCGTCTCTTTAAAGATATTACCTCTATACAGCCAGCCGTTAGATGCTTCACAGTCTATATGATCTTGTTGCAGTAAATTAGGGTATTTGCCGTGTAGGGCTTTCTGTCTCCAATTTGCTATTTTTTGTTCGTCAGTTACTTTATCATTTGTAATGGGGTCGCCGTTCAATTTGAGTGGAGTTCCTGATGTAGGCAGGAGTGTAAGAGCCTTATGTATGTGACTGTCTGTGGTTTTGTTAAGCATGTAGGTTCGTAAGTCTTGGACCTGTTTATTGTGTAGATTTTTAATATCTATAACGCCTCGCCCGCCTGCTTTTCTTTTAAGAGTAAACCGTTCTGTGGCTGAGTGGATGTGATGAATATGATTTTTGTAGCAAATAGTTCTAGTAATTCTATTAAGCTTGTCTAAATCTGTAACAGTCCATTTAATGATACCAAAAGAATATGTCAGGTTGGGTACTGCGTATGTGTTGATAGCCTTTATTGTATTTCTTGCTGATAACTCTGTCTTTAAAATCTTATTAAGTCTACCTGTAAATTTCTTGACAAGCTCTTCTTTTATGTTGTTATGATCTATGCGTGTACTTTGATAATACCCTAAATATTTATATGTATCATTAGAATCAATTTTATCTATGAGAGTGTTTTGTTGTGTTAGTATGTAAGGGTCTGTTGTGTGGTGATGTCCTCGGATAATACTATTTATTTTGCATTTGTCTGTTCCAAAGTTCATTTTTATATCTGTACTAAATTCTTCTGTTAATTTTAATAGTAAATTAAGTTGTTCTCTAGTTGAAGCGTATAACTTAATGTCATCCATATATAATAGGTGCGTTATCTCGGTGCTATTTTCTTTGTGGATTAGATATCCTTGTCCAGAATTATTTAACCCTAGATAGATAACCTACGTCGAATCGACGTAATTGATTTTTATAAATCGATATAACTCCTTGTTCTTTCGCGTCACAAAGCGGGCAGTTCTCGCCAACTCAGTCGGCCCTCGGAGCTTGAAGGACACACCCGTATCTTGCCGGTAAGTGCTACGCTTTCATCAGTATTTACCTACCGTACGTCGAAGTGACGTATGGTTATCTTTAGTGTAAGATTTTGGAGTTTGGAAAAAATGGGTTATTGCCTCTATTTTTGAGTTCAGATGAACATATTTCTTTTATTGATTTTTCTTGTTATAGGCCACCATAAACAGAACAAAATGTCGTCACAAAATCGTGAAGATGATGCAGAAATAAATGGGTCGTTGCATAAAATGAGCGAAGACGAGATTCAGGGGTTGGCAACTGAAACCGAAGACAATTTACTAGAAGGTGAAGTACAGAGTGATGCCGAAGACCACAAGATGAGTGCTCCACAAGTGGTAAACCCCTTGAATACAGAAGATGTGACTGAAACAAAAGGGGGAGTCGATACATTCGACCAAATGTGTTCATCGATGTCGTACAGCCGCAAATCTAACAAGTGGCCCATGGCTAGGTTTTACGAGATTATGAATATGGCATTTATAAATTCGTACATATTTTAGAGAGATAATTTCCTATTCAAGAATGAAAAACCACTGTGTCGAAGAGACTTCATGAAAAAACTCAGTAGCTTGATAGTCCCATGGATGGAGCAAGGCAGCAAATGCTTACTTTACCGAATTACCGACCAATATAAAGAATAAAATTGGTAGTAGATTGCCAAAAGGACCAGACGAACCTTCCACACAACGTGAAGGAGTATCTGAGACAAAGAAAAGAAAATATTGTGCCTTTTGTCCATAAAAAATTAGAAGGATGACAAAAACAATGTGCGACAGATGCCAAAATCATATTTGTGGAGAGCAAAAGTCCAGCGCCTGTCCTAAGTGCCTTTGAGGCCAATCTCAATAAGAAGTGATATTTATTTAGGTTTTTTATATGAAAGATATTATAAAAAGATGATTTTAAAAAGATTTTATGGCAAATTATAAAACTGACAATGAGATTCCTAAATGTTTAAGTTTTGTAAAGCAAGAAGTACCCTGTTTTTTTATTTATTTTTTCTTTCTAAGAAAATTATAAATTAACTGTAATGTTTTTCATTTATTCAGACCTCTATTACATACAATAAGATATACTATCACGTTTATAAGTCTAAAATAAAAATAATCCAAAATATGCTCACTCAAACATCCGCACATCGAATCGACGTATGGTTATCTTTAATGTACAGTGAAATATGGTTATCTATCTAGGGTTAAAATATGTGATAACGGGTTTAAAGCCAAACAAAACCACAGTGGGCTCAATGAATCCCCCTGAAAAATACCCCGTGCTATTTTAATTGGTTTAGATTTGATATTATCAGTTTCTGTTCTTATTTGCAATACGGTGGACCATTTTTGCATAACTTGGCGGAGAAATTCTATTAATGTGTGATCTATCTTATATACTTTTAGAATGTGAAGGAGCCATGAGTGGGGAACACTATCGTATGCTTTTTGGTAATCAATATATGCGTAGTAAAGATTTTTATGTTTTTGTCTAACCTGATTGTGTATCTCTGTATCTATAACTAATTGCTCCTTACATCCTCTAGACCCTTTTCTACAACCTTTTTGCTCCTCAGCTATTACATTATTAAGTGTAAGATGTGTATTAATTTTATGTGTGATGATGGAAGTGAGTAGTTTATAAAGAGTTGGAAGACATGTTATCGGTCGATATTTTGCGGGATTAGTGGTGTCTGAGTCTTTTGGTTTCAAATATGTATTACCCTGGGTGAGAAAAGATGGGACCGTATTGGGCTCCCTGATTAATGTGTTAAAAGCGTTTGCGATGTGTTCATGTGTAGCTGTGAAATATTTTATCCAATAGTTTTGTACTTTGTCTGGTCCTGGTGTTTTCCAATTGAGTGTTTTACTAACAGCTATTTCAACGTCTTTCTTTACTATTGTGATGCCTGGCATCGGATTCAGATATTCTGATTCTTGTTCTTCTGATTTGATCCAGCTTGCTTCGGCATTGTGTTCTAACGGTTTTGACCATAATTCTTCCCAAAATGTCTCTACGTCTTCAATTTTTGGCGATTCTGTAATGCTCATTTCCCTATTGAAACTTCTATAGAAAAGCTTTTGGTTTGTATTAAAAACTTTGTTATCTTTGTGTCTCTGGTTTGATTTCTTGTACCTCCGCAGTCTCTTAGATAGTGCCTGTAATTTTTGTGTCTTTTTATCTATAGCATCTATTACTTCTTCATTATTACTATACACCATACTGATTTTCCTTTGATTTTTGTTTGATAAGTTGCCTTTGAGATATTGAGTTAATCTTCCTAGTTCTTTTCTCAGATTCGCGATCTTGGATTCTATGCGTCTTTTCCATGCCGGCTTATTGTTTCTATTGGAATTTATATTTGTTCTATCTGCATTATATTTATTATGTATTGTAGTAGCTGTTAGAGCTGCACAATAGATAAGATCTTGTATTTCTTCTATGCTAGGATTACAGATATTTAATAGTTCTGTGTTAATTAAGTGGTTTAAAGCATTAACTTAGAGTTTAGATTTATGTGTGATTTTGAGTTTTGGTATATGTGGGCGTGTGGTAGGAACCGTTCCTTTATATTGAACCATAATCTCGTTGAGTATGTTTACTACTTCTGCATCTTCAGCTTCAGTTGATATTTCTGTGTAGTTGTATGGTGCTGTTTCAGATGCATGTGATAGTACTTCCTCTTGTACTGTTGAATATGACCGTGTTATTTGAGTCTCTGTTGTTTGGGTAGATGAGGTTTGCGTGTATGGTAAAAGCGGGTCTTGTGATAAATGTGAATTCGTTTCTTCCAAATTTGTGTGTAGGTTATTTTCTAATGTGTTGTTGGTATTTATTAAAGATGATGAAGGTACAATACTAGTGTTTACAGTTTCTGAAGGTCTATTGTCAGTCGCATTCATTGTTGCTATTTCTCTCTTTAGGCTTTCTCTATCTGATGCAGAGATTCTATTGTTACGGTGTATAACTCTAACCTGGTCTGCTAATCGTTGTTCAGTTAGAATATTGAGCTCTGGATATATTTCTAGGAATTTTGTATATAATAATGGGCGATATCCTGTGAGATTAGTTTCACAATTTGTAACTGTGTAGTAGCAGCGAAGAAGTTGTCGGTTTACATCTTCTGTCCATCTCATTCGCTGCCTATTTCTGCCAGCAAGGGTGGTTGCCGGAAGCATATCCTGCAAAACACTCCTTCCTGTTTCATGTGTAGTGTTGCTTGTAGGTGTGTCATTGTAAGTGTGCTCGGCTGTAGCATCTTGAGTGATCGTGACCCGCCTGTTCAATCGACGACCACTGGCGGTTCGCATGCTGCCACCTCCAGCGCCAGCTCCAGACGTGCCCTGGCGGCCCCCAGGTAGCGGCCCTATACGTGTATCATCATAATTACTCTCCATATTTATGGGTTTTCCCTTGCCTTGTTTGCCGTGTAAGTTTTTATACAGCCTGTGACTGTATTACACGTGTCCGCCCCCCACGTGGATTCGGTGTTCAATCCGGACGTAAGGTTGGAATTTAGGGGGCTTATTATTATTATTATTATTATATATTTTTTAAATGATAGAATTACATAAATGTTCTAGTTTTATATTCTACTACTTTTATAGACATACAAGTTTGTAATGTTGAATGTACCTATGTTTGTTACTTTTTTATGCAAAAACGACTGAACGGAATTAGACGAAATTGCATAGTTACATTAATATAACTACTTATTGTTGTTTACGCTCGAAGCTGCGAGCATTAGTACTCCATAAGCCAACTACTTACAAATTGATCACATCTCTAAAATTCATTTTCAAGACAATACTCAATACCAATAAGAAAGCAAAAGCACGATCGAAATCGAAAACCATCAATTTATTCCACATCAAAACAGTTAATTGCCGACAGCATAAATCATGAGCGAAAATTTGAATGACTGCTCTATAACCCGTAACAATACAATATCTGAATACTTAACGTAGCAGAGAGATTATGTACAGGGCTCGACGTTAATACAAAACTTGTGGAAGGGTCTGGGAGCTATCTGGGACGACCCCTATAACTCACGGAACTTAATAATATGACAAATTGGCGAGGACACCGAGACGTCAAGGAACGTCTCTATATGGAAGAAAGGAGAGATTTAAAAGAGGAATTTGGGAAGACATGGTCAAAATTGTGGTAGGAATATCCAACGTTTAGTTTTGGATAATTTAGTGTATTTGACTTTTAATTCTAGGTAAGAAAAACGTTTTAGGTTATGATGCCTTTTCATATTTATTTCTGCTGTTGACTCAAACAAATTCCTATTCTAGATGATTCCGGCTTTTTCTTGCTAATCAACCTTTTAAGAAAAAATGCTGAATAAGTCGTACTAATTTCTTTTTCTTTCATTGATTTTCTTTATCATCAGTGGCTCTGTATATAAACTGTCACACTGTATTATGAGTACGGGTCTCTTCTCACTATGAGAACGGTAAGGTCATAGCTCATGCTGGCCAAGTGTGGCTAAGCAGATTTCACATGTCTTTCGAGAACATTATAGACAACTCTCAGACATACAGGTTTCCGCGCGTAGTTTTGCTTCCCCGTTTAGCAAGCGGTAATAAACAATTTAATTCGCACATAACTTATAACATACATAACATAACAATAAGTCTGTCGGCACAGTACCACCTGTCAGTCTCTCCACTAGACTGCCGCCTATTTCAATTTCTTCTATCTTAAGAAATTCATTGTAGCGGCATTACATCCAAATGTGTTTGGAAAACAACATATTTTGTGTTAATACCTGACAAATTGTACATATCGTGATAATACTTCTCTGGACATTTTTTGTTGCAGCGGCAGCGGATGGATAGACAGAACCAAAAAACCAGATCGAAATAATCGCATTTATTCAACAGTGGCGGACTGATGATGATTATATATTTTACTGTATATTTATAATAAGCGTCCGTGCGGTGACGGGTTAGGAAAGGCTTATGTCCAGCAGTGGAAAAAACAGATGATTATGATGATATTCATAGTAAAAATGTGTTGGTATATCTTGTATTGCGGGAGTGCATAAAGAACTATCCATTTGGCATATTGTACATATAGTAATACATATCAGAACATTTTGAATTGGAAGATTCTTGCACCCGAAATGTCTGGTGTCGGTGTTATCAGACCGCCTAAAGACCTCCAACGGGCTAAATATTCTTGTTCTGAGACAAGAATCAGGACTGTCAGCTATAAGTGCACTCCAAAACACGGTAGCGCTCTGATGTAAATGCCACACGTGGTCACCCATCCAAGTGGCGACCTGTACCTACAAGCGTTGCTTAACTTTGCCGATCTTTTATGAACGGCAAGTCAAGTCGTTCGTAATAGGCGAAAGTCAACAGGCATATACAAGGTACATTCATTCAATTCTTCTTCGATAAAACTACGGGAAAACTACAACATGAGGACTACGAATGAAAGACTTTTATATGGTTTCTATTTCACACAATGCTATTCCAATAAAAATCTTTGCAAACGTTACAATATTTCTTGCTTATTGTTCCTGGAAGATATATATAGTATGGTTTTCAGTAATTTAATTTCTCCTGTATTAAAATGGGATGTATGCCATGAAGGACCGAATAAATTTTCAATGGCCTTTATTGAATTACGAGTAAACTTTGGCCACATTAAAGAGATATTATATTAGTGCTCCTTTTTATCGCGTGATGATGTGAACATAGGATGGCGCTGGCTTATTTATAAGCGAACAAAACATCGAAGCTGCTTAAACAGCTAGTAGTACAAGTCATTTATTAGTCATACAATTACACTAAACAATTCTACATATAATGTAGTTTGCTCACTTTGTCGACACACTGCACCTAATTGGGAGACTCAGTTTATTTGTAAAAACTCCAAACAACTTATTTTAGACGAACTTTTGCCAGTTGAAATTCGACTAGACATGAGGTTATTATAATTACAAGTCTGCGCCCTGTCAAGTGAAATTATCGCCGAGTCTGGGTGATAAATAGGGACCCACCGGTGTCATGGACCCACACACAATGTTTACCATCTGTGATCACAATCTTTGATTCGCTTTATTAAATTACCATATAAATATTTTTCTACTACCATAATACATTGAAATAATAATAACAATGTAGTCTTATAAACTTAAAACTAAATATAATACAAATGAAGAAGAAACTTGAAAGTATCATCAGCTATACCATCTCACACATTCCAGTCCTATTCCTATTCCTTTCGCCAACCCATTGGGCGGCAAACAGGTACTTGTCACTTCTCTGGTGTTGCTTGTGGCCATGGGCGGTGGTAATCTCTTACGATCCGGTTATCCACCTGATCGTCTGCCAGCTATTACAATAAAAATGTTACATAAACAACTGCAGCAAACAGGTATTCTGGTTAGGATGTATGTATTAGGGCACTGTAAACCAGCGTTGGCTGTCGACGAAAACGCACACCTATTACTGATGGAATAAAGGCAACAACTAAAATACTGCACTGATGAAATATAAGATATCGTAACAAAGGTCCTTGGTACTAATCACGAAAGTTAACGACCGTTAACGAAAGTTAAAACAATGTTAACGACCACTAACATTTAAACTCCTATATTATAAAAACTGCCTAAACTGACGTAACTCAAGTCGCTATCTCTCGTGATCACATTACGTTCCAGATAAGGCTATATAGGTAATGTGTGTACCGTCTCATCAAATGAATCAAACCTGTACAATCTCAGTATTACAAAGCAATTGAATAGCTTTGCATCCAACAAGGCTTCACGTAAAAGCTTCTTATGGCACCGTCTTACAATTCGTTTCTATGTTTAAAGCATCATTATTTAATTTTATACCCGCCATAGTATGTCGAAGGAATAATGTCTCCATCTGTGACATCTTTAAAATAATTATCATGTCGTTATAAGGTTTCCAGGAAGCTCAACGATCAATGGCGATACTTTGATGTAATATTTCTGTTATTAGCTTTACAAAATTTATCGCAGGTACGAAGACTCACAAATGTACAGTATACTTCGGTGCATTTAATATTCTGTGACTGAGATTATTTGATAAGGTACCGTATTTTGGTTGATAATGATTTTCTCGGCATTATTTGTTAGAAACATAGAATTTCCTTTATCGTTAACCAAAAAGTATGGACTAAACATAGTTCAAAGTTGAGCCCTTAGGGATCTGTGTAATATAATTCAGCAGAGCATCAATTTCCTTGAACAAAATACCCAACAAAACACAATAACATAAAACAAAACTTGTTTAAAGAAAAAACAAAATATAAATACACAATACAAGTCAGTTGTACAACTTATAAAAGCGATTTTTACGAACACATGAAACAACGATTTATACAGGACTTAAAGTTGGACCACAGACTTAACCCCAGAAGACACATAAAACACACAAACAAAATTCCACTTTCAACTAAATAAGTCGCCAACCAAAAATTAATTGAGTAATCATTAAAGCGCTTTAAAAACTCTATAAAATAGTGCTGTCCTTCCTAAGAAGGATGTTTAAGATGCACTTGGAATTACCGTTCAGAGTTTCAATTGTCTTTGAGCAAAGCCGATGAGAAACTACGTGCCTCGATTTTATGAGTTTTTCAAACATTGGATGCATTGGAAGACACTTAATTGAAATAGCTTTTAATTAAAATTTTTGATTTGTGTTTATTGTGATAGGTTTAACGGTGAGCTTTGACATGTTTTGCGTTTTATATTGCTGTTCAGGAGTTAAGCTGTCCACCCGTCAAGATACTAAAGCTTATATGTTAAACAAGTTGTAGGTACTATTAAGTAGAACTCACACCCTGTCAGAATGACTTTCAGCTTTTATTTATATTGTTCTGGATTGTGTATGTATAATAAGGTTCGAGACGTCTAATTGGCTGGCTGTGACTAAACTCTGGACTACATTTAGTCCTTGTTTTGCAATAAAGCTAGTAATTAAGTAATCTATATCAAAAATAGTACATTCGTAAAATAAAGTAGAGCTATTGCGACCGAATTTCAAAGTTTAACAAAATACAAGCAATATTGTGACACCATTTTGAACCGATATTGTCGCCAAAATTGGCATTTACAAAATATCAAATCGAAAGTTCACTTGAGCATTCACCTGTAATAAGCATTCTCGCGAATGTTACAAAACAAATGAGTGTGTTTTAGTGAGCATTCTCACGAACATTCGGGCGAGCCTTAGAATATTGATAATACATCGAATTTGCGCTACAATGGCGTTTAAACCCAATATATTTACTTCACTTTGACTTATGATTTTAATCTAGAGAAGAATCTTCGTAGTTTGTCACTAATTTTAACTTGACTAGTGATGGACTTACTCAGAATAAATATCGATAAAATATCGATAATGTTTACAATAGATCCTTAGATTTGGTTTCCTCAGAATTAATTTCAATAGAATGTTGATAAACTCTCGATATCGATAAATAAATTTTAACTTAGAAACAGACACTTGTGTGATTTATTAAACCTTTTCAAATTAAAATCGGCATTTTATTATTTAGAAACGTCATTTGTTTATGTATCTTACTCTTACTCTAGAAATAATTCATAAGTGAAACTTAAGTAAACATATTGGGTAAAAATGCTGCTGTATAGCGATTTCTATATTTTTTCTATATTCTACAGACTATAGAAAAAATATAGAAATCTTCGTGGCGTAAGCAAGAGGAAGCATGTTAAGAAGATATGTAATGAATGGTGGGATCAGGAAGTAAGTAGTGTGGTCGCAGAAAAGCGCAAAGCATGGATGGACTTGCTGGCCATAAGAGCCAACAAAAGGATACAAGGTAGTGTGACTGTCAATGAGAGGATAGTAAAAGAACAGTAAGACAGGTTGAAATATAAAGTAAAAGAGACAGTGAGAAGAAAGAAAGAAGAATAATAATAATAATAATAATATTCTACCACATTCACACAACACCATCTAGTCCCAAACTAAGCAGAGCTTGTACTATGGGTACTAGACAATGGATAAACATACATATATACTTTTTTTTTTGTAAATACATACATATTATACATAGAAACACCCAGACCAAGACAAACATCGAATAGAATGTAAGGATAAAGTTGATAGAAAATTTTCTCAGCATTTTCGGGCCAATATCAAATTATTCTGGCACTTGGTTAGAACAGCCCGAGGCAAACCTGGAGACTCGAAAGTTGGTGTGATAAGGGATGTAAATGGAAATATTATAAGAGAGCATGGGGAAGTTTTGGATCAGTGGAAGATGTATTTTGAGAATTTGTTTGAACGAGGAGAAAGTGAAACTAAGAATATGTAGCGAATGAGGAAGATAATAGTGAAAGTAATATAAGTATGGAAGAGATACTGTATGCAATGAAAAGTATGAAAACGGGTAAAGCTGCGGGGTATGACAGGATATATGCTGAAATGCTCAAGGTTTCGCCAGGCGTCACCGCAAGCCTGCTGTACCTACTTTTCAATAAATGTTGGCTGTCCGATCGTGTACCAGGTGACTGGAACAAGGCCGTAATTGTGCCACTGTACAAGGGAAAAGGGTTACAGCAGGAATGCAAAAATGATCGCAGTATAAGCCTCCTGAGTATTGTTGGCAAATTGTATGCAAAGATACTGATTGAAAGAGTGATCTCTGAAACGGACAGTAAGATTTGGGATGTGCAAGCGGGATTTAGAAAGGGAATGGGATGTACGGATCAAGTCTTTTCCTTAAGGTGCATTTTAGAGAAAATCTTAAGTAAACACCAGAAGGTTGTCTGCGCCTTTATTGACCTGGAAAAGGCTTACGATCGAGTGGTGAGGGATGAACTTTGGTCAACACTTTCTGTGTATGGAGTGAACAGCAGTCTGATACGGGCGCTTGAATCCTTATACAGGGATTCAAGTGCCTGTGTCAGAATAAACGGGGCCTACACGGACTGGTCTAACATTGATCGTGGTGTTAGACAGGGATGTGTAGCTTCTCCTTGGCTGTTCAATCTATTGATGGACAGTTGTTTGACCGATCTGAAAGAGTCTGAATGTGGTTTAAGAATGAATGAATCTGTGTTTAAGACCCTGTTATACGCTGACGATCAGGTTCTTTTTGCGCCGTCGGCGTCTGATTTACAGCAGATGGTCACCGTAATGAATGAGGCGTATAAGAAGAAGGGCATGAAAGTGAATGTAAGCAAGACTAAGGTCATGGTCATAGAGAGGGAAGACAGTATAACTGAATGTAACATAATGATAGGAGATGAAAAAGTGGAACAAGTATATGAGTTTGTGTATTTAGGGTCTATGTTTACGAGAGATGGCAAATGTGAAGGAGATGTTGAAAGGAGAGTAAAACCAGGAAATAGTGTGAATGGCGCCTTACAGTCCATCATCAGTAACGAAATTATTCCAAGTAAGGCTCGCTTTGCTGTACTGCAGGGAGTTTTGGCGCCAACGCTTATGTATGGTAGCAAATCATGGGTATGGCAGAAGAAGCCTTGAAAGTAGAATCAATGCTGTGGAGATGAGAGCTTTAAGGAGTATGTGCGGAGTAAGGCTGATAGATAAAGTGAAAAACAGTGCGATACGAGAGAAGTGTGGTCTGAAAGAAGATGTAGTGATAAAGATTGAAAAAGGAATGTTGCGATGGTTTGGACATTTGGAACGGATGGATGAAAGAAGAAATACGAAAGAAGTGTATCGTATAAGAATGACTGGAGATGTCGGTAGGGGGCGCCCAAGACGGACGTACGCCGACCAAATAGGTGACGTACTAAAAAAGGGCCAAATTAAAAGTACCCATAACCGGCGAGCATGTATGATGAGGTTAATGAATGTCGAGGAAGCGAAAGAGGTGTGTTTGAACCGGAGCATTTGGCGTTCCATAGTCTCTGCCTACCCCAATGGGAGACAGGCGTGACCATAGATAGATAGATAGATCTACAGACTATTTGAATTTAGAGTGTTTGCTAGAATGATCGTGAAAATATTCAGTTCGACAAAACAGAAAACGGCGAATGCTCGCTGTTCTGTTACCAGTGAATGCTCAGGTGTATCGGCGCCATAACACTGTTAGTTAAACGATATGTAACTACAAACATTTATTTGCCATATACCAGAATATGAATTGTGGGGTAGTTTATAATTGTATCTTGATCTGATCAACATTCAGTGTCAGTGTAAATTAAATTCGAGAATTGGCTGAAACTACATCTATACAAGCAATTTAGGGACGGCGAAACAAGCATAGATCGGAGAGGTATGAATTCAGTACGTAATAGCTGTATACGGGTGTTGCAGCGTGCCACTACCTATATGCAAAAGACACATAATAGATTCAGTTGCTAAGCCTCTATGGAGCGGTGGCGGGTAGCTAATAGGTATTGCTTGTAAAAACTGCTAGTAACATCATCAACATGATCATCCTAGTGTTATCCCAGTTTCAACCCAAGGTATGTTTTACTAGACTAACCAGATTTGGCTGAATATTAGCTTTTCCACAGGGTGACTAGGCAGTCTGTCCTCCGCAATTCAGAGGTACTGACTCCCTATAACGACTGTTAAAGATCTACTACACATATACATATTACTAGCTTTTGCCCGCTGCTTCGCTCGCGTTAAGAAGTATTATTATTAATTATGTATATTTTTGCGGCTTTACTTTTGTTTAGCGTGTGTAAAAAAATTGGGCCTACAAAACTTCTTTGTACACAATATTCTTAACTAATCTGTCATTAGGCGCTAAAACTATCAAGCTATTGGGTGAACTTACTCGTGAGCAAGCAAAATAAAACTGTCCATGAGAGAAGCAATGTTCTCTCAAGTCAATACCCGCAAATTTGAGAGATTGCCCCTGAGACTTATTTATTGTCATGGCAAAGCAGACTTTTAGGGGAAACTGTAATCGTTTAAATTCGAACGGGATATCATTTGGTATTAATGGGATTCGTGGTATAAATACAGTTTCCCCTTTCGCACACCCAGTTAATATAGTGGCTTCCACTATATTGCGATGTAACGCTTTCACCTACAGTCTCGTACCGTTACAAAGCTTTGGTGATTTTAAATTTCGCAACAACATAATTGGAGTGCCCACACGCAGAATAAGCTTATGATAAGGCAAACCTGGCGGTTTCAATGAATTTAAAAATTCTACAGGGTAATCACTAGCGTCATCTGTATTAACCACGGTATCAATCGAAGTATAGACCTTTTCTTCGCTCTCAAACGACATGAGCAGGATATCGTTAACAGCTGCTGCTTAATCGTTCTTTGGAGTAAGTATGGCATGCTCACATAACCATTCAATAGGCTTGTCATGTATATGAATAATGTCTGGATAAACTTTAGACAGTAAATCTTGAACCGTAGTAACAACTGTGCACAATTCTTCCGGGATGGTTATAATTCCATCAAACGATGGAAAATCACCATTACCGACTTTAAGAAGGAGATCTGAAAATCTACCAGTAGACTCATCCCCGCCCAAATGTGCTCTCATATTTTTAGAGAACTTAAGAATATTAACCTGGGGCCACAAATTAGATTTCTTAATGCACGACTTTACTTCGTCAGCTTTGGTTCCTGTTGGCACCACTGGTAGAGTCTGCCGAAAGTCTCCGGCCAGCAAAACTGTTACGCCACCCATTAATTTTGTATTACCCCTTATATCCCTTAGTTTTCTGTTTAAGGATTAATACCACCTTTATGACAACAAGCTACAGAGCCTTCAACGCCTAGCCTGCTTGGCCACAACAGGCTTCATGAAGACCACCCCAACAGCCGCATTGGAGATACTACTGGACCTAAGACCGCTGCGCCTAATGATCCAGCAGGAAGCTGGCGCTGCAGCAATCCGTCTAGACAAGCTCGGGCTGTGGAGAAAGGATGATCGAATTACCCACGCACGCCTAAAAGGGACCTTAACCAAAGAGATCCATAAAACTTTTGTCTTTGACAAAAAATATCGCATCAATTACAGAAGGAACATAGAGACAGCTCTGGTATACACGAAGTGAGAGTATACACAGACGGCTCAAAAACGAATTATGGGACAGGTGCGGGCGTATTCTCCCATGACCTAAATATCAGTATCTCAAAATCCCTTGGTACTCTTAACACCATATTCCAAGCCGAGTGTGTTGGGATCACAAGAAACGCAACAGCAATCGCGTCTAGGAACGTAAGTGACCTGTCTATACGCATCATTACAGACAGTGCCTCAGTACTACAAGCTCTCGGCAGCAACTGCTTTAGCAGCGGCCTCATCATGGAATGCCACATAGAGCTGCAAAATATTGCAGAGAAGAATCGGGTTACGCTGCAATGGCTTAAAGGCCACAGCAACTCCGCAGGCAATGACGCCGCAGACCAACTGGCACAGCAAGGATTAGACACAATGATAATGGGACCTGAGCCGATTGTACCGATACCGGCAAGCCAACTCAAAACGTGGTTACGCGAAAGAACCGAACAAGAACACGAAAAACAGTGGGCAGACCTAAAAGAATGCAGACAAACAAAAGATGCTATCCCCTGCTTCAACAAGCGACTCTCGTACAAGCTGCTGCATTCAGATAGAATAGAGAAGAATGACTTAAGCATCTGACAGGCATAATAACCAGCCACTGTCCACTCAACAAGCATCCATTCAATATAGGCATTACGGACAGCCCACTGTGCAGGGGCTGTGTGGAAACTGAAGGAACTCCCGCTCACGTCATTCTGCATTGCACAAGTGTGAGCGATCAACGGGCAAAGCTGCTGAACAACCCCAGAACCATGTGTGAGGCTTTGAACGACACCAGCCAACTAATGGCTTTCTGGAAGGAGCTAAGATGGTATGAGTAGTCGGCGTCAATCAAGTCGCCACATACGCACAATAGCCCAAATAAGTGGCTTAGTGTGGAAAACCCACGTCCATCTAACATACTAACCTCCTTTATGAGCTATCGTTATTTCGTCCCACACGATTATTTTTGTACTCTTTAAAACTTCAGCAAAATTACTTTGTTTGGATATGTTGCAAATGGGAGTCTCGGCAGTGATTAAATTGAGTGGTAACTTAAAAATAGCATAAGCAGTTTGACCACCTTCGACTTATGTAGCAGCTATGCCAGACGACGCCACAGCCAAGGCATTGCCGTGAGTACTTCTTACTTTCGCCAAAAGTAAATTAATAAGGAAGGTTTTACCAGTTCCACCTGGAGCGTCTAAGAAGAATATTCGACCATCATTTGCATCTATACTTGTGATAATTTTACTGTAAACTTCTCCATACTCTTTAAGAGGACGGCCGTCTAATGATAATACGGCATCCTCTATGCCGAAAGGCATTTGTTAAATATCAGCTCCGATGAGTGCTCTCCATCCACGTCACCTTGCCTTTCCAGCTGTTTTTTAAAGTACTCAGAAAAGTATTCTTTGTATTTTTTCAAAAGACATAAGGGGTCGGAAACCTGGCAGAACAATTAAATTATAGCAAAAAGCTCTCGAATCATATGCGGTGTTTGACAAAGTGCTGCCTCTTCAAGAGCTGAATCCAAATGCCGATCATCTTCGAGTAAACCTAGAGCCTTGCACGCGGATTGAAATGAATGAAATGAAATGAAATATGAAATGAAAATAGTTTTATTTTCCACAAATACATGTCAGTGTTGTAAATTTACTGCACTGTAGAATGTATGTAGCTTAAATATGTACCTACACTAACAAATAAATGCGAAATACAGGCTTGACACACAACTTTATTCTGTTCTGTGGTACAACCACAGCCCACAGTTGCTATTCTGTGTCAACCCTAAGTGACATCCGGATGAAAAAAACAGGCATACATAATATTACATAATAAATTCAAATATAATTCTTGAGGAGTAGTAGTTATTATACAAGTATACAATGTAACATAAATATAATAATATACGTACACATATATACATAATATAAATTATACACGTAAACATACATATATACATAAAATTGTATAAATAAATTATAGATATTGGTAACAGGGTATGGGATGTCGGTTGCGCACACGAATAATCGACTATTAGCTTCCCTCTTGCACTTGCCGTCCAGGCGCCGCGACGAGGAGCTCGCTCGCTCGTGTGTTTCATGTGCCAGCGCATGAGTACTAGTAGTATTGTATGTATAGAAGCTCCGCAAGTTTTAAGGTCAACGCTCATTAGAGCCACCTGGCACCCACTCCGCACCGCCTCGCCTCGTGCGGTTAGTATTCTTTACATGTATTTGTATGGGTATGCGCTCACTACATCAACTCCGTAGCGTCACCGGGTCGCCTCTGTCGTAAGCTGTCCACGCGCGGGCGGCGGGTGGTCCACCCGCCGTCCGCGCGTGGCCGGCTCGGTGGCAACTCGCTGCTCGCATGCTTGCTGCGCGTTGACTGCTCGTCGCCGCGTTGACCGCGCGGCGTTCACTCGTTGACGGCGCGCGGTCCGCTGGTTGACCGCGCGACGTCCACTCGTGGACGCCGTGCGGAGTGGGTGCCGGGTGGCTCTAATGAGCGTTGACCTTAAACCACTCACCGAGCCATTCGATAAATGTACAGCCACACTCATGCCGCTTGCTAACGTTCGGGTGATGTGTGTATACATGAGTAGGTAGTACATAATAATACCTATAACCTACCCTAATCTTTGCGCAGGTAAGTGTTATTTCTATGTAGATTTTGAAATCGAAATTATTTGTAATGTTTACATTGATCGCATTTCTGTTGCTGTATGAGATATTTTTTATAATATTTTTTAAATATTTCTTTTTTACTCAGAGATCTAATCGGCGGCGGTAAATCATTCCAAATGTGAGTCGAGGCGTACTTGTAACATCCTCTAAAAGATGAGGATCTATAATGAGGAACGGTAAGGGGGTTGGCTGTAGAGCGAGCGGAGTAGCTATAGTGATCCTGTCTCCAACTTAATCTTAATATATAAAATCCTTGCGTTACTGACTGACTGACAGACACCCTACAGCCGAAACTATTTGGCGCAGGAAGCTGAAATTTGGCATGTATGTTTCTTGGAGACCGTAGGGGTGCACTAAGAAGGGATTTCTCGAAATTCCCACGGGATCGGCCAGAACGGGTAAATTTAAAGAAAATGCAGGCGTAGCTGCTGGCGTCCTCTAGTTTATTATAAAGATATTCAGGTTTGCAAGTTTTTATGACTCCAAACAAGAGTGTAGCTAAATGAAGTTTACGCCGCGCTGTCATTTTAAGTACCTCGTTACTGTTTAAGTACGGTGTAACATGACTACTCCGAGGTATATGACAGCAGAACCTTGCACACGCGTTCTGTACCCGCTGTATTAGATGTTGAGTCAAGAGTCCTAATCAAGAGGCACGGACCATACACGGCGTCACAATAATTCATCTGTGAAAGAACCAAACTTTCCACAAGCCTTTTTCTTAAAGTGACACTCAGGTAGTTTCGTATTCTATATAGGATGTTGAGCCTATAAAAACAGTTTCTTGCAACGCTATTGATGTGATCCTCAAAACAAAGTTCCGGGTCTATCATCAAGCCAAGGTCACGTGCTGTTTGCACTTGCTCAATGGAGCCATCCATTATTACGATTTTCGGCTTGAAGTTGATATTAACCTAATCTGGTTTTTGCTCCCCAACGCCAAGAATTTAGATTTTTGCGGGTTGAGCACCAGCGAATTACGCCTAGACCATGCTGCTAGCCTGTCGAGCTCCGCATTCATGATATTTACAGCAGCCTCTGTGTTATTAGGATTAAATGATATGTACACTTGCGTGTCATCGGCGTACATGTGGTACGTACATTCCTTGAAGCTGTTCGTTATGTCCGCAGTATATAAGATGAACAAAAGTGGTCCCAAAAGTGATCCCTGGGGAACACCCCGAGGCACCAACCGCGGGGAAGAGCAAATCACTGAACCGTCCCTTTTTCGTATTTCAACCTGCTGGAGTCTCTCTGTCAAATAACTTTCAAACCATTTTATTGTTACAGACTCAAAACCATAATATGAAAGTTTAGAAAGCAACAGGGAAATATTGATGCACTCGAATGCCCAGTAATAATCAAGTAGGGTCAGTATTGACCCCTCCCCGCGATCGCGAGCCTCGAGGATATTACCCACGACGTCCGCTAAAGCAGTTGTTGTGCCACGTCCTCTTCTGAAACCAGATTGAAGGTCCGGGAGGATACCATTACCTTCCAAATAGCTTACTACTTGCATGTATACCACTCTCTCCACGATTGGAAAGTGGGATGTAAGTGACCATTTACAGATTGCAACGCTTCAAATGAAATTGTGCCTCTGATCTCATGTAGAAGCATTCGAAGGTGGTAGCATTCAGTATTGTTTGGATGAACAATATAAACCCTACCTAGAACGTGTTCTTTTTTGACCCCTGACCATCCTTCAACATTTACTCCCCTCTTCCTTCTTTGAAACGATCGCTTGTTCCAAACGTAATACGCAGGGACCTCCGAATATAGCAATGTTTTGGCAAAGTCATCCACGTTACACAGATTGAAAAAGGAGAGGAGTGTAATTGTATGAGGACTACTCAATTTGTCGCACAAATTCTGCTCATTAAAATAAATTCTCTATCCATTTTCTAAATGGACAGCAAGGTGCACTACAGGAGGAAAACGCTCATGTATTGGGAATTCAAGGATTCACCAAACTGCTTCAGCTGAACTTATATATCGACCACTTGCGTAGGTTGTAACTTCATCCTTCCCATCCTTCCCGTTCTCTAAAGTAAACGTAGCCTGATCTGACCCTTTATTAACATATTTGCAAACGTATTTGATTGACTTCATTGAATGACAATACTCTACGTTCACATGTTCTTAATAGCACTGGATTATAAGGAACTATCCAACGATTATCTATTGAAACACTCTTGATATTGACAGAGAATCCACCGTCATCCAGAGAACGTCTGCTGAAAAGCTCAGGATCACGATTAGGGTTAGGTATTTCAGCACAAATAATATTGTCAATTTGATCCGGAGTGATGCGATATTGAAGCCATAAAAGTATATGAATATGCGGAAGACCTCGCTTTTGCCATTCCGTCGAATACATATAGCATCTCACTTCACCAAATAATTTCCCTTTTATCAACAAATCCATGACCTTTTTTACCTTTAATCGAAGTCTTTCGATTAAATATTATTTCGCGTGTCTACGCGAAATAATATCGTATCGATCATGAGATTGTTGTTCTAAAAGTCATTTCTGTCACTCCAGCGTGGGTAACATGTACAAGTAATAGAAGAGTCGGGACGACCGTAATGTCTAACATAGGTCATGGCGTCTTGCGTTTTTTCGTGCATGTATCTTGGTTCACCAATAAAAGATGACGGAAGTACTACCATTTGTCCCAGCTGATTTGCTTCAATATCTTGCTGTCCAATTGCATCTTTTAAATGAATATAATTATCTGCGCGGTATTTGGCTTGATTGTTTTTTATGTAGTTCAGTCTTTCAGTTTCTATTTTTACGTATTTATCTACTCGCGCTCTTTTAAGTCAATATTTGGTAGACCAAATATTGACTTAAAAGAGCGCAATATTTAGCCAAAAAGTTATCTTCTCCTTTTCTGATAATTATTCTGTATGAATAAAAACTTGCAGCAGAGACTGTTTTTTTTCAAGGGCAACTTAGTTGTAGGATCGCATTGTTGTATGTTGATTGAATAGCCATCATCCCCCCAGCAAAACATCAACGGGTACTGCAGCGCGTCATAAGCTCGATGTATCTCACTGATACGCTGAAGTGAGTTACTTCGGCTTTCGAGGATGATGACTCTTCGGTTAAAATGCTTATCTACCGTTACAACAGCCACTTCATTGGCCGTTGGTGCATTAAATCTGCCTCTGTGTTCTCTTTGTGGTTTTTTATCTGCATATATTACAACCTTGAATGACCCTGAAGGTGATATTTTATCAATGGCTGTTTTTAGATCTTTTATGTATGGATACCTCATGTAACATAAGCTGTAATTGTTTGATTAAATTTGATCTCAAATCAGGAAATTTAGAACATCAAATATTAGCTTCTCTATCATCTTCACCGACGAAATAAATTTTCAGAAACTGTGCATCCTGCCCAGGTTCCGGTAATATACTTCCAATTAAATGATAGACTTGTCCTTGAACTTTAAAAGTTGGTGAAAAACCGCCTTCTTTTATTTGTTTTCCACCAAAGGAAGTCATTTGAAAACAGGCATTATATTTTCGGATATTATCCATGAAGTGTACATGATTTGGGTTGTAAATCATTAAACAGACTGTAAAGTGGTTCAGGCAGTTGTTTGAACGGCTCAAGTTGTTCTTTACCGGAGCTACAACACATGCCAGCTGTCTCATCTTTCCACTTCAAGGCGTTACACCACTGCCACTTGTACGTCATAGAACCTAAGACTACACTGCTGTCGGTTCCATAAGCAATATCTGGGTCATACGCCAAACCCGAAAGCAACTTGCTTTTCCATACACGCTGAATTGTATTTTCTCTATACCGTGACTGAATCACTCTATGCACATCGGTATTACTGGCCTGATATAGTGCAGCAGATTGCCTATGTTTTTCAGGCTTTGCAGCCTGGGAGGTGGCGACAGATTGCCTGTGTTTTTCGGAATTTCCAGCCTGGTAGGTGGCGACAGATTGCTTGTGTTTTTCAGGGTGTGCAGCCTGGTAGGTGGCGACAGCTTGCCTGTGTTTTTCAGGGTGTGCAGCCAGATAGATGGCGACAGCTTGCCTCTGTACATCAGGGTTTTTTTTTCTTATATTCAGACACAGCTTTACGGTGGGATTCAGGTAGAGTCTGTCCATATTTTTTGTGCCTTTTTTATTTGATTATTTCGTGTGTAATTAGTAAACCTTGCCCTACGTTTGTTTTTCTTTTAATGTCACAGACTCAGACTATAAACTTCCTGTTAAATTTCAATCTCAATTCAAATCATCATAATTTAATGAAGATGCAATAGGTGAATGTTCACGCTCTAAAACAGGTACCTCCTGACAACCCTTTTCAACTTTAAGTTGCGAAGGTGTATCAATTGCAAAATCATGTTCTTCTACAGCTCGACAATTAATAAATCACACAAATTCTTGTCTCGTCAGGGGATCGAACCCGCAACACTCAGCGCAGTTTCAAGCGGTGAGGCGGCCTTAAACCGTAAGCCTTCTGAGATCATCAGATCAGATGATCAGATCGTGCAGTAAAAAAATTTAATCTTTTGTGAAACAGATGGGTGTGAAATACACCTCTGCCTACCCCTTCGAGGATAAAAGGCGTGATTTTATGTTATGTTACAGATATACATACTGGCAGCTATAGCGTAGTGGGGAGACTAACAGACTGCTAAGCGGAGGGTCTTGAGCTCAAACCTACAGCGCGCACCACTGGGTTCTCGAAGTAATGTGCGTATTACTTTTTAAATTTCTTACTTGCCCGATGGTGAAGGACGAACATAAAATAATCTGCATGTCTGAAAGCTCTGCATAATGTTCTTATATATATTATGAGACATGTGAAGTTTACTAAATACCCTAATCCTTCCAACGGTGAAGTGGGTCTCCACTGGTGAGATAGTTCAATATTAAAAATACTCCTTTAACTCTTCCACTCAACTTCATAATTTTAAACACGACGAGGAACAATTTTGTTCTGCAGTCTGTATTATTACTCTAAAGTATTTGCTTGTTAAGTTACGGATAAATATACAATTTTATAGGATAAGAGCAAACATTTAATTTAGTGCTGACATAAATAACTATTTTATTCTTAAGTTCTGTGAGACAACCAAAATAGAAATTGATCAAACAAATACCAACTAGCTATCAATACACTTTTGTCAACTAACGAAACTCAACAGCACTCCCTATTGTGCAACATGATTGAGAGAAGATCTTTAGAAATATTTGTTACTAGTAGCAGTACGTACTTTAACTTGTGAGAGCCAGTAGTCCAATCCACTCGAACAATGATAATACATGAGATATGACATCCACTCTTAAGAGAAAGCTACGAATAAGTACTGGACAAACAGTGCGGTATCCGTAGCGTGGTCAGATAAGCAAGATATAAGATGTCCACGTAATGACATTCCTATAATCTTTAAGAACATCACTTTAAATAAATTGTTGACATTTGAACTTGAAAAACAAACACTTTTTAGAGGATACTGCCTTCGTGGTCCAATGGATAGCGAATGCGACTGCTTCGGAGGTCCTGGGTTCGATTCCCGGGTGTTATTGGGTTTTTCCGAATTCTCAGTAGCAGCACGGAGTCTGGTGATGTGCCCGGTAGCGTCATTAGGCTCGTCCCCTATTACGTGGGACCTAAAAATTCATGGCGAAATGTGGGTTTAATACCTATTACGCCTCTTCCTACCCCTTCGGGGATACAGGCGTGAGTCTATGAACAACAAAAAAAAACTGAGAATTCAAATTTCTGAGCCTGTTTCGCTTGTTGCTTAAGTTTATGTTTTTCATTTACAAGCATATTTATCGATATTGTAAAGTTTTGTTAACATAAAAATGAC
This sequence comes from Euclidia mi, assembly GCA_944739405.2. Classification (NCBI taxonomy): domain Eukaryota; kingdom Metazoa; phylum Arthropoda; class Insecta; order Lepidoptera; family Erebidae; genus Euclidia; species Euclidia mi. The sequence goes on from OX123193.2 coordinate 46,753,161, forward strand.
CGAATTACTTCCCCTATATAAGCGTATAAAAGACGTAAAATTTAATATACATTAAGAATAGCCGTCTTCTTCCTGCAGTTACGATAAACAACTAAACAATCAAAACATTGCGCACTGCTATTGACAATGCATTTTACCCAAAACACATTTTATAATCTATGTTAAACGTTAGTAACTTTTGTCATAAACTGTCTTTGTCAACTTTTTATCATTGCCAGATACCCTGACTCTGAATTCAAACCTCCAATTTCCTTACTCATTAATATTTTTCGGCTCACCTCCACTTCTCAAATTAATTTTTGAGATACAAGAAATTATCTTAGCTATACTATTATACTATTTTGGCGCGGTTTTTAATGTTATTAAATATTACATTAAAACCGCGCCAAACACAGAGATAAAATAAATAAAAACCTACTAATTCCACAACAGAGAAGATAATATTTAATGTAACACGCAGATAGTAAATATTTTCAGAGAAGGCAGAATTATCCCAAAAACGACAAACGAACTTATTCTTACTAAACAATATTCCGACAGTAAGTATATCCATAGAAGTTCCTCAATGTCTCATAATATAAACTAAATAAACCCACTTACTATTTTACGAGTGAATATAATTTTATAGAGCTCCGTACGAGCACTACTTGAAAAGGTTAACATTCAAGACATAAATATGCACAACATTAATTTAGAATTTATCGCATCGTTTGTATTAATCTTTCATAATATAGATATTAAACACGTTTACAAGTCTACTGAAGTAGTTTAGTGCTTTTCATTTATATTTAACAGTTACTTTCGAAATAAACTTGAATTTTAAGGTGGGTTGATTACTGGCATAATAATCAGGTGTAATAGAAAGTAACAGTTTATTTGATTTGAGGTAAATTTGACCATTTTTTCAAATCGTTCTAAGAAGCTTACTGTTATTGATATTAAGGACTCGAGACACATAGGCATAGTGTAATTGATCTTTCTCACAGTTGAAACGATGTGACAGCATTCGGACAAGAATTTAAATATTAAGTCCATTATTAAGAAGCATGGACACAATCAACTTCCTGCAACCGATCTACAATTATGCTGATCAGAAAAGACCCCAGAATAATTTTTACCTCAGCCCAAGAATCGAATACGAGTCTGCAGTCGCTTATGCTACCACTAGATCACCTTAGCAGTCACTACGTATAATATCAACAAAACATATACTATGTTGATATTATACGTAGTGAACGCAACGGCATGACAAATGATCAACACAATAAAGAAAGACAACAATCATCGGAAACGTTATTGACATGCGTCGCGGCCCGCCATTTAACCACACCTTTCTCTAACAGGCTATTACCATAATGATAAAACACCGTTTATCAGTCGGTCCGGCAGTATCGTGTATTATTTTCCCATCAGTCAATTCGCACTAATAGAAACGATGCTATTCATCCTAAGAACTCATGCGGTGAAACGGGTCAACATCTTCATCTAAATTGGCGGTAATTGTTCGTTGACTAAGTAGGCACTGTATTTGTGAAGCATTTCACTAAGAGACCGTTATATTCATTAAAACATCTGCGTGTTTTTTAATCACTCAGCTTATGGTATATTTATGTCGCAGGGTAATTAGAAAAACACAAATCATTGAGTCATGGCGCGATCGAAATAGTCAGAACTTTTAATACATCAGTATGATGAGATAGTAAAACGATAGTATTAATAAAAGTGGCTCTCTTAACTGTTGTTCAACTAACTGATGTAAGATTTTTAGTACCCAAAATGAGGCAGCGATAGCCTAGCCTAATGTAAATAACACGAGACTACTTTGCAAAGGGAACTAGTTAGACTAGTGAGCGGATTCTGGGCTTCAAGACGAATCGGTTCATGAAAGTTTCATGAACGCTTTCGTCTTAGAGCCCAGGAGCCCCTAGCGTTATCCTGGAGGATAACGCTAGGACGATGACGGTGTAGGCTTTTAATACAGCTATTAAGCGATGCTCATTCATAATTGCTTGGTAATTGTATGGGGGTTTTCAAATGGCCCGGTAACCTCACTAAAATTTGAGACCTACCTACCTGTTAAACCTGAAAAGAGGAGCCATAAATTAGAGATTTCATTCAGCATTATCTAAGAATGGCCTTCCCAATGTAATCATGAGCTTAACATCCACGTAGACAAAGTTGCAGACAAAACTATCGTTATATATTTCAAGTAAAGGAAAATTAAACTCGAAATAAACGACGAAAATAAGATAATTAATTATTACAAAACAGAACAGATACCAACAGTCTGAACAATATTAATTAAAGCAACATCTAATTATGAATTAATTAGCATAAAATAAATATTTATCAAACAGAACATACAGAACAGTTGTTATTTATATGTGAAATATTGAGAGTTTCTGTGTCAACATACACTTATATGTAAATACGTATGTACAATATATGCTAATAAGAGTATTGACAATATCGGAGATAACGTATGAACACAGGAATGGATTCATTGGATAGATGAAGAGAGAAACCAGTTTTAGATGGAAGCTTCTTGAGTTAATGTATTAGATATTGACATTAACCAAATTAAATCGAAGCATTTAGATAGACAGAAATTCAGCCGCTTTTTCTCTTAAATATTTAAAGAAAAACAAAAAACCCGACTGCGGAAAAAATAATTAAAAAAATACGTGAAAAATATAACTCGAATATAATATAGAATTCTAATGCAGAAAAGAACGACTCTCAGTCGGGGTCCCTTAGGAACATTTGATTGGTAAAATTTTAATGGGCCCCGACTGTGAGTCGTTCTGTTCTGCATTAGAATTCTATATTATATTCGAGTTATATTTTTCACGTATTTTTTTAATTATTTTTTCCGCAGTCGGGTTTTTTGTTTTTCTTTAAATATTTTTTTTTATTTTATACTTTTTAGTTATTCACTTTTTTTGTTTGTTTATCGTTTATACTTGAAGTAAAAACTTAAATCAATAAGTAACAACATTAGCGAGACTGATTGTTTTGTTAAACAACTTTAAATCGTTATACATCCTAAACTATTATTTAAAATGAAAAATGATAAAAGAAACCTTAATATGATTTTAAATTACCTATTCAACGACACCCCACATGACATAGTTCATCGACATTTATTTTTTTCATTTTGACAATATGGCGTCTGGTTTTCGCTGTAGTGAATTTCGATTACTGTCATGTCTTTAGTGACACTCGCTAGGTTAAGACGAATCGATTGACGTAAGAATCATTAAAATCGGCCTACGCATTTGGTCTCTAGAACGCCACATAGAAACAAACATACATACATACATACATAGACTGATAAACACATTACCCTCCTTTGCGTCGCGCAGTCGGGTAAAAAGGTTATCAAAGAATATATAGCTATCAAGGGACAAACAGAACCATGGTAATGTATGTTTTCGATTCTCAGTTGCAGCAGAGTGCATACTACTCAGTACTATAATAATGCTATGCACTAGACTTCGGCGGCGGCTTCGTCCGCGTGGGTGGCAGTTATTGCAGTAAAAGGAGACATTGCTACTCTCCAATTTTCTTATCTATCCACATAGATAAAGCATACCGTAGCATCATAGCTTACGTATACTATTACTACGAGTATAGTATTGTATTATCTGTGCTAGTACTAAGCATACGAAGCAAGGGATGGCATCAAATCTAACAAAACATTCTTAACTTCCCCAAGGAAAAATACTTATGCCCATCTCTTTTCAAAACACAAACCATTATTAAATACGTTTACATTACTTTCACCTTAAGACAACAATTGGTTAAAAAGGTATTTAAAAACTACTTACCACGGGGAGTTTAATCAATATCCATAGCCCGGGTATATCCATAGCACAACTACTTTATCAACTGTTTTAGAAAAAAATTAAGTTACATCACATATTTTTGCTCACATATAATAATACTAGAGGACGCCAGCAGCTACGCCTGCAATTTTTTTAAATTTACCCGTTTTGCCCGATCCCGTGGTAATTTCGGGCAATTCCTTCTTTGTGCACCCCTACGGTCCACAAAGAACATACATGCAAAATTTCAGCTTCCTGCGTCCAATAGTTTCGGCTGTAGCGTGTCTGTCAGTCAGTAAGTAACGCAAGGGCGGAAGCCCGTGCAGGTCAACTCATCTTTAGCATCACTGAGCTGCACTGACTTCTGCTCCCTGCACCTGAGTCCGGTGCAGGGAGTGGCGAATGGTCTCAGGGGTAGCGCAGGTCGTGAAGATCCCTAAGGCAAGGCTGGTGGACTATCCTTCTCGAGGTTGCCGCCCGTTTTTGGTCCAGTTCCTTCAGAAATGGATGCAACCAAAACCTCCAGCCGAAACACAATAACAGGCACTTCACACACGCACACATACACACACATACATACATGCACGCACACATCCACACTCAGTGACACATCTCTTCACCGCGCCCCCTCGTGGTCGGGTGGGCGCGGGCTCGTAGTAAAAAGTCACGGGTAAGAGTAGCTGACCACCTGCGCTAGGACCTGCGCAGTTGAGCACCGTACGCGGGGATGACGGAGTCTTGGGGGGTTGAGCCGAGCGGCGCTGGCGGTAATGTGACCGTGAGGCAACACACCCTCTTTGGTCCCGATTTCACGCTAAAAGGTAGCCCCCGCTGTGAGCCGCAGCGGGGGAAATGGCCATCGTGTCCCGTCAGAGGGCCACAAGCTAGGGACGTGGGGTCCGCATCAGCAGTTGGAATTTATTTCGGCTGTTGATGTGGTGGGTGCAGGCTATACTGAAGGCGCAAGCGAGGGAAGACGGATGGAGTTGGTAACTCGGCTCCGACCTTTGACCCGAGCGGGCGCCCGATGTCGTGCTGTAAGCCAGCCTTGCGTTCCTATATCCCTCTGGTAATCCTAACGTCCGGTATGACGTTCCCTGTTGCGGGCTCCATGGAGGGTGGGAAGCCAGAGGGATGAAGTCTTTAAGTAAACGTATGGATACCGAAATCCTTTTCATTACCCCAACCGCGACGGGGACGGCGAAAGCTGTTCCCGGTAAAGGGTAAGGGCAAAACCACCGGTCCTGTCCAACGCCCGCCCACCACACAATCGAGTGGCCCCACTGCTACCAGTTCCACGAAGAAAAAGAGGAACAACAAAAGCAAGAGACAGCGCTTGGCAATTAGGCGGAAGGCTGAACAAGCCGCTGCTGCTGCCGGTGCTGCCTCCACTAAAACAGCTGAGCAGGCTGCCGTCGCAGGTCCCAGCAATGTGACCAGCGCGAAGCCCACGCTCAGAAGTGAGGGGTGCACGAAGGCCGGAGGCAGTACGTGGAAGCCGCCTGCCGCCAAGCGGCGGGCTGGCCACCCTGGACGGCTTCCAGCCCCAGCACCACCGGGAAACGCGGCAGGTAAAACTGCCGAAAACAAGGAAAGAGGTGAGGCCAAACGTGCTCTCAACGAGACCAGCTCGCCTCGAGGGGAGCACAAGAAGCCCCGCCTCGACTCCTCCAGGATACAAGGTAAGTCCTACGCACAGGCCTCCAAGGCGTCCCTGGGTGTTGCAGTAACATGCAAACGCACAGGGAACTTGCCGAAGGAGTTGGTGGACCAGGTACTCCGGGAGCTCCAAAAGAAGATCCTGAGTGATGCCTGGTCGACCAAAACCCCCAAACGCCCCGCTCCAGCGTTCACCGGGAAACCCGTGCACGCGGACGGGGTCCTCAAACTTTGGTGCGCCGACGAGGCAACGCGTACCTGGCTGACGGAGGCAGTTTCTCTCCTGGTCCCACCACTGGGCTTCGAACTGGAGGTCAGGGGCCAGGAAGAGACCCCGAAGATAGTGCGGTGCGGCATTGTCGTACCCGACGAACAGGGGGTCTTGGACGACGTGCGCGACGTGGATCGCGCTCTTGAGTTTCAGAACCCCTGGTTGGAGGTTGACAAATGGTCGATGCTGCACTCTGAAAGGCAGTCAGGTGGGTGGTTCCTAGTAGTGGGCGTCCCAGTAGAACAGGTCCCGATCCCTATGAAGAACGAGCACCGCCTCGCGTTGACGGTAGGTGTCGTCTACGTCAGGTTCCGGGACCCCTCAGGTAAGTTTGTCAACCATCCTCCGGACGACAACTCCACACGAGTCAAGCAGGACTCAAACACCAAGCCAGGGTGCGACGCAGAACCCGGCCCGTCAGAGCCGGCCGCGTCTGGCTCGGGGGCTGGTCCGTCAGCCGAGGGTAACTCGGAAGATGAGAGCCTGCTCCTGAGCCCGGTGCGGCGGGACGACGGGGTGGAGGCTGGCGACATCCTGGCCGGCCTAACGCAGCTGACGGTCGGGGAGGTGGGGACATCATCCAAAGATGAACCCTCTGCCTAGTGACGTCTGCTGCCTTCAAATCAACCTCCATCACAGCCAAACGGCCACTGCGCAACTGCGCAAATGGATGGAGGTCCAACAATCAGCCATCGTGCTCATCCAGGAACCTTGGATAAGGGGTGGCCTCATCAGAGGCCTCTCCAGCCTGGAAGGTAAGATTTATTCTTCAACTGACCACACGCATCCAAGAACTTGCATACTGACAACTAAAAACATCAGAGCCCAAGTTCTAACGGAGTTCTGTTCCAGAGACATCACAGCGATATAAATTGAAATAACACAGCAGCCAAGGAGTAAAGCGGTTCTTTTCGCATCGGTCTACATGCCCGAGGCCGAAGACCCGCCACCGTTCGACCTCACGCGTCTGGTTAACCAGTGCGAGAGAACCAAAACGGAGGTCGTAATAGGAACGGACTCCAATGCCCACCAAATGTGGGGCATGAACTGCAATAACAACAGAGGTAAATCACTGGTTGAATACCTATTCACCACTAATCTTACCCTATTATACACAGGTACGGAGCCCACTTTCGTCACAAGACGTAGTCAGACAATTATCGACTTAACTCTCGCAACAGAAGGAGCGGCTGAACGCATCAAGGGATAACACGTCTCGAAAGAGGCATCGTGCTCAGACCACAGATGGATCAGATTCTCTATGGAAGTCGTTATACAACCCACACAGCCACGCAGGAAACCACACAACACTGACAAAGCAAAGTATGTCCAATTAATTAAAGAGAAACTTACCCTTATTGCTACGCCGACCGTACTGGGTGACAATGAACAGATCGACGAGCAGGTATGTACACTGACGCAGACGATGCTAGACAGCTACCACGCAGCATGCCCAGAAACCACTCTACCCTCAACCCCAGGTAAACAACCCTGGTGGGGCGCTGAGCTTGAACGCAAGCGCAAGAAGGTAAGAAGGGCCCTAAACAGGGCAATGAACACAAGCGCGGACGTAGATTTGGATGCTTATCAAGCGGCCAAATCAAGCTACAAGAAATGCCTCAGATTCAGACGCACCATGGGATGGCGGCAATTCTGTGGTAGCATTGAATCTTGCCAACAAGCAAACCGGGTAAGGAAACTACTGGCTCAGCAACCGATGGTTGCACCAGGTACTCTCCGTAAACCGGATAACACATACACCACATCGGAGGAGGAGACAAGACGCGTCCTACTAGAAACACATTTCCCAGGCTGCGTCCTCACCCCGGTAATAACGTGGCACGATACACCAACAGTGGCGACCGAACACGAGTGGAGACACGCAAACACCGTGGTCACAGAAGAAAAACTCCGATGGGCCATCGATAGCTTCCATCCCTTCAAAGCAGCCGGACTGGACGGCATCTGCCCAGGGTTATTACAATGGGGGGGTGAACCTGTCCGCAAAAGACTTCTGGCAATCATGAGGGCTAGCCTGGCTCTTAGATATGTACCGAAGAATTGGAGGGAAGTCAAACTTATTTTCATACCAAAACCAGGCAAAACAGACTACAAAAATGCAAAGTCCTTCAGACCAATAAGCCTGACCTCCTTCATGCTTAAAGCCTTGGAAAGGCTATGCGAGAGGGAATTAAGAAGTGGGGCACTTAAACACCTACCCCTGCATGCCAATCAACATGCATACAGCTCAGGGAAATCGACGGAATCGGCCTTACTTCAGGTCGTGAACCAGATAGAATCTGCTATACAACAAAAAAGCATCTGTCTGGGCACCTTCATTGACATAGAAGGAGCCTTTGACAAGACAAACTTCTTCAGTATAAGCAACGCCCTAGCCAGACATGGTGTGGATCAGATGCTCATACAGTGGATCCAAAACATGCTCAGCAAAAGAGTAGTGCGCCTGCACGGCGACTCCCAGACAGCCTTGATAACTAAAGGTTGCCCGCAGGGCGGTGTTCTCTCTCCGCTATTGTGGAACTTAGTCATCAATGAACTCATAGACAAACTCAACGCGAGATATTTTTACACAATAGGATATGCAGATGATCTGACCACTCTCACCTCAGCTAAGGTAAGTAGTACAGTGTACGACCTTACTCAACAGGCTCTACGCATAGTAGAGTGGTGGTGTAATGAGTACGAATTATCAGTAAACCCGACCAAGACCGAACTAGTTATGTTCACACACAAACGCGCGCTGGGTACTTACCGACTGCCCAGGCTATTCAACACAGAGCTCAAGCTGTCTACCGAGGTAAAGTACCTGGGCGTCACTCTTGACAGCAAATTGACATGGAACAGCCACATGGAAAATAAGCTCAATAAAGCCAGCATCGTCTTCTGGCAGTGCAAGAAGATGATAGGTAAACGATGGGGCCTATCCCCCAAAATTGTCTTATGGCTCTATAAGACAATAATACGTCCGATGATAAGCTACGGCGCAGTAGTGTGGTGGCCTCAGACCAACCTAACAACGGCCGCCAAAAGCTTCAAAAGCTTCAAAGACTTGCATGCCTAGCGGCCACGGGCTGCATGAAAACTACACCTACAGCGGCACTCGAAGTGTTGCTGGACTTGCCTCCATTGCACGTGTTCATACAACAGGAGGTAACGATGTCGGCGATCCGGCTAAGAGCTCTGAAGCTCTTGAAAGACACTAACACACCGCACACTAGCAACTTAAACACACTCTTTAAAGAAGTTCCTCTCACACAAGCCATTGGCGACCGAATACCGAAACAATTTGTTTTCGATAAGAAATACAAATTCCAACTGTACGAGGATCTACACGAAGGAGCGGTTGGCCACAACGAGCTCACGATCTTCACAGATGGATCTAAGACGGATACAGGTACGGGTTCAAGAGTATTCTCCGAGGACCTTAACATCAACATCGCAGCACCGCTGGGAGCCTACAACACGGTCTACCAGGCCGAATGTTTTGGCATAATCCTAGCTGCCACAGCAATCATGGCACGTGAGGTAAGGGAACGATCCATTAGGATCCTCTCAGATAGTAAGGCTGTCCTCTCAGCCCTCAAAAGCCATACTATCACCTCGGCACTCACGCTTGAATACCACCAGAAACTAACAGAGGTAGGTAAACAAAACAAATTAACACTGCAATGGATCAAGGGCCACAGTGGCTCAAGAGGGAATGACGCAGCCGACGTACTTGCCAGAAGAGGGGCCACTTTAGAGGTGGTGGGACCCGAACCCATTATTCCCCTCCCTTCTGGTTTTTATCGCAACCTGGTAAGGAATAGGACCAGGACCCAACACAACCAGTCCTGGATTGGTATTGAAACATGTAGGCAGGCCAAGGAGGCTCTTCCTGCAGTAGACGGTAAGATAGCCAAACAAATCCTCCGGCTGTCCAAACAACAACTGCGGACAGTCACGGCCGCCTACACAGGATACAGATTCTTTAATAAACACCTATTTACTATAGGTATCACCGACAGCCCGCTGTGCAAGGCCTGTATGGCAGCAGACGAGACGGCAGCCCACCTGCTCCTCGACTGCCCTGAGGTCGCACAGTACAAGCAGCAGTACCTGACGAGATACAGCACCCTGAGGGAGGCAGTGGGCCACATCAAGAGTCTGCTGGCCTTCCTCGAAGACCAGCTCTTCGGTGGCCCGAATGAAGACACCATTCCCACCCGCACGCAAAATACACGCCAAGACGTGGAGTTGCGGAAACAGCCCGTGCCATCAAGTATCAAGTAAGTAAGTAACGCAAGGATTTTATATATTAAGATAACGCAGTAACGAGTTATCAAGTATCAGGTTGCTGATCAGAAAGGGCAAGAGTAAGACATACAGTGAGCCTTCAAGCGTTATGTTGAAAGGGTATATTGACGTCTTGCATACACGCAAGAAGTTTGCGCAAAATGTGTAACAAAAGGTATCAGTTAAGGTACTCAACAACAAGTGATCTTAGATGTGCGTACCGAGTTGCCTTATATTAACAGATTACTTAGGGTGCAAAGTCCTTTGTTATCTATTCAACCTATTAATTACATATATGGCGTAGTTGTTTTAGCGGCTACTTCACCTATTAACACTGCGAGTGTTGTGGGTTCCATCGTTCTACTTAGAACATCACTTTGTCTATATCACTAAAATAGATTGTTCCGAGTCTGGATGTTATATTTTATTTCCGTTAGTTTTGTTTGTAAAATTTCTTCTATAAACTTAATTCGTTTCTTCTATAAACTTAAACGGTCCCAAATTGTATTCTCCTCCGTTCGCGTAATATTCATAAGAAGGGGTACAATACTTTTCTTCACACAGCTACATAATCAAATATTATTTAAGAAACGTTCCCTTTCTTTTTTAACTAAAGGCAAGTTTATTTTATTCCCTTATATAACTCGTATTTTATAAAGGAACAAATTCATCTGCCAACAATTCCTATTTAAACATTACGTTTGTTGAACATGTTTGTTTTATTATAAATAACTTATAATTAAATATGTTGTAACTGGTATGAGTTCGTACTACACACATTCATTAGGTATAGTCAGGTATTTAATTATGTTATAAATATTATGACTATACCAACTATACTCTACAATTAAGAGTCTTTATTTATTTCCACTTTTACACGACGCTCGGATTTGTTTCCAGTATTAATTAGAACTGATTAATTACTACGAGAGAAGAAATGTTGGTTCCTATGGAAATATTTTGATGACTGCTTCTCTACCTTTTATGATTATTATCTATTTTCAGTACATTTGTTATCATGTCGCTTGCAATGGTACCGACATATTGAATACTACAAACAAAGGTAATATAGACCGAAAGACAATAAAAATTAGGCTTATCATTTTGTTTAATCTGGTTGGTGATCGTTGGTGTCTCAGGAAGTCTAGCGGTAGCGGCATAGAGTCTTGAAGTTTACAAAATATAAAACAGCAATAGGTTTTGTCAAAGCATACCTAGTTCGTAATCTTACCACTATGATAACCGTGAAAGTTTGTGAGGAAGGGCAGCAGTTTATCTTCTTTTTGTCCCGCTGACCGACCCCACCAGGGCAGAGCCGCGATAAGTAAGTAGTAAAAGAATTAAATTAATATTATATCCTTCTAATTGTCTCTATAAAATTACCTGATAGCACTTAGGATTTCATGGACCACCAACGTCTCTGAATTATATTTTGTACTAGTCTAGAATACTACATATTACAGTAGCAGCCTTAATTATAGTCAACATTAAATTATGCAAGCATGCAACTGCGCCAACCAATTATACTAACATCCTGCTATACGTTGCAATTATAGCGGCTAATCCGACCAGATTGAAGGATTAGTTGCAAGCATGTACAATAAGATGTTGTTTAGTCGATTAGTGTTTAGTGACAATTCTACATAATATCCATGAGATCTAATGTGTTAACAGATTTGAATAAAGGCTCCTAGTTCCTACAATTTTATCGCAGGCAGTAAAGTAACGGTACTTAAACTGCTGCGTTTCGTTCGGTGAGTGAGAGTGCCGGAGGCCTTATCCCCTATTCCTTCTCCCTCATCCCACTCCTCATCCTATCCCCATTCCCAACCCCAAGGGGCGGCAACACACTTGTGACTCCTGTGGTGTTGCTTGTGTCCTTGGGCGGCGGTAATTGCTTACCATCAGGCAATCCGTCTGCTCGTTTGCCGCCTATTAACATAAAAAAGGCCCCAAACTACAGAAGCTCGAAACATAAAATTTGGTCTTTCTAAATAAAAAAAATTGTAGTCGAGTTTGTACACCCGTTAATATTTTATAAAAATAGTTATGGCTTTCATTCTTCTGTATGTAGTGAAAATGCTGTGCATTCACGAGGAACTACACTATCATCATCATCATCGCCTTAGCGTTATCCCGGTTGAATTCAAGAATTATACGCCCTGGAGCCCGAGGTCCAATTACTGGACTAAACAGATATGACAGAATATCAACTTTTCCACAGAGCGACTGCTGTCTGACCTCCGCAACCCAAAGGGATAGTGATATGCCATAGTTTAGACGAGTATCAGTTTATTTGAGGGTAGGTACTGACTGCGCTTAACGACTGTCAAAGATCTTCATGACAGGCGGGACCGACGGTCTAACATGCTCTCCGAGACACGGGGCAAGCGATAATAAACTATATACTTCAATAAAAGCCTCGCTGTCTCAAAAAGTGTACATTTAACTAGATCAACTACACGATTTTTCATTAATTTTGTGTAACTCCTTGACAAACATTTAAATCCTCTTTTAATTAGTTTTTTTCGTTGGATTAAAGATAACGCCAAGATGCTGCCCTCATAGTTTTGTGATCAAATCGCTGGGATTGTATTAGCCGCTTGTCGCCTAATTTTTTTGTGTACAATGGGAACTTTGTTAGCAGACAATCACATAAGAAATCTATAAATAGTATGATAATTAATTGGGTTATGACTGATGCTGCTATTTGTATTACTCGTATAATAAACGACACATCGTCCGCGGCTCCATCTGCGCGAATTAAATAGTTATCTTTCTGAGGAATTACTATAATTTGGTGTAAGCCATACAGAAATCAGTTCCTATGTTTTTGAGTTTATCGCATTCATAAATACAGATAGAGCGGCAGAGGCTTCATTTTGTAATATGTGTTATAGATGTTGCAAAAATGACAGGTTGTTACCGTGCCGGAACTTAGAGTTTGTAACCTTAATTTTCTGTTTAATACCTACCCACTTTTTTACATATAAAGCATCCTGTTCATACTTCTAAAGTTGCTTACAGTAAACCTCTTTCAAACCCATAGCGCAAATGCATTTGCAAAGTAGTTATATAAATCAATACCTACCTGAGCAATAGTGACTGTAAACTAATCAGTGCGCTGTAGTGCAAATTTGTGTTCAAACCATAAACGATAAACTTAAAATAAAGTACCGATTAAGTGGAATTCACGTTGCACTAACGTTTTCGAATATTTAATCAATATGTTAATGCATTTGAAAAGTAATTATATAAATCAATACCTACCTAAGCAATACAACCTATATGATTGATCAACATTCATAATTAATTGTCTGCCGGCACCGCTACGGTCGAAGTTCATTGGTGCATTACAATCTTGATAAATTAGCCATCACTTTACGATTTGTTCCACATACACACACATAGCGTTAGCAAGTGGAAAGAAGGACGGGCTAAAAGCGAAAAGATCTTGTTACAAAGTAATCGTTTTGAAGTGGTAATTTGTCTCGATCATCTTTATTAAGAGACGCCTTCGTAAGTGACGTTTTCATTATTTTGCAGATAGCGTTAAACAAGAGTTGTTTCATTTCTTAATATGATGGGTATAGATGCCCCTCTCTAAACGTGTTGAGATAGCCCCATACTCAGGAAAAAATCGCAGTCCAAAACTTTGTATGATGTTTTTATAATAGTCGAGTTTATCTTTATTTTAGTAAGCTAACGGTACAGCAACTTACCTTCCTTGAAAAGGAACTGCTACGGTAATGGACAATCTTTGGTTCAGCTCTATATTGCTTCCCACGGCCTTTAACGGTACGGTCACACTGTTAAAGTATCTTTATATCGAAGTACACAGAAGAAAGAGAAATCAGGTCAGAAATCGAAAGTAATTTGGAATCAACCAGTAAAGTCAGAGGTGATTAATCACAATGGTCCCTATAAACATCAGTTTGAATGATACGTATTAATCAAAATAAAATACCGAAGTGTTGCGTAAGCCATAAACTGTAAATGACACATAAGAGAATATAAAATTAACATATATCAGAGCGAGTTTGGCCCGCCCAGGTATCGCAACGCATGTAGTAGTCGCTAGCAAACCATTACGGCTTTACACGGTACTATTAATATATTTACATAAAACCTATACAATTACTTGTATATTTTCTTTCGGGATATAGCTATACCACGAACCTGTGTTCCGATACTGAGCTTGTGTTGAAAGGTCGGATACTCGATACGAATGTACGTGGTACATCCCGAAAGACAATATATTATTATATACAACTAAACGGCCACGAAAGTTAAAAACCTTCACAAATAATACATATAAACATTTCTCGTGACTCAGTCTATCTTTTGGCGAAATCCAGAGTGAACAAACAGACAGACGGTACGGAGGGACATTGTTTTATATCATAAGATGATAAGGAAATGATACTGAAAATTTAGGCACAGAAGGTCACGTCATAGCAAGCTTGACTCATAACTCTAACTTGACTCTCGATTTAGTCAAAATCGCTGTACGTATGTTGTCATGAGTACCTACAGTCCGTTCACAGTTATTTTACCTCTGACAGATGTCGGTGTTTATTTTCTTTATGTTGGAATTGTACTCTGTGATGACAGAAATGTAAAATAGGGTTACCCGTGCATAACATTTTACCCAATATTAGTGGAAATGCTTCAAAAATTCAAATGCTTGAAACTCATGGCCGCAAAGTGGTTAGATTACCGCCATATACCACTGCGAGCTAAACGCAATTGAACTTATGTGGAGTCTCATTAAAAGGCGAGTCACAAGCAATAATTTAGGAGAAGAGGCAACCAATATTGTGAATTTAGCTGAAGAAGCTTTTCAATCTATCACTGCAGAAGACTGACAAAAACAATGCAAACATGAGCGCCACATTGAAGACAAGCTTCGTGAAACAGATGGGTCTAGGGATGCTGAAATGGACAGGTTTATAATAGAATTAAATTCTGAGTCTGATAGAGAATCTGACAGCAGTTACGAATCATCATAACATTGGCAGTCCACATGAATCATTCTTATAGACTCACGCCTGTTTCCATGCAGGGGTAGGCAGAGGTGTAAAATTACACCCACATCATTCTTATTCAAAATAAATATGAAAATTAAATTTGCAGTTTTTGTATTCGATGCTTAGAACCTCACGTTGGCGTAATTATGATGCGTTTACCTTTGTATATAAATAGACAACATTTTTATTATAACTACTTATCTTCATAGGAAATTAGTTATTTCGTAAGAAAATAAATGTACATGCATATAGCCATGCCATTATCAAGAGGTTTTGTTACAAACATTACTTCCAAATATTTAATACGATCGCTTAGGCAATAAAAAATAAGTACATTTTTAGCAATAATATTTATTTAAAATGGGAGTATTATATACCAAATACGCCCAGGTTGGCCAATCTAACAGCTAGAGGTAAAATAACTGTGAATGGACTATACATAAGTACGCGATGCAGAGTTGACCTTCTCTACTTATCACTTTTGTGTTGTAATTCTTATCACGTGCATTTTCAAATTTAGGATTTGCTTTATTTGTAAGTTTTGTTCACAAATAATAATCTATACATACATATAAAATATGAACTCCCTTTTTCTTTCGGTCTTTTTATATAAACGCGGTAAACTCAGAAACGGTTTTCATGAATAGACAAAGTGATGCTTAGAGCAAATTATAAGTTAAATAATTCATTGAAACACGTTATTTGGGTCGTACTTATTTTATGGTACCTTTTGAAATAGCTAGATAGATAGATGAGACTACATTCTGCAAAAGATTGTTTTTATATTTCGCGCGTCGTCTACTTTACCTCAGTAATAGCATGTCACATGTCTATTAGACATGTAGGGCGGTCCCTCTATTTATCCTAACCTGAACTTAATCTAATATAGGTACAGCCACCTTTTTTTGGTTTGAGTTTTATATCATTACATGAAAACAAAAATACCTTCATATTGGTTTTCTTTCAACGACGTACAACGTATCTTTTATCATATTTTCTTACATGTGGTTGCTATCTCTACTTCTGTACAAGAAAATCTTATATTTATAAAAAAATACAAGTCCTAGTGACTGGTTATCATCGCAGCAACTAAACTAAAGATGAATCATGGTATTTAGACAATGCGTTAATTTTATGACTTAGGCGTGTAAAGGCTATTTGGAAGGATATTTTTATAGCATTTAGCAACTCGTTACCACGCTTAACAGAGGCTGAAAGTTTGGAACCAAGTATGCTCACAATATTCTTACTTAGATAATGTGTAATTCATAGAATATAGAGACTAATACATGATCTATGGTGTCATTACCTACTTAATAATTTATATGTTGCGACAACAATTTTACTTACAAACTGTATATTTTTTTATATTTTGAAGCTAGTTGTATGCAAATGCTGGTTAATAAAACATAATAATTTTATTTTACTACTTCTTTAATTCTTTATTCAATCTTCATTTGTTGTTAGAAAAAAAAAGAAGCCGAAGACAAATAGCAATTCGCTGTTAGTCTTTCGCAGCAAGACGACTTCCTGAATAAGTTCTAAACTAACCAGACACTCTCAAGCAACTTATTTGAACTTAACCCTTTACGACGCAATATTATAACGATTTGCCGCCAAAATTTCAAATTGCAACTGCAAAACTTATTGTACATATTATCTGAAGACAAGGCCTTGGAAACCCAAGTTCTATTTTAGACAAGTTACTGCCATTTACAACTGGACAGCACGTATCTTAATGCCGTAGTCGTTTCAGTCGGATTCAAATCTTAGGGCTTACTACGAGCTTAGCCGTGTAATGATTCACCTCGAATCGATCAGCTTTTAAGAACGTTGTAGAACTTAGATTAGGACCAATAATAGTAATCATCATCATCGTCCTAGTGTTATCCCAATTACGTCCAAATCTTTCGGATCGGACACCCTAACCACATTCTCCAGTATACAGATTTTTCGGAATAATTGCTTTTTAGCTCTGAGCGACCGCCACCTAAACGCAATTCAAAGAGACAGTGATATACCAGCTTTACGTATTCTCTGAGCTACAGGGTCAGCGGTAATTAGCAATTTTATTAAATAAGCACATTAGTTTAAAAAAAGCAGCACGAAATCTGGAGATGGGCTGGTAACGGCAATAGGCTCGCCCCCTATTACGTGGGACCTAAAAATTCATGGTTAAATGTGGGTGTAATTTTACACCTCTGCCTACACCTTCGGGGATATAGGCGTGAGTCTATATTTGTACCCGATACCCTATACATATAAGTCTGTTGTTATCTCCAGTAGGCTGTAGGTAGTATCAGTGCCCTATAGAACCATCAAAGAACCAATTTCCATACCAATGCCAAATCGAATCGAGTTTAAATTGAGGCGATTACCCATGGTAAACCCTTTTGATATCGCACTTTGCATAAAATATCAGTTCAAAGAATTTATTTCTTATAAAACATTACAGTTCACTTAAAATAAGAATATAGTACATCATAATATTATTCATTCAAATGTTTCAAATACCTCTGGCTCAAATTAAAAGATTGTAGAAGTTTAAGCAAGTTAAAAGACTATTAAAACAAAATAAAATTTATGCATTATTAAGTAAATATACAAGACAAATATTAAAATAATATCTCTCATATAAATAAATATAAAACTATAAAACTTATTACTATGTACAATTTAGGTAGATAAAATGTCAAAAACATAATTCTGTGAAACGATTTTATGTAAAATTCGTGTATGATTCCGTTAAATATAAACAGTTATTCAATTTGTAGTGTACGTACATAATTTCTTAGTTTGCCCTTAAATATGTTCATGTTGCCGCATTCTTTGATATCATTTGGCAACTTGTTGTACAGCTGTGCGCCCTCAAACACTATCGTTTTTTTGCCGTAGTTGGTACGTGGTCTACTTAGTTCAATTTTGTTTTGATTCCTTAGGTAATGCGTAGGTACTTTGTTGTGCATTTGTAAATTACTTTGAATCATATTATTGCTTATTTTTCTGACCAATATACAGGTGCCGTATGTATAAAGTTGGTTGAGATTGAGTATTTTTGTGTTTTCATAAATCTTTTTTGTAGCGGTCAAGTAATGGTAATGATGTAATACTTTAATGATTTTATTTTGAGTAATTTGAAGAGGTTTTAAGTTAGTGGCGGCGGCTGATCCCCATATCTCGATCAAATATTCAAGATGTGATTTAACAAGTGAGTTATAGATGATAGTGCGTACTTTATAAGGTATATAACTAGCTGTTTTGCATAATGCACCCAATAGCGCCATAAGTTTCGCTTGAATATGACTAATATGCAGTTTCCAAGAAAGACCATTATCTAACCACAGGCCAAGATATTTTTCACCGTGTGAGCGGTGTATTATTTCATTGTTTATGTTTAGCGGTTGAAAAGTGGGTATTTGTTTATTTTTTGCAGCAAATATCATAAACGAAGTCTTTTTTGTGTTTATGGTTAAAAGATTGTATTTTAGCCACTCACTTAATAAGTTAAGATCCATTTGGGCGTCGGTTATTATATCATTAATGGATTTATCGAAATAAAAAAGACATGTGTCATCGGCGTATAACGTCAAGTTTTCTGTAAGGCCTATTTTGTTTATGTTGTTGACATAAATAAGAAAGAGCAACGGACTGAGAATCGAACCTTGTGGGCATCCGTAAGTCACGCTACGGGCCGAACTAGTGAAGTTTTGTATTTTTACAACCTGGCGCCTGTTTTCTAAGAATGATTTAAACATATTAAGGGCCGTTCCCGTTACACCTATGTTATTTAGTTTTTCTAATAATTTTGAATGGCTTACGGTATCAAAACATTTTTTCAGATCTATAAATATTCCTAAAGCTATATTTTTTTTTATCAATATTAGTCTTAATTTTTGTAATTAAATCTATTGCAGCTGAGAGCGTGCTCGACTTTGAACGGAAACCATATTGTTTGTCAATTAAGAGTTTTTTCTGTGTTATGTAGTTATTTAGGCGACAGTATAGCACGCGTTCGAAAATTTTAGAAATAACAGGTAATACCGATACGGGCCTATAATTACTCGGGTTTGATTTACTGCCGTCCTTGTAGATAGGTGTGACCTTGGCAACTTTGAGTGCATCGGGAAATGTGCCGCGTTGTAAATATAAGTTAATGCAGTCCGTTAATCTCTCTAAAAGTATATTTTTTAAGCATTTGATTGTTTTTGTGCTAATACCGTCGAGACCGGTACTTGTGTTGCTGTCAAGGTCGTCAATAATTTTTGATATTTCACTAGTGCTACATGGTAAGAATTCGGTCAAAGTTATGTCATGTGAGTGGTGAGATTCGTACATTAGAGTGTTACCGGTATTTATGTGATATGAGTGAGGTATTTTGTTTGCCAAATTAGACCCTACCGATGCGAAGAATGTATTAAATGAATCGCAGATCGCGTTACCTTCCGTTATGAATCCTGAGGCCGACTTCAGTTTTGGGGGCGCATTGCTGTCTCTTGTTTTGTTTAAAGCTAAGTCACTAATAAGCTGCCACATTTTTTTAGGGTCATGGAATGTCTTTTTGAACTTAGTATAATAATATTCTTTTTTCCGAGTCTTGATTATATTTTTCACTCTTTTCTGTTCTGTGGTAAGTGCTTCCTTTAATGAGTCATCATTCGGATTCACTTTCATTAACTGCCATATATTGTTTCGAGAGTTTATAGCATCAATGACATCTTTACTTATCCAGTCCTTGTTGAGAGGGTTGAGAATTTTGGTTTTTTCTACCGTACTCTTACTTATCTGCTGCGCAATAAAATTTTGTAAGATATTGTACTCATTCGCCTTGTTATTATATATCTGTTTATGGTCGGATAGTGTTGATTCTATTATAGACATGCTGAAAGAGTGGTTTTTAATGTTTGTATAAATATGGTCTAGTATTGTATTTGTAGTGCTGGTCTCGCGAGTGCTGTATAATTTATTTATTTTGTTTAATACTTCATATCCAGTTTGTTTGATTTCGTGAAGGTATTGAGTTGTCTGATTGTCTGAGCGCAGCAGGTCTTGATTAAAATCACCAAAAGCGACCGCTCGTTGCCGTTGCTCCAGTTGTAGGGTAAGATTTTCCAAAAAACTATTGAGGTTGGTATCACCCGGTTTGTATATCGCTCCGATATTTATAGATAACTTGTCTATGTGTATCCACAAGTAATGATTTCCATTTTCCGTCAGCTCTAGCGTTACGTCGTATTTTAGGCTATTGTGTACAAAAATGGAGACTCCTCCTCCTTTATTATTGGATCTATAGTTATAGATGTGTTTGTAATTAGGTAATTGATATAATTTGGCATCATCTTCTGAAGTAATCCACGTCTCCGTAAATATTAATATGTGGGTAGTTTTTGGTATAGTACTTATTTTACATTTAATTTCATCAAATTTCCCAGCGTTCCGAATACTTCTTAAGTTTGCATAGAAAAATCGCAATGACGATGGGTGCAACGGGATGTCTTCGTATTTTTTTAATATTTGGTGGGTTAATCTTGTGGATTTTTGTGATGCCTCCCGGTCCGAAATATTCTTTAGTTTATATGTTTATATGTGTTTTTAAAAATTTCTTGATAGCTCGACAGCTTAATGTGAGTTTACCTGGGAGGCTACGTGCAATGCAAACAAGCTATGACGTTAAATGCACGTGTTCTACTTGTAAACTAAAGTTGCAAAATTATTGCTCGGGTGGCTTAGTGTTTAAACAGGAATCTCGCCGTTTAACTCTGAGTTCTGTGTTGTGGGTTCGATCCTCACGTAACTATGTGTGATTCTCAAATTGTTATTTTCGGTCCGGGTGATTTTTGTAACTGCTGTTTAAATGATTGTAAAGTTCTCCGCGGTACAGGATTTATTCCTAGTGTTATAATTATTATAATATTGTTAAACAAATACATAATGTGTATAACCTGAGTAAATAAGAAACAAAATAGTTTATAGCACTAAGCTCTAGTCGATAATGTAAAACGTCATTCTAAAGGCTGCTTCACACAGTGCTTCTGCCGCGCGGCACGTGCCGCCGGCATCTGTGGCAGATGCCGCCGGGCATCATTCCAGTTGTATAGAACGACCACACATAAGTAGCAAGTTGCAACCCGCGCGGCACGCCCGCCGGCATACCCGGGTGGCCGTGCCGGCGGCTCCTTCGTGCGGCAAGGCCGGCGGCTTTGTATGCCGCTGGGTGCACGCAGCTTAGCCGGCGGCAGTGCCAGTGGCACTGTGCCTTCCTTCCACTCGACACCACCAAAACGACACCATCGGTGGTGTCGTATGGAATCACTAGTCCATACGACACCACCGACTAATAGTGAGGTTACCTACATACAAAGTTGTTGATATGAAAACTCCAATTAAGTTCAAGCAGTTTCATTAATGAGGTATGTCATTTGATAAAGTTTATATTTATCTGTCACTCAAATGGTCATCTTGACATTCTGTTTGTTTCTGGACATCACTAGGGTGGTGTCGTATGGACTAGAGATTCCATACGACACCACGGATGGTGTCGTTTTGGTGGTGTCGAGTGGAAGGAAGGCACTGTGTATGACAACTTATACGAATGAATAAAAGATTTTGAACAAGAACACAGGTAAGTAATAGTTTCTCCGAAGCTGCATTTACATATATCGTGTTTCACTTTGCTTCAGAATACCGAATCTAATTGAAAACTTTTGGCAGCATTGCGTTTCATTCTACATATTCATATCATATGTGTTGTAACTAAAAAGTTAAGGTTTTCGAATTTTTTCCTATGTGCTACAAAACATTGCTTTATGCCAAATTTCAAGATTCTAGATCGACGACTGGAAGTACCCTTTAGTTTTGACTTGAGCATTTGATATGACTTTCAAACGTTGAAATAGAAGTTTGATTTTATTACAGCTTCGCGGTGTTATAGACCTTAGAATTTGATATGCATTTCAATTTAATAACTCTAAGCGTTCACGAGGAAAGAGTTAGTAATATTTTTTTTCCTAATCTGTGCTATAAGAAGTTGCCTCGTACGAAATCTCACGATTCTAAGTTCACGGGAAGTACCCTGTAGGTTTTGATTCCCTTGTGAGTTTCGAAAATTTGCGAGAATTTGCGGCATAAACAGCTATATCTTTTGATTGCGTTGGCTTAGAAGTTTGATTTTGTTACATCATCATCAACCTTTAACAGTCCACTGCTGGACTAGGCCTCTCCTTTGAAAGGAGGAATTGGCCTACTATACCACGTCGGCCAAACGAGTTGGTATAGGGTTTGTTTCAAGTTTTCCTTCTCTTACAGTGCTGTTCTATGCATAATATGCTCCCTCTGACGGCTCTTACGACACCCAAAGGACGATATTGGGTGGTGACAATCCGTATTCTTAATCCACACGGACGAATTTTGTTACAGCTTAAAGATATTATAGACCCGAGTATTTGATATGAATTTCTATTAAATACTTCTACGCGTCCATCAGGAAAGGGCTAGTAACTTTAGAATTATCATTATTATTTTTATTAGACGATGTAACTGAAATTTGCGGTTTTCGCAATTTTTCTTTTATCTGTGCTACAAGACGTTGCTTCGTACCAAATTTCAAGATTCTGAGTTCATGGGAAGTACCCTGTAGGTTTTGATTCCCTTGCGAGTTTCGAAAATTGCGGAAATTTGCAGCATAAACGGCTGTATTTTTTCTTGCGTTTGTTTAGAAGTTTGATTTTTTCTCAGCTTCATGGGACAGTAGACTTGACCATCTTAATATATAAAATCCTTGCGTTACTGACTGACTGACAGACACGCTACAGCCGAAACTATTGGTCACAGGAAGCTGAAATTTGGCATGTATGTTCCTTGGGGACCGTAGGGGTGCGCTAAGAAAGGATTTTCCGAAATTCCCACGGGATCGGCCAAAACGGGTAAATTAAAAAAAAATGCAGGCGTAGCTCCTGGCGTCCTCTAGTTTGATATAAATTTAGTTTGATACCTTCACGCGTTTCTGAGAAAATGTGCCTTGACAGACGGACGGACAACTAAGTGATCCTATAAGGGTTCCGTTTTTTCATTTCGAAGGTACGGAACCCTAATGAAGCTATATTAATGTTTAATTGTCTTCGAGTAACCGATATTTCGGCACTGTTGCAAGCGCTATGTTCACGAATGTACTGGTATGTTCTGGTATCCGGAAGGACAATTTAAAACCACGAAGTAATTATATTCCGGGGGTATATTTTTTTCTCCATCGCTTTATATTCTTATTTTTTTTATTATACTAGATGTTTTTACAGTAAGTAGTAAGCCAGGTGAGTTTGATTGAAGGACACATTTGGTAGGAATCCCTTCTAAATTAAATGATGAAGTACGGTTAAAAGGATCAGCTTAGTGCATAATAAGATAAATAGAGTATGTACTTAATATGACTGTGTTAGCATTTTTATTTCCCCTCTTTGGGTCTGACATTGCAGTATAATTTCATAAAGTCGATTATATTTTGAACCGTTTAAATGTCACAAAGTAAACTAAACCCTCCTATTTCTTTTTCCATCTAGGCCAGCAACGCACCTGTGGCTCCTTTGGTTTTGCGACTGTGTTGCGAGATGGGCGCCAGTAATCGCTTACCACCTGGCGATACGTCTACGTGTTTGCCACCTGTCATATAAAAAATACATAGTTTTAATTCTGTTCAAAGAAAAATTTACATTATATCCCAAAAGTACATTGGATTTCAATTTCTCTCACATTTCACCTTGTTCAGTAACGGGTTATAAAATGCAAAAACATTGTCAAGACATAAGTAATAAATAATACTGAGATAACAACATTTAAAAAAAGCTTTAAGTGTAATTTTATTACTGTCCAAAATTATTTTCTTATTTAAAAACATCAAAATATAATAAAATTATGCTTGGTAAGGGCTAGCGCATATGTACATTCAACTTTTAGTTGAACAACTATTTAGTTGTGTTTCATATGTTTAAAAGAATATATTAAAGCGCGCATACTGTCAACTCGATAGCTGTTCGACAAAAAATGCAAAAAGCTTATCGATTTGCTTTTGATTTAAAAGTTGGAAAACTATCCATCAAGCGCTCAATTTGTATTGCATTGTATTGATGTGCGCAGACCATCGACTAAACAGTCGATCCGCGACTGACCATGACGCCAATCTCGTATAAGGATTTGAAGCGGCGCCACGCGCGTTATTTGTAAACACCTTGACTTGAGCGTTGCTGAATCTAGTCGATTTAAGGAGATAAAAAAATCGATTGTATGAGCACTTCCATCAACTAAACTGTTTGGATGAGTAGAAATCATGAAAGTACAAAACTCGACGAAACAGTTTAGTCGATGCTACAGTTGTATGTATGCGCTCGGCCTAAGGCACAGGTTTGAACCATGAGCTTATAAAACCTGATGTATTACGATCTTATTTATCTGACACTGAGTGTAACTTAGTCTTATGTAAGTTATAAAACTACGTGGCTCTTAAAACATTTTTTATAAAATATATTTATTTGTGATAGTGAAACAAGATGAATCTCGTCTCATAAAAAAAATTGTGAAAAATATTTTTCATATTTTAAGAACCCCCTCTCTAGGATGGATCTTGTTCCGCAGGGGACTACAAACAAAAGGCAAAGAAGCCTTAGACTCAAAACAACAAATTGTGGGTCACTTAAAGTGTTGTTCTATGTGGGAATCATACCCACAACGTTCGGCGTGGTGTTCAACGGTTAGGTGGCCATTTGAACCACTACGACAAACGTGCAGTTAATCTTTCTAGGACATATTGAATAACTCTCAGATATGCAGGTCTCTCACTATGTTTTCTATAAAAACTTTGCGACTGGTCGCCGCCACGTGTGTCCTTGGCACAAAAGTGCTGCCAGCATTCTGGACACGCTCCCAAGCGTCGCCTATGTGGAAGACTCTCATGAGGCCCTTTAGTTATTTCCTTTTTCATTTTGTATGTGTTGCAAATATTTATAAGTTATTTTTAGTACCTGTCTTTATGAACGCGGTCAACTGAAAAAATACCGAAAGAAATTTTGTACGGTTTTCACCAATAGTTAGAGTGAGTGATTCCTGAGAATTGTTTTGGTGTACACTTCGGGAGAAACCCCGGGCGAAGTCTAGTTGTATATATGTATTATTAAGTTATTTTAAGGATATTATCGTAAAATTATATGTGACAATTGAGTAAACAAATGGTTCTCGTTCTCTTAAAACAGAAGTTTAACAGCTATTACACCAGATGCCATCGTCAGATAACAGTTTTGACAAGATGTCCTCACTAGCTTGTAGTCATTATGAAATACTTACGTACCTAGATAAATATTGTAACAATAGGCCGACTATTAGAAAGTATCCTACAACGAAGCAACTAGCAAAGTCTTGCTAATTAGCCACAGACAGGTTGTTAAAAGTCCGTGTAGCACATTTATTACATGTCATTAATATTTTACATCGATAGCATCTCGAACCGAGGTACTTGAATGCATACAGTAAAAGATAATAAAATAATGAGTACTGCAAATTGTACTGTAGAGGTCATCTTACAGTTAACTAGCTGTGCTCCCTTGTTCCACCCATGTTTGATTTGATTTTTACATCATCAGCCTTGTTACAATCTCACCTGTTGGGCCTGTCTCCAGTAATAATGAGCTAGTGAAAAGAAGGCTGTCGTGCCTTCACATTATGAGGCGGGTTGGTCCATAGTCCGCCACACTGACCAAGTGCGAATTGACCAATCCGCATAAGTATAACTTGGAAAGGTCATCGGTGCATACTAGTCCGTTGGTCCCTCCACTAAAATTTTTAACTCATAACATATTAAATAAGCTTTCTTTAGTCAGCGCTTGTGTTGTTAAAGAAACCCGCTGCCTAAATTTTATATGTTTATTGCATCAGTTCAGTAGTTTGGGTCTAAGATGAT
Organism: Euclidia mi; assembly: GCA_944739405.2. Lineage (NCBI taxonomy): Eukaryota > Metazoa > Arthropoda > Insecta > Lepidoptera > Erebidae > Euclidia > Euclidia mi. The sequence continues at coordinate 46,779,180 of OX123193.2, forward strand.
AAATCAGTCAAGACAAATCATATTTTAAATTATAAATATAGAATGACATTTCAGATGAAAAAGATTCAAAAAATTACGCAAAATTGCATTAATCGATTTGGATAAAATAACTACAAACCACAGAGCTAACGAGGTAGATACTTTAAAATACAATATTAGTCGGTGTTCCAGTAAATCCAATATTCTATTATAAGGTGATATACATAAAAGCATAATTATATTGCAAATGAAGCGACTATTTTAGGCAGGTAATTTTCAAAGTTTATTTTATTAAATTCACTTTAATATATATCAGATAAACCATTGACGTTACTATTATAAGCGGCGGTACCACACAAACAATTAACTACTAATATTATGTGTCACTCGAAACTACATATTAATTACATACATATCGTCACGCCTTTTATCCCCGAAGGGGTAGGCAGATGTGTATTTCTACACCCACTTTTCGCCATATATACTTTAGTCCCACGTAATAAGGGGCGAGCCTATTGCCGTACCGGGCACATTTCCAGACTCCGTGCTGCTACTGAGAATATCGTGACAGAAAAACCCAATAACACTGACCGACCCAGGAATCGAACCCGGGACCTCCCGATCCAACGCGCACATTTATGCCGTGAGACCAACGAGGCAGTCGTATAGGGTTTGATGTCGAGTTTTCCGTCTCTACGCAAAGATGGTATTATTTACGGACACCGTCCGTGTGGTTGACGGCATAGAATACAAGTGTCACCACCCCCTATCTTCCCGTGGGTGTCCTAAGAGGCGACTAAGGGATAACACGATGCAAATACATATTAATTTTGGATAGAAATAAACCTATTTCATTTAATTATGAGCATTGGCAGATTGATATCCGTGTGGTGATGGAGTATAATACCACAGAAAAAGGAGATGAATGCAAAAAATGTGACTACCCCATTTTATACTGTGGGTTTCGTAAGACAGGCGACTAAGGAAAATGCACAAAGTGAATAGAGTATTTAAACGAATAGACGAAAAACTGGACTTCAGCATTTGAACTGTCCTGTCTGCCCAGCGTGATATAGTAGATCAAATCCTCCTATTGATTAACAATGATTCAATCTATTGACTCAGCATTTGCAATTGCTCAGCTTTATGATGATGATGACAATCATTGATATTAAATAGTTACAAGGAAGTTTCATAAAGGCATACCAGTATTTAATTTAATTACATCACACTTTTCATACAATGAATAAAATTGGCTTATTATAACTACGGAGAACGAACGATCTATGCTGGCCAAAAGGTTGCAGTCTAAGTAAAGTCTAATAAGTCCTACCGCTGTTGATATTAGCGCACGTATGATGCAGTGGTTTAAACGGTCACCCCGCTCTTTAGAACTGGCCTAAGCTTATGGGTTCGATTCCAACACCATACAATCTTATGTGACCTACAAACTGCTACTTAGTCTTGAATCACAATTTTAAAACATCTTAAAAAAAGCTGTAATTCATTTCAATTTGACAATTGGTCCCACGAATTTCGAGATGTTTCACAAAAATAGCATTATATCTGCAAATAAACATGGTATAGAAAGGTCTTACAGTTCAATATTAGCCACATATAAATACATTACATACACTGAGAAAAGGAAGACTTAATTTGACTTGATTTGGTTTACTTTGTACAAAGCGGCCGTTTATTTTTAGCACATAAACTAAGCCAGACAGTCTTAATCAAATAACGGTTGTATAAAACAATTTGAAACTTATGAATTACTAGATCGCACTCTGGAAAGTACTTACTCAAGTTCGTCCCCTGAGCCTGAATTTGGAACAAACCCTTTTTAAGATCTCGCTACGTCATGCCACCAGTTTGCTCGGGTCGGGATTAAGGGGTGGGGTATAAGGCCATATTCGCACGGAAGCTTTATAACGCGCCTTAAAAAAGCGCTCGAATAAAGCAAACACATTCCCTAGTACTTATACGTTCGGCGTACACACGAAAGAGCATTTTAAAACGCATTGCTTTACAACGCTGGAAGTCGGGCGTTAAATGGAATAGACTTTATGGAGAGACCAGAAGAGCATGCATGAGAAACTTGATAGGAGTGAATGAAGCAAGAGAGATATGTCAGGATCATTGCAAATGGCGTTCCGTAGTCTTTGCCTACCCCTTCGGGAAATAGGTGTGAGTCTATGTATGTATGTATGATTTTATGGAACTGGAGACAAGAGTGATTATAAAGCGCTCGTATGAACGCTCTCATCGACTGCGCCAGCGCCCTAGCTGAACGGTTTTCGAACGCGTGTTAAAAAATCTCTCGTGCGAATGAGATCTTAAACAAACAGTTTTGTGAGAGTTACAATATACTCACTCATAGAAATTATATCTGTGCACTCACTCTAAGAAATAAGCGTGATTTGTTCTTTTTTATTTGTATGTCGTTTTCCTGTTTCGGCTGCCAGTTAGATTATGTTTTTTTGTATTTTTATTTTATAGAATCACGCCTGTATCCCCGAAGAGATAGGCAGAGGCGTAATATTACACCCATATTTCGCCATGAATTGTTAGGTTCCACGTGATAGGAGCCTATTGCCGTTACCGGGCACATCACCAGACTCTGCGCTGCTAGTGAGAATTCAGAAAAACCCAGTAAATCTTTGCCCGACGCGGGAATTGAACCCGGGACCTCGCAACAGCAGTCGCATACGCTATCCACTGGACCACGGAGGCAGTCTAGTTATGTATATGTATTTACTAATATTATTTCTTCTCTCTCATTGACGCTTCATATAAACACAGTATAGTTATTCAACTACTAGTTGATCGATTCAACAAGACAAGACAAGGTTTTTATAGTCTGATGCCTGTATCCCCGAAGGGGTAAGCAGAGGTGTAAATATTACACCCACATTTCGCCATGAATGTTTAGGTCCCACGTAATAGGGGGCGAGCTTATTGTCGTTACCGAGCACATCACCAGACTCCGGCCTCGACTGAGTATTCGTTAGTATGAGTATTCATCAATACATAATCCTATATCCAAATAAACTTAAACAAGACATATCAACAGTTACATTTTACACAACTGGCATATTGAACCATTATCACATTGGGACAATATCAATTTGCATGTGTGCGTAAACAGCGTGTAATTACGTCCACACACGCACGCATAATGAGCCATACATGGCTCAACAACGGCCTCCTAATTTCCTCAGCGTCGCATAACAAAACATAGAAATAGCCTCATACATCCCAATTACATTGCAACTTAACAAATAGAGGTACTTACAGGATATCCGCTCGGCTGAAACGGGGATCAAATATTCACGGGCTGGTGACTGGCAATTCTGTTATACACTAAGGAACTAGCCGAAGTACAGTCCCAAAGTTGCTAAATTATAATGTGCTGAATGTAACCCATTCAGTCTTGCTTATCTAATTTATATTCATCGAGTTTAGTGAAATACTTTACCTACTCCTGGTCTCTTTATATTAGTAAGAACGGTCTTTTGAAAACGGTTGAACCGAATTTGGATATTTTTTTCGCATAAAATGGCACAACAGCTACAGAATTTGGATGGGTTACATGAGATTTTGCTGCGACAATCGAACTCGAATCGGTTGAAATTGAGGGTGAAAGTTACTACAGGAACGCTATTTATTTTTAAAGTTAGGGATATAAATAATGCCGCTTAAATATTTGGTTGTTTGTAAGATAAGTGTATTTCATCTGCGTGTGATGGTCACAAACTAGTTGTACATATAGGTACACATACAAATAAGCTTTCGACCGCGGCTTAAATAACACTAAACACAGTGACACATTAGCGAGATAACTGGCCTCAAAACAAAGCGCTATTTATCCCCACAATAATTTATACACACTACAAATCTCAGCTATGCAGGTTTGCAGTTTATTCACAATTTAGAGTGTGATTAACCAGATAAGAATGGACAGGATTCATATATCTTCTCGAACAAGACTTAACAGTGTGGCCGAACATAATTGTTCGATGTTTCTTTAGAGTATCCAGGTTGCTGGGCAATCTTCCAAATAGCCAGTCGTTTTTCGCAAAACCAATAGTAGGATATCTAGGTGCTTTACGGTTTACCGCTTTTTAATGAGAAAGAATACGATGAGGAAGTTTGAATAACGAGTAAGCCAAGATGGCTATCTACCGACGAATTTACAATGTCGAAATAGGTATGACTAGTCTCATATGAGACTGACCGCCGTGGCCGAAATTCGTATCAAAATGTGGCACTTTAGTGTCGGTCACTGTTAGTGTAAACCACTCGAAAACCTCTGACTGGCCTAAGATTATTTATTTGGATAAGAATTCTTGTCCTGATACAGGAACCGACGATATGACGCACCTTTCGAAATACGCTTTGATTTGAACGCCACAAGAAGAGTCCCATATACAAGATGACTTCTGAAATAAGAGTTTAACTATTCCTGTATATTTTACGAAAGAAAGTCAAAACACGCACTGCTACTCATCAATAATTACAACGGACTTGTCACTTACTTTAAGTTTCGAAACTCATTTCTTAAAGTGGTAGGTGTGTTTAAAAATGAGTTTTTAAATCGCCAGCCACCAGGTGTCCTCGTTAAAACTTAAAAAAGTCTCGACAGCCAACATTTAAGGGATGTTCTTAATTATATTCTCCTCCTCTTTCGTTCCCCTAATTTTAATCTTCCGTCTGTTTTTAGATTCGTATCTTTTGAACTGCAACGTAAGTAAACGCAATTCGAGTAATAATGCGCCCGCGCAACTGTGTAGTAGGTTTTATTGCGCTCGAGTGTAATTCGCCTGCTATATTTATCCACCTTAGTCTGTAGTTGATTATATCAGTATACTTGCAGTATTCTCCAAAACAAAATCAACCTTGCTCCAAATACATAAAATTCATTATGACTCAGCAAAATATTACAACATGGCGCCATCTCAAAGGCTCATTTACTTCGTTATTTTGCTCAGTTCTGTTAATCCTGGGATATTATGCACTTTTTGTTTTAAATATAATTCAGGTTTCTACTGAAGTCTGGCTTTATAAAACATTATCTATTTCTCAGAGCACCATTAGTTACTTTTATCTAGAAATTCTTAGAGCTTAGTGTAGTTCCATTACGACAGAAAATAAGACAAAGTTTCAAGGAAACGCTGCTACTTAAGTAATCACTTTTGGTGTTTTTCGATTGGAATTAAAACTCCGAATTAAAATATTTACCAACTTTTTTGGCAAATGAAGTATTGGATCCCGAAAATTCTGTCGCTTGTCAAAGAACTGAATCAGACTTTCAGGAAGCTGTTCATATTAGTTAAAACAAGTATTTTCATTAAACTTCCACAGTCGGATTGATTTACGGAAATATCGATTCGTCGAAAGAAAAACATTCAGCGAGAAGTAATCGTTTCAAGCTAATTTGTACTGCAAATGAGATTTACTCCAAGTTCCTCACTATTTTCTTGGATTAATTTGGTTTGGAAGATGTAACTAATTATTGGTTTTCATTATATCTCTTATAGCTCCTTAACGTTTTATACAATGTATGCATTTGGGAAACAGTTGTGAAGTAAGGATGTGCCTTTCAAGTAGTACGATTAAAAAATTTGGTATTAAAAAATAGATAACCTAAAACCATTCCAAGAAATCCCTTCCCCATTGCGACAGCTGTCTTTTTAATTTAACTCAATGAATTTTTTTCGTAACTTGAATCAGAACGGAAGGCATTTAATCATTCGTATCATTACCTTAATTATTCCTCATCGCATAGTTTCATAATTAATGATCGGTTACACGTTGAGGTCCGCTGTCGTTTTCTCTTTGGCAATATGGAATACCAGTTTGTTAGAGAAGCTGAGATTGATAAATGGACAGATGTAATGGTCGTTGGGTTTAAGAGAGCGTAACACGGTTATACCTCAAACTTACCTAAAAAATGCTGCTTTAGTTAAGACTAGCTTTTGCCCGATGTTTCACCCGCGTGATAAACGTTTGTGCCTTGTATAAAAAGTCAGGCACAAAATAATAATAAATATTTACCTATGTACATCAACTGTTTTTCTTGTAGCAACCCAACTCAGTCTTCTAAAGAACTCCGGTTGAGGTTCTTGCCAGTTGTTCTCAGCGGAAGCCTCCTGAACATGTGATAGCTTAAAATAACGTTATTCGATGTCGTCGATTTTTCGGAGAACAAACCAAAAATGAAAAGAGGTTGTAGATTATATTTGGTACATTATTGAAATTAGCGAGCTTTTGTTTATGCTTTTCGATAATTCGCTGAATATCAAAATAATTATCATATTACATTTTGTTACGATTTACTTTCTAAGCTTTAAAATACCTACATACTAAGAAGTTACTGATAAATAAATGGTTATAAAAGCTATTGACCCACCGTATTGATATCATCCAAACACAGAAAACCATTTAATCAAGTAAATAAAAAAGCGATAAAGATTCGTTTTACATCTTCATACTGGAAGCAGCATTTTATCACTCCGATCACGCATCTAGATAAATGACCAATTACAGCTAAAATTAAACATTTTTATGTCAGCCGCAGCCGAATGATTTCAATCGACATTATAATCAATTTAAGTTAGTATGTTAGATCGATATAGAAATGAAGATATCTTAATTACTGGTGGATGGAAAGGTTTTGTTATAATTTAAGCTTTATAGCTTTAAGTTAAGACTACTTTTTGACTGCCTTTGGTTTGAGTTTGCGTTTATGTCTAACATAATATGAAGTATTGTAGATTGTAGTAGGGACATATGTTTAAATATTTACAAAAAGCTATACATAATATATGTATGTTTATCCTTTGTCTAGTAAAAGCTCTGGTTAGTTTGGGCCTAGGAAGTGTTGTGTGAATGTGGTAGTACTTATATTATTAAGACTATTATTTCCTAAGTTCTGTGACCCATTTAAAGGAAGACAACAGTTATCATCACACTCTCTGAATACATTGCTTCCAGAAGAATAAATGATGATAATGTTGACCTATATGAGAAATCCGAGCTTTTGAGTGAGCAACTTTCTAGTATCTTAATATATAAAATCCTTGCGTTACTGACTGACTGACAGACACGCTACAGCCGAAACTATTGGGCGCAGGAAGCTGAAATTTGGCATGTATGTTCCTTGGGGACCGTAGGGGTGCATTAAGAAGGGATTTCCCGAAATTCCCACGGGATCGGCCAAAACGGGTAAATTAATAAAAAATGCAGGCGTAGCTGCTGGCGTCCTCTAGTAATTAATTAAAGTAACAATACAGTTTATTTTTAAAACATGAATCGCAATTTCATTTCAATACGCCGAATCGTTGCATTTGTACATCGAACTGTAAATTAGAATACCAAAAATTTATTGCTTAAATAAATTACAAAGGTTTATTTTTCATAAAAATTCGTTGTAGCTTTTATGTGAAAAAATTACGCGTAATTGCAAAGATATTGTGACACTAGCTTTATTGCATATGTAGCAAATGACCAACCTGCCGTCTAGTGATTAGTGTCCCAGGCTGCTAAGCTCGACATCATCATCATCATCATCCTAGCGTCATCTTAGCTTTGGCTTTTCCACAGAGTGTCTGCCTGTCTGACCTCTGCAATCCAAATTGCGTAATTCCATAGTTAAAGTGGTAAGCTCGAGATTACGGGTTTAATTCACGACTAGGATACATTTTTGCGAGAAGAAAATAAAAAGTGTTGGAGCTATCAACGTGTCCGACCTTCTAAAACGGATTTTTACGTCCTGTTACTTAAAACTTAGAACACTGACATCAGAATAGCCTGATAATAGAATGTACAGAGGAACATATAGGTATTTTTATTGCTTTGCTTTACTAAAATCTGTGTTGCCGGTATCTATTCTTTAGACAAATCTCCTGTTAGACGATTACCAGAATATTTAGTATAATATACGGAATATTTAGGTAAGACGACTGATCTTATTGTTCGGCATGTTGTCAAGTGAAGTTCACAGATGTGCACTTACAGTATTGAAGATATGAAAGATACAGATTATATATTATACGAATAGTGACCGATCTGGCATGGATTTTATTTTATTACTTTATTCGCTTCTGAAGTTGTTAGAACACAAAGTGGATTTACGAAGTTTGACATAACCTTAAAGAATGAATAGAGAGAGTGAATAACCAGATGACGTCTGATAGGAGAGAATGAAAGAGGTAAACATTCAGCGTCAGCTCCAAGTAATATGGGAACAGGGCAGACAGAAGAAGAAGAAGAATCAGAATTTCAAATGACTTTAATTTTATTTTTTTGTAGTTGGCTAGCGAGATCTGTGACTTCTTATATTCTTTTGCAGCCGAATAGCAAGATCTATGACAAGAAAACTGAAGGCAAGCCTATATGGAAAGCAAGTTTTACAAGAGAATTTAAAATATCCATCATTCAGGCAATATATATATCTAAACGCTATCGTAACTTTAATGTACTAAGTGCTTGGCCATAGTAGCGCGGGCAGCACGCGCGCGAACCGCGCGCGGCGCCGCGCGCGTCTTCGTGTGTCCGTAGTGGCGCGTTCGCGGGTGCGGTGAACAGTGTTTGTCAAATTTAGGATCGCGGCTAGATGAATATGAGTTTTCAGTAAGATGACGTTAACACTCACCATAGTACCACTATGTCAATTGTTCACCAAATTCGCAACTAACTGATAACAAGGCTGTAGCCGTGCGGATAATACAACCGCCTCACGGTCTGCAGGCGTGGGTTCAAATCACATTTATAACTGTTATAATAATTTTGGTTTTTATGATATTTGGAGAGTAAATCTGCAAGTCATCGGCATATAAGTGATAAGCGCATTGAAGATTTTGAGTTAAGAGATTAATAATCATAGAAAATAACAAAGGAGAAATAATACCGCCTTGAGGAACGCCAGAGTTGTTGTCGCACCAGTTCGATGATGACTCATCGAGGCGGACAGACTGCTGACGACCCCGAAGATAACTTGAGAACCAATCCAGAGCATCGGATGAGATCTTAAGATGGGAGAGGAGGGATAATAGGATATCGTGACTGACGGTATTAAAGGCATTTGAAAAGTCAACCAAAGTCAACACTGTGACATTGGTGTTTTCCACGCCCTCCCTAATATCGCCAGTCACTTTTAGGAGTGCAGTAGAAGTGCTATGTCCAGGCCTGAAACCAGACTGGAGAGGACTTAGTGATTTTCGTTCAAGTACCTTTCTAGGTACTTTCTAGTGGTTCTATTTTCGACCTAACCTTACTAGTTTCATATTTAATTCCAAAATATCTCGTGCTTTGTTTGAATAGGAGCACAAAATAAAATATTCAATCTGTATTCGTTATAATGTTCATAGCTCAAATATTTTCTTTCAAATACGTATTTCCTTAATGCTCAATCATTTAAGGGTGATTCGTGTTTTTAGAATAACTATTCGTCTGTTTTCACGATGGCAATACCTTTCGAATGTCTTTCATACACAGGTAAATCGTAGGAGCGTCAAAAATACGGTCACATATTAAGTCATTCAACCTCTTTTAAAAATCACGTATGTTGAAATTGGTTGAAAGACATAAATTGTGTTTCTTTTTGGAGTAATTCATGGTTGGTGCTTCATCCAAAACAGAATACCTATACTCTTTCTGTCTATGCTAAAAGATAATAATTAATCTTATTTAGGGCCGAACTACCGACGTTAGACCTTTATAGGTTAACACAGCATTCATTATCATATTTTAACTAATTTCGAAACTGGACAGTTGTAGATATGTTTACCGACTTGGTAAACTATCATGGTTCAGCTAAGTCAGTAAACAACAGAGCTAACAAACAAAACTGGCGAACCAGAAATATTTATCCACTTTCATAATATTACTATTGGTGTGGCAATCACACTGGTTTCTTTAACTTGACCCACTGCTAGGCACGCGCAACCTGACAAACATTATGAGGTTATATTATTTTGTTAGTCGAACCAAGCTTTTAGTCTTTGACGAAGATTTAAAAGTTTACCTATTGGTGAGCAGTAACCGCCTATCAGGGCCATGGCTGCATTTTACTCTTTGTTGATTAAATTATCTCTTTGCCTCATTTTTCAAGCATGCATGCATGCAGGCATCCTATTTAGCACACAAAATTTAGTTACATCACTATTTTAAAAATAAAACAACTTCAAAATAATGGCAATTTGACATTAAAATATCCTAAACAAAATGGAAAGATTTAAATTCGTAAATCTAGACACTATTACAGACTGAAATGGTCCAAATGATTAAATCGATTATTCCAAAAGTCGTGATAATTATATTCTAACGAGAACATTACATCAGCCATAGATGAAACAAGAACCAGATGTAGCGTATTCGTCCAACTAAGTGAGGCACGTTGACAGCTATGTGTGCGTGACATTTGGCGACTGGCACTGTACGGACACGCGCGTCTATGTGTGTGTAAAGTTGCCAGATTATGAATAATTTCCCACTATTTTGCATATAGTTTTTGCAAACGAATATAAAAATATTACATAGGTAATATTTTATATTCGTTTGTGGTTTTGAAGAATTTACCATAGATGTAATTAATGCTTTTAATATGTAATGCTGTTGTGAAATTTATTCAAATAAAAGATACCATTAAAGTATGCTTTTATAAAAACATTTCTTAAAAAATGTAGGCTCCGAGTTAAGTTTTAACTAATTTTATTCGTAAATTGAGAAATAAATAGATAGGCTTGCGTCATAAATATTAATTAGCTACAAACATTTTATCATGCATACAATAAATTATGAATATCATAATCATAAATCGTAACCAAAAAAAAATTGCAATTAAAAATAAATAATGGCTACAATCAATAATTTCTGTTTCTGTACTTAATGTACACACGGCGCCAAGTCAAGCTAAATAGTCTAAGTACGATTTTGATACTTATTCCCTACGCCATAAGAACGGTACAAAGGTCTAACAACGGTACAAAGGTCAAAGTGTATAAGCTTGACAAGTAGCCGCGTGTACACGAATATTTGGATCGTTTGGGGATCGAACTCAAAACAATGTATATACTAATGGAAATCCTATTAGTATATTTATAAGAAAAAATATAATCTACAATATACTTTTACAATACGTTAATGTATTTTTCATTAACATGACAATCATTATTACCTACATAATCAATTGACAAGTGCATTTTCCCTAATTTAGGGAAAACGGTGTCGACGTAAACTGGCAACACTTACATATTTTCTGCAGAAATACGAATTTTATCGAAATAATATTATAAAACGGTCAAATAATCCATAGTTATCTGTAAGAATATATTCCATCTTCCCGTATTTGCTTTTAGAAACAACTTTTACAATGTTTAAAAACGCAGGACGGCATTTTATGAATTTAAAAGCTGGATCGATCGTGGCGTGTGAACTGTGCGATGCTTCGCAGCGCACTGAGTCGAGTTTGTATTCGCTTTTCAATTTTGTATTTGCTTTAGTGGCCTCACGCAAGTATTCCGCGCGCTCTGTCTGCCTTTTATTCTATAGTCTTAGACATCAGCTATCTTTCTTTCATATCGGATACAGAACTCAAGCGGCACCAGCCCAATGTGTGGCCACAGCAATTGCACTCTCGGTGGCTAAGCATAGATCGGCCTCCGAACATCAGTTCGATCATTTCTTCCCATGCAGAGGGTGTCGGGTTCGAATTCACGGCACACACCATTGACTTTTCGGACTTATGTGCGTATTGAATTGTTAATTATCACCGGTGCCTCGAAGAGCACGTTAAGCCGTCGCGTCGGTCCCGGTTGTCATGCACATCTTTGACAGTCGTTATAGGGAGTCAGTACCTTCTAAATTAACTGACACTAGTCTAAACCATTGGTATATTGCTAAGCCTTCGGGTTGCGGAGGTCAGACAGGAATTCGCTCTGTGGAAAAGATAATATTCACCCAAATCCAGTTAGACTAGTAGGCGGACCCCAGGTTGAAACTGGGATAACGCTAGGAGGATGATGACGAGTAGTGAGTACTAAATACAAACTAGAAGGTAGGTATCAAGTCTTCAGTTTTACCCAGCAAGTAGGGATTACCATCGGATGTTGGATCTTTGCAAGCATTTAATTACGCATAATTTGGGATACTTTGCAATTTAGAGAGTAGCAATAATAATAAAAAGTTGCAGACAAACGCTACTAAGATATTTAATAACAGTAAATTATTATCCATGTTGACATTTAAACTAACTACAGCCTACCCGATATCAGACCTCTATCAAACAAGTATTCCTCTCACCATAACCGACAAGTTTATTCAAACATGTAAGTTATATTACGAACCTTATGGCAATAGCAATAAAAACGGAAAAATATCCTTCCTACGTAGCCTACATGGAACTTCAAACATATCACATTCAATTTGAATCTTATGACCATGACAATAAGGATGATAAAATGTCCTTCCAATTTAATTACCAGTAATTCTTAGATAAGTAAAGTTAACAAGATGCTTGAGTTCGTTTACTATCAGTTGGTGAGTCGGAATCGAACCGTAACTAATGATGTCATGGACACCATTGTGCATTTTATTACGATGCTCATGGAACATATGTAATTACCATAAACTGTTATAGGATTTTATGATCTGTCTCATATTTTTATTATAAGTACTTTTTAATATTCTATATCTATTCTCCCACAAAATATAATCGCGAAGTGAATGTGTCTCTATTGTTTAGTTCACTGTGAAATAGAAGCTCAACTGCCGGTTTATCTTAATCTACAGTGAGCTACCTCTTGACTTACGATTGGCAGTGGCCTGCCATCAGAAGGACTACTTAATCGTCTGCGCAAAATGAGTTATAAAAACTCACGAGACACGAAGAGCAAGTCACGATATGCCGATCATAGTAATGACATCAGTATGTCAGTGAGATTGACGCACTCAAGATGCCTCTATGACTATGGAATGACATTGCCTTACGTGGGGAAAAGGCGTGTGGATCTATTTCTGAGAAGATATTTGTGCATTCACCCCTCATTACTAGCATGAACTAAATCATTTTGAGTCTGGGTGGTCTTTGTTACCGCAGTAAAAGTTAGTAGCCATAAAATCAGATGCAAGATATGTAAAAAAGTTTTAAGATGCATATCTTAACAGGTTGAGTTTTAAACCTAACCTAATACAGAAACAAATTCAGTCGTTCTTATTGCGAAGAAAAATTGCCTTAGATTTTGAATATTTGTACATTTGTACAAATATTCAAAATGTTTCAAGACCCATTGGGGTTTACAATATGATTAAATAGGGCGTTAATTTATGATTTCGACACTTCAAGACAATGTTTGATGGCATTGATAAGATCTGCTTGGTTTATTACTACCTGAAATAAATGAATATTATTATTATTACAGACTTCTGTTCATATTACTACTACTATTTCTAACTATAGGAAATCATCAACCTAAAATCAATACTGTAACGCAACAGAGAGTTGGTGATGCTGATGCCGGATAAGTATGTGTTTGTGAACAGATAACCGTTGTTTAGTCGAAAGAAAATATATCTGACTGTCTGTTTGTTGTAAAAATGGACCGCGAGCTCCAATGCGAGAGGTTTCGATCGTAAATAGGATATCGCTTATGAAGACTTATTCGTCTGGTCTCGGTTAGATAAGTTATCATCATGACTATGAATAGGCGTTTGACTGTCGCAAACCAAAGGACAAGCATTATAACCAGTATCAGAATATTTAACTTCCGATTATGAAAGAATTTTACCTTAGTCAAATTTTTGTAACCGGTCCAACCGAATTTTGACGAGGATGGAATCCACCAATCAATATATTGGTATTATCAAACAATATACCTATGCGTTGAGTACCTATATAAAAATAATAAATAACTACGTTTAAAACCCACTTCAAAGGCGCCGCAAGATATATAAACTAAAAACGGTAACTCACAAGCTACTTGTCAGATCTTGATCACATTTAAACACGATAATATTTATCCAAATCGGTTCACCTAGTAAAAAGTTCTAAAGATATAAACATAATACCGTTTGATTGAATAGCTCCTCGTTTTTGAAGTCTGTAAAAAATTGGGACTAAAATAAAGCTGGCGAAAAGTGGGTGTAGCAATATACCTCTTCGGGGATATAGGCGTGAGACTATGTATATATATATGTATGTAAAAAATTGCCCATAATACCATAAATATTTTAAATGGTGAACTGTAGCTATACAATTAAAGTATTGGACCTTTCCAATACTTTAATTTTATAGCTAAAGAAAGGTTATTTTATTACATTTGTTTAATTAGTTAATGAAGTGCCGAAGTTGTAAGCACCGAGGTAGAGGTTCGGAGGAATTCCACATTTCTGCAACATCCTTTCCAACGTTTGGCCATTTATATTACTAGATGTGTGTTTCTTTTCTTGGTATTGATAAAGACAGTTATAATATTTATAAGTACTATAATTTGATATTTTTTTTATTAAATTAGACTGAAGATGTTATGAAGAGCGACGATAGCCTAGGCGAGAGAGCAAGATAATGCTACGCAAAATGTCTCAGGTGCAAAGCAACGGCACGCATCTCTGTCTTTTCTAAGGTACAAGGCATGTCCAACTAGGTCTTTTGCGCGGGATTACAGCATACACTAGAATCGAGTCATATAACGGGAGAATTAGCAAATCTTGTATTAATCATATATACGCTCGATTCCGCGCACAAGACCTATTCACGGCGGCACTCGGCACCACACTGGCTGACCATCGTGCAGTGATACTAGCCTGCGTTGGCGCGCAAATACAGGTTGCTCCTAAATATAAGACGTGTATAAATAATCAGCAACTTTTAAAGTGTTTTGATGAAATCCGCTGGGAAGATTCCTATGATATTAAATGTCCTGTAAAACTATTTAATTACATACAAACTCAGTTTAAAGATTGCTATGAAAAATCACAATATAAAATTAAAATGAATTGTAATTTATCACGTAGTAAAAACTACTGGATAAATAAAAAGGTGCTCGAAGCTTGTAAACACAGGAATAACCTATTTATGAAATGGACCAAAGATTGTACTAACCTTGTTCTTAAACAAGATTACAATAAAGCTAGAAATAATGCAAATATTCTAATACAAAAAACTAAAAATAAACATATAAAAACCGACATTTTGTCAAATAAAAATAATATGAGAGAGCTATGGCAGACTTTGAATAGAATTACAGGCAAATTAAAATATTCCATCGACGAAGTTATTCAGAGCTCATTTCAAAAATCAAATATTTCAAATAAAGATATCGCAAATAATTTTTCACAATCATTTAATTCCACAATTAAACAAACAGCTCATAAATGTGCGAAATCATTATTAGATAAGGCTGATTATGAAAACACAGCCAATGTCACAATGCGTCTAAAACCTGCGGACCCAAAAGCAGTGCAAAAAATAATTATGTCGTTAAATTGTAACAAAGCACCCGGAATAGATGGCATTAGGGTTATTGACATTAAAAAACTTTGTTCCAAAATCAGTACAGTTATTTCGAATCTAATCAATTTATGCATACAAACGAGCAAGTACCCACCAGTACTTAAAACAGGGATCGTAAGACCAGTACACAAAAAAGGAAGCAGATTAGATTATAACAATTATCGACCCATCACTATACTACCTGCCATCGACAAAATTATAGAATAGTACGTATGCAAACATATGTATGAGTTTTACGCAAAAAATAAGATACTGAGTAAAAAACAATATGGTTTTCAACCTAAAAAGAGCACCACTCAGCTATTATCATCTTTTACAGATAAAGTGCATGAATACTTGAACGATAAACTACATGTCTTGGTTGTCTTTATAGACTACAGCAGGGCCTTCGATACGCTGAGACATGACAGGCTACTCGAGTGCCTCCATAATAGTGGAATTAGAGGCAAAATACTCGACTGGTGTAAAGATAATCTCGATGACAGAACTTACAGGGTTAAAATTTGTGACGAGTTTAGCGAAACTGTCCAGATAACGAGCGGTACAGCACAAGGTTCGGTTCTAGGGCCGTTACACTACCTTACTTACGTTAATAGCCTTCCAAATACGATAAAAGAGTGCCAAATATTTCAATTCGCGGACGACACTTGCATTGTAGCTACTGGTCATAGTGTCAAGGAGGCCCAAAATAAACTACAAGGTGACTTCGATAGGTTAACTAAGTGGTCACATGACG
Source organism: Euclidia mi (assembly GCA_944739405.2). Taxonomy (NCBI): domain Eukaryota; kingdom Metazoa; phylum Arthropoda; class Insecta; order Lepidoptera; family Erebidae; genus Euclidia; species Euclidia mi. Next base: position 46,795,403 of record OX123193.2, read on the forward strand.
CTGGTTTAGTGTTAAATGCCGAAAAGACTAAATTAATGTACATTAGTACTAGTCAAAACAGGAGTTCACATATACCTTGTCTGATAGCACACAGCCACAATTGCTTGCATATTAAACAGGTTACTATACCTTGTAACTGTAAAAGTATAGATCTTGTACATAAACAAACATACTTGGGCTTGACAATAGACAATAGATTATGTTGGAAGGAACGTTAGAGAATCATTTATATGAGGTGAGTGACAAATTACGATGTATGCTGGCAAAATTCTCAATAATAAAACATAAAATACCATATAATACCCTTATAATGCTTTACAAATCCCTGGTAGAATCTACAATTTCATACGGCTTGTCGAGCTATGGGAGAACATATAAAACGCATCTTGATCAAATATACACACTACAACTACGCATTTTAAAAATAATAGTTCCATATAAAATAAAAGAGAAATATAAAAGTGACTACCATGAACTATTTAATTTTTGTAAAGTCTTACCTGTCCACGAAAAGACTAAATTAGCTATATTAATTGAAGAATACTTTAATGATAACTTCAAAAATACTAAAATATTACAAAATAACGAGATGAGAACCCGTAGTGTGACAAACGCTAAGTTATTAATCCCAGGATACAAAAACTTACACGGTAAGAGAACATTAAAATACATTGTGCCAAACCTCATTAATCAATTACCGCTAAAACTTCGAAATGATATAACACAAAAAAACATAAAATCCAAGCTTAGTAAACATTTTCTACAAAATACAAATTAGTATACTTAATAATTTAAATTATAATAATCATGTTCAATTTACAATGCCTATGACCATGTTATTCTTGGAAACATCCTGTATCAAAGCACAAGCTGGCCATTGTGGTATCGACCGAGCTTCGTATAGTTATACTTGGTGTAAAATTATTTCATAACTACCTTCATTATGTAGCACTTTTCTGTATCCTCAATTTATTTATTTTATGTTATGCCTTACATTTTGTTTAAATACCTATCTACTATACATATTTTAATTGTAACGTCGATGAGATGATACACGTTAAAACTCACTAGAGTTTATGTTTGTATAATTATAATAAGTTGTGATATGTATATTTTTATGTGACAAAAAAAAAACTCTTAAATTTAAGTTGCGCCCAATACTCAAATATTCTCACAGTCCCTTGTAACACAGAGAAGATAATAGTGTTAATAGTAATTTAAACCAAAAACATACCCCGACTAGCCTTTGCCTAAGCTCCAATTAAAATTACGAGTGTAAATGTCCACCTACAGTGTGTAGAGATTAAAAACTGAACAGCCCTAAAAACACCTGATTCTCACATCATCGTTATCATAGGTACAGCTTACTGCAGTCAACTGCTGGACATAGGCGTCTCATAATTTGCATCACAATAGCATTGCAAGACAATAAGAGGTTTTGGCCTGGCCACCCTGGCCAGACTGGTTGTAGGGTCTGATTTTACGTCTTCTGTCTCTTCACAAAGATACAATTCACTTCGTTTATTTTCCTTTGTTGCCAATTACGAAATCCACGGAATTAAATGGGGTAGTGACAGTTTATGTTCTTAATCCATCACCACCCGGATAATATCAATAAGTTACTCTGATAATATAATAAGTTACTCTGATACATAAAAATATCCTTAACCCCTTTGCTCTGAGGAAATACAACATGCGGGCGATAACTCATAACAAAAAAAAGCATATTCTCACCCAGACTGGTCATTTCCTGTCTTAAACTCGAACCACACCTCTCCCTTGTATTACAAAACTATAAATACGCCGCAAACGAATTTATTTACAGTTGTATGAACTTACATTGTTCAGTCGCCACACACACACATATCCTTTCACTCATGAACGTACAAGCACACTCATACATACTCAGTTCTCGTGAAACTGGACAGTACTCTTAAAATTCCACCTGCATTTTACCACATTTCCTTGTGAGAAAAGGAAGTGGATTGCATCCAATCCAATGAATGAAGGTTTTGCACTGAAACAAACAACAAAATAGAGACGACCAAAACCTAATTAAGTAGGTAGTTAACTCTTAAGTTTCGATGAATTAAATACGGTTTTATACAAAACTGCATACTTTTGTACTAAGTTTTTGACAAGAGTAGAAGTAGCACTGGCTGAGCCTGCGGTTACACCCACGTTATTTAGAGCTACTGTTCCTGCATATATGCCTTTCCCATACCTCGATAAATAGGCTTATCCATAGAGTGACTACAGCCTGACCCCAAGGAAGGAATAGCGACCTAAAGGAATAGCGATTTTGCATGGCTTCGACCAGTGTCGGTCAAAGGTCAAGAGTGCTAACTTCCCATTACGACTGTCAAAGATCATCAGACAGCCGAGAGTGCCAAGACGGCTTAATGTGCGATTTTCTAAACTACTAACAAACCCATAGAAATATAAACAAGAGAACAAACCTAACCTTTGCGGTTTTTATTTTGGGACTGTAGCGCTCATAGCAAGACTTGGCTTGCCGTTTGTAACAGCAAGGCAACGTTAAGCAACGCTTGCACAGGTCGCACCTTGGATGGGTGACCACGAGTGGCATTTACATCTGAGCACCACCGTATTTCGGAGGGCACGTAAAGCTGTCGGTCCCGGTTCTTGTCTAAGGATAACAATCTTTAGGCTATGTCTACATACTCCGACACTAGAGTTGGCCACACACTCATTCGAAAAACGAAAACCTGCATCAAATCTTTGAGGAATTTATTGTTTGTATAAAACTAATCTTAATAGAGCCTTCGAACTTAGGTCTGAGAAATAAGTACGAACAGTCATAACCACTAATCAAATGATCTTCGGTGACTATCTAAACATTCAAGTTTACTATTGAACAACTAATCTCGATTGTATGGTAAACTTGAATTTTCATTATTGAGCCTTTATTTAGAACGATTGTCTGGAACGCTGCTTAGATAACGATAATCAGTCATTAGAATACTTGTGATTTAAGTTCTTTTTATATTTTACTCCAACGAGAATCTATCGTGTTAGATTTCCATTCAGATTATTTTGCATTTTTTATTTATTTTTTATCCAAACGTTCATAGGTATCAATCACATCTTTACCTAAGAAAGAAATGATGTTGGCTTTGATTGCCATAGTAATTTGCTTATACAGGGAAGAACTATTAATAAAGCTGATAATAATTGTATTGTCTAAACTGAACCATTTCCATAAAATATAGCATGCAGGAGGTTTTAGGGGCGATAAATCGGTCTAGCTAAGATTCATTTTATGAAAACACGATTTACCAAAAAAAACGAGAGACGCGTCATCCAGGTACTTCCCATAAAGTGACAAACGACGGCAACTATGAACTTCCACCGAAGATTCAGTGGATTAACATAATTTGGGTAAGCACTACAATATTATCTGCGGTCCTCCCAATAAATGCCTCGATTACATTTCAAGTTCCATTCACACTGTCCGGTCCATAGTTTGCCTCCAAGCAGACGAGTAGTCTAATGACCACTCGTCTGCTTATAATTCGTATAGGGTTTACTATTGTTTAACAAAAAACGTATGACAAAAGATCATTTTACAAACAACGTTTGAAAAACTAATCATTTGACAAACTTCATTTCGCAAACATATTACTTTAAAAACAATCATTTGACATAATACAAGTTTCGCAAATGTTTTACTTAGAAAATAATTAAAATGTTAAATAATTATTTTAAAAATAATCATATGACTGAATAATTCGTTTGCCAAACTGGTGATTGTACAAAAAGTTAGAAGATAAATTATTAGTTAATAAAAATAACTAATTTCTAACCAATACTTACGCGAAATTTTGAAAATATTAAATTGCATGGTTGCAATTTTTATCTTGGACATTGGATTATTTATAGGCAAGTAATAATTTTGTATTGATACTAATTCCATAGAAGCTTAAGTCTTTTAAAAAAAATACACACTGCCTGAATTAAGCGAAATAAGTAGAATTCGGTTCTGGCCGGCCGCTCTCGCGGCACGCTCACTTCACTCGCTCGGCTCGTACGTTGTGGTCGCAGTTCTAACCTAACCTAACCAGCCATTGTTTCAGTTGACAACTACACAAACATTATTGTATTAACGTAGATTTTGGTTAGTAAAATATTTACCAAGCAATTCATTTTGTCTAATGTTATTTATGCTTTACGTTGTTTTGCCAACTAACATGTTTAAAAAATAATCAATTTGTAAATTAATGTTTTAGCATAATAATTTATTTTTAGTAAATATATCTTAGTAATATATCTAGTCTTATGAGTAGTTTATTAAACAAAAGTTTGTAAAATATTAAATTTATCAAGTACAATTTTATCAAATTTTATTTTTCAAATGAACATTTTTAATTTGTTTTATGTCAAATGATCGGACACCTTCTTATAGATTGTATAAAGCATATATATGTGTAATCAAGCTCCCATAGGCTACAACAATAAATGAACGACCGTAATTATTATTCTTTAGCAGCCGGAAGCGACACAGACTGCCGAACAATTTTATAACCGTAACTCGATTTGAATCGGTAATATATCGGGAACAAACATAATATAAATGAGTATAATGTAAATTATAAATCATAAGTTGTTGTAATAAAATAAAAATGTTACGTGTGAAAGAAGGCGATGGTCACACTGCAAACGGAGCAAAGCGAAGCGAAGCTAAGTTTGTTTAGTTTCATTCACGTCACCTCATTATGATTGCTTAGCGCAGCACAGCGAAGTCGTGCAATAAAAATATCCATTTTTTCTGTGATGATGATCACGGTACGTACGTGCATGGATTACAATAACGATTACAGCGACTAATGTTAAAAAGAGTGTAACCATCTAAATAGATTATAATGCGTAGGAGAATGCTTTTGCAACTAAGTGAGATGGAACATTTCTACTCGATTATCAGATTAAGCAACAGGCTAGCAGGTTTACATTACTATAGCGGTTTTGCAATGTAATTCGCTATACCTATGGCCAGAAGTATGAAACGTTGCAGATCACCATCTTAGCTTCGCTTCGCTCCGTTCCTGGTGTAGCGTGCGCTAGACGGTGTGACGGCCATAATACGTCTATGGCGACAAATTCACCACAATCAGTCGTGTGTGACTTCAAACATGGGTGCCCACTTGACCTGCGCGTACGCACCGCTCGCCGCGTGTTTGATACATACTTCACAGTATAATGTGATAATGTACTAAGAACTGAGTTGAGATGTTTGTATGAAGCAAACAATGCTTAGATTGTTCGGTGTGAATACTGAATACATTTATTTACTCTGTTATCGTATTCTTTTAAATATTTGTCAATGTAGTTGTGCAGCTCATATTTCTGCTAATATTATGAGAAGGCACGCGGATTTTAAAGTGCATAGTACTTCATTGATCATATATATTTTCAGCTTTTCTCTAACTTCGACGTTATTCATATTTTGCCTTTCTTCCGTATTGGATAATATCTACCCTCAATCGCTAAAATCTCTTTCAAATCTTTTCCCAGTAATACATAAATAAGCACACTTAATCGTATTTGATTTAAAAAGGCACCGTTAACAGACTCGGAAAACCCTCATTCGAGTTCTGCCAATATGAAACAGAACCATAGAACAAATGATAAGTCTCAGGGTACATTAACTTAACGATACTTTTATCGCAGCTATCCAAAATTATGAACATAACAATAGGTTTTATTCGTAACAAAGTATAATTGTGCTCTCCTATTTAAGCATAATTTGTATCTCCGTCTGTGGGTTAATAAGGAAAAACCTCTAGCCCCGAAACCATAAAATTATACGATAATGGACGCAGCTGTAATCATTGTGCTATACTTAACCTCTCGGCGCCACGGTACTTATATCTTATATATGTAGTAACGTGCTAAAATACATTTTACTAGTCAATACGAATTTGTAACGCGTTCCGAACGAAATAAGCTGTTATTCATTGAGTGCAACTCGCAAGGCGTTTGCACTAAATCAAAACAGCCATTTGTCGAACATTAAACGAGTATATTGTACGAAATAACAAACAGTTTAGTTTTGAAAGTCACAATGTTTCATCCAACAAATCCAACACTTGCGGTTCAAAGAAGTACGTCTATAAAAACCTTGATGGTAGGATTGTTCCCGGACAGGACTTCCCATCGCGATATGAAAGTAGGGCCTTTTTATGAGGCCACAAATCATTTCGCTTCATGTGTGTGGATAACACCATTGCCATGCATAAGTAATGTATGTTTCTCCCGACATTTTGTCCAGCGATTTATGGTCTTCCGTCCGAAGCAACTGGCTATAAGTTTTTAATGTAAAATTATATTTGATTGTTGACTATTAATCAAGAGCAATTAATAAAATGGGCATATTAGTTATTTCTGTGCACATATTCGAAATAAAAGTGATTTACGTACTGGTTCGTTAGAGAAACTGGTAGTGACGGGCAAGATCGAAGGCAAAAGACCCAGAGGTCGAAGTCCAAAAAGATGGTCGGACCACATCCCCGAACACCTGGAGCTACCTGTCAGCATCGCCCTTCACCGGGCAACAGACCGGATTAGTTGGAAGCAGACCATCAATCGCCTAAAAAGGAGGCACGATCCTCAACAGTGGGGAAACGATTAAGAAGACGTACCTGTTCGTACATCGTTGTAGGTTACGCATGAATATTGAAAACACACGGCGATTTGTAGTCAATAAACATCAATCTTTGGGTCGCTAAGCCAGCGCAGTTAGCATGTACCACTAGGAATTTAAACTTTCGTGGTCACTATCATAACTTTTTAAATTTTAATAAGTCATGAACAACTAGTACATACATTAAAATTCAAGTTTGGGAAGTCTTCCATTAGGAGAGGGACAGCGGCATGTAATCTAAAAATGGCCAATAGACCGGATCAACATTCCTAGTGATGTACCGGTTGCAATTCAAGAATTTCACCATATTCTTTAGTTTTCTCCACATGATTGGTTTGCATTAACATGACCACTTCATATCCAGGATGAGATAAGGAACATCTGCATTCATCTACGCGCTTTCCCATCGACATGTGAGCATTTAAAACCGCAACATTGAATAAACTTGTAAAGATTTTACTAAGTATCCTGGTCCCACTTAAATAAAAACTCTTTAATATTACTTTACTTTAGCGATACCCAAACATATCATACATATATACAACAGAGATTTATTTAACTTTGCCACAGAAGTGATGTTTTTTATTCCCTTAAAAGTTAAGCGAGTTGATTGAAAAAACTCACCAATTCCAACGCTCGACTGACCTTCGTTTCATAATTGCATTTGCTGTTAATAATCTTATTTCGTTAAATTTCTCGATAACGGCTTCCAAAAGCGGATTGATCATCATCACTCTTGCCTTCCAATACAAGAGCTTACGAGTTCTCCAAGTCGACCCGTTGTACCAAATCATTCTGTGATAATGTCAACAGAGTACCAACAGTACCTTATTTCTGCCTTTAATGTCACAAGCGACCGTCGTCGTGTCAGCGTTGTCTCGGTTGCATTCAAGGCATACCTTGGAGGCCGGAGTCTGCTTACTAAGTCAACATGATATGACCGAATATCAGCTTTTCCATAGAGCGTCTGCCGTCTGACCGCCTCAACCTAAAGAGATAGATATTCGTCGGTTTGGACTAGTATGAGTTTATTTGAAGTTACTGACTCCCCATAACGACAACTACAGATCTTCATGGCATCCGAGAACAAATGGCAGCCTATAAGTATCACCAGACTAATTTGCCCCATTCACAACTTAGTAGAAACATAAATAGCATTTTTCTACGACCTTGCACAACAAATGAAGTTTTGAAAATAATACATTCACTGAACAACACAAGATCCGTGGGCTACGATGAAATCTCCACCCTTATAATAAAATCTAGTGCAACGGCATTAGCATCTGTTTTAGGCCACTTGATAAACTTGTCTTTTACCACCGGAATATTTCCTGACAGGTTAAAGATCTCAATTGTAAAACCTCTGCATAAAAAAAATAGCACATTGCAAATTAATAACTATAGACCCATTACCCTCATACCAATACTGTCGAAAATTTTTGAAAGGGCTATGCATATAAGAATAGTAGAATTTTTAGATAAACATGACATCATAAAAGAAGAGCAAAATGGTTTCCGGAAGGGCAAATCAACTACATTAGCAGCTTTCTCATTAGTCAAATCCATCACTAAGCGCATAGACAAAAAGCAGTTAGTTACGGTACTTTTCCTAGATATGAGTAAAGCCTTTGATCTAGTAAATTTTACAAATCTACTTGATAAATGCGAGCGCTATGGCATAAGGGGTACAGCGTTAGAATGGTTACGTAGTTATCTTCATGGTCGATCTCAATGTGTAGAAGTTACTCAAATGGACGATAAATTAGCCTTAAGTTCGTATAGATCTAAATTTCAATATAGTAGGGCAGGAGTACCACAAGGAAGCATTTTAGGTCCACTCCTGTTCTTAATATACATCAATGATCTACCGAAAAGCACTACACATAGATGTGTATTATTTGCTGACGACATATCTGTAATTATTCCATCAAGTAAAAATCATGAGGAAGAATTAAAGCTAACACTAAAAAACATAATATGTTGGCTAACACAAAATCATTTAAAAGTCAATTTGTCTAAAACCAAATATGTTCAATTTTGCAATTACCAACAAAAACCACAAGATATCAATCTTACATTTGAAAATGAAAAGATTAGCAAGGACACCGACATTAAATTTCTCGGACTTACACTAGATGAAAACTGTAATTGGAAACTGCACATAGACTCATTATGTAAAAAGTTAAATAGGTTTGTCTATGCTCTAAGCCAATTACGAAAATCGGCGAATGAAGAGACGGCACTTACAGCTTATTATGGTCACGTAGGATCCATTTTAAATTATGGTATACTATTGTGGGGAAATTCAACGCATATATCAAGAGCATTTCTAGTTCAAAAAAAATGTATCCGGGCAATTTGTAAAGCCGGGCCATTAGAATCATGTCGCCCACTTTTCAAGAAATTACGTGTTTTGACTTTGGCATCTATGTATATACTAGAAATTGGCATGTTTGTTAAGAAGCAGCAAAAATTATTTCCCAAAGTCAGTGAGAATTATAAATATAGTACAAGGGATCCTACAAAACTACAGGCGGAGTTGTGTAGAAGCACTTTTCATCATCGAAATTGCCAAATTATGACTATTAAAGTATACAACCATATTCCTCGATCTTTCAGAGAGTTGCCAATTTGCCAGTTTAAATCCAAATTAAGACAATGGCTGATCGAAATGTGTTTTTATACGATTAAGGAATTTTTTGACTATAAAATCAATTCACATTATTATTGACAATTTAAGTAACATTCTATATTAATTTTATACCTATTATTATTATCTTATTATTATGTTTTAATTATTATTACTATTGTTTTAACATTGTATGACATTAATTATTTCCCTTATGACATTGTCTCCATATAAATTAATGATTTCGTATTATAATTGAAATAATTGTATAATCATAAGTAATTAATCATAAAATTTAGCTGTGATGCTTGTTATTTAAACTTTCGCATGCCTGAAAAGTGCGAGATGTGCAAAGAGCCTTATTATTATTATTTACCACCTAAGTAATGTAAACCACATCTCTGGCGAAATAAAATTTTCATTTCATTTCATTTTCATTTCATTTCATTTTCATTTTCATTTCCAGGATATCGTAGCCCAACGACGGTGTTCTGACGTAACAAACATAAAAAACACCAGAATTGAGAACATCCTGCTATTTTAAGTCGCTTGTTAAGAAGTTTTAAGAAGCAAATCAGGTCAAGCGAAATTATGTCATCCAAAATTCAATCATAACGCAATCAAAGGGCTTATTGAAAGTAAACAAACAGACACACTTCACTGAAGAACGTGTTACTAAAGCACCTGTTTAAGATCACAATGTGTGCCATAGTGTGTGTATGTTGATGTGTTTCGTTTCAATGATCTCGTAAACAAGGAAAGGTAAACATGCTGAGCTGAGAGCGAAGTTTTACGAAACAAAGGTTTTTATGGTTGTGAGAAAAAAGAGTGATAGTAGTAATCTGTTTGCAGTGTTTGTAAACAACAAACAATTTTTTCATACACAATGTGCCCATAATGAAATATACAGCTGAAATGAAAACTACAGATTACACTTTGAAACATATCATGTAAAAATGATAACAATGTGGCATAGTTAATTTCGATGGAGAAGTGAGTAGGAACAGAAAGCTCACACATCACACACGGTATTTTTACAGATGGTGTAGTAGCGTAAGCGACTGATTGGGCGCCTAGCACTGTGCCGAATAATGTGGGTTCAATCCACATTCGAGACAACACTTCGTGTGATACTACAAATACTTGTATGGAGTTTAGGTGTCCTTTGTGACCGATGATTCTACAAGTATGTTCGAAAAGTCCTCCGCAATACAGGATATATAAATAATGCAGATGTTGTCTTTTAAAAGTTCAAAAGCTATATTTAAATGTTCTTTGTCCAAAATTCATACTACCAATGTCAAACATGCAACATATTAGACACCCACCTACAAACGAGTGCCACACACGTAAAATTTTATAACTAATAATAATAATAATAATAAGTTGTTGTAATTGTAAGTGAGTTGGCGAGTCACCACCTGCCACGCGGATGGATGCTATAGGAGTATCACTGGCAGGTGCCATTTTTCATCCATAGCATTAAGTACCAGTTCACTAAACACCCATCCCCATAACCCGTATTCAATAGATCCACTAAAAACAATAGCCCTACACGTGATGCGGCTAGTCCATAGCTGTACTCAGTAGTGCAGTTGTGGAGGCTCCGCGGCATGTGTCCCATCCCATTTTAGATTAAAACTCTCTACGGGCCTCTGCACGTTGGATCCATATCCCCGTGTAGGCCTCCCAAAGGACCGGTTATTCTTCTAACACCAAATGTTAGAAGAATAGCCGTGAAAAAGAGAAACATAATAATAATAATCTTTGTTGTACACCAAATGAATTTAAGACAGAAATTATAGCAGATTAATACATGTTGCACAAACGGCGGCCTTATCGCTAAAAAGCAATCTCTTACAGGTAACCCTTATGAAAAAGAGAAGTAAGGAGCCAGACATAGGGCAGTTTTGGCGTAGTAAGATACTAATGAAACAAAATACGAATACACACTATACTATACAAATAAACTAATAAATATACTATAATATAAATACATACATACATACAATAATATAATGGATTAAGTAATGGGAGTAGACAATAGTAAAAAAGGGAAGAAAAAGAAAGTGTGAGTTTGACAATGTTATGGAAAGTTAAAGAGATAAGTAGTGGTTTTTCACAAAATTTTTAAAAGATGTGATATTTTGAGCCAGTTTGATGGAAACAGGCAATGCATTCCACAACCGTCCCGCTTGAACAGTAAAGGATTTATCGAAAAAAGTAGTGGAATGCATTGGCATTTCCAATCTCAAATTTACCGATGACCTAAGACCTGATCTTGAATGAGAGTCACTTAGGAACTTGAAGCGTTCTTTCAAATAAGATGGAGAAGAAGGATTGAAGAGAATATTATAGAGTAAGGAAAGAATGTGAGTATTCCGCCGAAGGCAAATTGGCAGCCACTTGAGCTTATTGCGGAAATTAGAAACGTGATCATATTTACGTAATCCAAATATGAACCTAATACAGAAGTTTTGAAGACGCTCAAGCTTATCAAGTTGCTCCTCAGTGAGATCTAGATAGCTGACATCAGCATAGTCAAGGATAGGTAATAGAAGAGAGTTTGCAAGTGCAATCTTAGTGGCAATCGGCAGAAAGTTCCGCAGTTTTCGCAAAGTCCCCGCCGCAGCAAACAATTTGCGACTAACTTCGGTGATTTGAGGTCTCCAAGATAGAGTTTTGTCAATATAAACACCTAAGTCCTTCACGCAATCACTTATAGGTATTGGGATACCACCAAAAGTAATTTGGGGTAGCAGATTCCAGTCAATGCGAGAAATCATCCTGGGACTACCAACAACGATAATCTGTGTTTTCAAAGGATTGATCTGCAAACCAAATCTCAGGCTCCAAGCAGATATCCGTTCTAAATCGGAGTTCATGATCCCAAATGCTTCAAGCAGATCATGTGCAGGTGCCTGTGTGTAAATTTGAAGCTCATCTTCATAAAGGTGGTAGGATGACTGAAGTTGATAGGAGATGGAATTTATGAAAATTGAGAAGAGTAATGGAGAGAGAACGCCACCCTGTGGAACGCCGGCTGTCGTATTACACCACGAAGAGAAAGAGTCTTCGACCCGTATACGCTGCCGACGACCAAACAGGTAACTGTGAAACCAATCAATCACTGGTGGAGATATGTTAATAGAGCGTAATATACCGAGTAGAGTGTGGAAATCAACGGTATTAAAGGCGTTACTAAAGTCCAGTAAACAAAGTACCGTTAAATTGCCTTTCTCCATACCGAACCTAATGTCGTCGGTAATGTTGGTCAGTGCCGTAACAGTGCTGTGACCAGGACGGAAACCGGATTGTAAAGGATTGAATAGGAGGTTCTTGTTAAGAAAAGTAGTGAGTTGGACATGGACTAGGCGCTCGAGCACTTTAGAAAGGAAAGGTAACACGGAAATAGGAAGATAGTCAGAATAGGAAGTAGGTTTCGATTTTTTGGACAAAGGAATAATTTGGGCATCTTTCCAAGCAGTTGGAAATACGCCCCAGGATAAGGAATAATTAAGTATGTCTAGGATAGGAAGAATCATCTTACGACTGACGCAATCATTACCGACAGCATTGGACGAAATCGATAATACGCACCTTTTAACATCACACGCAGAAACTTGATTAAAGACGAAATGTGGATAATTTGGAGTTGGAAGCGTGGAAAGATCGAGTAAAGTCTTAGCTTTAGTAGTCGCATCAAATTACGATGAAGAAGTGAAATGCTGATTTAGTAAATCGATGTCAATATTATTGGAACTGTGATCATGTGTTGACTTTCCAACTCCCAGTGTTCTTAGAAATTGCCAGACTTTAGCTGGGTCTTCGCTCTCAACAGATTTATGGATGTATTGGCGTTGTGCGTTCCTACACACCTTGCTGCAGTGATTTCTAATCGCAATATAGCTTTCCCAATTGCTAGGAGTCAGTCGACATTTATATTTGGTTTTAGCCATTGCTTTCTTTGACAACAGATTTTTTATAGTTGATTGAATCAGGCGTTACTTGGCGGAACTCCATTGTAACCTAATGGAAGGAAAGAGGAACCCACCACGCACCCTCGGATTGACTACCCCAACCATTGCAATAGAAAAAGGTTGACAATACCGAACTCCTCTAAAAGGATAAGGGATATAGGAATGGTATGGGTTCCAGGAAGGCGAGCGCCGAGCGCGCGGCGCGCACGCGGCGCTCGCCTTGACGCTTAAACCCTTCAAGTAGCGGGCGGCGGGGATAGCGGGCAGAGGGGTAAGAACGCAACTCGAGCGCCGCGTGCGCGCCGCGCGCTCGCTGCGCACACGCCGCAGGGCAGCAAAACGCGACGAACACGCAGCGCGCTCGCGACGCGTGCGCGGCGCCCGCGCTAATCACACGCCCGAGGATCGCGCACGCCTAATGTGGGGGAGGCCTTATTGCACGGACTGGAGCATGAATATCGTATAGACGAATAATTACACTATTCAGATTTTCAACTTTTTCGTCGATGGATTGAGCGCTTTCCACAGATTCCCAGTTAATGTTGCGAGCATCACTACGGAGACTCTCTACATTCATGCCACCAAAATTACGTTGCAGAAGAATTTTAGTCTTAGGCTTAGGAGGACGAAGTTTATACGAGAGAGAAATTAAGTCGTGGTAGGAGAATGCATCAGCTGAAAATTGACCATGCCTGACGACAAGAGAAGGTGAAGAAACAAAGATAAGATCAAGTAGAGAAGGAGTTGAATTCGGAAAGTTATGTGTAGCATTTAGAGGAAGAATAGACAGGTTACAGGATTCCACTATTCTACATAAGGAAGAAGAGCGAGAATCATGCTTTAACAGACAAGTGTTAAAATCGCCCATGATTATTGAATGCGTGTAAGAAGTTGTAAGAGTTTCTAAAATACGCTCGAAAGATGAAAAATAATTTATATGGCAGTTAGGCGAATAATAGACACCAAGCAGAACCTTCGTATGAGCGAGACTTACTTCTAAAAAGAGATGTTCACCTGCCTTAAGCGGAGGTGGCTGTGCTGACATATCAATAACATTGTAAGGAATATGATTGCGGAGATAAATGGCAACACTGCCACCACCGCCAACAGTACGGTCGTTTCTTACTAAACGGAAATCAGGTAAAGTGTAAGAAACAGAAGAGAGACATGGTTTCAGCCATGATTCGGAAATAAGAATAGCATGGATATTTTTACAGTCGAAAGTAGTCAGCATATCCTGGAAGTGGGCAGGAATACTCTGGGCGTTGATATGAACGACATTCAAGTTATGGGGTACATCGGCAAACTCTGATTGAAGTATTTCAGGTAGAGAAGGAAGGCTCACAAAACTATCATTATGACTACTAACAGAGTGGAAACTGTCACTATCACTACTAAAATTGTCATCTAACATAATAAAATAAAATATAACACAAATAAATAATTAATATAGGTATAAATTTAAAAATAAATAAGTTAATATAAAATTAAGATAATATATACCTTATATTGAAGAAGAATATATATAAATATTTATGTATAGTCGTAACTCCACCCGCCAGTTAGGTGTTACGTAAATAAACAATTATTAAATATCTCCCGAGTAACAAAAACAGAACAAACAGATATCTGAACACACCAAGATGCAAATAAGTGAAAAATGTAAATAAATAAATAAAAGACTGTTGGAAGAACTAGACCAGGTGAATTAAAATTTCGGTACTCCGTAAAAAAGAGCAAGGATTAAAAGCCCGAGTTTCAAATGGGTAGAACTCTATGGGTAGAATGGTAAGACAGCTGTCAGATGAGATCATGAGAAGTGTTTTAAAGGTGAACGCAGACTTGGCCGCACCGCAGTCGCCGCAGTCCCCGCAGTCATCGCTTTTTGTTAATGGCCTCGCACATCTATCCGCACCGCAGTCACTGCAGTCGTTCCCATCGCCGCACGCATCGCACTTTATTTCTTAAAGCGTTGCCAACTCTACGTCTTTTTACGTAGATCTACATATTTTGGACCCTTCTCGCGAACCTACGTACTTCTGGCCCAGAATCTACGTATTTTGCAGCAAATTACCAAATTAGCAAAATAACGGAATTTTACTAAGAAATAAGCATTATTAAACACAAACCACACGTAATAATGGACGTAGCTAATACTTTGTTGCATGTTTATTCGTACCCAATTAGTTTAACAAGTAGGTACACACTTAAAACATATCGATCAATTTAAGTCAATAATATTTGCTTACAGGCTCGAATCGATGTTTGAAACACTCGTTTTACAATTTTTACTCCCTTTATCTAGGATATTATTAAAAGTACGTAGATCTACGTACTTTTTAACTCTGATCTACGTATTTTTGAAAATCAGTGTTGGCAACACTCTTTCATTCAGCGTCATCCGCGCCGCGCTAGCCGCAGCGTCCGCTGCGTGCGGGCCGGTGTTGGTGACGTCATCAGCTGCGGCTTGGGGAGTTCGGTCGTTTCAGCGACTGCGGCGACTGCGGCGCGGGTGGGTGTGCGAGGTTGCATACAACTTCATATAAATTATTCGAATGCGAATACTGCGGCGCGTGCGGTGCGGCCAAGTCGGCGTTCACCTTAAGTAATATGTCAACAGTGAAAAAGTGAGATTTATAAAATAAATGTAAGGTATAGCTTCGAAAATAGAATAAGAAAGAAGGTAGAAAATAAGTAAGACGAAAAGTAATTCACCTGGTCATGTAAACAAACACGAATGAATATAAAAATCCTATTTTTTCGGTGCTGGAGCTTGTTTTGTTTTCATTGCGGTCGCCTTCGTCGCAGGTTTCTCCGGGTCCAAGCCCTTGATCTTGTCAAGATCTCCCGTGGATGAAATCTGATGTCGATGACCATTGGCGTCTATTACGAACACGTAGCCCTCCCTGGTCCAACACTTCGCGACACCAAAGTTCTCTCGCGCTGCCATGAAAACTGCATGCTGCGATCGAGTCAGAAATTCAGACAGCGTAAGACCCGCTCCTTTTAATTTGGTTTTGGAAAACCAAATGGTGTCCCGTACCGCAACGCTATGGAGCTTAATGAGGATGGGTCTTGCCTTCTTACCGGATAGCTGACGCCCCATTCTATGGCATCGTTTGATGTCTGACGCTGTGAAAGAATCCAATTATATATTTTAGTGCAATGATGTGTTTAGCCATTTCCAGTTTAATAGTTCATTTCAACGTCACCCTAACCCTATCCTGGTAACTATCCAAGGTCTTCGCCTTTAAACTCAGGGTATTCTTGCTATACTTCCTCCAATTCGCACGGTCTTTGGTATCTCTTTTGGTGGTAAGTTCATTTTGCCTACATTAATCTGAAGTATACGTAATATCTGAAATTATAAATATTTAATTAATTTTCTCTGCACCATCAACAGCTTAACAAGCAGAAAATGCTTAGTGCCATTAAGTCCACCTGTGTGTGTTTATTCTTTTGAACATGAAGAATTAAATAAATAAACGAAATATTTACAACGTTGCTGTGTTTTACTTCGATTAAATGCAACTGTATTAAATATTACCTACTGATTTAATTATAAAGGTATTTATATTTTACATTGGCTGTGAATGGAGGTAAAAATCTTTAATTTACTTTAACTGTAAATTGAAATAAACACGTGTATTTAAATTACTTACAAACAAAGGATGAATTTCACACTTTCAATTACATATTTACATCACGTAGATACTCATAATTATGCGACTTTGTTATTCTCACAGCAGGAGCTTGACCTGGCCAGCCCTTTGTCATAGGCATAGTCAAGCAACGCTTGCACAGGTTGCCACTTGGATAGTTGACCGCGTGTGCATTCAGAGCGCTAACGTGTTTCGAAGGACATCTAAAACTGTGGGTACTGGTTCAAGTCTCAGGACAAGAATCGTTAGACCATTTCGGAGGTCTAAGTCCTCCGACACCAGAATTGGCCACACACTCATACGAAAAATAAAGGAAAGACCAAAAAAGCATTACTTTGCGTTTGTGAGGCTTTCACTGTGTTTTTATTTCTGATAGGGCTTTTTGGATCCAGGTGTGTATTTCCTGATTTTAGAAAGAGTTGAAGAAATCCATGACTTGATCGTTGGAAGAAAAGCTAACTTACTACAAACCATCGCCATCAAGTTAGTGGGCTCATCGCTGGCCTATCACTTTTGCTTAAACAACCGCTTTTTCTTTTGACATTTTTCGTTCATTGCAACTCTGGGCAGGCCACAATTTCAGTGCATTTATTACATAAAATATACCTATAGCGCAACTTTTATTTAACTATCCTTTTTTTTGCGGCGGGAAATCCTCATGGACTACCTCTGCCTGGGAAAAGGTGGAGGGGCGTGCCGGACTCTTACCGGCTAAAACCACCCCGGTGTCTCCTCGCACGTGCGTGCGGGGCCGCGGGAATCCAAATTGTTCCGCAGCCCCACACTAGTGCCGGCCGGGTCTGTCGGTGCCTCGTCTTCTGCACGGGGTAGTGAGGTGTTGAACTACCCCGTGCATCGCCTCAGAGGCGCGCGTCGACACCTGCACGCGCCTGCGCCTCGGGTCCATCGAATAGGGGGCGAGGACTTCCCCAATTCCCTCGCCCCTGGACCATTTATGGGGGCCGGAAAAGGGCGTTGTCCGCCCTTCTCCTGCGCCCGGTGTGCCTTCTGCGGCCGGGGAAGGGAGTCGAGATCTCCCTTTCCCTTTCCACAGTTTCCTTCTGCGACATCACGTCCTCGCAGAAGGACACCACCGCGTCCCACGACTCTGCGCTACCGACCATCCTCCGCACTACGGCTGGCAGCGACAGATCGCCTCCTATTTTATTTGTGAGGACACGGCACTGCTCCTCCTAAGCTACACACTCGGCGAGCGTGTGCTGCGCCGTGTCCTCCCGCAATGGACGCAGTGGTGGCACCGAGCGTTATTTAACTATCCTGTACCAACCTTATTGGCTAGGGTTACCAGGTAGGTATATAAAGATGGATTTCCAGACAGGACCTTCGCTAGCAATTAAAATACATATTATAAACATGCATAACGATAAAAATATGTAAATATAAAATACGAAACCCTAGCACGATGGGATGAACCGTAGTAATTAAAGTTTTAAATTTGTCGACGAGAGGGAAATTGTAATATTACGAACAGTCATTTATTTAATAAAACAATCGTATCATATACTTACTTATACTCTATTAAGTTCTCTATAAATTAATATATTGACGTTGCTTCCAATTAGTAAATGTGCCATTTTAATTATGAGATCTTTATAAAATGTCCCGTTGAGGAGTGGTTTCATGTTTCTCCAAGTGGAACGTTTAATTGAACCGCTACGAAATCAGTTCGCATCAGTAATAACTGTAATTGTACTCATCATAAGAGTAATACACGCCATGGCCCCACGTTGATTGCTTTTTTAGGGCTCTTCACTGGTAATGATAAAATGATATAGGTTTATAGCTATCAGTTTCAAGGAGAAAATTAGGAGTACTGTTAGGAAATATACTTAAATGAACTGGGCAGAGTGACTATGCTTTAAAATAGATTCTCTAAATTTATGCAGTGACTCGGGCTGTCTCTAGTGTTTCGGATTTTGCATTAGATGGTTTAAAAGACGCAGTAGTTGATATGCCATTTCAAATACATTTTCGGAAAACTGATGAATAATCAACTGAATCCCAGAAACAATTTATGCCCATTTGCAAACAAATGCACCAACTTAGCCTTACATATCTACTTAGAACCAAACGCGAGAGGAAGATACTTCTTACAAACATACAGTCTTCTTGTAACTCGGTAATTTATTCAATTTAAGAAACAGTACAACAATCTCTAAACTTCTCACATTCTTTACCAAGCTTTCTAGACCGAGGAGCGGCAAATGTCCCAACATATAATCTCGTACGGAACTACCAACACATGCGTTGTCACACTTGTCCGGCCGTTTTTATCAACGCTCGGCTCAATGTCAATTGTAATTCGTCTCGGGTTTTTTCAGCGTCCGCCGTGATTACATACCTGTTCCAACATTGATTTAACTTGACCTTAATTGAGATAGTTGTTTGATATCTAGGTGTTAGATAGCGTGGTTTTATTCAATAGAGCAAATTACCAATAATTCCTCCAGATTTTTAGACAATGGCCACCTGGTATGTCAAGTGATATTACAACGTTTACTGTTCAATTCTTCGTAAGCACATATAATAACATGCGAATAAAAAAAAACTTTGTGGAGATATAGAGTGCTACGCAGAGGGTTCAAATCCACTCGAAATTATGTAGGTATATATTAAATTGTTCACTATCACCTGCTAGACGGTGAAGGAAACCATCAGGTGATAAAGTTATAAAATTATTAAATGCCTCAACTGTTTCCATTAAGAATTTGTAATGTGGCCTTGAAATAATATAACTATCGCTTTAGTTAGAGTAGTATTTATTATTTACAGCAGCAGTATTGTTGAGTAAAAGCTAAGCTCTAGAATAATGTCACGGTCGCGGAAAGCGGATGACATTTCAAACTAAATGTTTGACTTAGCCTGGTTGTCTAATGGTTACTGTAGTTGGCAGACATGGTTCGGTTCCAACTAGTGATGAACACGGCTATTGTTCCAAGTGTGATTTATGTGTAATATGAACGTATTTTAAAACAATATTATTGGATATCTGTTTTCCATAGCACAGGCTCTACCTAGTTTGAGATGAATTAATCAATGTGTAAGTTGTCCGAAGGACGCAAGACTTAAACCCTATATCGCGCAAAGTATTGTACTGTATGGAGACTTGACCTACGACAGTACTGGGCCGGAGCTAAAAGGCGCAGCGACGAGTTAAACCATATGTATGCGTAGTCGAATTCAGTTTAACATAAAAAGCAAATGACGAAGTCTTGGTTGTCAAGATGTTGGTTTTGCATAACCCTAGGATAATTATAGAAATTCACATAATCGATTTTAAACTTTCGCGATTTGTACACATCATAGAAATTAATTTAGCGGGTCTTAATCGCGTTAACTTAACTTATTTAAGGTATAAATACCTATTTGTTACCGACGTTTCGCTCGTCTTGCACCGAGCGTGGTCGCGGAGAGACTGATGAGAGCTCAGCGACGTCTTGTGGAAGTGCGGGTTTCAGCACCTACCCTCACTTGGTCTTTATTTAAGTTCGCGATGTCGGTAATCCGACACACTACACTAATGACGTCTACACACTGTTGAGATTTATCACTGCGGCGGTGTTTACACTTGTTGATGACTGGATTCCAAGTAGCCGATAATCTATATCCATCCTCCGGGTTGAAATTGTTATATTTCTTGATTTCTACCGCTTCACGTACTATCCTGGAGTAATAGTGACGATCGGTGGATAAGACTTGTGGTTCATGCAGTTCTATCCAGTGGTTTGGTCCAGACTCCAACAAATGCTCAGCTATCGCCGACTTGTTATATGTCGGTTTTTTACAGCTGCGATATGTTCCTTTACCCTTTCAGCGATTGTACGCTTAGTCTGCCCGATATATGAACTACCACAGCTGCAATCGACTTTGTAGACGCCAGGTGTTTGGAGAGGAATTACATCCTTTGGTGTACGCAGATTGTGTGCTATCTTAGAGAGCGAACTATATACAGTCTTGATGGAGTATTTCTTGAGTACTGTTCCAACTTTGTCCGTCACTCCCTTTAGATACGGCATGTAAGCGGGCACTCTGTTTACTTCAGGTTTACGCTCGTTCCTCTTTCGACGGAGTATGTTTTGATGAGCATGAAAAGGGAACCGGACGAGGTGATGGTGAGTTTTGATGTCGAGTCACTATTCACCAATGTTCCTATTCAAGATTGCCTTGACGTCGTAGAGAGGAAATTAAGGGAAAACGGTCTGTCTAACGAATACATCGTTCTACTCAGGAATTGCTTGGATGGAAACTACTTCCTATATCGTGGACAACATTACCTCCAGATCGATGGAGTGGCTATGGGTAGCCCTATAGCACCGGTAATGGTCAACAACTGGATGGAGCACTTTGAGGAATCCATAGACATGCAGGCGTCAAATGTGAAACTATGGAAAAGGTATGTCGACGACATCTTCTGCATCATGAAGGGCAACAAGCAGGACGTAGAACAATTCGCACACAAATTGAACTCCATACATCCGAACATCCGATTCACATTTGAAATGGAGGTAGACGGATCGTTACCCTTTCTCGACGTTAAAGTGACAGTGAGAGATAATGGTACCCTTGGACACACTGTGTATAGGAAACCGACACACACCGACAGGTATCTCAACGCGAACTCGCACCACCATCCGCGGCACTTGGATTCCGTTGTGTCCTCGTTAGTGAACAGAGCGTATGACTTATGTGACCCCGAACAATTAAATAGTGAGCTGTCACATGTTCGGGAGGTACTTAGGTGCAACAGATACAAGAAAAACTTACTCTGTCGGAAGAGGAACGAGCGTAAACCTGAAGTAAGCAGAGTGCCCGCTTACATGCCGTATCTGAAGGGAGTGACGGACAAAGTTGGAACAGTACTCAAGAAATACTCCATCAAGACTGTATATAGTCCGCTCTCTAAGATAGCACACAATCTGCGTACACCAAAGGATGTAATTCCTCTCCAAACACCTGGCGTCTACAAAGTCGATTGCAGCTGTGGTAGTTCATATATCGGGCAGACTAAGCGTACAATCGCTGAAAGGGTAAAGGAACATATCGCAGCTGTAAAAAAACGGCATATTAACAAGTCGGCGATAGCTGAGCATTTGTTGGAGTCTGGACCAAACCACTGGATAGAACTGCATGAACCACAAGTCTTATCCACCGATCGTCACTATTACTCCAGGATAGTACGTGAAGCGGTAGAAATCAAGAAATATAACAATTTCAACCCGGAGAGGATGGATATAGATTATCGGCTGTAACAAGTGTAAACACCGCCGCAGTGATAAATCTCAACAGTGTGTAGACGTCATTAGTGTAGTGTGTCGGAGTACCGACATTGCGAACTTAAATAAAGACCAAGTGAGGGTAGGTGCTGAAACCCGCACTTCCACAAGACGTCGCTGAGCTCTCATCAGTCTCTCCGCGACCACGCTCGGTGCAAGAAGAGCGAAACGTCGGTAACAAATAGGTATTTATACCTTAAATAAGTTAAGTTAACGCGATTAGGACCCGCTAAATTAATTTCTAGAAATTCACATGTAACATCAAATACAAAATTACTTCTCAAAGCAAACTGGTGATTCATGTCGTTGACGCCTTGGAAGAAGTAGGTTATATCTATAAATAATGGATAAAAAGTATTTCTAGGCTTTCGCTACTTTCCCCCCGTGTGATCTCCACGTCGTGGTGGGGGGGCTCAGTAACCGTTGGTTTGAGGTACACCCACGGTGAAGCTAAGCGGGATCCCGGGAGGGGGCGCTCCACGTGGGCTTGCGTGAGGCCTGCGTAGGATGCGTCCCAAGGTGCGGGTGCGGGTGACAGTTATGTCTGTCCCTCGCAGTCGGGTGCGGTCGCGGGAGGAGAGGCGTGTCGGTGTTGCGTTGCCGAGCGCCCTATCTCCCGCGACCAAATGCACCATCGTTGCGTCGCGGTGGGGCCGCAGAGGAAGAGGAGATGCGGTGTTGCGTTGCCGTCCTCGCTATCCTCTGCGGCCGCTGGGTGTTTTGGCGGCGGAGCCCAACACCTTCATCCGCCGCCAAGGGGGTTTCGTTCGGGGCTCGCCTGACCATCTGGCGGGCTAATACCCGTCGGGGGGTAGGAGGAATGCTTCGGTGAAACCCTACCCTCCAACAACAAACAACACAAATGGACATCCCAGCTATGTCCTATCGAGTTATAACACTGGCTAAGAGTGCCGGTGACGGAAATCCCTTCCTTTTTTCCGATTTTTTATCCCGGTCCTCCTCCTTCTCCTTTGCGCATCCTCGCGATACTTAGCGGCTCTGTTGTGTTATCGCACAGAGCCTGTGCAATGAGCCATGTGCATGAGCCGAGGTTACTACTTACCGTCAGGTGAAACATAACTTGACTTTTTATAGATAAAAATAAAAAAACACACCCTACCTAATACCTAACCGTATGTTATATTTCAACAAAACGACACTATGTATGTAGTATTGATTTAAAACAACATGGTAAAAACTACTAAAGGTTTAGCTAACGTCCAGCCTAGCCGGCAGTTTATTACAAAATTGGAATAAGTAAACTTTACGCTACCATTGTATGCGGTAATAAGCAGCGGAGCAGAATAAAGCAATTAGATGTTGTGATATCATTTCGTTCGGTGCGGGGCAAATACCGCCAATTTGCTATGTTTATGAGGCAACATAAAAGACATAAAGACATAAAGACATATTTATTTCTGCATTTTGGTTGTTTACAACACTTATACATGTCAAAACCCTATTCTAGATGAGGCCGGCTTTTCCTAGCTAAATGACTTCTTGAGAAGAAAAGCCGAAACAAACTCAGAGTCATTATTTTTTTTGTCACTTCAATTTCTTTAGTCATAATGAAGAATACTACTAACCACTTAATTATTGAAGATTGTTACAGTATATGAGTTCATGCGCCGACTATTAGAGATCCTCAAAATGTAGGTAGTCTGTTTGCTTGAGGTTTTTTTTGTGTCTTGTGTTATAAGCACGCTGTGCGGTAAAGCTCGATAGATTATTACTTTAGTGGATTTATTGCAATGCAGATTTCAATAAACGATCGAAAGCAAACGCATCTACACGTAAGCACTCTTACTCAATTTCTCAGCATAAACCTTAAATTCTACAGTGAGTAGCAGTACCAATTTTAAAAGTTGCGTATTTGCTCCCATAAATGATATGT
The DNA here is from genome assembly GCA_944739405.2 of Euclidia mi. Taxonomy (NCBI): domain Eukaryota; kingdom Metazoa; phylum Arthropoda; class Insecta; order Lepidoptera; family Erebidae; genus Euclidia; species Euclidia mi. Next base: position 46,819,523 of record OX123193.2, read on the forward strand.
CAAACTTTCAAAATTGGCCACCAAATTAATATCTCAGAGTGACTTTTTCCGTCACGTCAGTCGCCCCGGGATGTTGTTAGTCGTATCTAAATTATGTTTCTGACACGTTTTATAGATGGACGCCAAGATTTATGGCATACCTGATGTTATGATGTATCTAGGAGTGACGTGCGTTTCATAGCCGAGTTTTCTATGCGATAAAGTGTATAAAGGCAACTCAATTTAGGTGAGAATAAAGATTATGTTGTATAGTGTATGTGTACATTACATGCATACATTAGACCGTAAACATTTTATTAATTCACTTATACATAGATGACTGAATCACAATAGGCCAGATATTTATAAACCCGTTCTATGGGGAAACAGACCTATACTTAGTTTATCGTTACTACCGCTATACCTACCATAAGACTTTACTCATCATATTGTAATATGAAAGTTTTAAGAGTTTCAGTTGAGTCCGCTTGTGGCCTAAATGCTTAATCGATCAATTTATAATGCTTGTCTTTCTCTATGTCTCTTATCCTTTTTCGTAGACAGCAATAACTTTTTTTAGGTCGTTACACATACCAACGACAACGTTTAAACCCTATGGTACTACCAAGAGTTGATTAAACAACGAAGTTGGGACATCAAGATTGCACAAAATCGTGAGACAAAACTTGTGCAACGGGTCAAAGAGCCAATCACGTTTATGTATCCGAATCATTATTTTTGTCGTTAAAATCTTTTGCTTGATTGCACTTTCCACATACCTAAGAATTTAATATATATAGATATAAGAATATGGCTACATAATTTCTGAGCACCACCAACCAGATGCCAGTAATTTTATTTATTTTTTAATATCAAATGTCAAACAAAATAGAATATGATTATTGACTCAAGACGTGATAAAGCTATATTATTGCAATATAATTCTGAACCCAATTTTACATTAATAAAGAGTTCTAAATTGATTGTGGATGATGTTTAAACTTTGATGAACGTATTAACTATAGAGTATAATTTGAACGATGAGATTATTTGTCAACTAGTGCAAATATGGGTTTTAATGTTCGCCTTCAACTAGAGTGTGATTACGAAGGTACGTAGGCGCTCGAGTCAATATTGACTATTATCTTTTATAGACCATTACACCGATCGTTAAATATAACAACATATGTATGTATATGTGTATAATTATATGAATATCACAATGTGTTTATAAAATAGAAGTAAGCAACTTACTTCTATTTTCTCAACGGAAGAAAATGGATAACAGCGTAGATTTCATGTGCTCAAGGCTTGCACATAAGAATGTAAAATTTAAGATTCAATCGAGGTGTCTAAAGTTGGAGTTTGTTTTATCTCGCACTAGCAGTCGGATTTTCAAATAATTTTCGTAGATGATCGGCCACATTAATAGTGAAGGTTACAATAAATTTTGAAACAAAACCAGATTCTCTCTCTGGTCGCGATCTCAAAACTTTTCAGTCACTGTAGGCACTTTGGTTGTTAATTTAGATTGTTGATTTATTTAGTTACAATTTCTGACTTAGCAAGGATATTTCGGTGTTCCAGATACTTCAATCTAATTCCTAACTAAGGCAGCTGATAGACACAAATAACTAAAACAGTTTAACACAAATAATAGTGGCTTAAGTGGATGCTACGCCGTGAAACACTACAGCAAGTGCAGGTTCGATCTCTTAACAAGATTTTTCGTGATCCACAAATATAATTATATCATTTGGTGTCTGAGTTTCCTTTTGGTACATTGATTGAATGTTTGTGAACTTCATAAAGAAATCTATCCTTTTAGAAGTTTAAATTCGCCAACTTACACACACATAGGCAGTAAAACAACGACCATAAATAACACTCAACCGGTAGTCACGGCTCATACTCATTATTTTCACCCGCTACTAATCACTCTATACTCTCACTCCAAGTGTATTGACAAATACTATCTGGCAGTAATATACAGCCGTGTTTATAATCAGTTGTCCCACTATTGAGCACAGTCCTTATCTCATTTTGAGAAAACACGCTGGCCAAGTTTGAACTCTCAGACATGCAAGTTTCCTCACGATGTTTTCCTTCACCATTTAGGAAGCGATAATTGAATACGTTCTTAAGGCGCTGTTATACCTCAGAAGCCGTGAAACACCTAATTTTTCGTCGCGCATCTAGCCATAACGGTACATATTACAAACTAGCAAAAATTAGAGCTTAAAGTCAAAAGTCTGAACAAAAGACTTTTGAAAGAATTTTTCATGTACGTAAAATAGAATCACGGTAAAAAAATCACAAAATCGAGGCAGAAAATAATCTTTCGTCTCACTGTTTGCAATATTTTGATCGTAAGCTGTCATATTTTTTTTGATAATATTGTAGGAAATCTAATGAACTAAAGAATTACCTTATTTATTTTCATATTATACGTGTATATTTTGTAAAATTAAATAAAATCTGCCAAACGTCTATGATTTTGACGCTCGGTAGATCCCATCAATATCAAACGCTTCAGCAATTTAAACCTTATTAGCATAAGCGGTGTACTGAGTGTCAGTTGCTAGTTTACGCCCCGCCCAGACCTCATCATTCGGCTATGAGCCCTGTGAGAGATAGGTCATGTCGCTTGCGTCTCCGCTGCACGAAATTTTACGTAAACCTGTTTGTTATTATAATACGCCGATTTGAGTTCGTAATTTCATGTTTTATGTTATAGACTGAATACTTTGAATCAAATAGGCTTTTCATGTAACTATGGGCACATATAATTAGGACCTAAGTTTATACTCTTGTTGCGTTTAATGTGTTATTGTTTCTGTGCTTATAAATATATAATTAGAACAATAAAATATGGACAATTAGAGAAATGAAGTTCTACGAAGGATTTGTACAAGAAAGCGTCGTAATAAAATAGAAATTCATCCATGGCCAAGTGATTATGAAATATGTAACATTTTTACACAAATTGTTTTCATAAGAGTCTTTTATGACTAACTATGTTACTTATATATTATCGATTATGCATAATATAATTATATAAATTATTCTCAAAATACATAGCTGCCACAGTTTTCAATTTTTGAAAGAGTAATAACATAAATCGAATCATTTTATGTACCTATATTTCAAATTCATTAGCTTGTCAGAGCGCCTGGAGCGCTAAGATGCCGCCACGGCGAACAATAATGATGACAGCGCTAATATGGCGCTCCGCAATCCGCACACAAGCGGTAACGAATGTTGTATTATTGTGTTTTGAACATAAACCTTTTTAGGTACATCGGGTAAAACTTTCATTATTCATAAACTATTAGGGATGTCTCATTACATCTAATATCTTTTTAGTTTCTAAAATCAATCATTTATAAGTAAGAAGGTAACTTCTCTGTTTGCTATAACACAAAATATAGTATTTTTTTAATAATAAAGTACGTAACTAATTATCATTATTGTAATTACAGTGAAGTTAAAGATAACAGTTCTGCAACGTCTTACACACATTTGACTTCAGTCATTCCTAACACGATCTGTTCAAGAGCTAGCCAACAAATGCCAAACAATTTTTTTAACAAATTTGACTCAAATTCCGTAATGATAAGCAAAAATTACAAGAGGGATAGCAGTGACTGGTTCGAATTGCGTAAGAATATGTTGACAGATTGAAATTTTTGTATAGTGGTAAAAAGAAGAGATAACAGCAGTAAAGCCAACTTAGTAAAAAATACTTTGTACAAATAAAATATTTGCAATGTAAAATCAGTTGCGCATGGAATCTAAAATGAACAACTGGCTTAGCAACAACTGGCGAAGCAAGAAAATGTAACAATCGAGCCTTGTGGATTATTCGATTATTGGTGCCACGCCAGATGGATTAATAGGTCCAAACACGATTTTGAAAATTTAATGTTCTAAAGTTGCCTATAAGAATGGCCTGGAGAATAGTATAAGAGCAAATAAAATACAAATATGGAAACATGATAAAAAAGTAAACTGACTAGTCTAAACGAATATTGTAATTGTTATTACCAAATTTAGGGGCAACGCCACGTTACACGCAAACAAAAGTGTTTATTTGCTGTGTGGAGTGGCGAAAATATACTACTAAAAATAGAAATTATAGAAAGAGATGATGTTTTCTGGCAGAAGCTTGTGGCGTTTTATATGAATTGGCAGTTGCCTGAAATTGTTGATTCTCGTCAAGCTCAAGGGATGGCATTGCGAGATCACGGAGATTAAAATGTTTCATCAGTGCTTGAAATTTCTACAATACCAAGCCGTAAAAGCAAAGTAAATGAAACTGTGCCTCGTGAACAACAGCAAATAATAAGTATTGAAGCCTTATCACCTCACACACTGCCTTTAACATTCGATGAGAATAAAGAAAACCTGCCGGGTTGTAGCAGACAGCTAACTTTTGATGAGCTGTATACTCTGTATTTCGTTAATAAATTATAAATGAATATAAATAAATATCTTTTAATATTTATTTTCTTTGAAACAACACATATTTGAAGCGAAAGAATTTTTTTATATTTTTCCATACAAACATGTATGACGAGAGCTAACGGAAAAGCAGTAACTCAAATTCTAATTCTATAATTTTCTAAGCGACATAGCAGTATCTCATGAATAAGGTATATCCACATATATTTTTGATGTTTCATCTATTTTGAAAAATAATAATGGGTTGGGTTTCGAAACGAGTCGCCTGAATTTGAGGGTATTGGTAGTGTAGGGGGCTTAAGGTAGTTCGTTTTAATCCCCTAAAAGTAATTTTGGCTGCCGGAGTTGCGTCTAAATATTTTTAAACAATTTCCAAAGAACAATGCCCATTTTCCTGAGAGACGCCGGCCCAGGTGTGGACAGTCAAAATCGTAGTAGTTGTTATTGCATTCGATAAAAGAGTGTTAAACTAGAATATTGAGATTTATAAGAGGTCCATCACAGTCATAGTTTTATTACAAGAAGTACTTTTATATGCTCACAAAACATTAGGTGTGTACCCACTTTTATTAGGATAGTTAAAGTATTTCGTAGTTTTGAGCAGAAAGGAATGAGTTAGTCATTTGGCAAGGGTAGAAATCCGAAAGAAAAACCCAAAGTCGTAAAAGATCCAAAAACATAAAAAGCATTCGCAATGTACACGAGCAAAACAAATCGGTAACAAACAAAATAAACTGAATATGACATTATTGACATTTACTTAACAGTCAAAAAAGTGTTGCTATTTTACAGTTTTTAAATGATATTGACTAATCGATATGGATTTCGGACATAGGTTATCTATATATTTGGTTCAAAATCGAACTTATTTGTAGTTAATTGCATATATACCTTAAAAATACACACATTTTAAATGTTTAAGGACCAAGTAGAGATTTGCTATTAACTCGAATCATTTTGAGTAGAGAAAACGTAAAATCGATAAAGAAGTAGATAATCGATTTAATATTATGATTTCTTTACTGGCAATTTTGTGTTGGCTATTTAGACGTTAACACAATTTTTTTAAACCTATTTATTGAATAAGTTTCTCGGCACACCTTTAGTAATGCCTATAAATTAAGTTATAAATAAAAAGGATTATTCAACAACTAATTGAAACTTTATTGTGCTGTTCATGAGTTCCAAACTGGGCCAGAAATGGGCATTGTTCTTTCATAAATACTTCGGCAATTATGCAAAACGGAACATAGTTTTTATACTTTAGTACAGTTTTACAAATGTCATTTTTAGGTTTTATGTGAAAAACGTGAAACGAAACGCAAAACTGCCATCTTGGAATGATCATATTGACAGCTAATGTCAAATTTGTGCGTCATTGCTTTCGAGTGCCTTGGGTTAGGTGCGACTGTAATAAGTAAATAAATAGGTTATGTTAGGTTCTCTTTTGACCCTTAATCCGAAAATAGGAGCCGTTCGCAGGGCTCCGACAACCTTAGTTTTTTAACTAGTGTGATAAATGTGGAAGTTGGCAGTGCCATACACACCGATATTTAGAGATTTTTTTTTTCAGAGGAAACCAAGTATTTCCTGCAAGTGAAAATGGTGAGGGGGGTTTCAAGACCTCCCCTGCTCCCTCTCCAATCACTCACAACCCCTAAAAACGGCGACGTATTTCGAAACCTTTGCCATAATAAGTATACCTATAATAACAATAAACATCCATAAATAAATAAAAGAAATCAACTTTTACTAAACTTCAATTATCTCGTAACTCGCTTTAGTTGAGATACGGCTTTTGCGCTTAGTAGAGCAGTATTGTGTTTTTTAGGGTACCGTAGCCAAAAATTGTAAAAACGGAACCCTTATAGATTCGCAATGTCTGTCTGTCTGTCCGCCCGTATGTCACAGCCAATTTATTGCAAAACAGATTTGAAAACTGGCAGGAATGAAATTAGATGTAGGTATTCACTATTTTTATACAAAAACAAAACAAACATAATAATGGCCTCTCCATACATGGAACTGACTTAATTATTTTTATCATCTTACGTAGGTATTTACCTACTTTCGTCAACATTTAATACCTATAACGTCTAATGTAAACCAGTTTTGCTCATGGCTGCACTGAGAACAAAAATTGCGCTATGCCTATATTGTACAAACAGACTGATGTGTGTAATATAAATTTTAATATCAGTATCTCAATTCAATATGCTATAACGTTTTGCTTGCGATTTTGAAATATTGGAATACGGATGTCGCCAGAATACGGCCGCACGCGACGAGAATGAAGGGGGGCGCCCCGCAGTAGACGGAGCTAAGCTCCCTTCACCTCTCCTGCTTCACCCCCTCATTTACCAAAACAATCGCTTAGGACAGCGCCTTAACTTCGAGGAGTTGGTAGTGCTCATCGTTGATTTCAACTCGAGATCCTCTGCGTAGCAATCTACTACTCTCTGCACTAGGCTGACATTGAATTTCGTAATACAAAATAATCCCGTTTCCAAGAATACACATTTATTACAAATACCTATCTAAAAAGCTGCTAAGATCTACTGACAGCCCTAACATTAAGATTCAATTATTTGGCCCACTTTGATTCACGGGCACAACAAATCGTTGATCGAGTTGAAAGCCCATTTTAATCGCCAATAACAAACTTTGTTTGAATAACAGACGTTTCAATCAATTATTGATATACCGTTCAATATCAGCCCTTGTTAATAATACCATTGTGAAATTTATTGTAACTTACTGGAGTAAAATCAATTATTAATTGCTAAGACTTGAAATGGAGGCTATTTTGCTTAAGACGGAAGTGAAAAGCTTTAATTCGACTGCGTAAGCAGAAGGAATGTTTATCAATACTTAAAACGGAATTCTCTGCTTCTTTCAAAGTGATCTATCTCTATCTTTGCAATTATCAGTCCTATTTAAAAAAATATTTGCCACATTCATTCTCTTTTTATTTACAGCCACAGACAGCCTCATGAAAAAGCGCTGAAAAAAAAGAAAAAGAACGCAAAGGATTATGAAGCTCGGGAAGCGATGCAACGGTTCAATAAGGAGGTTAAAATGCAGGTTACGGCTAGCTCTTTATAAGCGGTAGAACCGTATCAAAAATAGTAACTCATAATAATGTTGATACTTTCTAATTGGGTATTAAATGGATATTAAAATCGGGTCTTGGTGCTTAAATAAGTATTTGTATCAGATGATTATGAAAATGTTGAATATATTGTCGTCTGTTGGTATTTAGGTCAGTCGCAGAATTACTAACATTTTCTATTTAAAATATAGGACGTGTACAAATAAAGAAGTGTACTTTCTAGACAGCTATAACTTTTCTCTAAAACGTGCAATAGTATATAACGCAGAGGAGTTTACAAACATACTATCAACGGACACGAGCCTCGAAACAACAATTTGTGGATCACACAAAGTATTGTCTCGTGTGGAGATCGAACCCGCAATACTCAGTGCAATCTGAGGCATCGTGGCGGCTGCTTATGCCACTTTGCCATCCGTGCAGTGAAAAGTCACTTATAGTACCAAAATGAATAATTATTTATAAAAATAAATGGAAGATAACTACTTTAAATACAAATTTTTCTCCTCTTCAAATAATACCTATAAATCAATAATATAAAAAGTTGTTCTTTTTAACCAATTGATGTCATAAAACGTCCTTGACCAGTATTTATTTTTTAATAGTAAAAGTTTCCTGCACTATCACAAATTGCTATAAATTGCTTCTCTGAATACGAGTGAAGATTATATAAGTTTTTGATGCCGTTGGATGGCCAACATAATTATCTTGGTTTGGAGCTATCACGAAGCAGAGAATATACTCAAATTAACTTTCAAAGGGTTCTATTTCTTTAAGTTCTCTGTGGCACGGAATAATAACAAATTAATTTTCTACAGTATGCACACAACTCCAGCTAGACTCAAAGTAAACAGAGCTTGTCCTATGGGTCCTAGACTATGATGAGATAAGCATTTATACATAGGTATATAAATCCAAAATGTATGTATAAGATTCATATTTGGTTTACAAAAATATGATCATATCTCTGAATTTCGCACGAAGCTCAAGAGGCTGCCAATCCGCCTTCGTCGGATTACTCACATTCTCTGCCTTCTATATATTCTATATAATATTCTATACCATCCTTCATTTCCCATGTATCTGAAAACACGCTTTGAATACCTCCATGACACACAAACGAAGTGTTTAAGATCATCGGAGAATCTTAGATTGAAAGTTCCTGCACACTACGGTGTTCGTTCATATTTTACTGTACAGGCTGTACGAATGTGGAATCCGTTGCCTGAGACAATAAGACAGGCTCAATCCTTGACAGTATTTAAGAAACTTGTCACCAAACACTACTTAGCAGATGTTCCATGACTGCTTTTTTAAACTTGCACTGATATGATATTTATTTATGCTATCTATTCATATATTTTATAAAGTATATATTTATGTGTGTTGTAATATTAGTTTGTAAGTACATAGTATTATTATTAGTTTTGTTGAGCTCATTAGAATACACTATTCCATAAAGTACACCATAACCTACCCATTCTATCAGTCACTCAATCATGTTTTCCATTCTTGGTTGTCTGGAAAATTGCATTTTGCGATAAGACCGCCCTTGTACCACTAGTTTTAAGTAGTCTAAATTTGATCACTATATTCTTGTACCTTTTTGTTTTTCTGGTGTACAATAAAGAGTTTTCAATCAATCAATATATTTATTATTTTTTGTAAATACATACCTACATATTATTCATAGAAAAACTCAGACCAAAACAAACGTCCATAGATATAAACGTTTGACTTGAGCGGGAATCAAACCCGCGACCTTCGGTGTGGCAGTCGATAACACTTGGTCGACGTCCCGTAGAATTCCGATTTGCAGTTAAGATACATTGCCCTAAACCCGCAAGAGGATTTTTAAATAATTCCCGAATTATGATACAACAAACGTAGAAAACAATAGCAAGGCCGTTAATTTCCTGGCAATATTTAGGTTCACTTTGCCGCAATGTTACTACAGAATACAAAACATTCTGTAGTACAGTGCAGTACTAATGAAGTTTAGCACTACACGTTGTTTTCTCAGTATTACTAAGAACAAGAGACTACAATAGTAAGGCGAGAGATACGCTTTAAGTTGGTACAAGATTCATTAGAAATGTATATTCTGTAGATGAAATGGAAACTAGTGTTAGTACAACTTGAAATACATACCTACGTGGGATTCGTTATGAAGGAAATCTAGTGCTTGACAATCTAAATATAAACTGTAGCAGATAGATATGGATATTTGACAGGTATTATTACAAACTACAATATATTCTGTATGTGATACTATCGTTTTTGAAATACCTATCTAATTTTGCCATACAAAAATAAAAATAAATCACTTTCCCATTTAGGTGTATTGGAGCTACCTACCTGTAAAAATATGTTATTTAATTTTATGGCACAGTTTTATTTGCGTGATCACAATGTAGGTATATAACTATGCCAAATTTGAGCTTGCTAGTGCTCATTGTTACAGCGTAAAACCACAGACAGACCGACAAACTGATATTCCGAAACTACAAAGATTCCTTTTAGTTTACTACGGAAACCTGCGGTATATGTATCTTACTCCTCCTCCTTGAGTATTTCTCCTCATGATTAAGGGGCGTGAATTAGTTATTCGGTGGTCGTTATCCTGCTGGAGTGCAATCGTTTCCTTCGTGATGTTGCGCCATATTATGGCTATCCTTGGCATCCTGGACACTGAATAATTATAGTAAATCTTTATTTAGATTAGCATTTAAGTTTAAATGCTTAATAAGTTTATTAAGCTGATAGAAATCGCCCGAGACAACGGTGAACATAGGCTACGTATTTATTTATAAAGCTAGCTACTCTTAGCAAAAACCGTCCCAAAAAACTAGCTTCCATATTGACTGCAAAATTTCCTCCGAGCGCCAGCCATTCTAGAATTCTAAATTTAATTTTGAGATCAGCAAAATTGTGATGTCGGTATTCGACTTTTAAAAATACTTGACTTGAATTGAGATTGGTAAAACAGACGTGAAGTAACTTTTCTTTCCTAAGATTCTTCCAAAATTTCTCGCTATTAAGCTAGAAATTTCGGAGGAAACTTGTCAATTTTAATAGGTTATAATGGCTCTGAAAGAAGACGTAGAATCAAAAATAAAATTGATAGAGTCTTAATTCTTATTATGTAACACAGACTTTCGTGAGACACTGATCGAACAAAATCTTCTATTATTCTACACCACCTCGCACAGTGTTTTATGAAGACCATTTTTCGGACACCGTCTTTTTATTAAAGAAGCTAATAGATATATTCAATATAAAGAAATATTTCGTATCCCCATTAAGCTAGCATCTCTAGTGTTTTAGAAAAACTTTTTTGAAAATCTTCATATTTTAAAGCGGATATTTAGAAAAAAAGATATTCCTCTTAAACTAAGCATGATACGCAATAATAATGTTACAAGCACCAATAGCGTCTCTTTCACTGCATATTTTACAGTTAAAATGAACCTAATAACTTGACTAGATTCAAATTTAAGCGAGGTTTTGGATTTTTAATATACAGAAAAAAAAGTTCATTATACAGAAATGATGCTCTTTACTTTCCTCATATACTCAATAAATTTCAGACCCCAAATCCATGGAATCTAGAAGTTATTCCAAATTAACTGTTTTTGCTAGGGTTTTCACATTTGTATGCCGGGTTTTAATGATAAAATTTTTATTCGATATTGATTTTATAACTAAATTATATTTTGTAAAAAAATCAATATCGAATAAAAATTTAATCACTAAAATCCAGAATATAAATATGAAAAAACTAGCAAAAACAGTTATATGGAATAACTTCTAGATTCCATGGATTTGGGGTCTAAAATTTATTGAGTATATGAGGAAAGTAAAGAGCATCCTTTCTGTATATATAACTTTTCCACATTTTGTAGAATCTTCGGGAAAAGTAAGAAAATCTAAAAATCCAAAATCTCGCTTAAATTTGAATCTAGTCAAGTTAAGAGGTTCATTTTAACTGTAAAATGTGCAGTGAAAAAGACGCTATCGGTGCTTGAAACATTATTATTGCGTATCATGCTTAGTTTAAGAGGAATATATTTTTTTCTAAATATCCGCTTCAAAATAAGAAGATTTTCAAAAAAGTTTTTCTAAAAAACTAGAGATGCTAGCTTAATGGGGATACGAAATATTTCTTTTTATTGAACATATCTATTTGCTTCTTTAATAAAAAGACGGTGTCCGAAAAATGGTCTTCATAAAACACTGTGCCTCGCTGAGACTATTATACCTTTTTGAATAGCAGCAAATACCAGAAATTTATTCCAATACTACATATGAATACCTACCAAGCCATTTTTTTCCAATATACTTATTCGGTTATTAAACCAACGTCACAGACGTCATTTTATTTTACTCGAACATGCATTTTTGACCCCTATATATGGGGCGCAAAATACTTCATTTTGGCCCTACAATCGCCTCCCGTGGGCCTCCCCACGGGAGGCGATTGTAGGGCCTATGCGTATAGGATAGAAGCAATAACAAAGCCCCCTATAAATGAAATTCTTGCGTTACTGACTGACTGAAAGATAACGCATAGCCGTAACTACAGGGCGCAAAGAGCTGAAATTTGGCATATATGTTACTTAGGCAGAATAGGGGAAAGTACTAACACAGAATTGTTGGCCATTCTTATCCTAACAGAGCAGAGCTGAGGTTGAAGTCTACTCATAGATATTTTAAGGTCAAATTTCGCCCTGCAGTAGACGTTATTCACTTCTGACCTACACTATGATCGAATTACCAGTGGGTATATATATAATTCTTGCGTTACTGACTGTCTAGAGTTACCGTAGGCAGGCAGGAATGTTCAGAAGCATGCAGTGGAAGCTGTAATACATCTACCTGACCACGATAGACAATATATTATCCAGACACAATGCACTGCGTTGCACAGTGAATACAAGTACTAAGTAGGTACATGAAAATTTTACCTTATATCTCCTGGTGATGTTCTTGAGTGGAGTCCTGGAGGCAAGCTAGATACACACAAGACTAAAATTGGCCAATATTAGCAAGTGAATTATTTTTACTTTACCAGACTCCAATGCAGCGTCTTCAATGCAAGGAACGTGGTACACACAGGACACAGGATTCACAATCAGTTTTACAAAAGTCAATGTTCAATATGTCACGAATTTATCCCAAACTTTGCCGGAAGTCAAAAGCGGCAGTTTTACGAGGGTTTACTCAATTTAGTTCAATTATACAATTCACACGAAATGCAAAAGGTGTGCTCACAATCAAGTCTTTTCCGGAAAAGGAAGTTGACAGTTCAGTGTGACCATAGTCAGAAATTTCCAATAGACTAAACTAAACGTTACTAAATCGATATAATCGACTTGACTTATCATAAAAACTATTTCTATTTCAAACACTGACTGACTGAAGAAGCTGAAAAGCGCAGCCGGAAAATTCCCACGGGATCGAGAAGAAACGATTAAATAAAAAAAAAAACGCAGGAATCCTCTGGTAACGTTATATATAATGTTTCACAGAACTGCTCAGAGGCAATGGGACGGGCCGCTCTGTAGCAAGATGAGAGAATATCTTTTAAGTACTGCATCCAGTGTTGCAGAGCGCGCCCGTTTGTTGGCTGTGGGAGAGTGGGAATCGAGGCTATGGCTTAAAGCACTTCCATCGTTAAACATAGGAACTATGTTGCACGATACAACTTTCCGCATCGCTTCTTGCCTACGCTTGGGAGCTGTTTGCAATTCTCCGCATCGCTGTCACTGCGGTGAAGCTGTCGACAGTCTTGGCCACCATGGCCTATCGTGCAGCAAGAGTGCTGGGCGTTTTTCCCGACATGCCCACATTAACGACATAATCCGTCGAGCTCTTGTCACCGCCGGAGTACCAGCTCATCTTGAACCGAATGGTTTGGTACGCGACGATGGGAAGAGACCAGACGGTATGTCCTTATTACCTTGGAAGATGGGCAGGACTCTGGTATGGGACGCGACATGCGTCGATACTCTTGCGCCATCACATATTCCAAGCACAGCTGGGTCAGCTGGCGCTGCTGCTGCGTCAGCGGAGACCCTCAAATGGCGCAAATACGGAAACCTATCTGGTAATTACGTTTTTGAGCCATTTGGGGTGGAAACGCTAGGGCCATGGGGGCCTAGTGCACGCGCTCTGTACACGCTGCACGGTTGGCGTAGTGGTTTAAGCGGCCGCCTCGCCGCTTGACACTGCGCGCAGTGTTGTGGGTTCGATCCCCACACACGAGACAACACTTTGTGTGATTCATAAATTGTTGTTTCGAGTCTGGGTGTACATTGTGTCCGTTAGTTGTATGTTTGTAAAGTCCCCCGCGACACAGGATTTAGGCCTAATCCGGGAGTTGTCTTTAAAAAAAAAAAATGCTAAAAGGCTGATCGACGCTTCCCTTGACCAGAGGGCTGGTTTATATTTTGCAGAGAGAATAAGCATTACCATACAACGTGGCAATGCTGCCAGCCTTCTGGGCACACAACCCTGCTACCAGCCGACAGGCTGGTATTTAATAAAATTCCTCCGCAATTCGGGAAAACCCAGTAACACTTTTGCCCAACCCGGGAATCGAACCCGGGACCTCCGATCAGCAGTCGCATACACTATCCACTGGACCACGGAAGCAATGCATATAGGAATTTTTTGACGCCGCGTAGTTTGTTTTTATTTTGTTTTTCTTCGTCTATTTTGTTATTTTTATTTATTAAGTTTTATTGGTTTAGTTTAGGATAGTTTAGTTGCATAAGTAGTTTTATTCTGTTGTATATATGTTATTTGTTACTTTAATAAAAATTACTATAATTTACATTCTTAAAAAAAAAGTATGAAAAGAAGCTATTATCAAAACTCATTTCATACCGTCAAACTTACCAGCGAGTACTCCAATCTTATGATTTCAATTCCAACTATTGATCGCAGCGCAGACCGAAGTATTAATGGCTTTTTCTGTCCACAAATTCTCGTTGGCAGCCAGAAGTCGTAACTACGCTTGCACTGAAAGCAATTCTCAAACTATAACCATCCACCGATATAACAGGCGAAACGTAGGTTTAATACACATTGGCTTAGTATTTAGGTACTCGTAGGTATTGTTCGTAAAATATCGAATGGATATTTCGACAAAAAATATTTAGAAAAGGTTAGTTGACAAGGTCAAGTTTCGCCACCTCCTGATAGGTGCCTGGTTCATTATCTGCTCGATAAATTTAAAATTAGAACGAAATTGCCATAAAGTTAACTGCCTGCAGTGGTAATCTTGATGAAACTGACCCTAAAATGATTATATAGATAGAATAGTTCAGTAGAAAACACAGAAACTGCTTACATATAGCTAGTTTTATTTCAATATTGCTTATTAAGCAGAGGGCGCACGGCTTAACTTCATTTCTTGCCATGTTTATAATAAAATTCGATAGCCTTTTACAAGGTGATTTGGATCCTGCTAGATCCTAGTCCACAAAAAGTCCTAGGACCTAGGACTTTTTGTGTTTAGATTGATTAAAACTATTCTCACGAGTGTCAAGCCTCAGTCCTGTCCTAACACCATAATCCTGTATCCACGTCTGCCTTACAATCAAGCGAAAATATATCTAAACTACGTATGATATCATCATCCACATTCCAAAGCGCATATTAATGAAATTGAAACTCTCGGATAACAATCTGATACACGGCAGCCGTAGCACCTAGGTACTTGAAGCGTACCCAAATGAAAATAGTTGCAAACAGTTGGTTCTTCACTCGTTGATAAGTGGTTTCTGCTAAAGTTCCCGCTAACCGAACTACTGAGTTTCGGGTAAATGTTATTGTTCCGATAAACGAAACTTTGACGAGCCATCATTCAATAGTATCGGAGTGAGGCATCACTTTCAAGAAAGAAATATTCATTTTGGATTTTTTTCAAAATTTAACTGCTTATGTACACATTGGTAAAATAGCCCGTTGGACTACTAATGTGTCGTGCGTTGAGGGTCTGACAGATACCCAATTATGACAAATTGTTCTTTGTGAATTAGGCATCTTTGTGTTCTAGGGTTCAAAGTAAGGACTGTCCACAGAAAGGATGGAAAAACGTGTTACGAGTAGGTACATCCTTTAGATATAACTAGGTATAAATTAATGGCAATATGTGGGTGTAATATTTACACCTCTGCCTACCCCTTCGGGGATACCGACGTGAGACTATAAATAAAAAAATAAAAAAAGATATATGGGTGCGGGGAGATGACAGCCGCGCTGCGCTAATAATTTATAATTATTTATAAATTATTAGCGCAGCTAATATTTATAATTTGTGCTATTAATACTTGTCTATTAGTATCTTGTCAGCAGCCGCTACAATCCTGGCACGACCGCCCGAAAATGTTTGTGACCGTACAGTTGTGATGTGCTTGAAACCTTCGAAAGTCTGCGGATAGTAAAAGTTGGGTATTAAAACAAAACATAACTAAATTGACTTATAAATAAACTGACCATAGTGCGCAGCCCGACACATACTACCAGTTTTTCGATATCGAGAATAATTCCCAGATTTATCAAAAACAAAAAATACCAAGAGTAGGTATTATAATTTATTGATCTTTATTGATACTGGCGTCAGTTAATATGTGGACTGTAAAGTAATAAAATACGGAAGATCTAGATTTTAGACCGTTATGAATTTGTCCGCCAATTAGTAGTAAGAAGCAACAATGTCAAGGCAGTTAGATAACGATACACAATAACGAAAGTTGTATACTATGAAAGATCGTCGTTTGCATGTTTTGAAATGGATAGAACGTGTTTGGGACAGTATGTACACAGTCATGTTAAGACAAATAAATGATCTTTATCTTGTCATAAACTGATCATAACGCACAGTGTTTTACATACATACATATCGTCACGCCTTTTATCCCCGAAGGGGTAGGCAGAAGTGTATTTCTACACCCACTTTTCGCCAGATATACTTTAGTCCCACGTAATAAGGGGCGAGCCTATTGCCGTACCGGGCACAATTCCAGACTCCGTGCTGCTACTGAGAATTTCGTGACAGAAAAACCCAATAACACTGCCCGACCCAGGAATCGAACCCGGGACCTCCCGAACCCACGCGCACATTTATGCCGCGAGACCAACGAGGCAGTCGTATAGGGTTTGATGTCGAGTTTTCCGTCTCTACGCAAAGATGGTATTTGCATCGTGTTATCCCTTAGTCGCCTCTTACGACACCCACGGGAAGATAGGGGGTGGTGACACTTGTATTCTATGCCGTCAACCACACGGCACAGTGTTTTATGAAGACCATTTTTCGGACACCGTCTTTTTATTAAAGAAGCTAATAGATATATTCAATAAAAATAAATATTTCGTATCCCCACTAAGCTAGCATCTCTAGTTTTTTAGAAAAACTTTTTTGAAAATCTTCATATTTTAAAGCGGATAAAAGATATTCCTCTTAAACTAAGCATGATACGCAATAATAATGTTACAAGCACCGATAGCGTCTCTTTCACTGCACATTTTACAGTTAAAATGAACCTCATAACTTGACTAGATTCAAATTTAAGGGAGATTTTGGATTTTTAGATTTTCTTACTTTTCCCGAAGATTCTACCAAATGTGGAAAAGTTATGTATACAGAAATGATGCTCTTTACTTTCCTCATATACTCAATAAATTTCAGACCCCAAATCCATGGAATCTAGAAGTTATTCCAAATTAACTGTTTTTGCTAGGGTTTTCACATTTGTATTCCGGATTTTAATGATACAATTTTTATTCGATATCGATTTTATAACTAAATTATATGTTGTAAAGAAATCAATATCGAATAAAAATTTAATCACTAAATTCCAGAATATAAATATGAAAAATCTAGCAAAAACAGTTAATATGGAATAACTTCTAGATTCCATGGATTTGGGATCTGAAATTTATTAAGTAGATGAGGAAAGTAAAGAGCATCCTTTCTGTATATATAACTTTTCCACATGTGGTAGAATCTTCGGGAAAAGTAAGAAAATCTAAAAATCCAAAATCTCCCTTAAATTTGAATCTAGTCAAGTTATGAGGTTCATTTTAACTGTAAAATGTGCAGTGAAAGAGACGCTATCGGTGCTTGTAACATTATTATTGCGTATCATGCTTAGTTTAAGAGGAATATCTTTTTTTCTAAATATCCGCTTTAAAATATGAAGATTTTCAAAAAAGTTTTTCTAAAAAACTAGAGATGCTAGCTTAATGGGGATACAAAATATTTCTTTTTATTGAATACTAGAGGACGCCAGCAGCTTCGCCTGCATTTTTTTTAAATTTACCCGTTTTGGCCGATCCCGTGGGAATTTCGGGAAATCCCTTCTTAGTGCACCTCTACGGTCCCCAAGGAACATACATGCCAAATTTCAGCTTCCTGCGCCCAATAGTTTCGGCTGTAGCGTGTCTGTCAGTCAGTCAGTAACGCAAGGATTTTATATATTAAGATATCTATTAGCTTCTTTAATAAAAAGACGGTGTCCGAAAAATGGTCTTCATAAAACACTGTGTAACGTATCATAGTTAAATCTAAACAGTTGTTGCGAATGAATTTTCTCAACTATCGTATTTAATTGTAATCATTATACCTAAATCATATAGGATCACTCAAGAACATAAAAAATCTAATTAAAAAAATTATATGTAAAAAATAAAAGTATATAAGTACTAACTAAATCAATCGATCAGCCAGCTCCATTATTGCAAATAATCGACAAATCACGCCACTTAAAAAAAAACGCAATATCATCAAACATTCCAGAATAAGTACTGCGCGATAACCATTATAAATTACCGTACAGCGAGCTTATTTATATCGAGCTAACTCCGTGGAATGCTACTGCTACACCTGCGCCTTAACGCGTCAATTAGCACGTTAATTTAGGCGTTGCGTAATTATGGGCTGACGTTTTAATGCGTTAAATTACTAAAGGCATTAAAACGGTAGCTCGGGCGTCGCGTTTTAGGACACGTGGCGCGTGGGTTTTACTGCGTAGTTTAGCGCGTTAAGGCTGCTACACACAGTGTATCATGTATATGAAAATACTTCCAACCCTTACTGTGACGTGTAAAACCAAACACTTATTATGAATACTTATCTTTATAACGTTACACATAAGTTAAATGGATGATGGGCACTATTTAGGCTCAAAGAGATCTAAAAGAAATTCACCACTGATGGTAAATATTTTTTATAGAAAGAGGCAATTGGCAATAGTATAGACTCACGCCTGTATCCCCGAAGGTGTAGGCAGAGGTGTAATACTTACACCCACATTTCGCCATGAATTTTTAGGTCCCACGTAATAAGGGGCGAGCCTATTGCCGTTACCGGGCACATCACCAGACTCCGTGCTACTGAGAATTCGTGAAAACCCAGTAACACTTTTGCCCAACCCGGGAATCGAACCCGGGACCTCCGATCAGCAGTCGCATACACTATCCACTGGACCACGGAAGCAATTTATACTTAAAGTCATATCTCCGTCTCCGTCCTCGCCACTTCAAAAGTTCAGAATTAAAGAGTTCAGTGATGAATCCAAAGTGGCGAGAAGAAAGAAATAGAACGTCAATAATTGACGTAATTAAAAACGAATTGTTTATTTTTTAATTTTTATTGCCAAACAAGCTGTGAAAAATTTAAAGATAGAAAAATTTGGCAAAACAATTTGGCAACCCTACGTTCTATACAACTGGAATGATGCCCGGCGGCTTTCTGCACCGACGCCCGCCAAAAGCCGGCGGCATGAGCCGCGCGACAAAAGCCGCCGGCTCATGCCGCCGGCACTGTGTGCAGCAGCCATTATGTTGGCCACATTAACGCCGTCTCATTCTACGGGGCGCGCTCGCACAGTACGGACGTATACTTTGTGTTTACGCGGTAACAGTATTTACGAGGACGATAATGGAGTGGTCGAACGAGAAATCTTTAGAGTTTTTAGAACTATTACAATCAGAGCCGTGTCTTTGGAATACAAAGCTGAAGTCGCATAAGAATCGCGCAGCAGTTAGTGATGCATGGCGACGTATTATCCAGTCTTTGTCGTTTCCTGTTACACTGGAAGAATTAAAGAGGAGAAAAGATTCGTTAATGGGATACTATCGTATTCATTTAAACAAATATAAAAAATCACTTGAATCGTAATAGATAGTTTCCTCAGACCAATTTATGTAACACCGTCAGCAATAAAAACAGAGGTAAGTTTCATTCTTTATTTTAGTACAATAAATTATAAAATCAACTTAGGTAAATGTTTATAGCCAATACAACTTGTACCAAGATTTGTTATTTTTATTTGTGATGTTATTTTAACGTGTGGTGGGGTCAGCTAGTTACTGTTGTATTATATTTGCAAGAGTGTCTGGAGGAGCCTCATAGCGGTCTTGGCTATCGTTGTCCATTGTGGCCGTTGTAGACGCAGACATGTAAAAATAAAGGCACTCTCGTACTGTCCAACGTCTTAGTATAGGGTTGTTCTTCAATTTTACACAAAATCACACACAACTAACAAGATAGAACTCGATTATGAGCCAATAGGTTAGCACCTGTACACTTGTGTGGCACCTGTCAATAGAATGACAGTCGCCATTACTCGTGGCAATACTCGGGATTGCCCGCTCATATTTTTAATAAAGGTACCTAATTGATTACATAATCAATTAAAACTAACAATATGGAAAATCTAATTATGACCAACGATAAATCGTAATAAAATAATTGCGTTATATAAAATTAAAACTACTTCATAATGAAGGTTTATTCCACTTTGTTCAACCGGGTGATATCACCCAGGTGAAATCAGTCGACATAAATCAAGGACTTTGTTCACCTAGGTGTTGATTCACCCAGGTAAACAAAGGCGACATTTTTTCTCCATCTTGTGGACTTTTATCACCCACATAAGGTATGTTAAAAATGCTTTGAAATTAACAGACGACTTCATGTTTAAATCAGTTTAATATTTATTACACTACTAGCTTCTACCCGCCGTTTCGCGCGTGTTAAATTCGGAGTAACACAAATCTACTTTCAATCTCAAGTTGTGTGAAGACACTTCTGATTATTCGAAAGACTTCAGAAACTCTATAGGGTACAAACTACAAAGTAACTCGATCAGTATCCATGACATTATCTTCCATTATCTACTGAATAACATACAGAATTGCATACAGTCAAGTCAAGTGTCAAATACATGCTCTAATACATGTCCAATTACATCTATAAACATTTTTGAATTTATAATATTAGTAGGAAAAATCGTTTCAGCCGTTTAAGCGTAGTATATAAATAATATAAGCGAACAATTTAATCACCGTCATAATATGACATTATGTATGATGTGACAGTACTGACAGACATGCGATAGCACATGGGCAGTACTCAATTATTACCGCATGCGTTCTTACTTCCAAGAGGTAAATTTGTGTCGTATAAACTTCTACCCTCGCTACAAACCCTTTCAGTTTAGTTTTTGCAACTTATGGTAGTCTATGTCCGTCTCCATGGTCCAATATACATATCTCTATATTAAATTTCAACAACATCGGTTCAGCCGTTTTAGCGTTAAAACGGAACATACATACATACACACTTTTGAATTTATAATATTAGTGTACGAAAACTATAAATTATAAGAATGTTAGAGGAAGCTATATTCTTCATTAAACCGTGACCATGATCAAATGATATCACAACTTTAGATGCAAATACTGCCATGTGTGGTGACGGATTAAGAATACGGATGGTCACCACCCCATATCATCCCATGGGTGTCGTAAGAGCCGACAGAGGGGGCATATTATGCAGAGAACAGCACTGTAAGAGAAGGAAATCTTGATACAAACCCTATACTAACCCGTTTGGCCAGCGTGGTATAGTAGGCCAATTCCTCCTTTCAAAGGAGAGGCCTAGTCCAGCAGTGGACTGTTACAGGCTGATGAAGATGACTGGCTGCAATGGAATAGATCTACTGAGTAGATAACCCCAAAAGCATTTTCTACTACTATCCGAGCTTATGAAAGTTTAGGATGAAATTTAATTTTGATACTTTCTTCTGCGTGCTCACCAGGATAGAGTTTCATTAGATTTTCTCTAAGCGGGCACGCGTTATCTGTAACAAAAACATACGGTAATAGCACATTCATTCCAGGCAGTTGGGCAGGCTGTGGTACCTTTAGTTTAGAGTGTCTGAGTAAAGTTTTTCGTACAGAATAGTATCTCTAAATAGTCCACCATCACCCATTCTTCCTTTGGTTCCCATATCACAAAGCATGAAACAAAAAGATCGGTCCACAGCTACCATACAATACTAAAGGAATGTTTATAATTGTAATAATTAGAACCGCTGTTTATCGGTGCCACAAGAAACACATGTTTACCATTAACGCTACCTTCGCAATGAGGAAATATTTCTCTAAACTGTCCTTATTTTGTAACCACTCCCTCTCGTTGGCAGGATTCTGAAACAAAAAAGATATGGCATAAGTACATATTTTAATTGATTTTCTATTAACATTGTTTCAGTCTGCTGAGGAAAATAGCACTGACACGACTTTATATACATATGTAGAAATGGTTTCTCAAAACGAGTCAAATCCTGGGCCGTCAACATCTTCAAGAAATTCCTTAAACGCAGCACATGAATCTGCACCATATCAAAAGAGAGAATAACTGGATGAATATGACCATTTTGCTTTTTTGATTGCCTCCAAAATAAGAAAATTGCCTAACCCAGATGATAGAGAGGTTTTAATGAACAAAATTCAAAATATAACATTTGAATTTTATATGAAAAATAAATAGATTACACATTTGCAGCCCTATCGGCGAGACAGTCCTATATTTCATCTGCGAGTGTGCAATCCAGTCCAATATGTATATCAACATAGTGATGAAGCAAATTCTGATAATCAAATGTACAGTTTAGTATACAATAAGACAGAACAACATTTATTGACAAGTTATCCAAAGCAATCTGACATGAAGATGACGGCACTACCTGTACCTTCCACACTTCGCTGATATAATGAATAATACTAAATATGCTAAAGTGCTTGACAAAACTTATACAGTACTTGTGTAAGTCCGGACATAATAAGTCACTGACTGATTGTTTTAACTTTTAATTCAATATCCTGTCGAAATCCGTTGCTTGCTCCAAGGGACAAAAGTCCCTTTTTTTCTGAAGCCGTAGACTGCGCACAAGTAACTAATGTTCGTTTTATTAAAACTATAGCGCTATATTATATATCAATAGACGCGTAATAAAATGAGCTTTCGAATGATACCAAATAATATACATGTAGTCCACGCAAGAGCAGTATAAAGTGAAAGTTAGAAATATTTTCCCGCCATTTTTGAGCGCCATTTTATATTTCTGACATATTCCTTTTTCTCGTCGTTTTTTATTAAGGGAGGTATATAAGTATTATACACGGTTAGAAAGGTTATTTAATTTAATTTTAGAGGAAATAAATATAATTAAAAGAAACATTTTAATTTTAAACATAAAAAAATAAAACAAAAAATGGATTGTTAATTGCCGCCTATTTCCGTATTTTATTTTTTTAAATACCTTTTTATGTTATATATCTTATTCAAACCTACATAAGTTTCTTACCAATTAGATTTCCAAGCAAAAGAACCATTTCCGATAAGAATCCGATAAGAATTACTCTTACTGGAATGTGCACAGTTGCCCGCTAAAAATAACCTGAATATCCGCAAAATTTTTCGATAATCAATATCTCATGAATAATATGAGTATTATACATCATATAATAGGTTTATTTATATACTCATAATAAAAAAAATAACACAGAGCATAAATGTAACCTTATCAACATACATATGTATTTACATTCAATAAAAAAGAAATGCCGTTTTTTTCGACAATTGTTTGTAAAAATCTCTTAAATTAAAGTAATACACAATATTTATATCTTTTTTTGCTGCAACTTCATAATAAATTAGTTTATTAACAATAAAAACATAAAAGTATCTTATATAATTATAATATTTGTTTACAATGATGTTTTTAATCCATAATTACGCCCCGCGAAATAATATTAGTATTGCTATGATTTTATATACTTGTTAAAATTCGCGAATGCAAAATCAGCGAAATAATATTAGTATTGCTATAATTTTATATACTTGTTAAGATAATATTACAAGGTATAAATAAGCAATTGTTTCCACTAAGTCGTAATTGTTTACATAGCATCCGGTTCGGCCCCTCGCATAAAGTAAACACTTCATTCAAACGTAGTGTATTTGGGATCATATGAAAGAATAATTCATTAATTTGAACAAAAACATAACTTCAACACCCTCACGCTACAAACGAATAAACAATGACTGATTTATTGAGCTCGCCTGTCGAGTGCTCGCGACGCATTGAGCTGTAAGCACTTGGGATTTTTTAGGTACCTACGCGAAACAACGCAGCGGATATGTACCTTGAAATTGTTTGTTTTATTTAAGTACTTGCCTTGGTCATATTATCCGATGTACAAGCAGGGGCAAGGCAGACTTTTTCTCAACTTGATGGGGTAGTTTTAATAAAAAAATTAAACTTCTATAGCTTTCTCCTGTAGCCTGTATCTCAGAGTCAATGCCAAACGAACTTTTACTGGAATTATCATTCGAAAAGTATCTCTTTTGGATATCAGCGGTTCCACCATTTTTAATACGATCTCCAAGTCACTGGCTGATATTCGTACAAAATTCCAAAGCATTTTTCGCCATTAGATCAGAAAATTATTCTTCCATTGATGCCCGAAAATAAAAAACAATTTCAATGTGAGCAACATTTTAATAAAAATGTTATATTTTATTTATAGTAGCTTGCATGCACTACGCAGGTCAATTCGTTCCATCTTTCAGCCAGTTTAATGTTTACGTTACTCACAAAAGTAACGAATTTATCCATGACATATATATTTTAAACCGGCTTTAAACTATGAAATTAATGTAGATTTTCGCTTACTGAGTTCGACGACGATGCATTTGAATCATCCACCACCTTCCCTTATTTCGATTTTCTCCGCTTTTAAATGCATAAAATAATAAATGATGCTCATATTTGCAATCAGTGTAGGTGCTTCAAATTCCATTGTGTGTCTAAATTTAAGTTCCTTAGGTGCACAGTGTGTGTTAACACGTGAATTGAAGAGGAATTTAACTCTTAACGGCATTGTAAACTGTAGCCAAAGCGCGTTATTAACGTCTTAATTAACGTGTAGTTGGCCATAGTCATTACCGTTATCGCTAAGGCCGGTGTAGCAGATGCATAAGACAACTGTCAGCAATAACAGTTCCCGTACAAAACCAATAACTAACAAGAAATACGACAGTATTCATTATCTGCTCGTATTTTTCTATCTTAACAAAGCAAAGAGATACTACAAAGAGCTTGTAAGATTGTAATTTGCAATATTGATTATAATCCAACTCGAAGGGAAAAGAATTGGTGGCGAGCTCTCGCACTTATTGTAATAAGATCTCCATTACTAGTTATATGTTTTCGCGTATTTCAATCGACTTTAGGCTTCGTTCCCACTCATATTTATGAATCGCGCGTTGCAGTATGCACGCGTCGTTTGCCTGTGAAGCTTGCTTCTCTATGCTACTGCTACACCTGCGTTAGCGTTAACGTTAATAATAATAAACCCCTCTGGTGCAGACATAACATGGCAAAGCGCAACGCAGCGCGTTTTTCACTGTCAAACTATTATCAACACTGTTCTTGTTTTAAATAATGTCCAAAATTAAATATCATAGCAATGTTAATCATCAGTTTATGTTTTTTTTATTTAATTATCAGTTGTATGATTATAATAATGATTTTTTATAATAATTTGTTTTGGACTATTTCAAAATGAGAACAATGTCGATAATTGTTTGACAGTGAGTAATGCTCTACGCTGCGCTTCGCTATATGTGTGCCAGCCCTCAATCTATTACACCATGCTGCAATAGTGCAATAGTTGGTGTATTCTCAACATAATTGTTTCAAGCTTCTCCTTGTACCTCTATCTGAAGAATACGAAGGTTTCGGATAGTGGACAATTTGGAAATACCAGGCTAGAAAACTTTACAGACACTGCAGAACAGAGCTGCACGAGGCCTTTCAGGTTCAGAGTAGCCGGCTCACAGAAGTCACGGAATTACTATTCGGTAAGCAACCATGCGCGGTCACTGACCTTTCGACGTCAGGTATGAGTTGTTGATTATAATATCATGCTGAACAGTAAACGAGAACATCATGAAGAAACCCAAAGATATGATTGTGAAGTACGCCTACACGCACTTGGGAGTGCTCCGTTCCATAATGAGATTTGCAAGTCATGTTAAGTCTGCAAACAAGCACTTGGTTAGCGTGGCGGATTAAGGCTTTACCCTTCTCATGATGAGAAGAGGCCATTCCTCAGTAGTGGGATCGAACTCACAAAACTGCACTCTAGTTTTAGCAACATGGCCTCATCCACGTCATCGTTACATCCAACCTCATTACACATTACTGTTAATGATTATAGGAGTTTAAAAAGACGGTGTTATCGCGTACCCGTCAATTCTCCGGACCTCCCATTAGTCGGCGATCGTTAACCCGACGGTGCAGGGATCACTTATTATTTCAACTACTTCGGCAGTTCGGTCGAGAACTATACCCGTTTCGTTTTATTTTCACTGAACAAAGGCTCGATGTGTATCCGAATAGTTATATGACCGTGGATAAAATGTTCTGTGGCCTTTTAAAAGGCACTAGAATCATAAATACTTAATATGTGGTAAGAGACAAAGCTTGACTTGCTGTTCGTAATAGATCGACAAAGTTAAGCAACGTTCACAATGGTCACCACTTGGTTGGGTTACCATTTATGTGACATTTAGTTAGGTCACAATTTGACGCTTATGAACGTCAAATTTAAAAATAAATAACTTAATGATTCTACCTTCACATGTATCTAAGTAGGTTCAATAAAACGTAGACATGTTGGGTACAGAAAATAAAAAAGAATAATTGAAAAGGCAATCTTTTCGTTTATTTCACTGATACCTATACACCTTGATAAAGTAATCTATATAGCTGTATCTATAGGTTAGCAGCTTGTTATTTAGGTTAGACCTAAAGAGAGTAATTCAGTTGAACTAGTTTTGTTTCTATTGCTTCGTCAGTTTATTCGGGAATACAAACCAATATACAGCCTGTGTTTGAGAACTACAGTAACTTTATTTCATTTTCAGAGAACAGAGGAGGATGTACGTTCGATAAGATATGGTGCGAGAACTAAAATATTTCACCACCCTGTTCTTTTAAAAAATATTTCTGTACCATAATCGATTTTGTGAGAAAACTTCGTAATTAATTAATTCCGTACGATTTAAGTTTAAAACTGCATCAATTTCACGACACATTTATGCTGCATGCCATTATGGAACGCGAAATAGGCCACTTTTTACCACGATAAAACATGCTACGACAATCGACACTATCGCACCTTTTATATATTACCACAGAATAATTAATAGTACTAACGTACAGAAGCTTCACTTTTCAAACCAATTTATTGAAATTACGACTCTTGGTACTAAGCAATAAAGTTCAATTCAGCTCGCATAAGCACTCAGTGCCTAATGCGATATTAACCTAACAGTTCCCGTTCTTTTCTAACATATAACGCTGTCGCTGTCTGGCGCGGAGTGGCGCGCTAGGGTTGTCGACTTGGGGCTGCTACTATATTTATTCATCGTCTATCTACCTACTTGACCACGTACCTAATAATAAATAATTATCCTATAAGTATCCTATCCCACTATTTGAGCTAGTAGAACAAAAGCACAAAAATTCTGGTCGTTTACATTTTTACTATACAAATTCTTAGTTATTTCCTAAACGCGTGGACCGATTTACATGATTCAAACAGATAAAATGGTTTTTGAACTAAATCTTTAATTTGACACCATAATCGTTGAGATATCTCAACAAATAAAAAATCAAATTTTTAAGTTGCTCTCGTAATATAAATAAAATCAAATTTTCAAGTCGCTTTCGACACACAGTTAATTAAGCAATAATTTGCATTAGACTTGTGATGATACATATTTGTTGTTAAAGGCGTTTAAGTTTATAATTTAAACAGTGTATGAACACGGTGCGTGAGAATACGGAGCGGTCGCACTCGTTGCGTGACGTCTAATGTGAGCGGCGCGCGGCAACCTACTAAATCCAACCACGTCGACGTGGTCGGCCGAGGTACTTGTAAGTTTGTACCTAAAATGCGCAGTGCGCCCGGCCTGATATTACTTATTATTTTATATCCAGGAATTGCTTAAATACGGTTTTCTACAATCAGTGATTTTACTCTGCTTACAGGTTTTTGCTCAAAAGCTCACAGAGCTCAAAAACATTGCACTACTCAAATTGAAATATGAGAATCCCTAGTTTTGTAAATCAAGTATCTACATAATAAGTTGTTCCAATACACTACAATATAATTATCAACTTGTGTCAAATTATAAGACAACTTTGTCGCCGTCGTTTGATATACAATAAACAAACTAGAAAGTCCCATCGAAGCTCAATAGTTTCAATATCAAGTTATGTTCAAAAACCTGATATTTAAATATTGATGTACAATAATTATGTAATGACGCGTCTCTATTACACTAAGTCTTCAATAAAAAGAGAAAACACGTTAACGATATTGGAAATACCATAAAATTTATCACAAAATACGGTCAACTTTAATACCACAGTTTAAGGTTGAAAGTATTTCTGAGAAATTGATATGTGTATGTTTGTGCACCAGTGTATATGTACAAAACACATCATCACCTGTCAATATAATTAAAAAGACAGCATTTCACGGGCGATACTGGATGAAATAGCTTGTTAACCCGCCGGCGAGAGCTCATTATAACGATATTTTATTGTAACAAGGTTGGGATGTAAATAGCGGCTAAATATAAGGCCGGTGTAAGCATCTGGATTGTATTCTAAAGGTTAATATTATGACGCGGGTTTAAGTATACGTTGTGAAGAACAAAATTGTTTCAAATCGTCACTTTAATGAAGATTACGTTGGCGGTTGTGGTTATTTGTGAGCACGCGATGCGTAGGTATTGTTCCCTAGTTGGTTCGAGATAATTCCATACATCATAGATGTGGACCAGTTAGAACAGTATTGTTAGTATCGAGCTATCAGCACGTAATTATGTTGTTGACGAGTGGTATACCACTCGTCAACAACATAATTACGTGCTGTCGTCATACAAAACGACTAGCTTATAACAAATAAGCTTTTACCTGAAACCCCGCCTGCGTGAGTGTCGGTAAGTGGAAGTAAACTTTGCCGTCCCTAGCCTCCTAACTGTCTGCTCACACAAAGTATACTGCACTCGTCGCTACGTATAAAAATCGTACTAAGTCTCCTCTATTAAGTACACAGCATCTTCTTCGCCTTCTTTTTGAAATCCCATCCTACCTACACACAGCCTATCTTAGGTATGATTCGATAACCTGCATGGGCTGCATGGTAAAGATAGCAAATTAAAAGCAAACAAACTCTACTTTTGTAATTTATTTATATTTAGGCAGAACCAAACAAAGCACTATACTTCTTGAACTTTTTCGTCATAGGCCATTAAATAAACAAAATAAAATAATGTTTGTTTACTAATGGATTACACGTAATTCAGGTGTTTAAGCAACATAAAAAGTTGTTAGTAGTTTATTTAATCGCGTAATAAAACTAAACTGTCAGTCAGCTTACTAAATAATTGAAAAACATGCTCTAGACGTTTTACATTTTTTTATCCAATAAATTCAAAGTTTAGTTACAACTTAATTCTGATATTGACGGTTTGTTTCGACAAGCTTCGTAGGAAATATGAGTGTAATGGCAGAAGTGATTCTAGATAACAGAATGTATGCCTACACTACAATCTTCTATGTAAGTACCTATACCTCTATGGATCCATCATCCAACTAAATCCATAATGTACAGAAAAATACTGGGAATTCTTATAATGTGAGCAGTGTTTAGTCGATCTAGATGTAAAAACAACTCAAAGGCGACTAAGAACTAAAAACCATAAGTCTTTTACTCGGCCGGTCTAAGTACTACGATAATAGCTATCGTTTAATCTTGAAATAAATAATCGAAAGAATCGACTAAAGGTGACACATCCACGACCTTAATTTTAGGTTAACACACCTGTGATTTATGAAAAAAAAAAATTATGCCCACATAAATTATATGTGAATAAATTATTCAAATCAAAAATCAAACATGCAAACAATTAAAGATGTCGGAGAGTTTAAAAAAATATTCATACACGTACCTTTATGGGCCATTATGGCAACATTGTGATTATATAAACGACTTTTTCTGCTTTTTATCATTGTAGACTTTGATATTAATTCGGATCTTGAATGTAGACGTTATGCAAATTGCATCGTTTCATGCGGACGTATGTTGACTTTGTGCGGCGAGGGCACCACATATTGACAATTATCCGATGTTTATTGGACAGGTGTGAAGCTCCAAGGGCGGTAAGTACGGTGCACAAAAAGTAAGTATTGTTTAAATTGTGACGGTCGACACGCCGTTGTGGGTTGAGTCCTCCCTCGAGACTTTGTGTGATCCACAAATTGCTGTTCGTTCCGTTGATAAAATAATTGTGAAGTCCCTGGTAATGTCTTTGAAAAGGATTTCACTCATCTGTAGAGGTACCAAAGGCATCTAGAATAATCATTATTTAAACTTCTTTCATGTTTCATTTAGACCTTTTAGAAGGACTTCGGTGACAACACAGGTCTAGAAGAATTTATATAAATGAAGAAGATAAAATATTACACGCTAATCACATGCTTAATTACTGTGATCCACCCAGTTTGTAGGGTGTATTATAATACCTCCTACGCGGTACAAGAATGCCTCACTGATCCAACACATTAAGTTTGCTCCAATAATAAAATATATGTATCCGATTTCCTGGTCGGAGAAACGTGTAATTGCCTTTTTCCTTAGGAAAATATTGAAGGCAACACAATGAGTGAAATCGTTCAATAGCCTCAATCTAATACGTGGGCCTAAATATAGCCTCTGAAAGTGGGTGGTAATACCCCGTTGCGATAACCTTTCTAAGTCAAGCAATATTGCATAATTGAGTTCTTTTGACATAAAACGTATAGCAAGATGATGGTACTTCCCCAGTTTGCTTGTTGTAACCTATATCTGAATAACTGACCCGTTTCGAATCGAACTCGACGTCGACGTCATCTGCAGTGTTTTGACTTCTCAGTAATTTGATGCGTATACCAGACACATCACTAAAGACCATGGGACGCTGGGCATTTGAGGGACAAAAACAATAGGTAAATGTAGCTTGCTTGTTTAGACTGGGAAGCAAAAACGGCACTGGATGTATGGCATAGTGGTTGAAACGGCAGCTTCGCCGTTTATGATTGTGTCCAGTGCTATGGGTTGGATCCCCACATGAAGTGTTGACTTGCCATATATTTTCGAGTATGATTGTTCACTATGTCCGTTGGTTGAATGTTTGTAAAGTCTCCCACAATACAGTACATATAAAACAGAAACCTTGACCACAAAATTCGCATGAACGCCCACGTCTCAGCGCCGGCCGTAGCTCATCACTGGCAACACACCCTGGTCAAAGACTTTCGTCTTGCTACACTGCGGGATATCGGATGTGAAGATATGCCGTCACTTTCCGAACGCCGCCCACCCAACCGAGTTGGATTAGACGAATTACCTCTTTCTCGAAGTTGATAATAATAGTTACAAACAGCATTTGGCCCTCGTTGCAATACAAATCCCGTAGTACCTATATGAAATGTGCTGATGTTTTCCTATTATTAAAAATACCTATGAAACTTTGGGTTTGTTATAAACCTAAAACTACATAACATTTTAGCCGCGGGGAAACCAATAGGTTTACAATATTAAAGTTTTGAAAGAGGAGGTGATGTTTCTTAGTTTACCTTTTGCCTCAATAATATAAAATCATAGCAACATGTCATTGAAAACGAGCTCCTACATGCGACTTGTTGCTGATCATCATCATCAGCCCTTTATACTGTACTACTGCTGGACATGGGCCTCTTCTCACTATGAGAAGGGTAAGGCCATAGTCCACCACGCTGGCCTAGTGCGGGTTGGCAGACTTCACATGTCTTTCGAGAACATTATGGAGAACTCTCAGACATGCAGGTTTCCTCACGATGTTTTCCTTCACCGTTTAGCAAGTAATAATTAACAATTTAATACGCACATAACTCCGAAAAGTCATTGGTGCGCGCCGTGGATTCGAACCCGGACCCTCTGCGTAGCAGTCTGTCGGTCTCTCTACTAGGCTATCGCTGCTTGGTTGCTGATACGACATAATATTCTCGGCTGAATATCTAACATAGCATTAACATATTATAATATTATAATCCTGTCTTCGTACTAGATTACGATCTAGACGTTGAGTTGTCTATTACCTACTAGTTAGTTGGTAGAGCCTTGCTGATTTGACATCATGAAGGCTCAACCGGGGTAATATGGACCACAGCACAGAATATCGACGTAAAGTAACAGTATCTATAGAGATACTGTTGCGTTTCGTTCAGAGAGTATCGCCGAGTGTCACATGACATATCCTCCTCCTAAAGGGCGACAACCCACTTTTGAATTTTCTTAGTTTGCTTACCATCAGGCAATCTACATATCTGAGCGTTTGACGCCTAATATATAACAAAAATATTAATAATATAAATTTACAGTGCGACTATATACCTACAGTGGTGTCTAGTGATATATGGCAGCATTAGCCCCCTGGTACTGATAGTGTCCGCCTAAAACCGCGGACGGACAGAGTGTCGGCCAGACATGGCAAAACTATAAGAGTTCCTTGTAGTTTATTTCGGAACCCTAAAAACTAAATATTATCATGCAAGAAAAATTTGCCTATCACTTTCTTGAAAAAACTAGTAAGTATCAATATTCACACCATCCCAAATCTCGTTCATAAAAGACAATATTATGAACACATCTAATATAAAATCCTTTTGTTGACTTACTAGCTATACTGCTATACAGAGGTTTTGTCTCGCTTCCTTGCCAGTGGAACGTGTCTCCTTCGATAGTGTGACAATAATGTATGACGTAATAAGGTCCTGTGCCGTAGTGACACGTTTACTGAATGTCGTACGTAACGCGTCGTTTTGTCACACGCGAAACTGTTCTTTGTGACTGTTGCTGTTTTTCATTGAAGATGTAGAAGTATGAATTACGTTACGCTTCATGTATTTGTTAATGTACACATTAGGTTCATTAAAAGCTACATAGTGGTATGGATAGCAAAAAAATCACAAAAAAGTATCGTTTCAATATTTTAATCGTTTCTAATGGAATAAAAATGTTTCATATTAAACAAAAAACCTTTAATAGTTTTGGTGACAAATTAGATTGATTCAATTTATGACGAAAAACCGCAAGGGACTTGGCTGATAAGGCATCAAAAAGGGTCGTCGAAGATTAACCATAGTAATGCCTTATCGAGAGATATTCTAATAAAATTTTGTTACTCAAAACTTTTCATGTACATACATACATACATACATAGTCTCACGCCTATAACCCCAAAGAGGTAGGCAGAGGTGTATTTCTACACCCACTTTTCTCCAGATATACTTTAGTCCCACGTAATAAGGGGCGAGCCTATTGCCGTACCGGGCACATTTCCAGACTCCGTGCTGCTACTGAGAATTTCGTGACAGAAAAACCCAATAACATTGCCCGACCCAGGAATCGAACCCGGGACCTCCCGATCCCACGCGCACATTTATGCCGCGAGACCAACAAGGCAGTCGTATAGGGTTTGATGTCGAGTTTTCCGTCTCTACGCAAAGATGGTATTTGCATCGTGTTATCCCTTAGTCGCCGCTTACGACACCCACGGGAAGATAGGGGGTGGTGACATTGGTGGTGTTGTATTCTATGCCGTCAACCACACGGCAAACTTTTCATGTATCTGTTTATTTATAAACTAGAGGACGCCAGCAGCTACGCCTGCAATTTTTTTTCAATTTACCCGTTTGGCCGATCCCGTGGGAATTTTGGGAAATCCCTTCTTAGTGCACCCCTACGCTCCCCAAGGAACATACATGCCAAATTTCAGCTTCCTGCGCCCAATAGTTTCGGCTGTAGCGTGTCTGTCAGTCAGTCAGTAACGCAAGGATTTTATATTTTTTATATAAGATATTAAGATATTACTAGCTTTAGCTTTCAATCGACAGCTGATGGGCCAGCTCAAATGCTTTGGCGTCATAACAAAAGTTACATTAGGAACATTCCTCGTTATATTAAGTAAAATACAGACTAGAGTAGTCTAGATAGTAGATGCTTCACACACGAAATAAAATGTATCTGTTCCTGTTTTTCTTCATCGTAACAACTCTCTCTCAAATATTGATCACCTGTCAAGCCTTTATCATAATACAGTTAGTTGTTAAGTGCTTCATGCATTTATTGCTATTGTTACGTTAATTTTGTTATCAATTGAACGTTATCACATGTGAAACGTAATAAATCTTATGACTTGTAGAATTGTTGCCCTTTGTTGAAGGGGCTTCTGTGCTAAAATTTATTGGTAACAAAAAAAAAACATGTTTTATTATGATCAAGTTTCATTTCTATTTTGTAGATAGCTTGTTTGATCTGCTTACATTTATTTACATTTTTTTAAATAAAATGATGTTTTCTTTTTATAAAATGATGCTTTTTTAATGTATATAAATAAAAAAAGTGCCGTGTGGCTGACGGCATAGAATACAAAAGTCACCACCCCCTATCTTCCCGTGGATGTCGTAAGCGGCGACTAAGGGATAACACGATGCAAATACTATCTTTGCGTAGAGACGGAAAACTCTACATCAAACCCTATACGACTGCCTCGTTGGTTTCGCGGCATAAATGTGCGCGTGGGATCGGGAGGTCCCGGGTTCGATTCCTGGGTCGGGCAGTGTTATTGGGTTTTTCTGTCACGAAATTCTCAGTAGCAGCACGGAGTCTGGAAATGTGCCCGGTACGGCAATAAGCTCGCCCCTTATTACGTGGGACCACAGTATATCTGGCGAAAAGTGGGTGTAGAAATACACCTCTGCCTACCCCTTCGGGGATAAAAGGCGTGACGATATGTATGTATGTAAATAAAAAAAACTGTGTTATCTGTTTTCATTTGTATTCCATTTCATTACATTTCATATGTTTTTCCGTTTCATTCATCATATAGAAGCGGGTCTTATTTGCAATATTTTATTAATTTAACCCCCCATGTGATTACAGCACGCACAGTCGTGCTCTAATTCAAGTGGTCCCATGTTTTTGCGGCACGCATGGTCGTGCTCTAAAAAAGTCGTCCTATTGGTCGCGGATTTTTTACGTTTTGTTTTACTTAAACCAAGAAACGAAAGTAGTAACTATTAGAATAGTTCATATTCTATGCAACTAAATCGTTTTAAAAGGATGAGGGAAACGAAACGCGCCAAAAAATATTGAAATATAATTATCTGTGTCTCAGTTGCGAAAGCGTCCGCCATTGTTGTGTTTTGTTCCGCGATCTTTATAATAAAAGTTGTCTTGTGGAAGAAACCGGTGAATATTTTATAAAGATACTTATATAGATTTACTCAGAAATAAATACATATTAATTGTGAAGTGACATTATTCGTGACAAAGACACGAAATACAGTGATAAAAGGCAAAAACTTTTTAGAAGGGCTATTTCTACTCTTGAAACTTGCTATTTTCGTAATAGTTTTATGATAAATACTCTTTTAATAGTTATGAAAGACATAAAAGTACCCAGATTATTTATCTGAAAACATATTTTAGCAATTAAATACTAGTATTGTTGTACATTTTCACTGTTTTCGTGTTTCAAATGGTAAATAATTCACAGCCACAGTGTTCGTTACAGTAACATGGCGGCCTGGCACGGCGAACTTTTTGTCACGCGTTCGGATTATAATTTTTTTTAGTGGCGTTAGATTCATTTGTTACAAATAAATAATGTACTGTGTGAAAACCTAAAGGTATATGTGATAATGTTTTTGTGTTTATGAACCAAACAAGTGATGATATTCATTAATATGTGATGAAATGTTTGTGCGAACGAGTAAAAAAAACAAATTTCTAAGTTTGTAAGCCTGTTTTGCCGGAAAGGTGAGTATTTGGTTGTAATTCATGTTATTATTATGATAGCTGATGTAATACCCAACACAATGATATGCAATTTATGTGATATAATTATATTAAGGTGTCATAATTAATTTTTTTCCGGTAACCTATGCCAATGAAAATTTGCAGCAACGTGACCTTTCGCACTTGTGGCACTTTGCCTTTAGTTTGATCGCACCTCAAGGGTTAAGGTATAAATACTTCTGTTTTACCGACGCTTCTGCCGTCTTACAACGGTCTTGGTCACGGCGGGACTGTTTTCCTAAAATTGACGACCAGTTGGCGCAGCGGGAGTGTAAACGACTGCTACGCCGAAGGTCGCGGGTTCGATTCCCGCTCAAGTCAAACATTTGTGTGCATGAACATGGATGTTTGTCTTGGTCTGGGTGTTTCTATGTATAATATGTATGTATTTACAAAAAAAAAAAAGTATATATGTATGTTTATCCATTATCTAGTACCCATAACACAAGCTCTGCTTAGTTTGGGACTAGATGGTGATGTCAGTGATGTGTGTATGTGGTAGAATGGTAGAATGTGGTAGAATTGTATGATGTATACAAATCGCGAAAGTTTAGAATCGATTATTCCAGAGGAGAGACTGAATCCAAAACATTGAAGCGGATGCGCTGCCGTGGCTCTTTAGACACAAGTTCCTAAGTTGGAAATTCAGGTACCGAGAAGTAGCGAAGCAGAATGCACATATAAACAATTTTTAGTCTCACAGACAATAAAAAAAAAGCGGCTGAGTCTACTTCGGTGGATAGACTACTGCCAGGGGCCCACCACACTAAGCCAGATTCTAATTCACATGACCTCTCCAGGGAAGCAAGAAGGAAAGGCGCAATGGTTTGAATGAGTAGGCTCACTATCTGTTAAGGGAGCGTCTCATACTCCCGGGAAGGCGCTATAGGATTCTAGCATAAGATGTGACCGAGTTTCTAAACAATTTCATTCATGATGCTATCGGGCGAATCTTTACTCATACCGCAGAATACTACTTAAAAGGGTTAAACTACTTGAAAAGGGCTTATGCATTTTCTAAACCGATCCTTAAAGCTTTATGTCGTACAGGTGCATTCTTGGCATTTACACAATGCGTGGGTGGCTAATTACTTTATCCTCGTAAATACATAATGAACTTACCTTTTATCCTTAATTTCATTATGTATTTACGAGTATGATTCATCGCTAATAAAGAAAACAACTTGACTCATGATTGCTACGTCAAAGTGCCCAAGAGTTGCAATGTATATGCTTAGTGTAGTGGTAACCAGTTTTGCAATCTTAATCCATTGACATACCTCTACATAGTCAGAGTACTCAGAGTGTATGCAACTGTGAATACGCACTTGTCAAACTACTATTTTTCTTTATCATTAACACAATCAACAAGTACTAAGATATGATTACTGGCTCAGTAACCTAATCATAATTACATTTATGGAACTAGAAATACTATGGAGTTTCTAATGATAACACAAAAAACAAAAAATATAAAAAACAAGTTAAAATGAGAAGTAGGTACGTACCTACCTACAATATGTATTTAAGTATTCTAATTGAAAATATACATTCTCTGGGCAAGAATTTCTTCGACTAGATCAACATCTTATACGATAATTTTAATTACTGTCCTTCCCGTGACTATGTATGGCCGATGTAAGAGGTATTTACCCTAAGAATAAGTTTTTACATACGCAATTAAGATTGTCGATATTTTTTTAAGATATAATATTTTCCCGTCAAATTCTTAACGTTGAGACCATATTATGTAAGATTTTGGAATTAGATTCAGATCTAAATTTGAAAAAAAATTGGCAGCCGTATCAATGCAAAATCTATAACATCCATTAAAATATATATAACTGCCAACCAAATACAGGCAGGCCCGTAAATTTTAAAACCACTGCTAACTTGCTCATAAATCCGTCAAAACAGCTTATCAAATTAAATGTCCACAAAGTAATATGATAACAAGGTTGGAGATAGACGCAATTGGGTAATAAAACAGCAATTATATCCAAACAGGCGTAACTAATGCTGACACTTGGGTGCATCTAAATAAAGTAGGATACAGGGTGGATGTGAAAAGTCACAAAAATATGTTTTGTTTTTATTGAATTCGGTGAATGATTCTCCTCCTGCCGACTCGTTGATAAGTTATAAAATGTGCATGCTTACCTTAATGCGGTACATGCAAATATTACACCCACGTAAATAAACACAGCACATACTAAGTAAACGTGAAGGAGAGAAAAGCAAAATGTCCTGTATGAGGTGCAAGGTTTACTACTGCAGAATCAGCATTGTAACATTTGCAGTACCTTACAAAATTTAATTTATGTGTATTATAAAAAACCTTGCGATGAAAAGGAGTGACCGTGAGTTTTGTTGCCCGTTCTTTCACATGGTTCTACGCCCTTGCTTTACGAACGTAGCAGTAAATGTAAATGTAGAGTATTTAAGTAATTATTTTATAAATTCATTATTTTGACGTTGAAAAGCGTCACATTGTGACCCAAATGAATAAAGGATTATGACTTCGACTTTGACATTATCACGCACGAAATGCGATGCAATCCTACGGGGAGTAGGCCCGCCTATGGCCATTTTATGTCGCCGTCGATTATCTGCTATATTGCAGCGTATTAATCAAATAATTTAAACATTCGAAATATCAAAGTCACCAGACAAATTCACAAAAACAACCCCGCATCTGGATAACGAAAAAATATGATAAAATAAAAGCTACTAACGTCTACGCAAGCAACAAGATGGAACCATTCCTCTGTGCACCAAACCATGCAAGCTAGTATGACTTATGATATGCGCTGTTTGAAACACAAACTTACTGGATCCCAAATGACAAATAGACTCGTTAAATACGCCAAGAGATTATGGTGCATGTGTAGACTGAAAGCCTACATGTTTTTTTTACTTGCATTTAGTGAAACATTTAGTAAAAGGTCATAAACATTTAATTTTGTAATTTGAATCTGTTAACAAGTCGTTATGAAGCTATTGATTATACTAACATTATAATTACTTCAAGTGTGGCCGCTCTGTTCACAAATTAAATGTTACAAACCCTGCCAAATGCAATATGTAGTTTACAAACATATATTGAATGATTTATAAAACTAAAATTAATGTGCATAGATTATAACAACTTAATCTGAACGTGGAGTATTAAATTACAAACGTTTTTTAAACTCTGTGGTGGTCCCTCATGAACATTAATCATTTTTTTTTTTTTTTTTTTTTATAGTATAAGGCGGCAAACGAGCAGACGGATTGCCTGATGGTAAGCAATTACCGCCGCTCATGGACACAAGCAACACCACAGGAGTCACAAGTGCGTTGCCGCCCCTTGGGGTTGGGAAAAGGGATAGGATAAGGAGTGGGATGAGGGAGAAGGAATAGGGGATAGGGCCTCCGGCACTCTCACTCACCGAACGAAACGCAACAGTTTAGATTCTGTTACTTTACGTCGATTTTCTGTGAGAGGGTAGTACTTCCCCGGTCAAGCCGGCCCATTCATGCTGAAATCAGCAAGGCTCTACTACCTCCAAAATGTGTCTCTTTGCGTATTCTACCTTGTCTTAAACTAGAAACCTCACCTAAAACGTTAGCAAGATCATATCAAAACGCAGATTTTTCTTAAGAGAATAATAATCGAAACGGACTGCGTTTATTTTCAAAAATTAGTGATTTTGTATTTACTCGTTGTTTGCGTTTATGGCATTGCTAACCTTCTTATTTATTAAACACTAGATATTTTTGTCTCTATTACTAAGCAATTGCCATAGATTTACGTGCAATTGTAACAAGTACTCATTATAAAATAGTTGTTCTTTGTTTACTGTCATTACAATAAACTAGTCGCATCAATACGTGATAAAATAATATAGTTGGTAGCGCCATCTATCTTTTCCATTGCTAGTTGATTATGTCAACGTCAATGGTTCGTCGCTGCTCGGCCAATCCGAGCGATCCTTTCCTGAATCCCCTCCCAAAACGCCTCGCTATTGGCCGCCCTGCTCAACAGCGACGAAGAGAACATACTGGAACATTCGAGACGCTCGGAACTCATGTCCGCCGTACCGCACTGAACCGCACCACCATATTTTTTACCGCTCCCGCTTTATACCAAAAACTAACAAAACCGCCCGCGAGTGAAAGTGATTTGTGTAGTGGAGTGATTCAAGCAGCTTCAGGATTCTCGAAGACATCAGGAGGCTGCCATTTGCAAAAGGAAAAGACTGCCGAGCAAGGTAAGAGGCTCCTATCCACTTCACCTGTTCACTTCCTCATTTCCTAGTCGATAAGAACCGAAATCCTACAGTCCACAATATGAATAGTTTTCCCAAATCGACTAGGAACATTCGGTTCGCCGAAACAATAGTATATGTTGCAATCATTACTAGGTATTACAGATTAGCGAAGAGGTAAATCGGAAATATTACACTGCAGCACTCAGGAAACGAACAGCAATAAAAAGCCTAGCTGTAGAGATTCGGTACTTAACACATGACATGACATTTGACATCGTTGAGATAGGCGGTGTGTCAATCACTATTGCCGGTGACCCTATGACCCACAGCTAACTACTATTTACCTTATAAGACCAACCACTCATCCTTACCAAGAAATTTAATTACCATACATTAAAGTAATTACCCACATAATTTATTTGTTTAATTTCATTAATAGCCGTGGTAAATGCCCACAGTACACGGTATTACCTACGCGAATGTTAAGCGGCGCGGCAGTAAAATTAATACCTTAGAATCGATCATTTGTTCGGCGCCTGGAAGTCAGCCGACCGTTTAACAAACTGCTGGAAATATCCCTGTCTAGACTAGCTAGTAAAATAACAATAGTAGACAATACATAAATAACTTTAAGTTCAGTTACTGTTCTGTTTACGTACTTACAAATGCACTAAAATGAATAGGGTCGGTTTAGATTCTATCGTTAGAGTATATGTCAATGGATTCTATTGATAAACTAGTGGGCGTGAAACTGTCGCTTGTGATATTGAAATAGAAATAGGTTTTGAGTGCATTTAACAGTCTATTTAATGTATAATTCCATGATGTGAACAACTGACACGCGAGCATTATTCTGTGTCAATTTAATTAAATGTCGGGATTTAGGCATAAATTAGGACAACTTTTAAGTTAAATGTTCTCTTTTTTACTATTATAGTAACTACCTTAGTGACAATGACTAACAAAGAAAATTACAATTTTGTTTTTCTTTTCATGTGAGTATGTGGCCATCTCTGATGTCGCTAGGCCGTACTAGTAGCAATAAATAAGTAATTAGCTTTCTCATAAGCGAGTTGCCAACGATATGAAATTCGCTCAATTTGTCATAATCATACCGTCATGACCAGGGAGGAGAACCTGTCCTTAAAAGACTCCTGGCAATTATGAGGGCTAGCCTGGCCCTCAGATATATACCGAAGAGGTGGAGGGAAGTTAAACTAATCTTCATACCAAAACCAGGCAAAACAGACTATACCCATGCAAAGTCCTTTAGACCAATAAGCCTCACCTCCTTCATGCTTAAAGCCTTGGAAAGGCTTTGCGAGAGGGAACTAAGAAGTGGGGCTCTTAAGCAGCTACCCTTACATGCCAACCAACATGCATACAGCTCAGGGAAATTGACGGAATCGGCCTTACATCAGGTCGTGAACCAGATAGAAGCTGCTATACAACAAAAAAGCATCTGCCTGGGCACCTTCATCGACATAGAAGGAGCCTTTGACAAGACAACCTTTTCCAGCATAAGCAACGCCCTAGCCAGGCATGGTGTGGACCAGATGCTCATACAGTGGATCCAAAACATGCTCAGTAAAAGGGTAGTGCGCCTGCAAGGCGACACTCAGACAGCCTTGATAACTAAAGGGTGCCCGCAGGGAGGTGTACTCTCCCCGCTATTGTGGAACTTAGTCATCAATGAACTCATAGACAAACTCAACGCGAGATACTTCTTTACAATAGGTTATGCAGATGATCTAACCATACTCACCTCAGGTAAGGTAACCAGTACAGTGTACGACCTAACCCAACAAGCCCTACGCATAGTAGAGTGGTGGTGTAATGAGTACGAATTATCTGTAAACCCGACCAAGACCGAACTAGTTATGTTCACACACAAACGCGCGCTGGGTACCTACCGATTGCCCAGGCTATTTGATACAGAGCTTAAGCTGTCTACCGAGGTCAAGTACCTGGGCGTCACTCTCGACAGCAAATTGACATGGAACAGCCACATGGAAAATAAGCTCAATAAAGCCAGCATCATCTTCTGGCAGTGCAAGAAGATGATAGGTAAACGCTGGGGCCTATCCCCCAAAATTGTCTTATGGCTCTATAAGACAATAATACGTCCGATGGTAAGCTACGGCGCAGTAGTGTGGTGGCCTCGGACCAACCTAATAACGGCCGCCAACAAGCTTCAGAAGCTTCAAAGACTTGCATGCCTAGCAGCCACGGGCTGTATGAAAACAACGCCAACAGCGGCACTTGAAGTGTTGCTGGACCTGCCTCCATTGCACCTGTTCATACAACAGGAAGCAACGATGTCGGCAGTCCGGCTAAGAGCTCTGAAGCTCTGGAAAGACACCAACACACCGCACACTAACAACTTAAATACACTCTTTAAAGAAGTTCCTATTACACAAACCATTGGCGACCGTATACCGAAACAATTTGTTTTCGACAAGAAATACAAAATCCAACTGTACGAGGACATACACGAAGGAGCAGTTAACCACAACGAGCTCACGATCTTCACAGATGGGTCAAAAACAGATATAGGTACGGGTTCAGGAGTATTCTCCGAGGACCTAAACATCAACATCGCAGCACCGCTGGGAGCCTACAACACGGTCTACCAGGCCGAATGTTTTGGCATAATCCTAGCTGCCACAGCAATCATGGCACGTGAGGTAAGGGAACGATCCATTAGGATCCTCTCAGATAGTAAGGCTGTCCTTTCAGCCCTCAAAAGCCATACTATCACCTCGGCACTCACGCTTGAATGCCACCAGAAACTAACAGAGGTAGGTAAACTAAACAAATTAACACTGCAATGGATTAAGGGCCACAGTGGCTCAAGAGGGAAT
Organism: Euclidia mi; assembly: GCA_944739405.2. NCBI lineage: Eukaryota > Metazoa > Arthropoda > Insecta > Lepidoptera > Erebidae > Euclidia > Euclidia mi. The sequence continues at coordinate 46,862,518 of OX123193.2, forward strand.
GACGCAGCCGACGTACTTGCCAGAAGAGGGGCCACTTTAGAGATGGTGGGACCCGAGCCCATTATTCCCCTCCCTTCTGGTTTTTATCGCAACCTGGTAAGAAATAGGACCAGGACCAAACACAACCAGTCCTGGATTGGTATTGAAACATGTAGGCAGGCCAAGGAGGCTCTTCCCGCAGTAGACGGTAAGATAGCTAAACAAATCCTCCGGCTGTCCAAACAACAACTACGGACAGTCACGGCCGCCTACACAGGACACGGATTCTTTAATAAACACCTATTTACTATAGGTATCACCGACAGCCCGCTGTGCAGGGCCTGTATGGCAGCAGACGAGACGGCAGCCCACCTGCTCCTCGACTGCCCTGAGGTCGCACAGTACAGGCAGCAGTACCTGAGCAGATACAGCACCCTGAGGGAGGCCGTGGGCTACATCAAGAGTCTGCTGGCCTTCCTCGAAGAGCTGGGGTGGCTCGAATGACGACACCATTCCCACCCGCACGCAAAATACACGCCAAGACGTGGAGTTGCGGAAACAGCCCGTGCCATCAAGTATCAAGTACCGTCATGACCACCGAACTTGGTCAGTGAAGTTTACTTACCTCCTTTATCTTAAGACTTTATCGTGATCATAGCCAACATAGGTAAGAATTAACGTATGAACACACACAAAGAATATATAAAAATAAGATATATTTTTTCCGAAACTTTTAAACTCCAAAACCTTCGCCTTGGAACGTGGGGTCCATTTTTCCACTTAATCTCCATCGCCCCGTTTTCAGCATCTCTGGTGTAATTCGATTAGCTCGCATATGATTTCTTACGATGCAACGTCAAGCCAGCATTTCTTAGGTCTACCCTGTTTGACAGGGTCCAGCGGGGGCGGCATGGCTATACATTTAAACCGCCAATTTATGGAAAACGACCTCTTTATAATTATTAACCCGTAAATACCGCAGATACTTTCAAATCAATAGCAACTACAGCATAATAGTGCATTATTAATCTGAAATTAGCGTATTTATCCACCACTCGCAATGAGTACCTAACTAAGTTCTACGACTCAATGATCAAAGTTCAAATATTTTTATTTCATTTCTGAGTACCAACTTAGGATTCCAAGCCGATCGCGTAAATATCTCGGCGAAATGATTCCATGTTACAAAATAAGCCAACGCACAACTCTGTTTCCTTGGCAATGAACAATATCGCAAGTATCTGGTTAATTAGACTAACGGAGTGACGCAGCAGAATAACCCGATGCCAGTTTATAATAAATTGGCTTCGGGTTATTCTGCTGCGTCAAAGGTTGCCAGTTTGTTTTCTAGGTACCACCGGCTTATGACGTCATACAAGCCATCGCCAATATTTATTGGAGATGTTTGAGATTGATAAACTTGAACATAAGGCAGCCAAAGCCGAGTGCAAATAACAACTAACTGCTATGTAAAGGATATGAGGTTCAATACCACAGCGCGCACTACTTACTGCCGAATTTTTATAAAGGAGAGTTGAAATAAATATATACCCGGGGTCACGAAATTCACAAGTCTCTTAGCCTTTTAACACAAATAAACGTAAAAGCTACAAAATTATACACTTTTAGAGATTTTACATAAGTGTTAGCCGTTTCCACCATAAATGCATGAGAAAAATTCCTAAAATTTTCTTGAGAATCCCCGGCGGTCGAATTTGGCTCACATTTGCATGATCTTTTCAACGAGAGCTCATATTTTTTTATTACTACTACTTTGATTACTCGATGGCGTTTATTATTTAATCAATTAATACGAAATCAATCACTAAATAACGGCGAAATAACCTGCCCTCAAGCTATTAATTATTTTAAGCTCGACCGGAATTTATAATTCACATTGTCAAATTAAGTCTACAGGATTCTATCTTCTTAGAGCCATAAAATATGGCAAGAGGCAAATGGAATCCGCGCTATGCGAGATCTTGGTCCTTTATTTAAATTCAAATTCCAAATCCTTTATTCATTTGGGTCACAATGTGACGCTTATGAACGTCAAAATAATAAATTTATAAAATAATTACTTATAGACTCTACATTTACATTTACTGCCACGTTCGCAAAGCAATAGGTAGAACCATGAGAAAGAACGGGCAATAAAACTCACGGTCACTCTTTTTCATCGCCAGGTTTTGCATAATACACATAATTAACATGTTGTAAGGTGCTGCAACTGTTACACCTTCTATATCATTTGTATATATTTACTGTACATAATAATACTCAAGCACAATACTTTTTGATGTTCATTTGGTTAGCCTCCTCAGAATAGACATGGTGAAACAGGAGCATCCACTTACATTATATATACCTAATAATGCAGGCAATCCGCGAAAGTGATCAGAACCATGATGAAAATGATGCAGTAAAATATTAAAATCTAATAGCAGCCCGCAAGACCGTCATCGACCAGTTATCGCAAGTAGCACCCGTTCACGAGTATGACGCATGTGCCAGCCATCATCCCTCTCGCCATATTAGAGGGACAGGGATGACCCGACACACGACGCCACCACAAGAAATGACATTTTAGTGAGCATGACGACAACGGTATACGAACCAGCAGTAAGAAACAATCTATTGGTATACTGACCATGACCGCCAATTACCTCCATTTTCCAGATCGTTATTATTAACATAAATTAGTGAAACGCGTGAAGGAATGCAAATGTAAAAAGAATTTTGTGAAGGTGACAAGAGAAAAATTATATGATCAGGGATAAATAATGTTAAACTACATTCAACAAATCATAAAAATATCCAAATCCTGCAAAAATCATGTGTTCACGAGGCACCTCCACTTAACATGTAAATAAAATAATTGTCAGTTAAACAAGCCTAAGCCTATCCCCACGGTGTCTTATCATTTAAAAATTCCTTAATAGTGTAATAACCCCTTTGTAAAAGAAAGTTCCTAATTGTCCGTTTGTATTTGTGCATGGGTAGATTCATTATGTCAAGAGGCAATTTGTTGAAAAATCGTATACCAATCCCCGCAAATGAGTTCTGAACTTTATGTAGACGGTAGTTAGTTCCCACCAGTTTATGCTTATTCCTTGTGTTCACTTTGTGAAAATCACTATTTTTGCGGTATAGAATTAAGTTTTTCTAAATGTACATTAAGTTGCAACTGTCAATATATCTACTTCTTTAAATTTATCACGTAAAGAATCTCTAGCACCTAACTTATAAATTGCACGTATGGCCCTCTTTTGAATGACAAAAATAGTCTGTATGTTAGCAGCTGTACCCCATAACATTATTCCGTAAGACATTACGCTGTGGAAATAACTAAAGTAAACTAGTCTAGCAGTATCTATATCGGTGAATTCCCTAACTTTTCTAACTGCAAACGCTGCAGAACTAAGTTTTACTGCGAGACAGGATATTCGGGCGCCCCACTGAAGCTTACTATCTAAAGCTAGACCTAAGAATACGGTTGATTCGACTAGTTGAATTGTTTCCTTATTTAAAATTATATTAGTAGGAACACTTTTGACATTAGGCAAAGAGAATTTAACACATTTCGTTTTGCTAGAATTTAGTACCAAATTATTTGTCGAAAACCAATCTAATACTTGTGCAAGAGTGTTATTGACGCTATCAAAGTTACATGAATTACGATCAACTTTAAACATTAGTGACGTATCGTCGGCAAATAAAACAATATCACATAAATTTTGAACAAAGAACGGCAAATCATTAATATATATTACAAAAAGAAATGGACCGAGTATAGAGCCCTGTGGAACGCCCATTCCTACTGGCAAACCTAGAGACCTACTCCCATTAACATCTACATACTGAATTCTATCTCTAAGGTAGCTGGCAACAAGATTGAGTGCGGTATCTCTAATACCATAAAGTTTCAATTTACGTAAAAGTGTATTATGTTCTACACAATCAAACGCCTTTGACAGGTCACAAAAAACACCAATGGCATCCTTCGAGTTTTCCCAAGCATTAAAAATATGCTTTAACAAAGTTACACCGACATCAACGGTGGAGCGACCCTTAGTGAAGCCATACTGCTCACTGTGAAATAAATTATTTGTGTGAAAGTGGCTCTCTAATTGATGCAAAATAATCTTTTCAAAAATTTTAATAATAGCAGGCAAGATAGAAATTGGCCGAAAATTACTAGGGTCGCTCTTGGATCCCTTTTTGAATAAGGGTATCACTTTACTGTGTTTCATTAGATCAGGAAATACCCCTGTATCTACGCATCTGTTGAATATTGCAGCTAAATATGGAGCTAGAAATAATGTGTTGAACAAGTTTAACCGAAATGCCCCATAAGTCAACAGATTTTTTATTGTTAAGCGTCTTGAATACCTTCAGTACGTCATTGGTGTCAATATGTATATTTAAAATTAAAAAGCACATCACACTCATTCACATTGCCCCTAACCAACATTTCTGCTTTGCTTGGACATGAATCAAGACAGCTGGTTGTGTACACTGGTATGTTTATGAAGAAATTGTTAAAAGTCTGAGCAACATCAGTTTTCTTAGTAATAATTTCACCATCAAATTTTAATTCATAATTGTTATCTACTAATTTAGCTCGCCCAGTCTCATTGTTAATAATGTTCCAAGTAGTTTTAATTTGTGCGCTCGATAGAAAGTTTAGCTACGAGTATATCCTTACGTTCTTTCCATTTCAAACTATTACATACATATATTAGAGAGCCACCACGAATAGCCTTCTTTCTTACGAATGCACTTATAACTGAGTAATGTTGATTGTTAAATATTAATTGGTCACCTCGCAACCAATGTTGCGTAATACATAAGATATCAATCTTATGTTTATTTTAAAATAAATCTATTTCTAATTCTTGGGCCTCGTATGTTTTGATGAACTAAGTTTAAAACACATGAATGCCTATCTGTTGTCTCATCTAATAGTTTAAACTAATAGATGTGTCAATACTACTATTAGTATAACTATTATCTACCAAATTCCTAATTACTCTAGTAGTACTCCTGTCAGTATATAAATTAAATGCTAATAATTTAGCAAGTTGTCGCCTATGTAAATAAGAAAGATATATAGTATCTTTTGTTAAAAAGAAATTACTAATAAAAATATTAGTGTCAAAAAATAAAATACTGTCACTATGACATGTCCTATTGTATAATAATAAATTTAATTTGCCTATCTGCCTGTTTTGGTCATCTGTGAGAGCATATGAATAAGGCAATGCACAAATAATAAAGCTACATCCTATTTTTGTGCTTAGATCTATCATTAAGTCTGTTAATTCTATGAGACTGTTTTTGGAGACTAATGAGCTGTCACCATATAATATGATGACAGTAGTTTGTGCATTCAAGTCGGCATTCTTAATCTTATCAACTAGGGTACAAGACTGTGCTTCAGGTGAACAAAAGTTCTGTACTGGTCGTTCAGTGTGATGATCAATTAAGCTACCCAAACCCACGCCCAGTTGGTCTGAAAAAATTATTACATTCTTATTGTCAGTCTTAACTCAAAGCAGTTTGTTTTGTGTATTATACTGACATCCATGTGCATTCAATTCTATTGATTCAGCAGGTGTAGTCGCACAGTTAGTTGTGCAACTGAAACAGTAATTACTAGAGTTGGATAATGAGATAAGTTATTTTAAATTTTCTCGACCAACTCTTGAAATTTCTTCATATTTTAATATGTACTCATGAGTCTCATTCTGGTGTTCCATTATAGTCCTAGTGAGTTGAGCCTGTAGATTTGATATTTGTGCTTGCAACTCACTTGTGTGTTGTTCGTATAACAACCTACCAGAAACTAATTCTTCATTTGATTCTTCAAGCTTTAATAAAAGAGACTCACACTCTTTATTTAATTTACAGATATCTTGTGCATACTGACTCAATTTGGTAGACCACTTAGGACCAGATTTAAATTTATTAATTAATTTATTTAAATTAAACAATTTTCTAAATTTATTCCTACTAAAACATTTTTTGAGACAGTTACATTTAAGAGCTTTTAGCACATTAAATTTGTCACCCAAGAGCTCAGAGGATAAGTTGTGAGTAGCAGTATTGTTAAAGGCCGCAATTGTGTCTTCTAGAGTTGAAATTCTGCCATAAGCCTCATTGAGACTTGGTTCTAACTCAACGTTGCGGCTAAGTTGTCTGGAGTAAATTTGGTCGCAGCTGCTGAAACACCTAACCTCTTCTCGTAGTCTGTCCCGTTGATCCAAGACATCCATATGCTGTATATGCAGCTCCGTGAGTTGTGTCTTCAGCTCAGATATTTGGTCATTAACAATCTTGATTTCTTCTTCACAGTCAATGCCCTTAATAGTTGACTGTTGTCATCCTTGTACTTCTTTAACTCAACCAGTGTTATCCTTAATTTATTTTCTGTTTCCTTGGCCGTTGCCTTCCGAGTCATCATATGGGTAGACATTGCCAAGGATTACAAATTACCTAAAAAAGAAGAAAACAGTTGAGCAAAGTCAAAGAAGAGAAGAGATGTGATGGGGCTTGAGTATTATTAAATAGACTTTGACAGAATAAATAAGAAAAGTTACAAAAGAAAAAGGTGGGTATATTAATAAAATAAATTAAATTAATTGATTGTAAAACTAAGAAATTGAGAACAATTTAGGTAATTTGAATACTTGAAAGTAATTATTTAATACTTTTACAAGGTTTCTATGGAAATATCTCAGCTGATGTACTTAAGGGCCTCCTATGCGCCAATGACCTTGAGCATTTGGCGTTTGCTGCCATCTGGTGAGATTCAGTTGTACTATAACTCAAGTTCAATAAACTTTGCCAACTATGCGAGTGTGGCGCTAGTGTACCTTATCGAATTTCATAGAGCTTAGTTAACATATTAGACAAGACAATGTCATCATATCAGCCAAACGACGTCCACTGCTGGACATAGGCCTCCCCCAAGGTTCTCCACACAGACCGGTCTTGAGCCGCCCGCATCCAACCTCCTCCCGCGATCTTGACAAGATCGTCGGTCCACCTTGCGGGGGGCCTACCTCTGCTGCGTCGTCCGGTACGTGGCCGCCACTCCAGAACCTTTCTGCCCCAACGGCCGTCGGTTCTTCGAGCTATGTGCCCTGCCCACTGCCACTTCAGCTTGGCTATCCGGAGAGCTATGTCGGCGACTTTGGTTCTACTGCGGATCTCCTCATTTCTGATTAGATCTCGCAGGGAAACTCCAAGCATTGCTCTCTCCATCACCCTCTGAGTGACCTGGAGCCTTCTGATAAGGCCCATAGTGAGCGACCACGTCTCTGACCCGTAAGTCATCACTGGCAACACACACTGGTCAAAGACTTTCGTCTTGAGACACTGTGGGATATCGGACGAGAAGATATGTCGTAGCTTCCCGAACGCTGCCCAACCGAGTTGGATTCGACGATTGACCTCCTTTTCGAAGTTGGACCTACCTAATTGGACTACTTGTCCCAGGTAGATATACTTGTCGACAACTTCGAGCGTAGAGTTCCCAACCTGAATAGGAGCAGGGGGGCAATCGTGCTAAAGGTCAACGTATTTACCAAAACCAAACTTCAACCGAAAACGTCACGTTATGCACATTTCGTATCGTGCTAATTATTTGAACGTAAACGATTTGGTTTTTACCCGACTACGGCGAAGCCAAAAGGAAGGGTAATGTTTTTGGCAGTCTATGTATATATGTTTGTATGTTCCACCGTAGCGCCTAAACTACTGAACCGATTTTAATAAATGGGGTGTCAAAAGATTTGTAATAATAGCTCGGTTGATATAAGCTATATACATTTTATCTAAATGTTCTGTTATGGAATTAATACCTCAGATTCCGACCTCAAAAAAAATAAAACTGGGATAATCATAACGTGTTTATTATCAAAAGAAGGGTATTGGTGTGTACATTACAAATATGTACATATATTATACTTTTTGAGTCAAAATATAAGTTTTATACGCGGTTGTATTTACAGTTCGCGCGGTACAGACGCTTTGAATTACCTCTTTTTCTTTCTTGCTTTCTTTAAATGTGCCAATGTTAATATTGCACGGTTAGTTTACTACCCTTGCCCTGTATACGGAAAAGGATTAAATAAAAAAATAGTTTTAAAACTATAACTCGTTTACGTAAAAAAGAGGGTCTAAAAAGGACAAAATAAGAAAAGTATAAGTACAGAAATGCTCAAGCTAGAGCCGTGGTCGCACCTATCCGTGAAGAAGAGAAACATAAGAATAAATTAATTCTCTGTGACACCTGGCGGTGTGATCCCAAACTAGGCACAACCTAGTGGCATGGTAGTCAGACAATTGATTTATATAAATATTGCTTTTATACACATACGAGTATTATAGTTATGGTAATTTGCTCATCGCACAAAGAGTTCTCCTGGGTGGTAATCGAAAGCATGACTTTCGTCTTAGCAGTCAGGGTTAGGTACCACTAGACCAATAAGCCGATCTACAAGAGAGACTAACCAATAACTCAGCAGGATGTGATACAAGTGTGTGAGCTAACATAAGCGTACTTTCTAATCGGGTATCGAGTCCAAAATCTGATGATCCAGTGTTACCCAGACTACCGCTGGACCACTTCAATAGATAGTTAAAAGAATAGAAAAGGTATGTATATTAAAAAGTAAGCTCCAATTTAACATTTCGATTTTATTTATTCAGTGTGTTGAGATGATGAAATATAATTTTAAGTAAAGTTGAAACAATCAACATCTGTTAGGCCATTGTTATAACGTGAACTTCACAGTAAAAATTATGTGTTTGTTTTGGTTTACATTATTTTAGTTAACTAATTAATAGTATATTCTTGTTTAATGTCCAAAAAGTGATGATGGTCTCGATTTGGCTCATAGCAAATTGCTCATTTTTGTTAACTTCAATTATGTCCATGTGGTTGTGTTAACGAGCGGCTTATTATTCTGCTTACTCCTCGGCTACTGTGAACAAAATTAAAACATCAATTAATTAGTAAATATTTACTCAAATGTAAGTCCTACCAAAATAACTAAACACGCTGACATTTAACTTAAGATTAATATTGTTCTCATACGTGCGCTATATCTTGTGTTTGAGTATATAGGTACTTACAATATTTTGTTAGAGTAGTTAGTTAGAGTAGAGAGTAAATACTGTAGGGGGCTCTTACGTAATGATAATTGAAATGCGTACCTGAAAAGTTAGTAAGTCATTCAAATTCGCCAGCTTTTCGTCTATCTCTTTTTTTATAGTAAGGATGACTGTTTGCCGAACGCTGACAATTCGGGGTTTGTTTAGCATCTTTCTCTGCTCTATATATTATTCCAAATCTGAAAAATAGTTGTAGTTTATTGTAACGATCATATAAAATTCGCATTGGGCTCGACAAATAGCAGAAGAAGCTGCAATTGCAGTAATGTTGTGGTGCATCATCATTTGAATTCATCTTCGTTACTCTAGTGAAATAAAAACCACTTCTACATGACCAAGTGTGATCATTAATTGTTTTTTGCATAAATCACTTATTACAGTATACAATATTTCGGTACTTACCGTATAATTTTAGTAAATTTATTTCATGATTTAATATTTATTGACATTCAATGACATTCACATAATGACATTAATTGTCTTTTTAAAATAGTGCTTGCACATGGCGCGATGTCGCTACAGCCTCTTTAGTATAAGAATAGTACTTACTATTTTCAAAAGCCGGTGTCAAGCACTAAACGTTTGACGTAAGCCCAACGTAAGGGTTGCGTCTACGGTTCGAACCACAGAAGAATAACTAAAGCATGGAAGGAACGATATTTTTAAGAATAAATTGAATATAGCTACACTCTTCACTCATATGACAAATTAGAGTTGCCAGAAGAAGATGGCACTATGTTTGTCAGTTAGGGCTAAAGACGATTTGAACACAAATTTCGTAACTTTTTAATTTTTTAGTGATTGGGCAAATCCGCTATCGATATCGATCAAAGTTTCAATATAGGTTCAAAATCAAACAGACTTGTAAAGTATAGTAAGTATGTACATGTTATAGGTACATTCCGTAAGTTTGTGTCCACAGCAGTCAGAACGCTAGTTAATGGATAGTATTTAAATAATTATTACACAAACTTGCATTTTTAAACTGAATCTATAATTTTTTGTTTCAAATGGGTACTCAGTAGCACATAATAATGAAGCGTCATAGCAAATCTTTTTTAACTTCAAGCTAATCTCACGTGTTTTGTCACCAGCCGCGCGTGAAAGGTATTTTTCAATAACACTGTTATGTTTCACGTGATCTAAAATTATCAAATCCTCCTTCACGATATTTTTGTTTTGCAAACTATCAAGTAAACGTGAATTCATAGAAATGTTCTTTTTCATCAGACGTTTAGACCGTTGTCTTAAATAATTTATTTTTAACAAACGTCTTTTAGCAAGCTGCTCAAGGTGAAAAACTTATTTTTGTAGTTTTTCTATTGTACGTAAGTGTTAAGCGCACACGATTTTCATCGCTTCTGTACTGTGAGAAATTCTAGCTAACGTAGGCGCTTTAGTGCTGGTTGTCGGAGAAACAGAAGATGTCTCATTTATGGAAGGCGCACGCGTACTCTAAAGAAAGAAAAAAGCCACGTTTTATTGCAAAGCAGTATATTAAAATAAATAAGCATACCCTTTGTGTTTGCCACCCTAGCAATCACTGAGGATAACTGAAGCTTGATTTATAGGCCAAAGCCGATTGATAAAAAGTACCTTACACCTTTTTGTGTACTCCCATTACTGCCAGCAACGTGCATTGAACTTTTTATGATCGATTGAGTAGTCAAAATGTGAAAGCTTATCAAATAAATAAATTCACTTACATTTATAATAGTTATTAGTAAGGGTATGGTAAAACGATGAAATGAGTGTATGTCGCCTAACAGCCTGGCCACGAATGACCGCGACACGCTGAGCGACAAGCGATTTCAATGTTCACGCCGCTCTCTATTCTGCCGCCGGCGCTGTCACCTCAGTGCAGAACGCGTAATAAACATCGAAATCGCTTGTCGCTTAGCGTGTCGTGGCTTTTTGCGGCAACAGTGTAACTGCAGGTAGCTGGCTGAATACTGTTTATAACATACATACATAGGCATATTAAACGCCCACTTTTTGCCAGACTTTTGGTCCTACGTAATAGGTGGCGAGCCTAATGCCGCTAATCGGGGTGTTTTGTTTGCCAGAGCCTCATCCGTTGATAAGCAGGTGCACCACTTGCAGATGAGGTTGGCTTGGGACCCTACGTTCTTGGTGGCAACCCTATGCACTGTTAATAAAATTGAACAAAATAATAAAATTAAATTATTCCTTTGGTTGAAACATCGAATAGAGCCTGACTCCTGCTTGGCGCTGCTACCCTAATAAAAGAAAAGCAAGTAATTATTTAAACACTCACACTGATACGTTTAGAATGGAGGAGTAATGTTGGCACAGAGTTTTCTTTTAGTCTGCGCCATCTGTCAATACCTACTATAAAAACATTCCGCAGTAAAAAGCTTGGAACAAAGTCTATGGTGCTTTCTAGGCACCCAATTTTCGCCACGACATACTGCAGCAAGCCACTTATTTTATAAATCTTTATCACGTGGAAATCTAAACAATAACGAGATAAAAATATACTGTGGATAGACATATCGATAAGATTTTTTACAACACTTGAAAATGTCGATATAAATATTATACAGCTAAATTCAAAATCATGACAGAACTGTCATAAAAGAAATATCACTAAGGTTATTTTATTTGATGGCATAATATTGTCTAAATTGTATCTTACACGTCAGTTGACTGTGTTCAATTTGTAAGTACTAGGACTACTTCTATGTATACTATATCCAATTTCTTTGGTTCGAACGCTCAATACAATTAGCACGATACCATGTTTGACATCAGCCAAACTAAAACCAAACGTTCACCAAATACGTTACGTTGTCAACGTTTGAACGTTTGAAAATAGCACGATTAGCCCCCAGGTACAACATGGACGTTCGACATGATTTTCGTCTTGTCCATGTTCATCTTAAGACCTACTTGTTGGGAGACTCTACAAAGGCCATCGAGCATGTACCTATAAAATATAAAATTATTTGGTTATTATTGTTTGCTGTTTTGTTTATGCTTATCTAATATCAAAGAGTGAAAATGTATTAGACTCGACCAAATAATTTAATATTTTTATACGTACATACTTATATTACGTATAAAAATATTAAGTTATTTGGTTTGGAAAAAATATTTGATACCTATAGAGTTTACGATATAATATTACGACTACACCATTTGCTTAGAGTTTAAAATTATATGACGGGTGCGAGTACTTTAAACTAATATATATAAGAGTTTGTTTGTTTGATCGCGCTAATCTCCGGAACTATTGGTCCGACTGGAAAAAATATTTTCGTGTTAGATTTATTGAGAAAGCCTATAGACTATATAACGTCACGCTATGACAAAAAGGAGCGGCGCAGCAAAGTAAAATATTGCAATAAACTGGTGGAAAATTTAATTTCGACTTCTACGGGAACGAAGTCTTGTGCAAAAGCTAGTATAAGCATAGGTATGATTGTAGAAGTTTTCGAGGTAGTTGATTACCAATTAATTATATGACGTCAGTTTCGAGATCCAAGATGAAAGACACGACTTTTGGAAATTTTAATTAATTGTGGTCTGGAATTTCGACCACTTGGCGACCACTAGTCTGGTTATATAGGTAAAATATACGATAACCTAAAAAAATATATTGCTTAAAGCTTGTTGATTGATTGATGTATATTGTAATACTAGCTGACTCGGCAAACATAGTTCTGTCATATTGGGGGCAGGAGGGTGAAACCTTCGAAATACAGGTACTTTTGGTGCCAAATAAAAAGAAAATCAAAAAGAAAGTGCCCAAAACAATTAAAATAAATTGAGGTTAGCGATACTCTGATCACCTAGCATTATAATATTATATATATGCCTTACGATCTATTTCATAAAAATCGGTTGAGCCGTTTCGGAGGAGTTGATACACAAACACTGTGACACGAGAATTTATACTTAAGTGTAATATGTACATATGTAGAGAAATGAAAAAATTACTATGTTTAAAAATGTATATTTATTCATTATTTATGATTTTTTCTTTTCCTCGTCTTGAAGCACAGATATTTTTTTGGGTTTAGTTGTTGCTTTTCTTTTTTGTATAGCCTCTTGGATACGCGGTAGATCCCTGATTGGTAAAATGCGCGGATGTCGTGGGTCAATTAGCTCCAGCAAAATACAGTCAATGTAAAATTCTTTTAATTTTCCCTGCATATGATCCTTCCAAAAAATATCATCTCTGAAAATGATCTCAGTTTTAATGGCTTCTTTTTCATTTGCCCAGACCGCAAATAAACATTTTGAGCGCTGCGTTATATACAACTGACCCTGTACTTGGTAAAGCCAGTTATGAGTTTGGTTAATTTTCAACATACCATTCGTATCTCTTTTCCAAAATGTGTTTTTTTTTATTTTCGATTGCTTCTGATACTCCAGATTTATTTGCGGTTATGGGACATTTAATTTCTATAATCATATCTTCACCACATAAGCCATCTGGCGTTGCCCCAAGATAAGGTATATTTTTATCTATAAATAAGCCACAAGGTTTAATAGTGATACGTTGTTCTGAAGACAGCTGGCTAAGGGCGGTTTTTTCTTTTTCGCGGCCATGTTTAATAGATAAGACGTTATCGAGATTGCATTTATATAATAGTTCCTTAACTATTTTACTGCAACTCGTATCAGGTCTCATTTTGATAACTCGGCCAAAATTCGAAGCCGTTAACAATGACCTACGCAGTTCAAGCCACTCGCTGCTTCCTCCTTGTAGGACAGTTTTCTTTTCAATAAGATCTCTTTCGTGATCAGTTTTTTTGTAGATCTTGTAAATACCATTGACATATACTCTAACGATAGACGGAGCATTCCCTATAATTATTTTGTTCAAATTGTCTAATGTATGACGTCTAATCGTACTAGCGCAACACGCAGGCGTAAGCAGCGCCAATGACTTACAGTGTCTAGTTATTATTATAGCCAATCAACAACAACAAGTCCTGGCATCTTACCAATGAGTATCCAATAGTTCTCTAACGCTACTGGCTGCTTATTGCCATTTGCAAATATTATTTACTTCACAGAAGAGACGTTTTCTGCCTACAATATTTCATCAATATATTAAGAATAGTAAGTTTATTTATGAAAATAAAAGGAATTAATTGCTGGAGGTTTATTTAAGTAAAAAAATAGAATCTATAAACATATTCAGATGTTTTTATTACAAAATAGAAAAATGTATTCGTGGGCGTAAGTTCAAGACTTGCCTTAGTTGCTTCACGAATAATTCTAATTTTTAAACTTTATATTTATCTTACTATGAGAATTGCTTAAGCATATATACCTAATATTTAAGGCAGGATTGTTTGTCATTCTGTAAAGATGCCCTTGCTGACTACAGAGTTCTAAACCTACACATGTGGCAGATGGCACTATGTGCTACCATAAGGAAACCAACTATTAAAAAAAATCTATGACAAAGTGGCCTGAGTAGCTTAGTCGGTACGGTATCGACACGCTTCGTCGTGGTCGCGGGTTGAATTCCTGTCTAAAAAAAATATTTTGAATTGCAGCTAAATTTACTCTAGCAAGAAATGCTTAAAATATATTTTAATAACTATTCAATTGCCACCAAACACAATTAACTTTGTGGTTTTTTGTCTTTTGGTCGGATAATGGAAATCAGGATCTGTTTTGGTCTCATGGTTGAATATTATTTTTGCGTATTTTTCTATAACTGCAAATGTGTACCTACTATGATGAATTGTTGAAATATTCGTTAATACGGTCATTACGATCAACTTACCAAAAATAAAAAGAACACAGAATTAGTGTTATACAAAGTCAAATTGGTTTTATAACATTAATCAAACTAAAAAACTTAAAACCAATACCTTCACAAAGTCTGGTCTTGGTCGTATATTTGACCTACAATCACTTGCAATGTATTTCTGCATAGTAGTTAGTCTATGATCGTAAATGACGTCACATGAAAATAAAGAAATACATTTTAATGTGGTATTATGATACATTTAACTCTTTTATTTACATAAATAATTAAAAATATTGACTAACGCTACTACAGATACAAGTTCTGATTCAAATTAATCGATATATCGTCGCCACACAGTCAATAAACGAAGTGGACCGACACCGCAGGTAAGTCAAAGTGACACTAGATTGCTTTGCCGGTATGTTCATGCAAAGCATTTGAACAAAGTAAATGTTCTGAATGCTACATCTAGTACTTTAGTACATATATATCGATGGTAAATACCGATCCTTTAACCCTCCACGTGATTACAGCACGCACGGTCGTGCTCTAATTCAAGTGGTCCAATGTGTTTACAGCACGCATGGTCGTGCTCTAAAAAAGTCGTCCTATTGGTCGCGGATTTTTTACGTTTTGTTTTACTTAAACCAAGAAACGAAAGTAGTAACTATTAGAATAGTTCATATTCTATGCAACTAAATCGTTTTAGAAGGGTGAGGAAAACGTGCCAAAAAATATTGAAATATAATTATCTGTGTCTCAGTTGCGAAAGCGTCCGCCATTGTTGTGTTTTGTTCCGCGATCTTTATAATAAAAGTTGTCTTGTGGAAGAAACCGGTGAATATTTTATAAAGATACTTATATAGCTTTACTCAGAAATAAATAAATATTAATTGTGAAGTGACATTATTCGTGACAGAGACAAGAAATACAGTGATAAAAGGCAAAAACTTTTAAGAACGGCTATTTCTACTCTTGAAACTTGCTATTTTCGTAATAGTTTTATGATAAATACTCTTTTAATAGTTATGAAAGACATAAAAGTACCCAGATTATTTATCTGAAAACATATTTTAGCAATTAAATACTAGTATTGTTGTACGTTTTCACTGTTATCGTGTTTCAAATGGTAAATAATTCACAGCCACAGTGTTCGCTACAGTAACATGGCGGCCCGGCACGGCGAACTTTTTGTTACGCGTTCGGATTATAATTTTTTTAGTGGCGTTAGATTCATTTGTTACAAATAAATAATGTATTGTGTGAAAACCTAAAGGTATATGTGATAATGTTTTTGTGTTTATGAACCAAACAAGTAATGAAATTAATTAATATGTGATGAAATGTTTGTGCGAACCAGTGAAAAATAACAAACTTCTAAGTTTGTAAGCTTGTTTTGCCGGAAAGGTGAGTATTTAGTAGTAATTTATGTTATTATTATCATAGCTGATTTTATAACCAACACAATGATATGCAATTTATGTGATATAATTATATTAAGGTGTCATAATTTTTTTTTTCCGGTAACCTATGCCAATGAAAATTTGCAGCAACGTGACCCTTTGCACTTGTGGCACTTTGCCTTTAGTTTGATCGCACCTCAAGGGTTAATTGTTTTATTACGTCTGGATCCATATCAGGCTTCGTACAGGCAGTGCCATAGTCACTATTTTTTGACGAACATACATTTTTCTTTATTCTTTGACATTCTAATTTCAGGAGCTTTCCCTTGGGACTTTTGCCCTGATTTAGTGACTTATAGAGTCTCGATACAGTTTTTTTTTATTAAATGCCACTGCTGCCGCTAGACATCTAGTGTTGTATGATTTTTTCTTTGAAAAATTTATAAGTTTTCTACCTACAAATTTAGCTACAATACTGTGGAAGTTCTCAACAGCGTTGCTATCGACACCATAAATTAAACTCCTAGCGTGAGCAGCCAATTCATGAACGTAGTAACAATTTTTTTGCCATACTGTACTGAGGAAAAAGTCTTGTGATGACATGCTAGTTTGATCTTCAGTCCCAATTTTCGTACAATAATATGCCTTACACTTTAGGCGATTACCAAAGGCATGATGTGACATAACAGCAAGTCTTCGAAAAGCAATTGGATATCAGAATTTTCTTTGTGTCTTTTTATATTCTTGCAAATGACAGCGCGGATAGAGAAAATTGATTTTTTTGTAATTAATTTGCGATATTTTATTGGGTACTTTGTATCTGTAGTCAATTGTACTAATTTATTGCAAAAATTTCTTAAAAGATGATTCCTACACTCAACTTTCTCCACTGTGATACCTGCATAGGGACGCGCTTCTAATATTTTGGAATATGTGCTAGAGTCACCATCTGAGATCATCCTCCCGTATATTAAGCCATGCTGAGCAATGGATTGTTTAAAGCCTTCGACAAGTATTTGGGATTCCATGCCGGTTGATGGACCATCATAGTTCTTAAAACAAATGTGGTCTTGTTTGGTAATGTCATATTTTTCTGCCCTGGCGCACACTTGACCATATTTGTTTTTTATTCCAAGGAACAATATCTCCCCAGTATTCTTGCCTATAATTGCAGCGGCCCCAGAAAGAGCGGAATAATTCTTTTTATATGACCTCTTGCTCCAACATCCATCAGCTTTGACATCAATAATGGATATACCATCTTTATTCATTCTGCCTTCCCTAATTGCAATTTCTTTTTCTTTTTTTGCTGCTTCAGTCATGGCTTCTTGAGCGACTTTTTCCCAGTGTTTACTGATAGTTTGATGGTGTCTATCATAGGTTTTGACGTTCACATTTGGTAAATTTAAACATGCTAAAAACTCTTCTAACTGTGCCTGACCGCACCCGATAGCTACAGTACCAGCTACAACACACGTATTGAGATTTGAGTAGTTGTCATCACAACAATCATTAATTATATGAAACAATAAATTACACATTTTACAACGAAACGTAAAAGTAGACATCAACCCGCTTTGCTTTTCACATTGCAATTCTAACTCTGCCGAAGTGCATCCCAAAGGTCTATGACAATTAATTTCAAGTAATTGTTTTACAAAGTAATCAATATCGACAATTCTTCTGCCTCGTTTTTGTGTGTTTTGGGTCTCTTCGTGGTTATACGTTATTTCATACTGCAACAAAAACATACTAATGTAAGTACGCAATCTATCTGCTATGTTGTTCGGTAGTCTCAGTATGGAGCAAACCAATACTTCATAAATAGATGTTTAGGATATATGAACTTCAATAACCTGTAATAGATTGCTAGTAATATTTGTAATTTATTGTTTCCTTTATTATAAAGTATTTTAAAAGAAATAGCGTACCTCATTTACATTACTATCACCTGTCTGGGTGGTAACAGTGTTTATGGTGTCCATAGTGTCCATACACAATAACTGTAATTGTGGACTTATGTTTTGTACATTTTCCTTTTCGTTTACACTGGACATAAAAAAGTGTTATATATCTGGTTAATTTTAAGGTTTTGTATAATCCTACTAATATTATAAATGCGAAAGTTTGTAAGTATGGATAGATGGATGGATGTTTGTTACTCTTTCACGTAAAAACTACTGAATGGATTTTAATGAAACTTTACAACAATATAGATTATACATCAGAATAAGACATAGGCTACTATATTTTTAAAATGTCAAACCCTAAAGGGCCCAAATAGGAGAAAGTTTGAATGAAAGCTTTTTGATGGCGAAATGAATGTTCGCGGGCACAGCTAGTTAATTGATATATATGAATAACCGGCCACTGTCCACTAAACAAGCATCTCTACAACATCGGCGTCACGGACAGCCCACTATGTTGGGGCTGCACGGAGACCGAAGAAACACCCGCTCATGTGATCCTACATTGTACCAGCGTGAGCGACCAGCAGACGAGGTTCCTGAACAACCCCAGAACCATGAGTGAAGCCATACGCAATACTAGTCAACTCATGGCCTTCTGGAAGGAGTTTGCATGGCATGAGTAGCAGGCGACAACCGTGTCACTGCTAACGCACAATGGCCCAATTAAGTGGCTAAGTGCGGAAAACACCTGTCCAACTAACTAACTAACTAGTTAATTGATAATACTTTAAATTAATCTCTAAAAGACTCTCGGGCTCGATTTTTGTTAAAACTGTTTAATTGGATTTTCGAAATATTCATTTTGCTAGCCCACCAACGAACCTTATGATTTTGAAAAAAAAGTTGCCCTGTATTATTGTATCAGTCGATAGTGCCACCAATAAGGATCATATTATGTCAAGTAGTTACATATTATGTCAAATTAATATTTAGTATTTACTACTATTTTTTAACAAAGTTTTATGCTTATTGTTGTTGACCCATCAGGGATTGTGTAGAATTTAGCATTAAAATACTGGTTTCACTTAAAATTTTCATTCACTAGCCTATGGTACTCATTCTGTACCTATGGTGAGTGGCCAATTACCTATCCACATTCAAATAATGCGATTATAACATTTCTTTTTTCAATCTAGCTTTGTTTGTATGCAGTAAAAATAATTTGAAACTTCGTTTAGAAGTTTTTCCTTTAGTTTGACATGATATGTAATTCCCGAAATTTCATCCTTATATTATTGCATACCGTCGAATTTTGCAATAATAACGGGTGTGATTCTAATTAAAAGCAAAATTGCAGAATTTCGAAACATTTTCTTCTATGCAGGAATCGAACCGAAAGTCCTTTACGTGTTTTTCGATATTATTTTTAGTTTATAAGTTGGCCATCCACACCCAGATTAAAAATTCAACCTGTATATACAACCTAATTTATCGTAGTATCATCGTAATTTTACACTTCAGAGTACCTAGGTACTTACAGAATATTACAGATACATACCTATGTATACAATGGCAATAAGATATAAATACAGATATAAGTTCATCAAAATAATTATAGACCGTACCGTTATTACTACAAAAAGTATTTTTTTATTGCCGGGTCTATCACTTTCATAATCATAGTGCAAGTTGCAACCCGCGATATTTTATGACTGTATAATCATATCATGGCAATAATAATACTAGAAACGAATGATATATAAAATATTAGCACATTATTCTTTTTACTTTGATATTAGTTAGGTATTCGGGCGCGGACACGGTGCATAGGAATAAAGCGCAATTTAGGATACACGGAATGTCGTGGCGCGTCATATCTACGCCCGAGCTACGATATTCCGTGTATCCTAAATTGCGCTTTATTTCTATGCACTTGATATAAAATTTGCATGGAATAGGAAGCCACCGGCGCCGCCGCCGTGTCCGCGCCCGATGCCATTTATGTGTGGCCTGCGCCTTACATTACTGTGAAAATTATGTATGATAATTGATAATGTATATACACACTTACATATTGTCATCTCCATGGCCGGATTTCACAACTTTTGCTTGTAGTAGACAGAGGTGCATTTCTACACCTAGGTACTTGTACGTTTCGCCAGATAAATTTTAGGCCCGCGTATTAGGTACGGAGCACTACTATTGAGAATTTCCTAACAGAAAAATCCTAATAATACTTTGTCCAACCCAGGAATCGCACCCGAGTCCCGTGACCTTGACTATGTCGTTAATCCATCCGGCAGCAGTCCATCCCAAATTATGTTTACCGATAAGTCACCGTCGCTCAAGAACTCCCCTACCCCATCGGCCATAATTAGCATTAGTTCTTCTAGCTGTGAGCCCTGACCGACACTTCAGCTTTGTAACTTGATGAGCCATGTCGGTGGTTCTACGGATCTCCATAGGGAGATAGGATCATTCCTATCTCCCTACAGGAATTGTCTTGATTCGATCACGAAACAACGAGGCAACTGAATATAGTCGTACCTATTCCGTTTATCCTCAATAAATATACCTAGGTACTAAGTTAGTAGGTAAATGTACTTACACAATATTATGCATATTTTCGATCCTTTGTAGTTGTAATCGCTTGAGGCGTGAAACTTTAGGCATCTTGGTTTTGAAAATAAAAATTTAAAACAGAAAGAAAACACTAATAAAAGAATTTCTATAGCCAGTGGCAGATAATGGCTGCTCAATAGTCCACAAATAATAATTTACACAAATACTTAATCCAAAAATAAAAAATTGTCCTATACTACTTTTATACTAATACTATTTATTATTATTTTTTATTATTATTAATTATTATATTAGGTCAATCACCTAATCTCTAAGATTGATAAAATTACGTAAATATACGAGAGCGTTTTGGGAGAAAAATTGTATACGTCCGTCCGTCACGAAGGCTGGCGCCGCCGTATGCCGCCCGTCGCCCGCGCAAAGACCCGCTGAATAATTGGACCGCAAAATCGAATAAAACAATTTTTTGAATGAAAAGTCGTTGTAAATGAAAAAAAATAAAAAGCAAAATTTACAATAAATGTATTCTCTACATATAAATGTAAGTTTTATACTCATACTTCTACCGATAAGGGAGTTTATACTGTAATCTTTGTGAAACTACTCCTCTTTAATATTGCTTGTATATAACAATTAAACATATATATGAATAAAATTAAAGGCAAAATTCAAGTCCATAAATCAAAGTATTGTTCAAATGTTATGATAATTTTGGGACATCATTTAAGGTACTAGATACGAGTTGAAATTCGTTTATTTTTTACATTTTGTGGTAGGAGGTAACTATACAAGTTGGTACCTACAGGTTTAAACCAATAATAACTAATTAACACAGAAAAGTACATAAATTTATTACAGACAAGAATAAATAGTGTAGGAATTGTGAAGTGTATCTGTAGATTGTGTTTGTCTGGGGCTGTTGTTTAGTCCTCGATTTTGCTTCCATATGTAGTCAAGCAAAAGGAGACAAAACTGAGCCAAATGTGTGTTGGACGAAGCTCACACGAAGGTGAGCCGAGTAATTCGGTGTTGTGGAGTGTTTGATGAGTTTTAATAAGTATTATACTCCCCGGGCTTAAGTCGTAGCAGATGTAAATTCAAATGCGTCCGTTGACACCAAGTCTCTGTTCTGTTCGCTCGTAACTTTGGCTGTCTGGTTATTATACTTCAAACACAATAACTTCTTATCACTATTTTATCGATATATATTAACTAATATGGTAAATAATCAATTAAAATTACATTTAAAACTTTAATAATTACGGAGCTAAAATAATAAGACTCACGCTTGTTTCCCGGAGGGGTAGGCAGAGACTGACTTTATCAACTTTAAGATATGGCGACCAACATTTAAAAGTATAAATCCACGGCAGAATGTATTATCAAACATCAATCAAACATTTTATTTCGCGTGGCATAGACGCATAGATAAATACGGTAAGTCTAACATACATACAGTGGTTGTAAGTATAAATATAATTATAAACTATGTTAGTATTGCTTCACTTGCACGTTGTTGATGTGCGCTCGTGTGGCACTTGTCCGCGGAAGCGACGGAACACCACTCCCGTTGGCCAAAAGTTCTCCTTCATCACAACTTCCAGAAAGCACGTCGGGACCCGCACCACAAACGCCTTGAAATTGACGTTACGACGCGACTCCAGCAGCTGTACTCTCGGTGTGTATTTCGTCTTTTGGCACACGTACTCCGCGATGTCCTCCAACTTAGTGGTGTAATGCAGGCGAGAGACATAGACGGGTGTGTTCGGTGCGGCGGCGCGCAGATTCGCACCCGACTCCACAGGGGAAGTACCGCAGCAGTTCTTGTTGGTTTTCTGACGACGCTTCCTCCTCTGCACCGTCATAAAGCCATCATCAGCTTCCTCGCCGCGGTTCGTTGCCTTCTCCGGCAAGGACGTCAGTGTGGAAGCAACGGGGGTACTCGCAGTAACCTACTGAACCTCTATTCGCTTATTACGCGCGGCGATACACGGAGGAGCCGCAGAGACGGGGGCAGGGCTGCGGGGCGCTTGTGTAGCGCACTCAGCAGTCACAACATTTCGCGGCGACAAAACTGCTGACGCGAAACTTGCGACTGATGTGTCGACGCATGCACCTCGGCGCGTGTTGAAGTTACTACGCGTCGGTGATCCAGTTAAATCGACAACCTTGTGTAGGACATCCACCTCCGTGCGCAAGAGTGCAACGGTTTCTTCGGATACCTGTAACTTCTTGTGTACATCCGCTAAACTTGCCTTCAGAAAAACGATGTCCTTCAAAAGGCTTGTAACATCGACGTGGTCGAAAGTGACGGGAGGCAACGCCACAAATGTCGGCACGTCGTCAGGATCGGTCTCTTTCAGCAGCGTGATAATGTCTTGTAGACTTTTCTTTGTCCCGTTACGTCTGCGGGACACCATCTGGTCACATTTGTTTAGCGACCTGTACACAAGCAGCTTGGTAGTCGCTAACCGAACACGAGTGGAGACACGCAAATACCGTGGTCACAGAAGAAAAACTCTGATGGGCCATCGATAGCTTCCATCCCTTCAAAGCAGCCGGACTGGACGGCATCTTCCTAGGGTTATTACAATGGGGGGGTGAACCGGTCCGCAAAAGACTTCTGGCAATCATGAGGGCTAGCCTGGCCCTTAGATATGTACCGAAGAATTGGAGGGAAGTCAAACTAATTTTCATACCAAAACCAGGCAAAACAGACTACACAAATGCAAAGTCCTTCAGACCAATAAGCCTGACCTCCTTCATGCTTAAAGCCTTGGAAAGGCTATGCGAGAGGGAATTAAGAAGTGGGGCACTTAAACACCTACCCCTACATGCCAATCAACATGCATACAGCTCAGGGAAATCGACGGAATCGGCCTTACATCAGGTCGTGAACCAGATAGAAGCTGCTATACAACAAAAAAGCATCTGTCTGGGCACCTTCATTGACATAGAAGGAGCTTTTGACAAGACAAACTTCTCCAGTATAAGCAACGCCCTAGCCAGACATGGTGTGGATCAGATGCTCATACAGTGGATCCAAAACATGCTCAGCAAAAGAGTAGTGCGCCTGCACGGCGACTCCCAGACATCCTTGATAACTAAAGGTTGCCCGCAGGGCGGTGTTCTCTCCCCGCTACTGTGGAACTTAGTCATCAATGAACTCATAGACAAACTCAACGCGAGATATTTTTACACAATAGGATATGCAGATGATCTGACCATTCTCACCTCAGGTAAGGTAACTTGTACAGTGTACGACCTTACTCAACAGGCTCTACGCATAGTAGAGTGGTGGTGTAATAAGTACGAATTATCAGTAAACCCGACCAAGACCGAACTAGTTATGTTCACACACAAACGCGCGCTGGGTACTTACCGACTGCCCAGGCTATTCAACACAGAGCTCAAGCTGTCTATCGAGGTAAAGTACCTGGGCGTCACTCTTGACAGCAAATTGACATGGAACAGCCACATGGAAAATAAGCTCAATAAAGCCAGCATTGTCTTCTGGCAGTACAAGAAGATGATAGGTAAACGATGGGGCCTATCCCCCAAAATTGTCTTATGGCTCTATAAGACAATAATACGTCCGATGATAAGCTACGGCGCAGTAGTGTGGTGGCCTCGGACCAACCTAACAACGGCCGCCAACAAGCTTCAAAAGCTTCAAAGACTTGCATGCCTAGCGGCCACGGGCTGCATGAAAACTACACCTACAGCGGCACTCGAAGTGTTGCTGGACTTGCCTCCATTGAACCTGTTCATACAACAGGAAGCAACGATGTCGGCGATCCGGCTAAGGGCTCTGAAGCTCTGGAAAGACACTAACACACCGCACACTAGTAACTTAAACACACTCTTTAAAGAAGTTCCTCTCACACAAGCCATTGGCGACCGAATACCGAAACAATTTGTTTTCGATAAGAAATACAAAATCCAACTGTACGAGGATCTACACGAGGGAGCGGTTGGCCACAACGAGCTCACGATCTTCACAGATGGGTCTAAGACAGATGCAGGTACGGGTTCAGGAGTATTCTCCGAGGACCTTAACATAAACATCGCAGCACCGCTGGGAGCCTACAACACGGTCTACCAGGCCGAATGTTTTGGCATAATCCTAGCTGCCACAGCAATCATGGCACGTGAGGTAAGGGAACGATCCGTTAGGATCCTCTCAGATAGTAAGGCTGTCCTCTCAGCCCTCAAAAGCCATACTATCACCTCGGCACTCACGCTTGAATGCCACCAGAAACTAACAGAGGTAGGTAAACAAAACAAATTAACACTGCAATGGATCAAGGGCCACAGTGGCTCAAGAGGGAATGACGCAGCCGACGTACTTGCCAGAAGAGGGGCCACTTTAGAGGCGGTGGGACCCGAGCCCATTATTCCCCTCCCTTCTGGTTTTTATCGCAACCTGGTAAGGAATAGGACCAGGACCCAACACAACCAGTCCTGGATTGGTATTGAAACATGTAGGCAGGCCAAGGAGGCTCTTCCCGCAGTAGACGGTAAGATAGCCAAACAAATTCTCCGGCTGTCCAAACAACAACTGCGGACAGTCACGGCCGCCTACACAGGACACGGATTCTTTAATAAACACCTATTTACTATAGGTATCACCGACAGCCCGCTGTGCAGGGCCTGTATGGCAGCAGACGAGACGGCAGCCCACCTCGACTGCCCTGAGGTCGCACAGTACAGGCAGCAGTACCTGACGAGATACAGCACCCTGAGGGAGGCAGTGGGCCACATCAAGAGTCTGCTGGCCTTCCTCGAAGAGCTGGGGTGGCTCGAATGAAGACACCATTCCCACCTGCACGAAAAATACACGCCAAGACGTGGAGTTGCGGTAACAGCCCGTGCCATCAAGTATCAAGTATCAAGTTGGTAGCCGCTATGTCCTCCTCGCTGAAGTTGCTGGAACAGATCTGGATAGCCGACACATCGTCCATGACATCCAGCTTCTGCTGCAGGAACGCCAGCAGCTCGTTCGCCACAAGTTTGTCACTCATGGCGATAAAAAAATTGCGAGCGTCGGCTCGCTTCGCGCTAAACGATAAAATCTTAATATATAAAATCCTTGCTTTACTGACTGACAGACACGCTACAGCCAAAACTACTGGTCACAAGAAGATGAAATTTAGCATGAATGTTCCTTGAGAAGTGTAGGGTAGTACCAAGAAAGGATTTTTGGAAATTCCACCCCTAAGGGAGCAAAACTGGGGATCAAAGTTTGTATGAAACTTTTTATTCCTTCAATGGATTGACTCCAAACTTTGTATATTAGTTCCTCAAACAACCATAGCGAACACAAAAAAATATTTTTCTGGTAATTCTTCCTTAAGGTTTAAGATTGGGAGTCAAAGTTAGTATGTAACTTTTTATCTCTCTAATGGATTGACTTCAAACTTTGTATATTGGTTCCTTACACGACGATAGTGAACACTAAAAATTTGTTTTTTTTTAATTCTGACCCTAAGGGGGTAAGATAGGGGTCAACGTGTGTTACTTATTATTCCTTCAGTGGATTGACTTCAAACTTTATATAATGGTTCCTCAAATGACGTTAGTTAACAGCAAGAAAGGAGTTTTCGAAGTCACTCCTCTATGGGGGTTAATAAAGGGGGTCCCATTTAGTAATGTAAAAAAACTTCAATAAATTCACTTAAAACTTTGTACGTTGGTTGTTCAAGCGACGATAGTGAACACTAAGAATTTTTTTTTTCGAAAATTCCTTTCTCAGTAGGTAAGATAGGGGTTCAACGTGTGTATGAAACGGAGCTTATTATTAACACTAAGAATTATTTTTTTGGAAATTCCTCCCCTAAGAGAGTAATATTGAGGGTCAAACTTTGTATGTAACTTTTAATTCCTTTAATGAATTGACTTCAAACTTTGTATATTGGTTTCTCAAACGACGATAGTGAACACTAAGAATAGAGGTTCAAAGTGTGAATTAAACGAAACTTATTATTCCTTCAGTGGATTGAATTCAAACTTTGTATATTGGTTTCTCTAATGACCTTAGTAAACATTAAGAATTATTTTTTGGAATTTCTTACCATAAAGGTTTTAAAAAGGGGAGTCGGAATTTGTATAAAACCTTTTATTCCTTCATTGGATTAACTTCAAACTTTGTACATAGTTTTCTCAAATGACGTTAGTGAACACCAAGAAAGGAGTTTTCGAAGTCACTCCCCTATAGGGGTTAAAAATGGGTGTCCCATTTTGTAATATAAAAAAAAAATATGGATTCACTTAAAACTTCGTATATTGGTTCCTCACACGACGATAGTAAACACAAAGAATTTGTTTTTTAAAAATTCCGACCCTCAGGGGGTAAGGTAGGGGTCAAAGTATGTTACTTATTATTCCTTCAGTGGATTGACTTCAAACTTTATATATTGGTTCCTCAAATGATGATAGTGAACGCTAAGGATTTGTTTCTTTGGCGATTCCTCCCCTAAGGGGGTAAGATAGGGGTTCAAAGTGTGTATGAAACGAAAGTTATTATTCCATCAGTGGATTGTCTTCAAACTTTGTATTTTGGTTCCTCAAATGACGTTAGTGAACACCAAGAAAGGAGTTTTCGAAGTTAGTCCAGTCATTATAGTAAGTTCACCTCGGAATTCGAGATACCCAGCTGTAAGTCTGTAAATACTTGTATATTGACACCCTAAAAGTTGTCTCAAAACCTACATATAGTAGGGTGTACGCAACTATTAAATTTCAAGGTCAAAGGTCACAAAAATCGTTTTTTTGCGCTTGTTTTGTAAATATCTCATTTCTTATGGGTTTTCTGCTTTTGTATTTATTATTGTTGTTGAATACAAAATTATCTACAAATTTTGTTTAAAAATGTTTTTATACGGTGAACCGTTTTCGAGATAGTGGGCGGAGAGCGCGCGGTCACAGCATGACTTCAGGTCAATCGGTGCCTCCGGTCGAAAACGCGCCATATATAGTTGATAAACTATCCATAAATAAATGATTATAAATATTTGTCAATTTTTAATAACTATTATATTATATTTTATCATTTTTTCCTGACCTATCCACATTTTATTCCGTATTAATTTATTTAAACAACACTTACCTGCCCTACATGGGCAGGTAAGTGTTGTTTAAATAAAATACCGGTTCCTCAAGTGACGGTAGTGAATTCACCACTAAAGCGGAGAGTTTAAAAGGGGGTCACAGTCTATATGAAACTTTTAATTCCTTCACTTGATTTTTTTCATTGTCCCTGATGTGCATTTAATTTTCATTAATTTAAATTTATGCGGCTGGCTCTCATCTTCGCTAACTGAAATGTGGGATGGTTCTTCATATGACCAATATAAGCCAAAAACTTAGTGCCGTTATTTTGCTATTTTATTTATTTTTAAGCAGGTAAGCACTTTTTATCAGTTATCTGCTTTGTCCAACTGCTGACCAAGGCTTCTCGCATTTCTTTAACCTAAAATACTGAGAAAGGATTTCTGAACTTGGATAATTTATTTTACACTTTTTTACAATGTCGTGTGACGTCGTGCCCCGGCGCTCGCGAGCCTCGCTACGAGTGACGCACAGCAGTGGGGAGCCCCGCTCGCCCTCTCCCGCTCGCCGGCCTTATATATACCGGCGACACACGTGGTTTGGCCCTTTCTGCTCCGGGACAACACGACCAAAGCTGAGTACCCCATCTGAAGACCTGTGAAGTGCCAACCTACCACCACGCCCTGGATAATTGTCTCGTCGGCTAATCTCAAGTGTCAGTTTTTTTGTGTAATTAAAGCCATTGTGTAACTGGAATATAACGCGAGTTTAAACTTTCCTGGTGATATTTTTTATTTATTTCCCGTAAGACAACCTAATTATCTCTCTTTAATTGCTCGGCGAGTGATCGATCCCGGCTACCCCGTGGAAATCAATCACTCGTGCGACATTGGCGCGATCCTATGTCAAAGGTTAAATGGTGAGGAAAGAGTCATAGCGTACTATAGCAAAACACTCACTAAGCAAGAAAAAAATTACAGTGCCACAGAGCGCGAGGCCCTGGCTGTTCTATCTGCTATAGAACACTGGCGTTGTTATGTTGAAAATGGTAAAACGTTTATTGTTTACACTGATCACGCTGCTTTGAAATGGTTCTTGACCTTAAATAACCCTACTGGCCGGTTAGCCAGATGGGGAGTTCGCTTATCTTCCTATAATTTCGAAATACGTCATCGTCGGGGTTCCGATAACGTTTTACCTGATTTTCTGTCTCGCTCTTTACCCGTTTCTGCTATTGCTAATGATATAAATATAGATATTAATTCTAATCAGAATTTACCAGTTTCTACTAATGATCCTTGGTATTTAAATATCTATAAAGGCTGTTTAAGTTCTCCGACTTCCTTTGTTAACTATCAAGTAATAAACAATAAATTGTATTGTTTTAAAAAAACATTAAACCCTCTCACTAGAGAATTTCAATGGAAAGAGGTTATTCCGTCTGACCAAAGAAATGACATTCTAAGGGAGAATCATTCTTCGCCCACTGCTGGACATCTGGGTATTTTTAAGACATACAAACGTCTCACACTTAATTACTTTTGGCCTGGTATGTACTCCGATGTTGTCAAGTTCGTCAGTTCATGTGAACCTTGTATCACCCATAAACACCAAAATCACCCAAATTTAGGTCTAATGGGAAAACCCAAATCATGTCAAAAGCCCTTTCAGACGATTAGTATTGATTTGATTGGTCCATTGCCTCCCAGCAGAAAACAAAACACTTTTATATTTGTGGTCAATTGTTGTTTCTCTAAATATTGTTTGCTTTTCCCCATTAAACGGGCAACTGCAGAAGTGATAACAAAAATTCTCGAGGAAAATGTATTTTTGGTGCATGGAATTTCATCTACTATTGTTTTGGATAACGGTAAACAATTTATTAGCGCAACCTTTAAAAGTATGTTGTCAAAATATAAAATTCCAAATTTGCATTTTACACCGTTGTATACTCCCCACGTTAACTCAGTTGAACGTTACAACAAAACCATTATGACAGCTATTTCAACTTTCATAGAATCTGATCATCGAATCTGGGACACTTTAATCACTAAGGTTCAATTCGCCCTTAACTGCGCAGTTAGTGAGGTTACTGGTTATTCTCCTAATTTCCTTGTTTTTGGTAGGGAGGTCATAACATGTGGTTCTCAGTATATTGACAAGGAATTTAATTCCAATATGGTGCTTGAACCACGGGACGGCTATGCCGAAACTTTAGGCTACTTATCCTATATTTTCGAGAAGGTACATTCAGCTCTGTTGTCGGCCCACCAACGAAATTGTTCATCTTATAATCTTCGCAGTAAACCGGCAGAATTCAATGTCGGTGATATAGTTTGGCGTAGAACGTTTCTACTTAGTGACAAGGATAAATACTTTAGCAAGAAATTGGCGCCTAAATTTATTAAATGTAAGATTGCCTCAAAAAAGTCACCTCTAGTATACAAACTTAACGACATGGCCGGAAAACCTTTAGGCGAATGGCACATCAAGGATTTAAAGTTGATTAATTACAAAGAATAATAAAAGCATAAAAACAACAATGTAAGACGCATATCTATACAAAGTTATAATTACCTACATAATCATTTGTGAAGGCCAACAATGGTTCTTTTGTTTTCGAGTCGAAGCTCACAAGATAATGTATTGTGTTGTGTTAATGATTTATGTAAACATGCTAACATAAAATGAATAAATGTTTCAGTTATAAATTGTAATAAAGTTTATTACATGTAATATTGTTACAAAGAATCTGTTGTTTATCTAACTATCAGTTATGGCTCAGTGGTTAAAAAGTTGTTGTCGGATCGGTCTGTGGTTCGATTCTCGCATGTGTATTTTCTTTCCGCAAATCTATTTGTTGAAATGCATCTTGATTGGCGTATTGTTTTTCGCCGTGCCTTGTTCTGAAGTTCTGTTGTTATTCTTAATTCTGTATAAATTCCATAATCAAATTGTTATTATAGGTACTTTATAAACATTCAGGGTAATTAACCGTGCGTCGCGAGCTCGGAACAGTCGAATAGTACCTACCATTTAGAACGTGCCTACCTAGTTTTCGTTATGACGCACGCGCGTTCACTCAGCGACGCGCCGATAAATAAATGCCTAACTAATGATTCACCATTGTTTACATTCAAAAGGTGTTTACTGGTCGTGTTGTAGTTATTAATTAGAGCAAAATATTTATTAAATTCTTTCCTTTGACATTGAGCGGTCCGGTCGTGTCTGCGGCTTATATTATTTTTGTTCATCGTTACAAAAAATCTGTTGTTACACCTAACTATATTCAAAAAGTTTACTTATCTAGTGGCAAAGGCCGAACCCAAGATTTTTAAGTCGTAGGTCTAGATCAAGTTTCTTATATCTACAAATCATTATTACCTAATAATTACCCTAAGCGCTTCTCCATAGATTGTTATCTTTAATATTGGGCTATTACACTGGCCTTGGCATTTACATGTAGGTATGTGTGATGAATTATGAATGATAAATGTTTATGTTCAAATTCAGACTGCCGTTGTACGCGTGAAGAATGCAAGCGTGGGTCATTATTATTTAGGTATCCTTATTAGCGTATAGGGTTGTCACTTGTTCAAGGTACTCATGCCCTTGTTTTCTCTAATTTCAGGGAGTATCTTCAGGGCTGCTACGCCCGTTGGGCTAGGGAATTTTCCTTAGGGAAAATCCCGGCCTAACGGGGGGGTGTGTGACGTCGTGCCCCGGCGCTCGCGAGCCTCGCTACGAGTGACGCACAGCAGTGGGGAGCCCCGCTCGCCCTCTCCCGCTCGCCGGCCTTATATATACCGGCGACACACGTGGTTTGGCCCTTTCTGCTCCTGGACAACACGACCAAAGCTGAGTACCCCATCTGAAGACCTGTGAAGTGCCAACCTACCACCATGCCCTGGATAATTGTCTCGTCGGCTAATCTCAAGTGTCAGTTTTTTTGTGTAATTAAAGCCATTGTGTAACTGGAATATAACGCGAGTTTAAACTTTCCTGGTGATATTTTTTATTTATTTCCCGTAAGACAACCTAATTATCTCTCTTTAATTGCTCGGCGAGTGATCGATCCCGGCTACCCCGTGGAAATCAATCACTCGTGCGACAGTCGCTGAGATATACAAATGTATACTGCGACGGAATTCTTGACTAATTTAATTTTAACTAGCTTTTGCTAGCAGCTACGCCTAAATTAAATGTTCATAGTTTGTTCGAGAGTTTTCATGAACCATTGGTAAATTACACACAAATCGATTCAGCCATTATTAAGATTACCCTGAATAAATAGACAGACAGAAAACAATCTAAATAAATCATTGGGGCACTGGAAACGGGTTAGCAACAATATGCAATACAGATATTTTGAGATTACAGACAGTTTGTTTATTTTTTATAGTCTCAGGCCTGTATCCCAAGTGACGCACAGCAGTGGGGAGCCCCGCTCGCCCTCTCCCGCTCGCCAAGGGCAGAGGTGAAATATTATACCCACAGAGGGCGAGCCTATTGCCGTTACCGGGCTCATTGGCAGACTCCGTGCTGCTACTGAGAATTGGGCAAAACTCAGTAATACTTGTGCCCGACCCGGGAATCGAACTCGACACCTCCCGTTTAGCAGACGCATACGCTATCCACTGTACCACGGAGGCAGTCAAATATTATTTATTTGTACAATCTGTCTGTATATAAAATCCTTGCGTTACTCATTGACTGACAGACATGCTACAGCCGAAACAACTGAGCGCAAGTAGATGAAATTTTGCATGTATGTTCCTTGAGGTGTGTAGGGGCACACTAAGATAGGATTTTTGGAAATTCCTCCCCTAAAGGGGTTAAACTCCCCTAAAGGTTTTTATTCCCTCAATGGATTAACTTCAAACTTTGTATACCTATTAGTGCCCCAAATGAAGTTAGTGTACACTAAGAAAGACTTTTTGGAAATTCTTACCCAAAGTGGATAAAAAGGAGAGTCGTAATTTTCATAGGACCTTTTAATCCTTCAAGGGATTAGCTTCATACTTTGTTTATTGGATCCGCGAATGACGTTTGCGAACACAAAGACATTTATTTTGGAAATTTTCCCCTAAGTGGGTGGAAAAGGGATTCAGAGTTTGTGTAAAAACTTTTATTTTTTCAATGGAATCACTTCAATCTGTGTATATAAAATCTTTTCATTACTGACTGTCAGACACATTACAGCCGAAATTACTGGGCGCAAGAAGGTTAAATTTAGCATGTATGTTCCTTCAGGAGCGTGTTTGTACAAAATATTTTATCTAATCGTAATTTACGCGTGCGAAGCTGCGGGCAAAAGCTAGTATAATATATTCACGCGTTACACGTCCGCCTCAGAGCGCGGTCGGCGAAAAAATTATTAAATCGTATTAACCAGAGCTAGTATTTTATCAATAACAAATATTCGATGTCTCGTTCATTGTTTAGTTACTCACGTTATCTCCTAAATCAAGAGGGCAATACGAAATCACTAGGTATAATGAAGCTAAATAGTTTATTTCTTGAACTACCAGCCTAATTGCAAAACTGTATTTGTATGGGCTAGCCACATTCGTGAGTAAGGATATGGGTTATGTGACATTTCGCTATTACGACCCACAAGGACTGAGCAAATTAAAAAGAACGCGGGCAGGATGCTGTACCATGGGCGGGCGATGCGATACGACACTTCAAAGCACTGAGTATGGCGGATCAAACCACGGCGCAAGGCTAGTCCCTAGAAAATAATGAACTGTGAATTAAACTGCCTTTTCAGCTATTATTTATGTTTATCTTGCCCCTTATTTCAGTCTCTAATTAGGCTTACATAGGATAACGTAATTATAGCTTCGAATATCCGTTAGATAGAAAGTTTGCCTGATGTATTAGGTTTAGCCATGTGAGGATAGGTGAGTCAAATTGATTGCACGATAGTGGTTAGGTTTAAGTTGTCACCCCGCTAATGCTCAAGTGTCGAGTAGTGTTAATTATTGCTGGTAGTGATTTAACTACGCAATAAAGTTAGTTTTAATACTCAATACTCAATAATTTATTGCACTCCATAAGTTACATAAGGTGTTACAAAATGTTAATATAGGATACATTATGGACCCTGTAGGGCACGGCAACATATAATAATGTAGAAGAGAGGAGGATGCTATTTTTTATTTACAACAAACAAAATATATTCCATTTAAATTTAATATTGCACTGTTTTATTCGTTATTTTTATAATATTCATTTTATTTATTATAATTATATTTATTCACTATCAATATATTACGTTAATACTCATAAATTTATATTGTGTATATATGTAGGTACTTATCATATACATATATACCTAGTAGATATAATATGATATGTGTAATATAGCTTTCTATTAGGTATGTATTTATTGAAATATTTATGTAGTTACATTGAATTATATTTTATTCTCAGTCTTTTTGTGATTATATAAATATCTATTTTAATTACTCATAAATTGATATTACATATATGTGTACTTATTACACATACGGTAGATATAATATGTAGTACTTAGCTGTAATATAAATTTCTATGCAGCATTTATTAATTATGTGGTTACATTAAATTATTTATCAGACTTTTTGTTTGTGTACCTATAAATTATTAGAGATCCCTATCTTCAAAGTATTCTTTTATATTATAATAGGCTTTATTTATGAGTATTTGTTTTAGTTTATTAGTAAATGTTATATTTCTAGGTTCTTCTTTAAGGGCTTCTGGAAGTTTATTATAAATTTTAATGGACATAACATATGGACTATTGGAATGGAGGGTCATGTTAGAAGTAGGTAACATTAATCGGTTTTTGTGTCTTAATGATCTATTTGCATGCCTGTCTCCACGTTTAGTAAAGAAGGTAATATTGTTTCTAACGAATTTACATATTTCCAGAATATAGATACATGGTAAAGTAAGTATTTTGTGGTTTATAAAGTACGGTTGGCAACTATCGGTTTGGTCTATGTTAGTTAGAATGCGGATTAGTTTTTTTTGGAGAATGAAAAGAGAAGGTGTGTCAGTGCTATGGCCCCACAAAATAATTCCGTAGCTAAGCCAAGAATATGCGTAGGCATAGTATGTAATTAATGCTGTGTGAAAGTCAGTAGTGTTCTTAATTTCCCGGAGAGCATAAGCAAATCTAGATATTTTTGATCTAATGTTTTTGACATGAATTTTCCAGTTGAGATGTGTATCAATAGTTATTCCTAATAGAGTGAAGTCTTTGGCGTTTTCTATTTTTATTCCGTTCGTTTTAAAATCTATTTCTAAGGGAGTTTTTTGGTATGGGTAGAAGGTCATAATTTTAGTTTTCTCGTAGTTGATTTGAAGATTGTGTTCTTTCATCCATTCTGCAATTATATGAAATACGCTTTTGAGACGTTCATTTAATCCAATCACGTTTTTGCATGAAGTAAGCAGTGATATGTCATCCGCGAATAACACACAGGGTTCCTTTGTGATTTTCGGGAGATCGTTGATATAGATAAGAAAAAGTAAACAACCGATTACACTGCCTTGTGGTATTGACGCGTTAATGATTTTTTTGTCAGATCTTATGTTTGAAATTTCTTTAAGGTTTGGGTCATAAGTTTCTATTTCTACATATTGTTCTCTATTTCTTAGATATGATTCAAACCAGTTGTGCACTTGTCCACGAATTCCTATTTTATATAGTTTTTCCAGTAGAATATTGAATTGAACTCTATCGTACGCTTTCGTCATGTCTAGGAGAATGCCAACTGCATATTGTTTGTTATTTATTATATTAATAGTTTCCTGTATGTATTTGTAGACAGCAAGGGTTGTTGAACGATGTTTACGAAATCCGTTTTGGCTCTCATCAAAAATGTTATATTTTTCACAGAAACGGTATACGCGGTCACACATGGACCTTTCGAAAATTTTTGAAGCTGTAGGTAATAGGGCTATGGGTCGGTAATTGCTAGGATCTGTTTTAGAGTTCTTTTTATGTATCGGTTTGATAATAGCTTTTTTAAGTAGGTATGGAAATTCACCTTCTTCAAAGGATTGATTTATTAGTGTACAAAAGGGTAGAGCAAGTTCGTTAGCACATTGTCTAATAAGGGATGGTGGAAGTTCATCTATACCAAAGCTCTGTTTGTTTTTAAGGTTTTTTATCGTATTATAGGTTTCGCGATAGCTTACTGGTTCGAGGAAGAAAGTGTTGATGGTGGTGATAGATACGGGAAATTCTTTCGGCTCTTCATTTGATATTAGATTACTTGTTTCGCCGACTGATGCAAAAAATGTATTAAATTCATTAGCTATTTGGTTGGGGTCTGAAGTTATTGTATTTTTTATTTGAAGTTGAATATTATGATGTTCTCGAGCAGATTTTTATTTGTACGTTCATGTATGATATTCCACATAGTTTTAGTTTTATTTTGCGACATTTTTAGTTTATTTATGTAATGCAACTTTTTGGCTTTATTAACTGTAAGTTTCAATATTTTTTCATATTTTCTATAATATTTCTTAATAATAGGATTGTTTGACTTTATAGTTAAGATTTTTAAGAGTCTTTTATTTTTGCATGAAAGCTTTATTCCTTTGGTTAACCAGTATTTTTTAAAATTTGTTTTTATTTTTATTTTACGCTTTGGTATCGTATTATTTAGTATATCTAATAGTTTATCATTAAAGGCTTTATAGTTTTGGTTTATATTATTACTTTTAGATATTATATTATCCCAATTTACGTTAGTTAGTTCTTTTTTAAATTTATATATGTTATTTGTATTATACAGTCGCTTATTCATATGCCAGTTTATGTGTTTTTGTTGCTGTGGTAAGTTAAAATGTATTATAGTACTGCAATGGTCTGAGAAACCTAATTCTTTTACTGTTGTGTGTAGGTTTTTAGTGTTAAAGTTGGTGAATATTAAATCTAAGCAGGTGGATGTGGTTTGTGTGATGTGGGTAGGGTATTTAATATGCTGTGTTAATTTATATTCAGACATAAGGTCAAGAAAGGTATTAATTTTCATGTTGTTTTTTAGTATATCTATATTTAAGTCGCCTCCGAGAATTATTTTGTATCTGGAGAATTTTTTATTCATATTATTTAATATTTTTGTGAGTTGATGGTAAAAAGTTTCTTCCTCTCTCCTATTCCAATACATTGTTACAATTAATATATTATCTCTTGGTAGTTCTATCGCACAAGTTTCTAGTATATATTCAATTGACATCTGTGATATTTCATTTCTTTCTACATGCTCTAAATCTTCTTCTAGGAGGATGCAAACGCCACCACCACCTCGACTTTGTCGGCAAGAGGATGCTGCAATTTTGTATCTGTTAAAGTGTATCATATTTAATTTATCTGTTGTTAACCAAGTTTCTGTCAGGCATATAGCTTGGTATTTCTTATTTTCTTCTAGAAATGCTTCCATTGTGTGCTGTTTGTTATATAAGCTTTGAATATTTTGGAATAATATGCTAAATGGTAGATCTGTTCCGAAATGTATGGTTTTCAGGGTTGGTTAAACTGATACTTGTTTCATCGAAGTCGCTTTTCCTGTTATTAATATAAGTACTATCTTTATTTACGTATTTGCTAGTAATATAAGTGTCCAAATTGTCTTGTTTATGTATTTGTTTTCCTTCTATAAATAATTTATTGTTTCTAATCACAGCATGAAGACCTTGTTTTCGAGCACTAAGCATTTTCTCTCTCATTTTGTTCATCTCTTTCTGTTCTTCTTCATTCAGAAATGGTGATAATCTTAGTCCAGTGCCATAGAGGCGGTGATTATTATTGATTAAGTGTTTAACCATTCTCTTGCTTATAAGTTCTTTTACTATTGGCCGGGTATTATTACGGTTGTGTTTTCCAATTCTATAGGTTTCCTCTATGTATCCTAACAAGTCTATTTGTAAAGTTTCTCGGAACATGTTTATAATTCTATCGTGTAGTTCATATTCAGGTTCTCTTTGGGTTTCCATGAGGCCGTATAGTACGAATTTGTTGGTGTTACGTTCAATAGAAAATGGTTTACTTACTAGCATTTTTATTTCGCTTTGTAGTAATTCTGTTTCTTTATTCAATTTCTCTATTTGTAGGTTAAGTGCTTCTATCTCCGCTTTTCTTTGATCGTTTTCCTTAAATAGTACATTATTTTCCTGTTTAATCTGTTCTTTAAACGTCAAAATTGCTTTATTAATTTCTGACTGAATCATAATTTGAATTTCCTTTATTATTGACTTACTATTTTCTTTTAGTTTTTCAGTAATCAAGTCGCTCAGGTTGTTTAGTGTTATTTCTTTTTCTATACATATTTCTATATTTCTCTCCATCGTGTCTCCTAAAATACTTTCGTCGTCTGAATTTAGTGTGTCGTTAAAGTATTGACTCTGACTTGGCTTATTTCTAAATGTAATGTTTGTTTCTGGTGTTGTAATATGGTTATCAGCCAAGGAATGTGGTCTAATAGGTGAATTGGAGTTATTTGTCTTAGGTCTTTTGCATTGACATTCTGGACATTCCCAGTTGAGTTTATGGTCTTTTGTTAAGTTCTTGTATTGTCTTTCCGTTACATTAGCGCATTCCAAATCATAATATTTATTGCAGGTGAGACATGTAAGAAACTGGTTGTTCTTAATAGTTTGTTTACAACCTGTATAAACAATCATCTTGCTTTGTTTACATACGGGTGGAGCCATCTGGTTTTTCAGTGAGGAACAAGTTGGTTCCTAACAAAGTGCTCGATATTTAGTGACAGATGCTGCGTGCAGTAGTTCCCAGTATTCTGATAGGTGGCACTACGTATAAGCCAAACGTACATTTATGGATAAAACTGTTTTTCTGCAACTATGTTTTAGGTTATTTACAATAGCAAGATATTTTAAA
Organism: Euclidia mi; assembly: GCA_944739405.2. Taxonomy (NCBI): domain Eukaryota; kingdom Metazoa; phylum Arthropoda; class Insecta; order Lepidoptera; family Erebidae; genus Euclidia; species Euclidia mi. The sequence continues at coordinate 46,901,263 of OX123193.2, forward strand.
CACTTTTTCAGCACAGCTATTTAATTGTAATCACTTAATATTGTTGTGTTTTCTCATATGTTTAGTTTTCGTAGAACATTTTGCCAGTTTTCTTCTTCGTAAATATAGATTCTGTTTGACCGTTACGGTTTTTATTTCTTGTTTTTATTGTTTGTATTGCACTTATGCTATATCACTTAATAATATTCGTATAAACAGTTTAGTTTTCCAACATTAGCAACTATATTTGACTTAATTCTGAACGTTTTACTGTTTTTACTAATAAAATACACCGGAGCAAAACAAAAAACTTCTATGCGCGTCGACGCTAGCGCCCTCTTCTTGTCACAATATAATTAGAATTATTGTTAGTTTTACTATCAATATTTTGATTATTAATCTACACTTTATAAGTAATTGAATGGCCATTTAAGCAAATACATGAAATAATAGTGAAGAAATTTATCCCCGAGTTTATGGCCTTGGATGACAAGCGGTCGATCGCAAATGATGATGATGATGAAAAGCGTCGCAAAGCGTAGTTCAGCATCATTTGATAATTCCTGCTAGCAGCGTGAAATTTCATCACACGCTACTTACGTCCTCAATATAATCCCTTCCGGCAGTATATAAGGCTGAAGAAGAAACAATTATCAATAACTTCCTGTATTGAGTACAAAATAATTAATAACGAATCCACAGTAAATGGGCAATGCCTCAAGCGCAGCAGCATATTGTTTCGTCCCCAGAGGCCACAGAGAGAATTGTTTAGAAATATAATGAGTTCAATAAAGTGTAACGGCAGCTCGAAGCATTTATTACTTACCAGTTTCCAAACGAAGAATTTAACTGCGGTTTTACTTTATTGATTAGAGTTGCATAGAAGTGGGCATAATCACATAATTTTACGTTTTTTTTAATGCTTAGCGTCGTTGCTGATGTTTATACAGGATGTTTCATAACCCCCCGTCCGATCAACGAAAGGGTTGTAGAGTAGCGTAAAATGATGGGTATATGTCATTATTTCCAGGAAATTCAAAATAAAATTTTCCCATGTAAATTTAATTAATTTTAAATAATATCATATCAGATTACACATGGCAACACTGAAGACTCATAAATCGTAATAGCTAGGTATGTACCTAAAGTTCATAAAGTCCAAAAGCGGTGCCTTTGAGTACATAGGCCAGCCGACCGCCTCCTTTGACAAAAGCCGCCGTCGCGAGTCATCGTCCTTTACACGTGCCAAGTATTATTTTAGTTATAACAGATTTTATGCACTTGATGCAACAGCTGATTGCTTGCTTCGATGGAGTAGGTAAAACAAAACGCAGTATTTAGGTTATCTGTTTATTTCGTGCGAGTGCGTGGCCAACTCTGGTGTCAGTGTTTTCAGACTGCCCGAAGGCGTACGACATGGCCTAACGATTCTTTGATTCGGCTTTACGTTCCGTCGGAAACCCGGTAGGGCTCTCATGTAATGTCACACGCGGTCACCCATCTAAGAGAAGACTTTTGCAAGTGTTGCTAACTTTGCCGACCTATTACGATCGGCAAGCCAAGTCGCGCTATAGCTATGACGCGATGGTACTTACCTATATTAATAACAACGTTTTAATTGGTTTAATCTTACGTAAGTAGGTGCCTACCTTAAATTGATAAAAATATCAACTTGCTGTAAGTTGCCACGGCCATTCTCCGCATGTCCTCCGCTCACGTCCAGACACTTACAGCACCTTTGCACCATCTCTGAACACACACTACTTAACACTCCTGGGCTTAACACTCCTGGCCCTTTGAAAAGCTGCAACGATGCGAGCACCGCACTGAAGCCGTTGAAACGCGCGTACCGACGGCACGGGTAGACCCCGTGGTCTAACATACCGTTTCTCGTACTCCCTACGAGCTCCTGCATAATTACATTGACTCCTACCTAAACACATCAACATGTTAAAATATTCAGGGTTTGAATACGACATACCTAAATAATTTACTATTTCACAATTTAAAGAGATCCGGAAGTCTAATCAAAAGGAATGCTCGCGAAAGACTGAGTGGTCAAGTAGGCAAATTGTTAATAATTCGTAAATAAAATAGGTAAATAATTGAGATTTAACCAATGATATTCATTGGAGTAGGTAATGTTTTTATCGATATTTTATGTTATTGCTTACCTGATACAATATAGGTGATTTTCCACCAGAGTGGCGAGACGAGACTAGGCGAGAAGAGAATTGAAATCGCACTGACCCTTTTCCACTAAAAATTGCCATCGCGAGCTCGCGCGTGACCGCCGCGCCGCCCGTAGGCTTCATTAGATAAAGATATAGGTACAGTGTTGTTTGAGTTCGTCTTGCAATACACACGCAATTTCTATCGCGAGAAGCGTGTTTCTGTTGCAAAGTTAATTTATACTCTATGTCGGAAGCAATACGGTTCATTTTTACATAAACAAATATTTCAATTCACGCCTCGCATATTCTCGCCAATCCACACTGTTTCCACCAAAGATGCGCTGGGAGAGAATTTAAAATTTGCCATACAAATTTCAATTCTCTCCTCGCCTCGCCTCGTCTCGCCACTCTGGTGGAAAATCAGCTTATCGGTAGGTAAACCCCTAAAATGTTAGCTTTGTGTAATTGCATGTTTTTATGTATTGTTATTCAATAAAATACTCTATAGTATGGTTAAGACCAGTATCAGTTTATTTGAGGGTACTGACTCCCCGTAACGACTGTCAAGGATCTTCATGACTATTGGTCCGACGGTTTGACATCCTCTTCCGAGACACGGGGCAAACGTTTATTAACAATTTATTACGCACGTAACTTCGAAAAGTCTTACTAACTTATTATGTATTATTATTATTATTGATACGCACCGTGGAATGGAACCCGATAACCTCTGCATGGCAGTCCGTTGGTATCGCCACTAGGCTATTGTTACCAGTTTGTAACATGTCACGTTAAAATTAAATAAATCGATATTATCTGTTGATCGTAAACATCACTAGAGCGGTCCCTTTGTGTACGGCGGATCGCTTGGTGGTAAAATTGCACTATTTTAAGGCTGTTTTCACAGCTGTCCGGGAGACCCGTACGGGCAGTCCGTGCGCGAAAGGCCCATACGGATCACGCCCACAGCACTCTGAAAGGTGGGTTCATTCAGTACAATACGGTTGCTAACGGGAGACAGTCACTTAAAAAGATTAAAGCAAAAAATTATTGTACAGAGTACCTACTCCCGGAGCACGGCCGTTCCGTGTCGCTGTGAAACGATGAATGAGCAGCGGTGAGATCGCGGCAGAGTGCGGGCGGAACCGGGCGAGGGACGCGGGTGGCTTTGTACGGGCTATATCAAAATCAAAACATTTTATATTCGCAATAACGAAATAGCACGGTAACAGAGTAAACGTTTTAGGAACGATGCTTCCTTGTGAGAAAGAGTTTTGACAGCATGGCGTATCAACTATTTTGGTATGTTTGGCGCAATGCGATTTTTGGTTGGAGTTTGGCTTTAGCTAATACAATGATATTTACTGCAATTCCAAACTGATCTGTCTTTACGATATGTAAAGTAAGGTAGCATGTAGTTTGCATATCTTAGATGCCACCAAAGTGATGTCGATAAAACACATCCAATTGGCCTATCACCAGGCAGACAGGAGACTGCAGCAAGAAATGGTGTTTTGGTGATTTGCATTACTTACGTTAATTTCAGCTGCAATCAGTTGAGAATCATATATATTATCAGAAAACTAGAGAAAGATAACTAAAAATAAAATAATAAAAAGGCATCACCGAAATGTTTGTACGCACATAACTTGCAAACGACTGCACGAAAATGCATATGTCTTTCTTTTATGTGTTCCTTATTGCCAGGAGAAGGTTTGTAGGAAAAATACATTTTAAAATAGCAAATATTAAAACAAATATATGGTACGCCGTTCGCCGGGTCATAGACAACATAGACCTAAGGCTAAGACATTATAATTTCGCGTCTCTGCACGAGGTTTTAACAGGAACGATATGCTCATTCTTTGCCCATCGCTCCTCAGGGTGTACAAGCGAAACACAGTTCGAAGCATAGTCGGCGCATAAAACGAGATACTGCAAGTCACGTATCGTCCTAGAACGCATACCATTCTTTTATATCCTTATCTCTTTCTTCAGCGGAGTTCGGTAATCTAAACATTTTTCTTCAATCGTTTATTTTATTGCAATAGTTGGGTTGGTCAATCCGAGGGTGCGTGGTAGGTTCTTCTTTCTTTCCATTACTAGATAGACAATAGAGTTTGGCCAAGTAAGACCTGATTCAATCAAAAACTATATTATAATTTCGTGATTAATTCCCCTCCCCCCTCCCCCCGGCTAAGTAGTTAAGTAGGTACATTGTAATTTAAAAAATATCGAATATGTATTATTCTGAAACATGTTCATAAACAATATTATTTTTTCTGAAAAATTGAATTAAAAAAGCTAGGTACATCTCTATTTTACGAATCATGAACTCCAATTGACACAGTAACTAAACTAACTAGAACCGTACATACAAAAGTACTTACCGTGGAGTCAGGCCCTTCAAACATTTTAATTATGACGTTCATTAGAAGCCGCGCGTTGTACCGTCAATGCAATTATCACGTGATTTATCTGCTCCGACGAACAATCACTTGTTGATAAAAAGTTATTAATGAACTGCGAGGTTATGGACTGACTCAAATTAATTAAATGTTAAATTACTGACTGATTGTCTTGATTGTTGACAAAGAATATGGTATAGAACGAATCATTTAATGTTCACAACGTGCAGTTATAATTAATTAATACGTATGTACCGGCTGCTGACGCTACAAATTATATACAAGGCACGATATTGTGTAAGTGCGGCGCAGCAGTCGACTCCACGCTCCCATTCAGTTAGGTCGTATGTAGTTGCTATGTAGTTTATTTATAATAAGTATTTCTGTGAACAACTGGTACCAGTAAAGCATATTTATCTTTCCGTATTTTGGAGTATGTACTTATTTTATCTCTTCACACAACACATATCATCCGAGAACTCCTAAATTGGTGACCCCGACAAAGAAAGCGCAACCTTCAGCAGCTTCTGCAACGCGGCATCGACGCACGTGCACATGGTCAGCGGAATCAAATAAGCGCATGTGCAGCGTGGCAACAGCGTGCAGCCAAGTAGCCTGGACAAGGAGACATCCTGGACTCATTGGAGACGACTCGCCTTTTCCACTACGACCGAAAGGGCTTACGACCTAACTGCGGAGAACACCAGAGTCAGGACACGTGGAACTTTTAAAGCATGGAACAGGACGATCTGCCGACAACAACGACTACGGCAATATGGGCAGCAGGAGTATATCGGAGCGGCATATGACGGCGGCGGCACTCTGCAGGACAGTGCGTACGTCGAGGCATACGGCGTAAGGCGTATTGACCTTGGTGGCGAGGCATAATTCCGCACCAAGACGACAAGACGCAGCATTCTCCGAGGACGGGATCAACACGGGACCGCGACTCATCACACTTGGAGGCGAGGATGGATACCGCTCAGTGTTGGACAGCGCACCCTGTCATCCCTCATTACGGCCCAGGCAGCAAAGGAAGATCCCTGACAGAACCCGTGAACGGATTTGCTTCTTCGTACGAGCAGCTGTATTATAACGGCTTTGTTGTCACAGTTGTCCGTTCCAAGATATATGACATACAATATTCGATAAAAATATGTTGAAAAAACCGTTTTTTTATAGTGCTTAGTACTTTTATTTTATTATTATGCTTTATTTTGCAAACTGACTAATCTTTGCGTCTGCCCAAGCGGTTGGTACGGTGCGGGGTGCAACTTTTAGGAAAGTAAAGGATTATCAATACTAATATTATTAATGCGAGAGTGTCTTTGTTTGTCCGCCCTTCACGTCGCAACAAAGCAATATTATGTAATTATTTTTTGTGAGTAGTTAGTTGAAATATAAAGATACGATAAAGATAAAAGTATTAAAGATATAAATCTAAGCTCTTTTCGAACGTCATAATACTAAATTATATACTTATGTCCCAACTCTATGTTTTGTACGTGTATAGTCCTGTAGAAGATACGGCCAAATAATGCTTAGATCGATGTCGTAGAAAGAAGCGAGTGATACGGAAACAATAATTCACGTACAATAGCAACGAACGACTGAGATGTGACGTTAACTTTTTTACATGCTTTGCCCCAAGCGCACGGCAGCGTCGGCGCAGCTCCAAATAACCGGTTTGGAGGGGAGGGAGGCACTCCACACTGTTCCTAAGCGCTTGGGCAGGCACGAGGACGAGTCAGTTTGTAAAATAAAGCATTATATAGTACTAAGCACTATAATAAACGCTTTTATCAACATATTTTTATCGAAACTTGTATGGCATATATCTTGGAATGGACAACTGTGACAGCAAAAGTGTCAGAAAAAAAGTTGTTTCTATTAAAAATGCCTATCCAATGACATACACCTTATTGCTATTGGAGGGTGGTCCCAGGTACCATACATTTTTGCCCATTGTACTTTCGTAAGAAACGTTTTTGTACTGTATAGTGTTTTTAGTATTGTTCGGATTAATTAAAGTGAAATAATTCTATAAATAGAGTCAGTTTATCGTTAGAGTCCCACATAAGTATTTCTGTTAACTTAGCATTCTCAGAACTGGCGCTTCGGTAACTTGATGCGTAGGTATAATTGTTTACAATAATGTGATTCAAGCGCTAGCATGTAAGTACTTATTGTTATTAGTTTATGTTGAATCTATTCAGATTGTTTAAAAGGTTTTAGTTCTGTTCTTTTTCTTTTTTAATAAAGCTACAATACTCCGTAGCGGCTGCTGACGCTACAAATTATATACAAGGCACGATATTGTGTAAGTGCGGCGCAGCAGTCGTCTCCACGCTCCCATTCAGTTAGGTCGTAGCTATGTAGTTTATTTATAATAAGTATTTCTGTGAACAATTGGTACCAATAAAGCATATTTATCTTTCCGTATTTTGGAGTATGTACTTATTTTATCTCTTCACACGACACATATCATCCGAGAACTCCTAAACGTACTTACCTATTTTTATTAGGGTTCCGTACCTAAAAGGTAAAAACGGGACCCAATTGGTAAGCCTCCGCTGTTTGTCTGTCCGTCTGTCTGTCTGTCACCAGGCTGTATCTCATAAACTGGGATAGATAGAAAGCTGAAATTTTCACAAAAGATGTATTTCCGTTGCTGCTATAACAACAAATGCTAAAACTAAAAACCGGCCAAGTGCGTGTCGGGCCACGCGCAATGTAGGGTTCCGTAGTTGCCCATAATGGCCGTACACGACATATATCTTTAAGATTAAGCCAGCGCTCCCAATGTAAACTCACAGAAATAGGTATTTATAAGTTAACCGACGATTACTCATAAACTAGTGATGTCTACTTAGCCGTGATAGTTTTCCTTTTAAATTCGTTATATGTACTACATTTGTGATTTTTTTTCACCTCTTTCAAATTAATAGTTTAGCCGGCATACACTTGAGTCTAACAATTTTTTTCACTTCAAAGCTTGATATCTGACAAACCAATCACTTGATCGAAAAATGATTTGAGCAAACTAATAATATTTTTTTAAAACCTATCCAATGATACCCCACATAATGGAGTACTCAACCAAAAAAAAAATAACTCAACCCCACTATACAGGGTAATTTTTTATGTAGTTCGGATATTTTAGTATGTTATACATTTACAAAAATTAATAAACACTTATTTTTTATTTTTTTGTTTTACCAAAAAATAACAAAGTTAACGCTTATTAAAAAATATCTACTTGAAACAGATGTTCATGGTCACCCGATGGCTTATCAGCTGTGAGGTCAACGCACGCGACACAATGAAGCGCGCGGGCGCACTACCTACCTACTATGCTACCTACACCGATCTGATACTGTGTTTTAGCTTCAAAATTATTGTTATTCACGTACCTACCGTGCTTTATCATGAAATGAAATGAAATGAAATGAAATGAAAAATTGTTTATTGCTTTCACAACCAAACAAACATAGTTATAGGCATACAGAAACACAAAAATACAAAAAAAAAGAATAGAACATCGATGTCATATTCACGATAAACATATCAGGGTTAGGTCGTGATGGCAATAGGATCCCGTTCAGCATGATACCAGACATGCTGGCACTGATTTTCTACGGGACCCTAATAGTGAACTCACGAAGGCGCAAAGCAGTGGCCAAATACGATGAAGATGATACATAATTATAGATACATTATCAAAAACTTAACATGCCTAAGTCTTAAAATAATAACATCACGCATTAACGGTGCGGGCGCGGGGGCCATGAGGCAGGGTCGACGTCGCGCGTCGCTTCAACTGGGGAAAGAAAGAGACAACCGACCCTTGCGACCGACAGACCGCTCACCGCACGCGTCGCGCATACGCGCGCTGCGCTGCAAATTTACAAGATCGTAGTACAATAACGAAAACATTAAATTATAAAATTAAATAGCTTTATCAGCCGTACTATTAATAGTGTAGCACATTTACTTTTTAAAATAAAAATCATCAAAGTCGTTACATCTCGTTGTTTAACACTAATAACACTTTGGATCGTCGAGGAACTAATTGTTTACCAACAGTTGACAGCGGAGCCCGATGGCCACACTCCATAGGTAAGTGTACATAAATAATTAACAATAGCTAAGTACCAAACTATAACATAAGAACAGTGAGAAATAAAGAGTCGTGTCAGTTACAAAGCCCTCATAAGAAAAAATACAATTGAATAAATTCATTTTAAAATAAGAATAGGTATTTAATAATTTCAGGTCACCCGCCCGCTTTGCAGTCGGGAAGTCAACCAGCCTTCTAAGTGAAGTGAAAAGCCACAGCCAGAAACGCCACTCCCGCCCAAGAAACAGCCACCTACATCAGCTAAATTTGTAATAGTTATTTTGTTTTTCTATTCATATATACTACATAACAGTGATATAGACATATTTGACATTCCCACATTCGCCACATACACACACACACACACACACATACACGCACACACACACACATACACACACACATAAACAGACCATATCCATACCATATCAGTCCATAGGATGTTCGCTTCGGCATGATTAATAAGCCATTCACACAAGACTCGTCGTGGTAGGTACTTGGTCTACTTCTTGAAGATGTTGTACCGCCTGGTAATCGTATGGATGGAGACCGGCTGCGTTTAGCAGTCTCCACACTGCGGGCTGGCTCACACCGAAGCGACGTGCTGCATCGTATGTGCTGGCTCATGGATCCCTTTCGGAGAATTCGAAGATCAAGTCTTCGACGTCAGTAGCCAGGCGAAGTCTGCCATACCCTAGGGCATGGCTAAGGGTTGTGAACTGGCCATGTTAGAAAAGCCGTTGGTTGGCCGCTAAAGTAGTCCGTTCACTTGGAACTCCTTGAGCTCGCATACGAGGTACACTTTCTTGTTCGTACATTGTTCCTAGCTGCACGAAGGCTTTCACCACTGAGTAAATAAACTAGTAAGTACCATTTCGTAGCACTCGCGATTTGAAAATCGTTGGGACGTCATTGTAACGACTTACGACCGGCAGCGAGTGCGTCGGCGCTTGCGCGAAAGTGCGACACGTGCTACTTTCTTGATGCGCCCGACTTGACTGGCGCGCGGCCACTTGTCCGCCAGCACGCCCCGCACCCTACATCCCGCGCCCCTATCCCTGTCGCATCGCGCGCGTGTTTGATAGTATCATTGCAATGAATAACGTTGTGTCTATGATTTCCTTGTTTCTCGGATATTTTTACTCGGATTTGGTGGGGTAAAAAAGTAAAAAGTTATTTATGGAAATGTGTTCTATTATTGATATAGAACCACAGAAAAAAACATCTGAACTACATAAAAAAATATCCTGTATATGTAGGGGAGATACCCTTAAAAAAAATATTTTCCTTAATTTTATTCAACAGTTTTGTTGCAATATCTTATGTCTATATTCATGTCAAATATCAGCTTTCCAGCACCAGGCGTCTTTGAGCTAGGCTGCGGATGGACAGACGGACGGACATGATGAAACTATAAGGGTTCCTTGTGGACTACGGAACCCTTAAAAAGGGGGTCACATACAATTTTTTTTCGTATTTTTTGTACAATATTACTAGCGGTAACAGGTAGACGCTTCAAATTTCCCCAGTATATGTAGTTGTATATTAACTTTCAAAATAAATAATTAAATAAAAATAAAGTTAATATTATAGAGGGGCTCCCATACAACAAAATTAATTTTTAAGCAATGTTTTACTCGACCTTAATAAACAGGTAGAAACTTAAAAGAGCTTTAAGTATACATACAACAAACGTCATTTTCTTTTATAGATGATGGTGTGGAACCCTTCATGCGCGAGTCCAACTCGCACTTGGCCAATTTTTAATACAGACCTCATACTTTTGCTTCAGTAGACATTTTCATTGCTTTGCAAATGAATAAGATGGGCATTGAAAACGTAGGTTCACCTTTAAGTATTTGAAATAATAATCACACCAATAATATTATACCTATATAAGTTGCTAAGTGGGGACATTATAGCTCGCACTGACAACAAATAAGCAGATCTCATATAGGGCCAACCTTCAGAATCAGTCAGAATCAGAGTCAGTCATTTATTCACATGAGATGGTATTACAAGTTATTACATATAAATAAAAGGTACAAGACATCTCACCTGAAATAGCCATGTGAAAATTTTAATATTTCAATTATACAATGAATACTAAATTATATTTTCTTATAATAACAAAATTTTAACTTTTTTTTATAGTAATAGGCGCAAACGAGCAGACGGATCACCTGATGGTAAGCAATTACCGCCGCCCATGGACACAAGCATGCTGAAATCAGCAAGGCTCTACTACCTGTGATTTATTTGTAGTTCCCGCGGTTTCACCCGCGTCCTGAGAGAACTTCTTCGCGTACCCGGTTAATTTATAGCCTAAGTTACTCCTTGGTACATAAGCTATCCGCCAGTGAACGTCCCGTCAAAATCGGTCCAGCCTTTCCAGAGATTAGCGAAAACAAACAGACAGACACAGACAAAAATTGTGAAAAAAAATAATTTCGGTATGGCTACCGTGTAAACTTACAGCCATATGCATTAGGTAAAAAGCGTGTATTTTAATAATACAAACAAACACTCCAATTTTATTTATATGCATAGATTAAAAAGAAAGTGTTAATTATTTTTTAATTCATTTATTTTCTTTATAAATTGCCACTTACAATTATTATCACAGGTTAAAACATAATCCGCGCCGCCTCCCTAGCCATAATAAGACGGGGCCCGCCAACACCAACGGCGGGCCAATTCCCGGCGGAGTCACGGAACAGTATGCTACCCATGAATCGCGTGACTCCGCCACTACACGGTACCCGTAGGGACACCGCGGTGGTTTTAGTGGGTATGCTCGAACGCCTTAAGGGGAGAGCCTCCACACTTTGGCCGGGTTGGCATCGAGTTGAGATGGCTCATAAGGAGAGTTTCCACCGTAGTGACAAAAAAAAGCCTTTTGTGCGTCCGGTGCTCCGAGGGGGAGACGCTGAAGGCTCAAGCCGCTATAAAACCACCAGATTTTTTCAACAAGAAATGGAATTTTAGTGTTTCCCTGAATAAAGCTTTTGACACCAGGTCCAAGTGTCTTAAAACCAAATCGAGATCCCCTCAAAACAAAACCCTGCATCCGCCACTGCTCTACCTAGGCACCGTTAGCAAAGCTCTAGCTACGTCACTGGAGGTAACAGCCAGTAGCGTACTACACGGCGCTTTCCCTTTGTAGCGTGAGCGTGACGTCAGGCGGCGGCGGCTCGTGCCAGCGCTCCCACGCGGCCACCTTGCGGCGCCGCTCGGCGCGCTCTGACCGCTCGGCCGCCGTGACGGAGTCGCCCGACGCGTCAGAGTAGCCGCTGCTGCAGGAACGCAGGCTGCATGTTGCGTGCAGTTTGTGCTCTAAAAGGTGAAGATTGAGATTAGACTCTTGAATGTTATGTTTTTGAATGCAGGGAAGTTGGGGTGACGCTCAAGAATGACTGTTACCACAGTAACACATTTTTTTTATAGAGTTCCTTTGCCTAACTTCTTCATCTAGCTGCAGCAGCTGTAGAACGGGAAAGTCTCTGTGGGCTTGTTTATAATGGATATTTTTGTGGCATTTAGATCAATGTGCTACCGTGAATCGGTACGTTAAAAGTTCCGGTTATCTTAAGGCAAGAATCATCAGGCGGCCATGTTTGAAGTTTTCAAGTGTTTTATAAACTGCATCACTAGAGAATGCCACACACAGAAAAGCAAGAACACATGTCTTACCTCCGTTATTATCAAGGTAGTTAGCGACGTCGTCCAACTGCAGCACCTGTATGACAGGCGCGTTAGGCTTGTTCCTGGGTCTCCTCGCCAACCTCACTACCAGCACTGAGGATATAATGAACACAGCCACCAGGATCACCGCGCACACTGTTATACCCACATCTTTCTCCAGAAGAACTGGAAAAGAGAACACGATTCAAAGAAGGAAAGTGATTTCAAAAAAACTATAGCCTGGCTATTTACAATATGCTTAGTATATACGTACTATTACGTTAATATGCATACTAGACCAGTAGTTCCCAAAGTTGTATGAGCTCCGACCCACCAAACAAAAATCAGCCCTCTTAGAAAAAAACGGGAGCTTAAATATTAGTAAAATTTTCAGATTTCCTTGTGGCGTAGCGAACTGTTAGAACTCACTTTTGGGGAGTCTTTTTAAAAAAGGAAACAAAATTCACACGCGGAAAATATATGTATTTCTAAGAAGGACTAGCTTTAAGTTTTACAATATGCGAGTGATTTACGAGAGAGGGAGTGCGCGAAGAGAAGGTTGGGAGGCGACTGACTGGGAGAGTGATGCATGGATAGAGGCAAATAGATGGAGATGCACGATCATCAGGTTAGGTGCTGAGTAGGCAGAAAGGGGTACAATCGAGAGATGTAACAGCCCCCCGGATAAGAGGAAACTTACGGGTGAAAGGTAAGTTGACGATGAAAAATAGGAGTTAGTCAGGTTAGGTTCTGCGGAGTTTAGAAGCTGGAACATCATCGTCGGGATCTGAGGATGTCATTTCTATAGGTTCTTCTGGATCGGGATTACATTTCTGTGCCTTAACTAACTTATAATATTTAAACAGCTTATACAATATGGTTAATACTATAATTAAAACTAATACAATGGTAGTATAAGAATATAAATTACCATACAGAACTATGTGAGGTTTTTCAATTATCTTATCAAAATTAGTTTTAATTTGTTCAGTTGTATCATAATTGGTAAGGAGAGAATCTAGGTTATCTATGTTTTTTAAATCTACAAAAGGAGCTTTAATGCTGTCTTTTAAATATGTTACTGGACTACAACAGGTATCGTTAATTAATTTGAAGTGCAATACTACTGGTTTTGCATTAATTTCGATATGGCGTCTAGGTATTAGTTTATTATCTTTACAATATGCTATACATTGATCGGGTAATGTCAGTATACCAGTACCGGATATAAATGATTCTGTTAAGTCATTATTTGGACATTCTATAATTATTTTGGATTCTTGGCTAATAACATAAATCCATTGGTTATTGTGCAATTTATGGAAAGTTTCAAAGTTACCATTAATGAATTCTGTTTTATAGGTTGGTGGAACAGAAGTTAAAGCTTTTGAGATTATTTTAGTTTCACATACAGGTATTGCTGATGTAGTATAGACATTAGGTATTTCACAAACATAGTATTGTGTATTCATAACTTTACAATTTGATAGTGTTTCTAATTTAAAATAGGACGACTTGTCTTTGGTTATGCCTAAATAGAATACAATGTATTGTTTATAGTTTTAAGATTCACAGGATAGGGTAAGATGTAATACAGATCAAATTTTTTAGGTATTTGTAGAACAAATATGATTTTGTTATTCGTGTAATAGCATGAAACATCGGAAACTTTTTCTAAAACATGCATGTTGTCTAGAACTAACGGGATGGGTAGTTGCTTAGAGCTAGGGAGAAATCTATAATTATTTACAAGGTCAGAAAATAGTTGTTTAGGAGTAATAATAGAGGGGTACAAAATATTCGATTTGCTGAACATGATAGCATTTACGATATCTTCTAACTTAAAGATAATATTAATAGATTGCTTTCTAAGATATTCGACAATTCCGATATCTTAGATTTTATATATAATTTATCAGAGACTATTGTTAAGTTAACGACATTATCATTTAAGGTTTCGATGGCAAAATTGAGCTTTTGTTCATTTGCATTGATTTTATTAATTGTGTCTTTGAAAGATGATAATGTTGACATCGTGACCATCATGTTGTATTTCATTAAAGTTGCTAGTTTAGTTTGATCTTTTTCTATTATTTGAATGGCGTTGCTGAACTTTACAGCGTCATTTTCATCCATGTTACCAAATATTTGTTTGATCATGGTGATGATATCACCAAACCAAGCTGCTTTTTTAACGTTTTTAGATATAAGATAGGAAATTGAATCAAAATCTCTGACAATATCAGAGTAATGAGACGATAGTGTTTGGAATATATGATGACATTCACTTTCGTAAAAAGCATTACTCTGTTTACATAGAAATTTGGAAGTTCCTAATATATTATTAATATTTTCTGAATGTGGTTGAACAAATGAAATATCTATTGGGATGATTACATCAAGTGTGTCATCAGTGATTTTTACAGAACCAATGGGATCAAAATATATACCGGCGTTGTTTGATGCTGGCTGGATATATTCTGGATTATTGGATGCCGTGGTAGAATATATGAAACCAAGTCTGGAATGGAAGTAAGTGCAAATTATTATTTATACTAAGATATTATCCAGTTGTCGTAGTAGTGGCTAGTTTGAATTCGTCGAAATGGTGTTTAACGTGACGTCTGTTTATTAAGATAGACGCAGTATTATTTCCATGGATTTTAACTATTTTGTAAGGGCTTTTCCATATGGGTGAGAGAGCTTTTCTCAGGCGTAAATGGTTTTTTAGGTATACTAGGTCTCCTACTTAATATTTCACTGGTCGAGAGTGTGTGTCATAATAGGATTTCGAGGTCTCTTTTGATTTCTGAATGTGTTCTATTGCTTTTCTTCTAGAGAATTTAAGCCTATTTTGAAGGAGTCGGACATATTCAGGATAGGTAGCTCCTGGGACTTCGTCATAGATGGAATCGGGTATAAATGGTTTATGTCCGAATAGGAGTTCGAAGGGAGAGTAGTGAGTGGTGGAGTGGATGGCTGAATTGTATGCGAGCATGGCTGTATACACGAAGCGATGCCAGTTATTCTGTTGCTCGTTTACATACGACTTAAGGTATTCCTTCAGAGTGGAATGGCTCCTCTCAAGGGCGCCTTGAGTCTGAGGGTGATATGGGGTGGACCATAATTGTTTAATTTTAAGAAGGTTGCAAGTCTGTTTGAAGAGTTCGGCGGTAAAATTTGTGCCTTGGTCGGTTAAAATAGTTTTGGGGATACCGAATAGTGTGATGAAATGGACTAGACATTCGGAGGTTTCCTCAGCCGTGGTATTGCAAATAGGATAGGCTGCTGAGAATTTAGTTAGGTCATCTTGAAGCGTGAGGATGTATTTATATTTATCGTTACCGGCTTCGGGCAATGGACCTATTATGTCAAGGGCTACGCGTTCAAAAGGTCGAGTGGAAAGAGATGTGATCTGCATAGGAGCGCGATTGGTTTGTCTAAGCGCTTTGTTAGTCTGGCATTGTGGACATTTCTTAACGTAGTTTTCTACGTCTGAACGCATTTTTCGCCTGTAGTACTTCTCTTGAATGCGTTTAAGCATTCTAGAAGAGCCTAGGTGACCGGCTATTGGAATGTCGTGATTTTCTTTTAAGATTTTCTGTATTTCGCTTAGAGACGGGTAAATAATAACGTTTTTATAGACATGTACGGTTATTTCAGAGTTATGGAATAAATATAGTATTATATTATACAGTTTAATATATTGGTGAGTATCAAAAGGATTATTGAAATCGGATATGGCTACTTCAGCGTTGTCCTGTCCTGATAGCGTAATTAATAGTTAGTTTCTAAGAGATTTTAGGCATTTATAGATGTCTTCATATGAACATGTATCAAAATGATTTACTTTGGTAAAGATAAAATAGTAGATTTTGTTGTCTGTTTCGTATTTGAGGAATAAATGTACCTAATGTTCTCTCTAATAGGGTAAATTCATTTTGATTAGGGAAGTTAGATGTAATTTTCATAAATGTATGGATTGGATTCATCCATGGAACTTTCATTGTAAATTCATTGGAACTAGCAGGACTTGGAATATTTGCAGGACTTGTTGGATTTGGAGAGTCAACTACGGGTGGAGGTAAGTTTTCATTTTGATTTATTATATTATCTATATCATCAAGGTTACCTAATTCTGGTATATTTGCAGGTGGAGAAAGAGGATCTATTAGGTCTTCGAGGCGGATTAGATCATCCGAAGGTATGATTGGAGAAGAATTTGGATTTAAAAGTTCATTAGCATCAGGTGAGTATGGGTCTCGATTAGAAGGACCGGATATATGTTCTATAGGATTCATAAGAGTTGTCGGAGGGTATCGAGATAGTGCGTCTGGGGCATTATTAAGTTTTCCTTTACGGTAGATTATATCATATTCGTATTTTTCTAGTTTTAGTCTCCATCTTTGGAGCTTACTACTAGGATCAGTGTGATTGAATAGCCAACGTAGAGGGCGATGATCGGTAATTATGGTAAATTTTCTACCGTAGAGATACGGGCGAAAAGTCTTACAACCAAAGAGAATTGCGAGCAATTCTTTTTCTGTAGTGCTGTAATTGCACTCACTTTTATTGAGTGTACGGGATGCATAAGAGATTGGTTTGTCTTTCCCTATTTCTCCTTGGGACAGAATAGCACTTATTGCATAGTTAGATGCGTCACAGGTGAGGAGGAATTGTTTGAAAAAATCAGGATAAGTTAATAAAGGTGCTGAAGTTAATTTATTTTTTAAGGTTTCAAACGATAGTTGATGCTCATTTAGCCAAATGAAGTCAGTGTCTTTCTTAAGAAGGTTAGTTAGAGGTTTTGCAATATTTGAGAAATCAGGTATAAATCTTCTGTAATAAGAGACAAAACCAAGAAAGGATTAAACTTCTTTGGGGGATTTAGGTATAGGAAATTCGTGTACTGCCCTTAATTTTTCGGGGTTAGGTTTTACACCTTTGCTTGTGATCACATGTCCGAGGTATGAAACTACTTTCCGAAAGAATTCGCATTTGTCCGGTTGTAATTTTGAATTGGAATTGACGTAATCTATGAAATACATTGGACAGGCTGTTGACATGGGATGGGATGTCATATGAGTAAATAACTATGTCATCAAGATAAACAAAGCATTGTATAACTTATATTTTGTATAAAATTTTACAAAACACCCTAAGCAACATTTTAAACGTGGCTCTGAACGACCGAGCATGGCTACAGGCGACATTACCAGTTCGCCTGGGTGGGCTTGGCGTACGCAAAATTTCCGACGTGAGCTTACCAGCATTTCTGTCATCGGTCCATAGCACTGTAGAATTGACCAGGAAAATCTTAGCACCCACACTGATCGATTCTGAGGTGCCGTGTAAGATCGATGCCATTAATGCTTGGAAAATGGCTTGTCCAAGCACTGAGTTGCCCCGAAATTTATCCTCTCTGAGGCAGTGGGACGGGCCGCTTTGCAGCGCAGTACGAGAAAATCTCCTTAGCACATCGTACAATGCTGCAGAGCGTGCTCGTTTGCTGGCTGTGGGAGAGTGGGAGTCGGGGCTCTGGCTGCAAGCACTGCCATCGTCCAACATAGGTACCATGTTGGACGATACGACCTTCCGCCTCGCTTCTTGCCTCCGTTTAGGTACGCCGTGTGTCGCTCCACATCGTTGTCACTGTGGGGAGGTGGTCGACAGCCTTGGTCACCATGGCCTATCATGCAGCAGGAGCGCAGGTCGTATTTCACGACATAGCAACCTGAATGACATTCTCCGTCGGGCTCTTGTCACCGCTGGCGTTCCAGCCCAACTTGAACCTCAGGGTTTGGCACGCAACGATGGTAAAAGACCAGATGGAATGTCTCTACTGCCTTGGAAGTTGGGTAGGCCTTTGGTATGGGACGCAACGTGTGTCGATACCCTTGCGCCATCTCATCTTTCTAGCACAGCGGGTTGTGCGGGCGCTGCTGCTGCCACAGCGGAGACTCTGAAGCGGCGCAAATACGTAAATCTCGTAGGGGATTATGTATTTGAGCCGTTTGGAGTCGAAACGTTGGGGTCATGGGGTCCAAGTGCTAGATCTCTCTATAGAGAGCTTGCGAAGAGACTTGTCGACGCCTCGCGTGACCAGAAGGCTGGCATGTATCTAGCACAAAAAATTAGCATTGCCATACAGCGTGGCAATGCTGCCAGTCTTCTGGGCACATTCCCAATAGACGGCGATGTGGAGGACTTTCACGACGCCCTTTGAATATACATTTTCTTATTTATTTGTATTGTACTTTAATATTTTAATTTAATTTTAGTTGTAGTATTTAAGTAGTTATAATTGTGTTATCCTAATATTAATTTATTTTGTATAACTTGATGACTGAGTGCCGAGTTCATTAACCTCTTAAATGTCGATGGAGCATTTTTAAGTCCAAAAGGCATTCTCGTGAACTCGTAATGCCCTGTAGGGACTGAAAACGCAGTTTTGGGAGAATCGTTTGGGCTCATATTAATTTGGTGGAAACCAGAAGCTAAATCTAGCGTACTGAAATACTTGCATTTTCCCAGTTGGTCTAATATCTCAGATATGTTAGGAATGGGATAGGAGTCTCAGATAGTTATGTCGTTTAGCTTGCGGTAGTCAATTACTACTCGCCATTTTCTTTGGATAGAAGCATCGAGCTTCTTGGATACAACCCAGATAGGAAAAGACCATGGAGAAATAGAGGGTTTGATAATGCCTTGTTGCAGCATTTTGTCTACTTGGGATTCAACTTCCTTCTTGTGACATTCCGGAAATCGGTATGTCTTTACGTTAATAGGATTATCTGAAGTGGTTTTTATTTCATGTTGGATTGCGTTAGTGGATGTTAATTGATCATTAAGTAAATGGAAAATATCTGAGAATTGAGAACAGACTGAGTATAGGGCTTCTGCCTCTTCGGAATTAAGGTGGGATACACGAAGGAGATTCAAAACTTCTTCAGTTCGTTCTAGAGCATTTGATTCTGATACATTAGCTATTGGAATACAAGAATTTGTTTCGAAAGATTCAAGGTTTAATTGAAGGTCAGATTCGATAGTTGCAGGTTTCTCTTAGGTATTAACGACTGAGATATTTACTCGGTTATTCGTTTTTACCTGGACAATGCAGTTTGCTACTAATAGATTTTCAGATAAGTGTTGGTCGATTATTAAACCTTCTTTAATATCGGGATTCGATACTGTGCACTCTATTATGGCTTCACTACGAAGTGCAATAGTGTAAGTAGGATTATTGAAGAACATTTTAAGTGTTATATCTTTTAGGTTTAATGTACCTTGCACGTAGTTAATTTGACCATCCATGATGTTAAATAGATCGTTACCAATTATTCCATCATAGGGCAAGTTAATATTATCAACTTAATTAAATATATGCGTCAGATGTTTGCAATCGTCATGGGATTCATCATGTGTCATAATTGATATAGGGATTTGACCTAAGGCTAAGGTGGGGCATTCATCTTTAGAGTCTATGCCTTGGATTTTGAACCTAATTGATGTATTAATACAAGGCATATCTTTGATTGAAGATTTTTTATAATACTAATATCTGCGCCAGTATCGACGAGCAACAATAAATGATTAGGAGACACGGGAGAATCCACTTTTACATGTGGTAACTACTTATTGGATATATTGGATGTGAACTCGTATACTTTATGACTAATTATATTTTCTTTTACAGGTTTTTCAGGTTTCGACGTGATCGAGTCTACGGTTTGGGGCTGATTACCCGGTTGCTTGACTCTACGAATTGGAATTGAGTCTACAGTTTGGGGCTGGTTACCCGGTTGCTTGACTCTACGAATTGGAATTGAGCCTACAGTTTGGGGCTGGTTACCCGGTTGCTTGACTCTATTTGAGAGACTCTGATTTTTGGGCTGGTTACCATGTCCATGGGTCTCTACAGGGTTTTTATAGGAATCTTGGTGTCGTGTATTGAAGAGAAGACATGTCCCGTGCGACACCTAGCTGGGACATTGCTTAGTTTGAATTTTCGTTGGAATCTACGGTGTCATAACTTTCTTCTTCAGTAACAAAATTAATTTGTGGTTTGAATTTGGTTCTGGGTTTGAAACCGGATGTACTCGGTTGTGGATTTGAGTTGTTGAACCTGTTACCGGTTTCGAATCTCTTATTGTTATGGTCACGTAGTTTGCAATTTTCTAACAAATGACCAGATTTTTTGCAGTATCTGCAGAATAGATCAGAGAAAGACGAGGAGGCTTTTTGTTGATTCGGAAAATTATTATTATTTGATTTACTTGTTTTGAAAGTGGGTTTGTTAAAGTCATTGCGAAGGAATTGTGTTTTCGAATTAGGGGTCACGCTTTGTTTAAGTGTGTATTGTAGGATTTTCTCTTCAGAGATTGCGTAGTTAATGGCCTCGTTTAGTGTTCTCGGATCCCTACATCTAATGATGTTTGAAATACGAGGATGTAGGCCCATAGTGAATGTATGAAGGGCGAGATCCTCCATCGCGGCTACTCTACCTGACAGTTCGCTTTTCTTGTGGATAGTTATGGATATTTCTGTCAGTAACTTTGATAAGCACGTTTCAATTCGAAGTGAGAATTGGTTTACATTCTCTAGGCACCCTGTCTACAGTCTTGAAGATCTGTTAGTAAGTGGGCATAATGTTTTCTTTCGCCGTATTGGTTCTGTAAGAATTCACGAAGTGATGGCCAAGAATCGAATTATTTAATAGAGCATGCTGCTTCGGCCTTGCCATCTAACTGGCTTAAAATATATTTGAAAACGATATTTTCTTGGTGAGAGGAGGCTAAAGAAATTGCATTATAGCAGTTGTTAAGAAAGGGGTTTAATTTTTCACGACTTCCATCAAATCGTTTAATGAATTTGAGAATCACTTCTAAAGAAGCTTGTTCTTTAGACTGCTCTTTAACGTTCTTTGAGTCTTTGGACATTTTACAATATAAAATAGAACACAGTAAAATAAAATATTCAAAACAAAATAATAAAATAAAGTTACAGGCAGACCCTGGAAATACTACTAGTTCGTGAACACAATGTAAGTATATCAATTCGTAGAACTAGAGATAAGCGTCGGGCGTCGGGCGTCTAGCCTAAACATTCACAGGTGATATAAGGCGTTGTCATCGAATGTTAGGAAGTACCTATTTTTAGAAACACTGTGATTGAATTATGTATGTTTGAAACGACTCACAGAATCACGATGCACATGTATTTCATGATTTCCACTAGGTACAGGGAACTGGAACAACTGGAACTGGTCGTGATTGCTGCGGTCTGGAGCCTGGATCGTCGTAGACCTGGTCGGTGCTGGGCTTGGAGTCCTTTGGGAGACACTCTGTGTGTACTTTCCTTGCCACTTACTGCTCAGTGGACTGGGTATACTTAAACGTTTCGGAGTCGCTATTGGCTCAAGGTCGGTTTGGCGCTTCTCTATATTATTCGATACACTGCACTTGCGGGGAACCAATTATTTTACAATCCCACCGCTGCCACCAATGCTAGAACTCACTTTTGGGGAGTCTTTTTAAAAAAGGAAACAAAATTCACACGTGGAAAATATATGTATTTATAAGAAGGACTAACTTTAAGTTTTACAATATGCGAGTGATTTACGAGAGAGGGAGTGCGCGACGAGAAGGTTGGGAGGCGACTGACTGGGAGAGTGATGCATGGCTTGAGGCAAATGGATGGAAATGCACGATCATCAGGTTAGGTGCTGAGTAGGCAGAAAGGGGTACAATTTAGGGATGTAACAGAACGAAGGCGAAGTAGCGTACTGAAGTTAAAGAAGAGAAAAAAAGAGCATCTGTTTTAGTCAGTAAAACTTTACTTCACCAAATTCAAATCCCTAAAACAAAATGTTGTATCTGTCACTGATGCTCGAGATGTACCTACATAATGCGTAGGTATACATAAATGTAGCTTTGTTACAAAGGATTTTTTTTATGTCGTCGGGCTCAGCCGCAGAGGCATCTCGGCAACACTCTCTACTACAGGCCTGATTCCCCACTCCGTATAGCAATAAAATGTGAAAAGCCAACGGCAATACTCACAGTGCCACCAAGGCGGGTCAGCTTCATGCAGCAGCGTATCCGTCGGTCGCAGCAGCAGCGGCGTGGAGCACCCGTACCTATTACAGGCCCGCGCCCCCGCCTCATCACCTCGCCGGACCCGGTCCAACGCGGCACGGACCGCGAGGCGAGGCGGGGCGGTCCCACCGCGCCCCGCCGCCGCCAGCGCGCGCCCCGTGCCGAAACCCATGCTGGCCCTGCGCTCTAGTACTAGCGAGCTGTTGCTCTCTGACATACGCCATACGGAAACCTCGTAGTAGGTTGCGTTTTCCACTGAAATTATTTTAAATTGTACGATTACATTAAGCTCTATTCCAGAACCTTAATTGAGTACCACTTTACTATCATTATTATTGAATTCACCTCAAAGTTTGGTTCTCAAATTTAAAAACATCCTATTTTGCGAAAAGAAAAAGGTTAACTTAAGTCACTGAAATACCCTTATAAGGCAGCAAATACCAATATAATGACATTCTAATATGTTATTAAATACACATAATATAACTATAGTGAAATTACTCCCTGCTTGCGGTTATTGTGTGGGTACAATTTTACTTGGTACCCTCTATAAACAACGCGAACGATCAAAGTTACAAATTGACGAGGTCCCGACGCCTACGTGTGACGGGTAATTACATTCCCAATGCCCCTCTATATGACACTTAAAGCTATAGTCACGGACTGGTATCCAAATACACAATTTACAGGCATCTTTAGCAGACAATTCTTTCAACTAAATATATAAAATATTATTTTAAGCTTGGGACCGAATTTTGTTCAATGTAATAAAAACTGCGTTCACCGGGTGCTGGGTGGTATACCGCTGAATTCAATATTCGATCTATCCATTTTATTGAGATTTTAGATTTGTTTGTCAAACACTAAACTCGAATCTCAAAATCCATGGATAGATGGATGGTTACTTGCTATCTAAGTGATTTAAATTGTTATTAATGAAACCGGTCGATATTCATGTCAAATTTAACTCATCTCCACCAAATTACAGTAAGATTATAATTGGCGCATTTCTTATATGGCTCTGATTATTATTTATTTACATTTTAGAGATCTCAGAATGCAAGCTATCCTCTTAAGTTAAAAACAATACTAACTTATTTAAATGACCATTTATTTTGTTTATACCTGGTATACATCTCATCTGGAATTCCCCAAACTCGTACGAGATATCACAATGATGCGGCTGCGGTGGCCTTAGATGTTCGAACGTAAACGTCCTGTCACACTGTTCTTCTTGAGACGCCACTCCATTACTAGCTTCGCAAGAAGCCTTCAGGGTCTCTGCTAGAGGTCCAGTGATCTGGTCTAAGGGAAGCACTGGAGAGCCAGTAGTGAGATGCTGGACCTCGAAATTCGCTGGTTGAAGGTGCCAGAAGAAAGTATCAGGAGTTGGTATTGCTTTGACGATGCAGTGGATTGATTCCTTGACCAGTCTGATGCCGACGCCTAAGCATTCTGGTGGGTCTGAAATGGAAATAAATTTCGTTTTAGATTGACGCGATTCTTGTTTCAAGAAGCTTCTATTAACTTCATTTGTGACTAGTTGTAAACTATGTATCTCCAAAATGTACATTGATTTTTATGATTTACTAGAGGACGCCAGCAGCTACGCATGCACATTTTTTTAAAGGAGAAAGACCAAATACGGCCTGTAGCGGCCAGAAAGTTGTGAATCGTTGAAATTAAACATATAATTTTTAAAAATTTTACATCGTTTTCGTTTCTTGATAGAGTATCGGGGAAAGAATTTAGTTTTTAAAGATTAATTATTTTGAATAAGCTATGGTAATAGCGGATGAATGTCTTATGTTGCCAGCATTAAAAATAAAATGAAGTATGGTAGGCAGAAATTGTTTTAAGGAAATAATATTTTTATTACTATATTAGAAAACAATATATTTTATTTACTTTATAAGTATATTTGTAAAAAGAATCAAGAAATATATAATTTATTATACATTCCATAATTATTAATCGGTAAAAATCGTTTTGTTTTTTAATCGATAGTAGAAATATTTTTTCAAACCATTTGCAACTCTTTTTTTATCTGTTATGTCATTCGAGTTGCTACTGTGTATCGTAAATATTTTGCTCTGATTTTTCGCACGGTTTTAATGTAATGTAATTGAATATAAATTCAATAATAATGATCAGTACCTTCTACCCATGCTAAGAATATGCAGCGGTGTTTGTGATTGTGGTTAGCTTTTTTGGACGAGTATACATAGTACGAGGTTCCCTAGTACACAGGTGATTATTCATTATTATTGGCCACTCTTTATGTAGTTTTTGTTCTTTAAGACGCAAAGACATACTTTTATTTACATCTAGGTATTATATTTATGTTAAAATTCAATTTTGAGGTATATTTAGTTGCGGAATAATTTCCATTTCAAATATCTCGTATCTTATTTCCACCAAAAGTTATTTAAAAAGAAATTATACAGGTTAATAGAGTAGTCATTTATCTTCAAAACACACATGGTGTTGTGTTTGGCCGTGCCAGGCCCATAATGTATGGCCAAATGGTACATCTCCTTTATCTGTTTTGACCGATCCCGTGGGTATTTCGGGAAATCCCTTCTTAGTGCACCTCTACGGTCCCCAAGGAACATACATGTCAAATTTCAGCTTCCTGCGCCCAATAGTTTTGGCTGTAGCTTGTCTGTCAGTCAGTCAGTAACGCAAGGATTTTATATATTAAGATAATAGCACTAGGAAATATCTTAAGTTTGAGGGTATCTGATTCGTTTTAAAGAATTCAAGTCCTCTTTACAGATCCTAAGTTAAATTCGACGAAGTGTTTTAAAGAAGTTACATCTAAACCGTTTTATAGTGTAAAAGTGAAGTCATAATGAAAAAACTCACAAAACACAGTGATGGTGATATTATCCGAGCGCGTTTCTCCGATGGCATTAGAGGCAGCACAAGAGTATCGGCCGGCGTGCGCTCGTAACGTCTCTTCTACGGTCAGCTGGTGACCTGACGTGTGATCGCCCCAGATACTGCCAGGACGAATTTGCATATCCTGGAAACCAAATAGTTAAGATATAATTTTGTATCAAAATAGGGTTGTATTTTTTTTGCCGTGGGCTTGACACTTGAAATAAATAAAATATGGGCAGACTTAATAAAAAAATAGTATCGAGTTTAATATGAGTTAATCGGGGATGGATACAGGTGCATGAGATAAGGGTCACAATTACAGATGCAAAGTGCATTAAGACTAAATAAATATTAATTATAAAACAATTTCAGCTCTGATGGGCTGCTTAAAGAGGAGTACACCATTAAATATTTTCTAGGTAGTTAGGACTATCGAAATAATGGTGACTTACATTAAAATACCAGGTGAACCGCTCGACGGGCGGGTTGGCTCTGACGTCACACTCGAGCTGCAACCCATCCAGTTCCACAACTTCGTTAGTCTCATCATCGCCTAACTTCAGCACGTCCACCATTGGATTATCAGTAACATACATCAGGAATATGTTATTTTGATGAAAAGGCTGAATATTTTGTTTCTCCATTATTCCAAAACCCTTGTAATAAAATGACTTTACGATTGGACTCAGTTAGGATCAGTGTGGTATAAATTAATTTATGTTGAAATCCAACACATTGTCTATTAGACAGTAATTTCTTAAAACAACCCATACACGGTCATCTGAGTGGACTCAGATACAGAACACAATATCATGTTCATCACACAAGAATTTGTTTTATGGAGAAAGCAAACAACCTTCCACCGCGACCGTAGCAAAGTTTACTAACCTTTTAACTTTTCACATGAAATATTTAATAATAAAGTGCCTATATTTGATGTTATATCTTGAACCTTACTATCAAATCGTTGTGTAAAGTAATTAAAATGTGTACTTACAAGTAACATTAAGCGTAAAAACGTCTGCCTTGGAGCCCCTGTTGGGCGCCATTACAGGGTTAGTGGCGACGCACGCTAGCGTCGCGCCGTTGTCATGCACCGCTGGACTCAGCTCCAGGAACGAAATTGCCGTCAGCGATGAGTTGTACCAAGTCTGTAAAAGACGACGATGAAATAAGGATGTTTAGAACTGCAAGACGACAGTCGCTCTATATAAAAGGTTTATATTCTAACAATTACACCACAGACAAGTATTATGCTTGAGTATTATGTCCGGAAATTTGTATCATTTATTTAGAAAGTCTAACATTTTTGCAGGTCCTTACAAAATTGAAATCGTTCTATATTATGCAAAACCTGGTGATGCAAAAAAAGTGACCGTGAGTTTTATTGCCCTTCCTTTCTCGTGGCTCTTAGTTAGTTTTTTCTTAGTTAACTTAAATGTAGAATCTTTAAGGATTTTTTTAATTTGTCGTTCATAATTGTGACCCAAGTGACTAAAGAATTTTGACTTTTGGATATGGTAAGACTAGTAAGCCAACCTCGAGCTTCAAGGTGAAGGCCCCAAATAACAACTGGGCACTACGATGTTGATGAGGATTTAGAACGGCACTCATTTCGATATACTGTATGCTATCTCCACTTGCCAAAAAAAATAACAGTCCAGGACTTGCTTATCATTTCAGTTTTCGTCAAAGTTCATCGGACATTCAGGAGGAATGACATACACACGTAAATATTAATAAAGACACAATGACAACACTATGCATTAGAGATAATCGTCCATTCACTATCCAAACCACTTAAAACAAATTAAACCGAAGATAGAATAAAGTCATTTTATCTCCAGACACCCTGTCATATATGTACATTAATTTTAGTTTTTTAAAATTCACCCAGACACAATTAACATAATTGCAACACGCTAATAAATATGACCTTCTTTCTCTTCACATGTTTGAATAGGCAGGTCATAACATATCATATAAAAGCGGCATACCTAATAGCCAAAGCTATTATAAGGTTTTAGATGACACGAAAGCTTCATTTCCTAATAGGCTTGTGTGTCCACTAAGAATAAATCGGTTTGATTGTAGTATCTTTAGATTCATTATGATTTTAAGATGTCAATAAAGTTTTTTATTTATTATAAAAAGGTAAGATTAATGTTATTTGTAGGATTCTAAAACTAAAAATAATGTATTTATTCTTGTGATAGTGAACACCAATCAGAGAGCATTACGTCAAACAGTACGTCCGCCATTCCTGTTGTTGATGTTTTAGTAGTAAATACAACTAAAACGTCAAAGTTTCTACCTGTCAAATCGAATATAACACAATAAAAGTGACCAGACTTCATTCACGGTTTGTTTTGTTTTGCACTTTGTGATATCACTCAACCGCCATGATGGTTTACAGTCAAATTTCAGTTTTTAGTAATGTTGCTGACCGATTTTTGAAGAAAAAATCAGGTATTTCAGTTTAACATCTGATAAAGGAACGAATCAATCGCTAATTGCATTTTAGGACACAAGCCTAATGGATAACCTACAGACTAAACAAAAGTAGTGCTAAGACAGGTATTTATTGGGTAAGTCTGTTTTCCGATACTTTGACAGGCCATATTTTTCTAGTTTACTCATCACATCAATCGCACCCAAACGCGTGAGTAGTTCTTCTCAAGGAAAAATATATTGCAATAATTTTCTTTGAATTATTAAGTTTTCCTCTTGGAATCGTTCATAACTTTTCACATTTGGTTTGATATTAGTATTTTAATTAATATTACTAACGGAAAACTTGCATTATTATAACACTTCATTGAAAAACATACTCGTTTGGTGACATAATTTTACTTATCCGAAGGTATTATTACAGTTTCGATTCTTTAGTTTTTGGAGATAAGCTGCCGACTCTCGCAAGATAGATGACTTTTTATAATTATAAATTTAAGGTTAGTATTCCTTAATATTATTCTTTATTTATTTTTCATATAGTCCTACAATCCTGAGCCATGAGACTTTATGAAAATTCAAACAACGTACAGAACCAGCACTCGAACCAAAACAACAATTTGTGGATTACGCAGAGAGTTGTGCGTTGTAAAGTACTAAACGGTGAGGCGGCTGGGCTAACCACTATACCATTCGTGCAAAGTTGTTTGTATTGATAGCTTCAGAATCTAAACGATAATAATCGATCGCTAGGTGTATAGAGATGATTGACATCAGGTAATCAGTGCAACGCTTTTAGTTAATTGATTTTCTTTCGTTTTACTTCCGTCATTGCATCTTTTTGTAACTCATTATGAGTTCAGTTTGTTGTTTCGGAATTGTTAATTAGTTTTTAATAAGGGAATTCTTTAATTTTTCCTAAGTTAAGTAAAGCTAGCAATATTTTCCCAGGTGTTTGAATGTTTATTTATTTTACAAGGCTTATAGAACGAAAGCAGCGATATCTTATAGGTACGCTTTGATGAAATATCGAAAGGATGAATTTCTTGAAAAATAAATAAAATATTCGCCATAAAGTATATTTTGTTGAAAGATATATGAATATTATGTGAGAGTTGTCAGAAGAATTTTCACGCGACCGCTTTCGAAATATTTTGGTGCAATATTCTTTATGTTTAAAACTTTCATGGTTTAATGTTCTTGTTCTTATGCTTTTAAATTCACTTCTATTTCATTTTTATTTGAGTTTTAGTCCGTCGTATAATGGAATTTTGTTTTCATGTTCAAAATATATCTACATACATATTTTTGCGTGTTCACACAAATAATAACATGGTAAAGTTTCGCGTGGTATGAATTACTTATATTTCGGTGAACATAATAATATGAAACAGAATAGACAAAAGCTATGGCGAGGTTAGCTTTGAACAAGCTCTGAATAGACGTTTCTTGATGAGTTTCATTCTCATTTTTACACACGTGCAGATAAAATGTGCTTATATTATGGAATATTTAGAAATTACAGCTTTTATCAAAGGGTTACATTTATTTATACTCTATTATCGTCTATATCTAGACCATAAAATTTGGCGCGAACTTTATCTACTTTTCATATTATTCGACCCAAGAAAATAAATACATAACACAATGTATGTTACGCTGATAAAAGCAGGGGAAATGTTGTGTGTTATTTAATATACTAGTACATCTGGCTGCAGTGTTGAAAACCTGGACGATGCTATTAAAAATGGTCATATTTTGTCATAATTATCTGGTAAGACTAGTGAACTCCGGAGACACCGTGCTCAAAGGCGAAATTCTTATGTGATGCCAGTTTAATGCATG
The DNA here is from genome assembly GCA_944739405.2 of Euclidia mi. Lineage (NCBI taxonomy): Eukaryota > Metazoa > Arthropoda > Insecta > Lepidoptera > Erebidae > Euclidia > Euclidia mi. Next base: position 46,930,907 of record OX123193.2, read on the forward strand.
ACGATGATGATGACTATATGAAATAGTCATAATAGTAATGTTTCTTACGATGCTGTGATAATTGCACGATGCGAGCGATACAGAGTCCGTGCGTAATGCATGCCGCGATCCAGCATGTGTTATACTCAGCACGCGTTGTATTATAGGTCAACGCTCATTAGAGCCACCCGGCACCCACTCCGCACGGCATCCACGAGTGGACGTCGCGCCGTCAACCAGCGGACCGCGCGCCGTCAACGAGTGAACGCCGCGCGGTCAACCAACGGACCGCGCGCCGTCAACGAGTGAACGCCGCGCGGTCAACGAGTGGACGTCGCTTGGTCCACGAATTTTCGAATAGTCTGTTAACAATTGGCACTAGGTCTACACGTGTATTTCGTAATGCCAAATTTTACAAACGTTGAATTGGCACTCATAGCTGTCGCGCTTGATGAGGAAGTAAATGAAAGACGCAACAAAAAAAAGAAAGCTTATTGGGTGCACGAAATGTTTAAGCAGAGATAAAAAGAGGGCGAACATTGTACCGATCGTAGGCATTTGTTAACCGACGAAGAAAAATTTTTTTCGTACTATCATATGCCGCAATGTGTGTTTTATAACATCCTGTCTCATATTGAAGACTCGATAACAAAGAAAAACACAAAGTTCAGAGAAGCGATCACACCCGAAGAGAGATTGGCAGTGACTTAAAAGTAAGTAACGTTTACACATTTACTACCTCGCGACAATTAATAAGTAAACATACTGTGGATATGTATTATGTTAGTCTTTTCCCGCAATAACTGTCGATGAGCCTTCTATTTTTACCCGACTACGGCGAAGCAAAAGAGGGTTATGTTTTTGACCTCGCCCAAATGAACTTAAGTGACTTTTGTCTCTTTTTTGCTATAATAATATACGCAACTTTCTAGAGTGAGCAATTACGGTGTTTTTAGTTTTGTAGCTGTTCACTCTACGGTGACTTGCTTTGTTCTTTGTTTAACTTCTTACCTCAATACATTTCCTAGTTAAAAAATATGGCAACAGTAATGTAATGGTTTATTTAGACGTTAGGACGTGAATCATTCGCGGGCAGCGCGCGGTCCGCTTCGGAGCCGCGCGTTGGCGACGAGCCGTCAACGCGCGGCAAGCATGCGAGCAGCGAGTTTCCACCGAGCCGTCCACGCGCGGACGGCGGGTGGACCACCCGCCGCCCGCGCGTGGACGGCTTAGGCTGGTTTCAGAGTCACGCGTTTGACCGGCGCCGGCCACACGCGCGCGCTTACAATTACACTAGATTAGTAGTAGCGTTTCATAGTCACGCAGTTCAAACGCGTCGCGTGTGAGACGCGCGCACCGGCCGCGCTGCCGAAGCTTCATACATTGCACTGAGAAACGCGAACTCATTTCACAGTGGTCCGCGCGCCAAACGCGCTGTTGAGACGCGCTGGCCGACGGCGCGTGCCGCGCGCGTCACTCTGAAACCAGCCTTACGACAGAGGCGATCCGGTGACGCTACGGAGTTGATGTAGTGAGCGTATACCCATACAAATCCATATAAAGAATACTAACCGCACGAGGCGAGGCGGTACGGAGTGGGTGCCGGGTGGCTCTAATGAGCGTTGACCTTATAACTGGCGCGATGATGTATAACTGGTTGCTATGATGTATACCTGGTTGCTATGATGTGTACCTGGTTACTATGGTGCGTGAGGTGCTTGTGGTCGAGCCACCAGGACAGCTCGGGCTGTGGGTAGGAGCCGCGCGCGGTGCACTGCGCGAGCGCTACAGAGCCCGCGCGTAATGCGTCGCCTATCGTGCCGCGCACCCAGTGGATTGACACGTTGTACGCTGGCACTGGAAAATGAAAAACTATATGAAGGCTGTTTCATCAAGGTGAAATATTACTTTCTTGAATAGATGTATACAACTTGGTAAAAAACGCGAAAAGTTGCTTTTTCATAACAAATAAATAAACACTACACCAATGCTTACTGCAAAACTTTACTAGACGTTTTAGCGCATAAGTGTGGGTGCTTGAAGCGAGCAAATAAGATAAAACTTGTTTTGAAAATGATACTAACCAATTTCTATTAAGTATCTGTATTTCACTTTTATGAAACCCCTGTATACAAAGAAACTGGTCTAGATTAGTTTCTTTGCCCGTATATACAGGGTGTTTGGTAATTCGACTAAGTCCTAAAGGAGGTTATATTTGAGGTCTTTTGCAACAAATTTAAACCCCGTTAACTAGCGATCCAAAATTAACGGTTTCTGAGATATCGAGGTTTAAAGATTTTTTTGATTTTTTTATCTTGTCACGAAAATAATCGAAATTGAAAAAACTATTCATTTTTGGCCCAAAATTGATATTTTTTGGCAAGCTTTTTAACTAGCAATTGATCTAAACAAAAGAATCGGTAAAAATATCTAAAGATTAAAAAAATGAAGGGTCCTAAGTGACGGAAGTTTTATATTTACAATGGTTGATTTTCTGAAAATTAAAACGAATTTATTTAAAAAAATATGTACTACACTTGACGTACAAATTAATTAAAAAACATCAAGGTTTCATTACTTTCAATAATGTTACAATGATAATCCAGTTTTATGACAGTGAAAAAAAACGAGCCGATTTCTCAACAAAAGAAGAAGATTTCTTACATGAAAATTCGCACTTCGATTTTCACTTATACAGAAGTGGACTAAAAAAGCTACATCGACGATACTGTTCATGACTGTTGCTTCATGTCACCACATTCTTAGTGCTCCTCAAAAACTGACAGTAAATGGTCTTAAGGCGCTGTGTACAGTACACTGAGTTCAGCTGTTGCTGTCACTGTCGGATTGTATACATAAGAAAGAGAAGCGCGATGACGACGGGACGTTCAGAACGAGTTATTTATCATTAAATACATTAATCCTTACAAATATCTTATTCCAATCGATAAATAAAAACAACAGTTCCCTTTATCTTAATATATAAAATCCTTGCGTTACTGACTGACTGACAGACACGCTACAGCCGAAACTATTGGGCGCAGGAAGCTGAAATTTTGCATGTATGTTCCTTGGGGACCGTAGTGGTGCACTAAGAAATTTTTAGACTAGAAAATTACGATTTCCCGAAATTCCCACGGGATCGGCCAAAACGGGTAAATTTAAAAAAAAAATGCAGGCGTAGCTGCTGGCGTTCTCTAGTTATTATATATTACATCACTGTTATTAATATTATCAAGATTTGTTTATAAATAATACAGTTACAATTGCTACAATTTCAATTTTAATGGTTATTTTGTGGTTTTTTTTATCGAGAAAATTTACCGAAAACGTGTTTTGAACACAATGGTCCCCCCATAAATATGATCAAGATTAACATATATTTTTTAGCTGCTCTAAAATGTATACATTTGGCTAAAAAACTGTTTTGTGAAGCCTATTTTGACTAGGTACAGCGCCTTAACTGCCAATCTCTTACACCGGTATTTCATGGCTGTCGCCTTCAGTAAACGTGGTGATGTCACTCCATACATTTTAATCAGTTCCCCATACATCTCAAGACCCGATTCAGAAAACATATGGACATATTATATTAAGTCACTCAAACGTTTGACGCGGCGACGTTTAATCGAGACCGGGGAAATGAGAAGTCGCTGTAAGGACACTGAACTGCAAATCGATATGTCGGATATCGATTGTCGGCCAAATAAAATATGAGAATGCCGTCAGACGATCGCTTCTTTCTTAGAATTCGTATTTAATTTACAATTAAGTTGATTGCTAACTGTTTTTTGTAAGCTAGCTAGACTTGTGTACTTTAAGCTTACTGGAGATACCAACAGACTGACTTGCAGAGGGTATCGGGTTCAAATCTATGAGGCGCATCTGTGACTTTAGGGAGTTACGTGCGTATTGAATTCTTAATAAAATTATCGCTTGCCCCGTGCCTTGGAGAGCAGATTAAGCCGACGGTTTCGGCCATAAAGATCTTTGACAGTCGATATATAGTCAGTACTTCAGTCAGTACCTCTGAACAAATTGGCACTAGTCTTAACCATGGAATGTCGTTATCCCTTCTGGTTGAAGAGGAGAGAGAGGCAGTCGCTCTATGGAAAAGCTAATGTACAGACAAATCCGGTTAGACTAGTAAGCGAACACGGGGCTACAACTGCGATAATGCTAAGAGTTAAAAGTTATTGTAAAGGTACTTTTACGAGCATAATACGTATAGACGCATCTTGTGCTAATGATGGTTTTTCGTTGATGGAAATAAAACTGCAGGAGCTAGTGTCTGAGATTGGCGCTAAAGTCGTTAGAATGTTCTCAGTAAATAAAGTTCTCAGTGTCTTTTGACTGCCCGTTTGAATGTCTCGAAGCTCTTAGATAGGCTTCCTCCTATATTATTATATTGTGTCTTCGTTTTTAACGATAATCTTACATAACTTTCTTAATAAGTTAAGATTTCTCTGAACTTTTTTTTGTTTCAGATTACGGAAAAAGAGCAGAAAAAAACATTATCTATTAATAATGGCATCCATTTATCTACTTTGATAACTTGAGAACTTTGGTAATTGTTTGGCGTTCGATACGAACTTATGAGAGCATTTGTAATACTTATTACTGAAACGTAGAAGTATGATCATCAGTCTAGATTTTTTATAGCCTGACCCACTGCTGGGCACAGGCCTCTTCTGATTAAAAGAACAGTTATACCATAGACCACCACGCTACCCAAGTGTGGTTAAGTACTTATTTTCCAAATAATTAGGAAGTAATCTCATTTCCTCTTCTTGAATGATAGCAAGTGAGATCTCATTGCCTCTTATTGAATGAAAGGCGACGAGAAAGGGACGAGGCGAGAGCATTTATCACAGTCGATTAACAGATGTCGTGAGATGCCGCTATTCCGCAGACGGGCATGGACGCCACGCTAATAAAACTGCACTTAACCGCCTGTTAGCTGCAGTTTCATGGCCTCCTACGTAATTAGGTACATTAGCCATTTTATCTCATTTCAGTCATAATTTCAGTCATTTTATCTCCCGACCCGTCTCGCTATTGTAAAACTAAAGTATCTACAATTTAGGTTAGCATTAGCATTCATAATATACAACTGAGAAGAAGTTATTTTAATCACGTTGTGGAAAAGCTAAAACGATAATATTTTATGGTGTCCAGATTTTCATAGCCTTTTTACTACAATGTACCAATTCTAAGCGAATCCTTTACAAAGTCAATGTGTAATCAAACATTGTTTTGGTATTAGGCATACTTACTATTTTTTTACTATGGTTCCCTCGGGCTCATGCCTGATCTTATGAACACTATGTATAGTCAATTATCTGACTTGTGTATAATGTACTTTTAAGTTTGATATCGAAGTTGACACGGCAGAATTAAAGTAATTAGTCGGGCTGCATTCGAAGTGGTCATATTTTTTTCGTCCTGAAGACTTTTTGTGACCAGATAATACCTCAGTCGGGAGTATTCCTTGTACAGCAACCCATTAAAACCATAGTTACAACGGAAACAGTTATAATACTACGAAACATAACAATGATTTATGGATTACGCCTGATTAGACCAGAGCAGACCCACAACATTCGGTATGCTGTCTGCGGTGAGGTAACACATGGAGTATGGTTGAGACATTAATTTATCCATCAATAATGGTTATATTATCGTCCTGAGACAATCTACACACGTGTATAATCGTGAACTAGACAGAGTCTGTACTATGGTTATGGGACTTACCTACTTAAATATTTAAAAAAATAATTATATTATGGAAATTTTAATTCAGGTACAGAAAGTATAATTGAATTCATTAATTATATTTGTCTTTGAGGGGATTCAAACCCGGCTCAGCAGTCAAGCAACAATCGCTACACCAAAACAGATAAAAAAAATTAGAGCCCTCTTTTTGATTGAAAAGTATGAGTTTCGGACTATGACCAGTGGCATACATACATACATACATAGTCTCACGCCTATAACCCCGAAGAGGTAGGCAGAGGTGTATTTCTACACCCACTTTTCCTCAGATATACTTTAGTCCCACGTAATAGGGGGCGAGCCTATTGCTGTACCGGGCCCATTGTCAGACTCCGTGCTGCTACTGAGAACTTCCTAACGGAAAAACCCAATAACACTTTGCCCGACCCGGGAATCGAACCCGAGACCCCCCAATCCCACGCGCACATTTATACCGCGAGACCAACGAGGCAGTCGTATATGGTTTGATGTCGAGTATTCCGTCTCTACGCAAATATGGTATTTGCATCGTGTTATTCCTTAGTCGCCTCTTACGACACCCACGGGTAGATAGGGGGTGGTTACACTTGTAATCTATGCCATCAACCACATGGCTGACCAGTGGCAACTCGGAAGAAATAGTAAGTAAACCTTTTAATCTTATTTTAAATTGTCTTTCGGGATTTATACCACGTACCTTTGTTTGGAGTACATCCGTGAACATGGCGCTTGCAACAGTGCCGAAATATCGGTTACTCCAAACGAAGGTACGTGGTATAAATCCCGAAAAACAATTTAAAATAAGTTTAAATGACCACGTAAGTTTAAATTCCAAACCTTTTAATGTTGGCACCGAATCGCTACTACTCTTAGTATACCTAATTATTAAAAAATATACTTACAAAACAGCTCAATTTCTAATGTTGCGACGATAGGTGGCGCTAAGTGTGTGTTGGCGGCCCTACAAGAGAGGGCGGCGGCGTTGTCTCTGGTGAGAGGGAGATAGAGCTCGTTCTCTCGCACTGTGGGGATGTCGCTGTCCCCGTCTGACGCGTCTACTAGAGTGTCACCGGAGTACCAGCTGATGCGGGGTGGAGGACGACCTAGGGAAAAAAAACTCGTATCACCGTCATCATCCCAAACTAAAACCACCTATCCCAACCCGGTTTTGACAATATTCAAAACTCTATATGAGCCATTAAAACAACCGAAGACTATAATACCAAACTCCTTCCTAGATTTGTATCTTTTAAAAAGACGTTGAAGTCCTCCTTCAAAGAAATACATTTTTCATTTAACATTAATTGTTGCAATGAATTTTAGAGACAGTCTTCTCCAAAGAGACAAGTCCTAATATGAATATACAAAAATAATTATCTTTAGTCTCCGTGTAGTAAATGTTAAACAAGTTAGGACTAATCCTCGAATTATATTTAGTCTACGTTTTATAATAAGTTGGTTATGGTTAATTCCTCCTCTAAAGTATCAGTATTCGGCCAGTGCAGTGGTATCAAGTACCATTGAACTATTACCGCTTGCAAAGTTTCAGTTCATTACCAAGAATTCCGTTAGCAAGAAGCTAATATCGACTTTCAAGATGCATTGTAATTTGAAGCTCTGCTTGTGTTAAGAGCGAATGAAAGGTTAATCAGTTCTTTTAGTCATTTTAGTTACGCTTATCCCTTGTACTGCAGAAAACACCAAAAGTAGATATTTATGCAGTTTAAGTTAAGTGTAAATAGGCTCATTTTGAGAACAGATTTAGGAGATTATTTTTTTACATTAATACTGAGTTACTGTCACTGTATAGCGGCGTCCGTCGGCGCTATGTCGTTGTACCGATTGAAATGACATTTACGAAAGAGACGCTTAAATATTCGGCGATATACAGACTATTATTCAATAATCAACCTAAAGGGAATTAAATTTCGTTGAAAGTGTGTATGAAATTACCTGTCATTATAATTATAATAGCTATAATTTGAAAAACAGTATCCTTTTTAACCATCAGGCGGGCAAAGCTAGTTTTGCATAAAGTTACGATACAACGTGTTACCTCCTATGACCAAACAGCGCAGTACAAGCGTGTCTCCGTCGTGGTAGGGGCCCACCCTGCCGACTACTTTGTTGCTCATCTCGTCCATGAAGAACGGCGGGCTCGGCAGCACTGGAATAAAAAGTTACATTTTACCTTACGGAATACCACCTTATGTTTCTCCCGACGTTTCGATAATTACACGACATAGTCACGTTACAAAATAAATATGTGTATCAGTTGCGAAAGTTTAAAAGTATTCAGAATACCACCTGACAGAGAAGTCATCATCATCAGCCTTATACAGTATATGTAACTGTCCTACAGCTAGGCACGGGCCTATACTCACTATTAGAAGGGTAATAATATAGTCCACCACGCTGGCCAAGTGCGGGTTGGCAGACCAGTACAGAATGTGACAAGTATTAAAATGAAGTCCCTACCACATCCGATAAACACGATAAGTCACGATAAGATAAAGTCAGAATCTACCATCCAATATATAGTGTGATTCTTGAGATATGTTCAATTAAAGTGGGCAGGCGAAGTGTAGTTTATATTAAGTATCATCTATGTAGGTACGTTTGTTTAATGAAAATTAGTTTTAATGTCCCCTAGATACCCACAGTGCGAGAAAAACCAGATCGTTGTTGATCCCAAAGCACGCTAATCAGAGTGGAGATCGCTCGGCAATAGCGGTGAGCTGTGACATGGCTTAAATTGCACTAAGGCCACAGGTTAGGCTTATAAAAACGTGTTATACCTAAATAAATTTAACGGCTCTTGAAGCTTGCATTAAATTGTATTTTCTGTGTTTAAACAAAACATTTCCTTGAGATAACAGACACTTAATCTGAACATTTTCTCTAGCTTCGCTAACAGGTCACAAATAGACACTTGTAACACGCTTATGTTACTTTCTATATTTCATTGAATAATTCACGGCTCGATTGGTATGCTCACTTCTTAGACCGGATAGGGCGATAGTTTTCGTAAGTATTCCTGTTAGAAAATTCCATTGAAATGAAGGCAGATATATGTCGAGAAAACATTACTTACAGTCATCCAAATATATGAAAATTTCTTGACAGTACTAAACAGAACAGAAGAATGGAAACGCCAAAATGTAGAAGAAATATAATCCCTGCCATTTAGTGGAACTAGTTGTAAGTGTATCTACGAATCGTGATGAATTATCACATAGACGTACCTATATTTAGGAATGTTTATCATGACTTGTATTCTCACTAATATCGAAATTGTTGAAAGCATCTTTATATTTTGTCTATAATGTGAGCTACTGCATTGCTATCATCAGTTCCAAGCATAAGCTCCGTTTATTTTACCAACTTTGTTTTTTTATTGCATTATCTGTATATATTTTCTTGCTTTACTGACGGACTGACTGATTGATAGACAACGCACAGCCAAAACTAGAACTAGACCAGGTCGCAAGTAAATGAAATTTGGCATGTATTTTAATTGGCGACCGTAAAAAGGGATTGCCCGAAATACCCATGCGATCGGCAATAATCAAGATTATGCGTGAGGGCATTCGTTGCAAGCATCCTCTAGTTGATAATTGGCAACATCATGATTATAATTAGCTTTCTACATTTCTTCTCTTTATCGTATACTATATGTTATTTTTGTACCAAAGCTGCAACGTTTTTGCTCCACGTATTAATAATATACAGATAACTTTTTTTTAGACACGTCGACAAGCGTAAAAGCATTAGCATAAATATCGGTTTTGTCACCAAGTAAGATAACACTAAGCTATGCAGCCGAATGTTTTTTCATTCTGTTTTTACACTCGTAACAAACATTACGTTTGTATTGTTGGACCGTTTGCTCCCTTTGTGCATATCAAAGGTGCTACAGATGTCTTTGAAAGCTTTTCTTATAAACAAAACTAATGTATTGGAAGGGTGAACTGATTTGGGCCTGTCGAAACATCCTATCGAGATGATACGGCGTAGTTATTTGTGAAAACTGTAGTCGTTACAACGCTGTAATCCTTCGTTGGTTTTGAAAGTTTTGTCAGAATATTTTCTGTTTTTTACCCGTATAAGCAAGCTTGGCGCATATAACGGAGTGGGATTGATTAGTACGTTAAGTCATGACTCTTGAATGCCGTTGACCCTTGAGATCAATGAGATTTTTTGTTCGGCACAGCCATTACGGTGTGTTGGCCCAAACCTTTGACATTTTCAGAGATCTTTTATGCACACTGCTCATCCATAAATGCGGCATTTAAACAAAATTACACAGAAGTAACTAATGGTCTATGTCATTTTATTTGTATTTTTGGAGGCAAGGTTTACGCAAATAATATCACAGTAAAAATCACAGAAGATCCCAAGCCAAATCTGTCCGTGAAAATGAAGAAAATCGTTTTGATGAAAACTATCTCTGAAGATATTAAATAACACCAACATCTTACGTGAAATACGAATGTAGAGATTGCGAAAAGTGTGGGTGGGAATAAGCTATAAATTATTTATTTTTAATTTACAGCATGTCTGATTTTATTTTGAACGAAAAATAAATCGATACTATGATTTGATTTTAAACTTGAGGAAGCTTGTAGTCGTATTCATACCTGTACCACGGTAATGTTATCTATACCATCACCGTGCCTTTACGCTTTACAAAATAAAATTTGATAAAATACCATTTATCTATTTCAGGCAAAACTATGGAGCCTAACTAGTCTTTAGCTATATTGCTATCCGTACCCTTTCGATTATTAAGCCACCGCAGCCTTAATATCTCTTTGATATAGCTATACACTGGCATCACTAGGCGAATATGAAATTCATATTTTATGCATGAACGAAAAACGTGAGTAAACAAACAGAAATGTAGTTTGTATTTTCGAGAACGCAAAACGTGTATAAGGAAATTAGAAGCTTGCTCATTTTAAGAGTGGCACGAAAATTTAGCTACTTACTTGTTTGTATTGAAAGGAATAGGCAGAGGGGACTCAAGTGATATACGCATTCTACCAATAAAATATTCAAGGTTGTACTAATGATTCGAATGCATTACTGTACTTACGTACGATACAGCTACAGTCATTGTGGTTTTGAAGCGGTCGCAACACCTCTAAAAACTGCGCCGAGTGTTGTGGTATTGAATTATCGATATCCAGATAGGAGTCTGTGACTGTGTTTCGAGCTGAAGTCTCCCGAGGCGACATAATATACGCCTATTGCCGGCGATATCTCTTTAACCTTTATGATCCCGTAAGTTGCTTACGGGTTCTTAAAAAGCGAGCTCTTAGCGAGTAAAACATTAAATTAAATTTAAATTAAATTAAACATCACGTTAGGAGATACTTTTCGCAGTCCTGCTTACTGTTGGACTTAGGCCTCTCCTAATTTACTTCACTGTAGCACTACGAGGTAACAGGAGGATTGAACCGAGTGTAAAAAAATACCACGCTGGCTGGACAGGTTGGTACAGGGTTTCATATCTGTATATGTGTGGGTTGACTGCACGGTTGGCGTAGTGGTTTAAGCGGCCGCCTCATCGTTTGACACTGCGCCGAAGTGTTGTGGGTTCGATCCCCACACGAGACAACACTTTGTGTGATTCATAAATTGTTGTTTTGAGTCTGGGTGTTCATTGTGTCCGTTAGTTGTATGTTTGTAAAGTCCCCCGCGACACAGGATTTAGTCCTAATGCGGGAGTCAAGTCAGGGATCTTAAAAAAAAAATATCAAGTTTTCCGTCTCATCGCAAAGCTATTTTATGTTTTTGTATGTTTTCTTTAATCGCCTCGGAATAAAAAGGGATACCCAGTGACATTTTGTTTTCTCCATCCGTCACCACCTAGACGATGTTTGTACATACATTACTTATTAGAAGGCGCTAAGAATTTACTTCACCGCCTTTAGATTGTGTGTATGACTATCAGAAAACTTAAATAATATGGTTTCTTAAGCCTGGAAATCACAACTGCGAGACTAACCACAGTCATAATTACAAACGTGATACAAAAAGAAAAACAGTAGAATGTTAAACAAAGTCAATACTCTCCTCAAATTTCTCTTAAATAATTAATGTTAACAAACCCCTCAAACATTTCCATTTATGATTTGGGAAGTACATTTTTGAACCCGAAATTAATTTGAACTACGTCCAATTTCTTTGTATTTTAGATATTTAATCTGACATCCGATCAATTTGATATTGTTAAACTAATATGCGTACAGTTTGCTTACTTTGAACGTAGTTTGTACATATACCTAACATCGATTAACCTAACATTCATAGAATATTTTTGTTACAGTGTGCCTTCTAGCACCGTGTTACCCGATGTTACGTTTGATGCACAGGATACAACGACAAGACACAAAAAATTAAATCTACTAACCAATCAATAAAAACTAATATTATTATTATTATTGAATTATATTTTTGAATTCGATGATAAACATAACCTCGTAATAAGAAGCAAAACTTACATTATTATCATGCAGTATTCCTAGTTTTGAGCAGGTAAATCAAAATGCACTACAAAACGCATTCTGTGTCAAGAATGGGGAAAATTTCATAATATCCCAGGCAATACCAACGTAAAGACTGTCAAGCATTAAAATATTGCGATCTCATAAATTTGCTCAGAGCAAAAAGTGTCCTGTTCACTCATACAAGCCTTGGTGCGGGCAGATGGAAATTAAAATGTAAAATGCAATATAAGTCTGAATTGAAATAGCATTTACTGTAGAAGACTAGGGGCAAATTCCAGCGCCCTCCGATAAGTTTCGTTTAAATTATTTGGCAAATAACCATCACACTAATTTTGAATTTACTTATCTGGAAGACAATATCTATCCAGAGGTAACGAAACTCGCCCTAAATACTTTCTTATCTATAGAGTCATGTCGAAATTGGTAGGTAACGCCTACATTTTGTCAAAAATTTTTAAAGCCCGATGGAATACGAGGTGAGCTAGTCGCAAACCCCATGACGTAAAAGGGGAATTAGATTCAACAATCTAAATAGTTGTTCGGGTTTATTTTGTTGGTACTGACTCCCAAAATCAACGGTATCTGAAGTTTATAGATAACATATTTTCTGAGAAAGAATACTCTACTAATGGTGAGGATTTTTTAAATTTTATGTGGAGTTGAGAGAATATACCTATTTACATACTTATTTATCAATAAAAGATTATGTTACCAACGTAGGCGGCTGCAATGATACGAGGTCTAAGTCACAGCTAGAGTCAGAAGACACTAAACCTTAATATCAATTAGTTAAGCATTATGGCATAAAGGATAGCTTGTTTAATTGCGAGTAGCAATACGAGAAGCCGCTTTTCTGAACTCATTCCTTTTCAATTAATAAAGATTGGAAAAAGTACTTAATCACCTATCATTAATTTACTTAAAACCAGACGTCATAAAACGCTTATAACTAGGACATGTGGAATCTAGACGGATGATATCTATATGTTATCTCCAGGAAACTTAAGTCAGAACAAACTTTTGCTTGGTTGAAACATTCATTCATCATGTGACCTCGGTAGAGGAATGCGTGAAAATAAACATCTGTCGCTTACATATAACATTTCTTATCTGCTTTTTCAAAGACGCAGGTTCAAGTCCATTCTAGAGCAGAAATTTTTTTGTTTGGCGGCTTTCTGACAACGTAAAAAGTAGAAAAAACGACTTAAAGATATCTTCTTTTTGGATATTTTTCTAGCAGCAAAACGGTTTTGTAAAGAGATCTTGAAGTACCATTCAGCAAATAAACAAAGCATAAGGCTTTTTAATAACGAAATTCCGTAGAATTTGTTTTAGTTTGAGAGGGACTAAAGCTGAGCTGGGTTTTATCTTACACATCCAATTAGCATATTGCCTACTTTTGGTATAATATAAGACTGAACATAAATAAATACAGGAATAAGTATTAAAAATATATTGGCTCGTCGCTAAAATATGTGACATTACTTTTTGTGTTCTGGGCGTGGACCGATGTTCATTCTCAATGCTACGTAAAAACCACATTAACTAGTAAATCATCTTAATATATAAAATCCTTGCGTTACTGACTGACTGACAGACACGCTACAGCCGAAACTATTGGGCGCAGGAAGCTGAAATTTGGCATGTATGTTCCTTGGGGACTGTAGGGGTGCACTAAGAAGGGATTTCCCAAAATTCCCACGGGATCGGCCAAAACGGATAAATTTAAAAAAAATGCAGGCGTAGCCGCTGGCGTCCTCTAGTAAATGTATAAAGACTGCTAAAATAATTCTGGAATAATTTTGCGACTGGATAGCCATACATACTAAGTTAAAGAATTTGTGAATGTGTACACGTGTATCAGTTTCAATAGTTTTAAATACCGTGACACATGTCAGTAGTACATGTTTTCAATATACGAAGTTTCAAGAAGGGACAGGTAGGTACAAACAATTTTTCGTCATTCGTAGGCCTTTTATGAGGTGAGGATATTGTACTTTTTGTGCTGATAATTCTAAACCTCTTTTCAAAACTCAAATCAGGTTTGTTGAAAATATCAACTGTTCGGAGAAATGCCGCAATATCAGCATCATTGCATCAAATGAATCATCAGCATTCGCGTCAACCAATAAGTTCAAGTTACGATTTTATTTCAAAAGTGCGCAGTTTAAATTAATCACATGTGCTGTGGTCGCAAAAATTTAGGCCAATTCATGAGTATTCCTACGTCGTTTAACAAGCGCTAATAAAATATTGATATGAAATATAACTTCGAAAAGTTAGCGGTACGCGTCGTGGACCGTGGTCGTAGACACGTATGTCGTACTGCAATGATGTAAAATGCATTATGATCTATGCAAAGTTTAGGTACGTTATTTATCATCTTTCTTTCGTAAAATTATTGTGAAAATCAATAAATATAATGCACATATTATGATTTTGATAAATCATCTTTTAAAATTGTTGTACCAATGAATATTGCAGTGATGTTTATTAGCAGTGTGTGACTGTTGAACAATTAGGTAGTGTTAGGTATCAGAAATATCACCTATATCTACTCACTATCACTGGTGTACTGAAAATGGTCAACTTTAATTATTGTATAACGCAAACTAAGCTTGATCACTAAAATTTAGTGTAGTGCCAATATTTGCAGCGTAGCATGAAAATCAGTTTCACCGAAACCCAGATAGGCTCTATTTTGTAAATAAAATGGAATCCATACACCAAGACTTTACAGATCCTTTCAATAAACAATGATGAACGGAAAAATCTCATATGCTACCACTGTTTAAATGTTTCGTTTAAACACTATGAATCCAATTAAAATTCTATTCGCATTGTAACGATACCTTTAGTAATACAAGCCTTCAAACATCCAACAATGCAGAGGTGGATATGTATAAAAAATAATCTTTGTCGTAATAAAATCTCCATGTTAGGTATGTAAGGTACTACAGGGAAACAAAAGACTCGTATGTATTAAATTTTCGGCTTCGTTTGGAAGGCTTGTCTTTGGATAAATTATTACTTTACATTTCAAGTAGGTTTTTTACCCTACAGTACCATACGAGTATGTTAGCGTAAAATAAAGTCTTTCTTTTTATTTGATCCTCAAAGATGAATGTTTATCAGGTGATTAATGAATCACTTTAAGTAGCATGTTCTTGATAATCCGTGTTTGTGATGTTATGTTAAGAAACTAATTTGTATAATATTTTAAGTCGGTTTCGCGAAGTTGCTCGCAACGCTTGCGGAGAGCGATTTTTCAAATCGCACAAAAAGCAATCATTATCTATTCCTGTTGCTGAAACAAAAGTAAATAGAATATTGTAATGTGGATTGTTTAAAACGCAATGAAGTTATATGAAACGATTAGAACCATGTACTACCTACCTACATTTATGCAATGTAAAGCTGCTTGTAAAAAAGATTTGTAAATAATAATAAAGGCTATACTATAATTCACACAGTATCATGGATAGCCAGAGGTATGGTTGAGAAGTATGGTTATGAGGTATTTGGTTACCATAGTGTATATATACACTATGGTAACCAAATACCTCATAAACATATAATTTTAAATGTTATATAATAGATAATTTCCCAGACACAGAAAAAATCATCGCAATCATCATTCAAAGATTTGTCCTAGACGGAAATCGAACCCACGACTTTCTTAAGATTTGTATAGACCACTTAAACTAGACCAATAGGCTCATCAAAATAAGAACAGATGGCAAAGACAATACTATTTACTCGTTGATTGATTTTATTTCCCAGACCAATTTCGTGTAGTATGAAACAAAACAGTCATATCACTTTACTACCTAGTACCTACCTATAGGTACAGCACTTAGGTAGGTAGGTACCTAATTAGGTACATTAACTACATAATACACTAATAGTGCAATTAGGTACACTTGGTTGTAATTGTAGCATTCAAATAATTAACGAGTTCTGGAACTGAGGCTCAAGCACGAAATATTTACGAATTTGTAAAGTAAATCAGCGAGTCCTCGATGACAGAACTATAGCCGGCAGCACAAACGGCATTTTGACATCTATCGTTTACTCGATGACTTTATGTACATTAGTAAGTTAAATAGAGGAATGGCAATGTGAGCTACATGACCGCCTTATTGAATGAATGGTACGTTCCAAACTAGGTGATAAGGTTAATATTTATATAATTTATTTTGTAATAGTAACGACCCTGTGTTGATTAGAAATGTAATGCATAAATGGACGCCAATTCAAAAATAAAATATTGAAGCAGCATAATACTAAACTCTTTGGTAGAAAACGAAAAAATATTTTATGGTTTCCGAATGTCCTTTCTTGTCATTGATGACGAACTTATGTCAATAAATAAAAATGTATTAAATCTAAATACGAGGAGTAATTAAATCATTGGCACATTGTTATTCATAGAATTAAATACTATAATGGAAGGTATTTGTGATAAAGTATTTTATTTTGGTTTAAACTGCGTGAATACTACAATATAACATATTCAACAAGAAGTTTATAATAATATAATATAAGTTTACAAGTTTCATTGTTGTTGGAACAACGTATCATTGTGTTGGAACACCTTTGATTTACGTATGATGTCTAAAGAAGATTTCGGTTATTTGTATAACTAAGAAGCATAGAGGTTTTATACAGAAGCTAATAAAGTGAACCAGTGTTATGTACCTGACATTCAAAGCGTATATTTATAAGAATATTTGGTTGAAAATAAAAAATGGTTATTGTTGTATTGGTTTTGTTTTCATTTATTACTAGAGCTTAATAAGATGAATGGATCATGTCTTCTGACTAAAGTGTTGTTTTTTATTGATATTCAGACAGTCACATCCAAAAGGGCTAGGTAAGACGCTGATACGACAATATAAGACTCACAAATTATTTATGGCAGATACTCATCCATCACCTAAATTTTATTATTACACTCGCTGTGGCCGCTTATTATGGTACCTAATCCTACAAACCCAATTGGAGATAAAGTATGAAAATTCTTCCTAAGTCTTATAAAATGAATCTGCGGTCCAAATTGTATGTTTCTATTTTCAGCAGTGCGATTATGTAAGTCAGGCTAAGTTATTTTATACTTATAGAGTCGAGTACCTACTTAATAGTAGAGTACGCAGAAGTGTTAAAAGAGGCTCTGAAGATCATCCTATAAACATATTAGAAAATTGATATGATGTCGATAGGTTCTTTTGTTTTTCGGATATAGTTCTTGGTCTGGGTGTTTCTATGTATAATATGTATGTATTTACAAACAAAAAGTATATATGTATGTTTATCCATTATCTAGTACCTATAGTACAAGCTCTGCTTAGTTTGGGACTAGATGGTGTTGTGTGAATGTGGTAGAATATTATTATTATTAAATATAATATGTAAGTACTAATTAAATTACTCTCAGAAGTTAATTATTATTATTATTATTATTATTTGTTTATTATTATTATTATTAATTACTTACCGAAACGTACGCAAGACCGTACTGTCGGCAATTTCAGACCAGAAAGTTCGATACACGTGGTTGCAAAACTAGAAGTTCTTGAAATTGTACTATTTAAGTAAATTGTTTAAAATCAATTAAAAGGCAGCGATAGCCGAGTGGATATACCAACAGACTGCCATGCAGAGGGTATCGGGTTCGAATCCACGGCGCGCACAATGACTTTTCGGAGTTATGTGCGCATTGAATTGTTAATTATCGCTTGTCCCGTGCCTCGGAGAGCACGTTAAGCCGTCGGTCCCGGTTGTCATGAAGATCTTTGACAGTCGTTACAGGGCGTCAGTACCTTCTAAATAAACTGACACTAGTCTAAACCATGGAATATCGCTATCCCTTCGGGTTGCGGAGGTCAGACAGGCAGTCGCTCTGTGGAAAAGCTAATATTCAGCCAAATCCGGTTAGACTAGTAAGCGGACCCCAGATTGAAACTGGGATAACGCTAAGAGAAAGAAGAAGTTTAAAATCAATTGAAAGTAAAAATACCTTTTTAAAAATAAGTTTTGATATAAAAGTATCAAAGTACTCGTCAAGACGAATCAAACGAGAGCAAACTTGATGGGGTTGTGCCGTTTAATTGCGGAGTGCCTATGGCCACTTTCATGATCAGTCCCTCTATGTCATCATAATATTGCATTGTCACGTGATTTACACATGCACGCTAAATTACAGCTCAATAGATAACCGGGAAGTGGGTCTTTAACTCACAAGATCTCATTACAGACATCGGGACAGGTGAAAGTAAATAACACCTTGTAATATACAATACTACCGTTTCCTGTCATAAACATGATCCTTTCCTTGTTTTTCCGTTAGAAACATACGGTGTATCATGTTATTTTTATATCGTCACGCCTGTATCTCCGAAGGGGCAGGCAAAGGTTTAATATTTCGCCTTACGAATTTTAGATCCCTCGTAATAGGGGGCGTGCATATTGCCGTTACCGGGCACATTGCCAGTCGCCGTGCTGCTACTAAGGATTCGGAAAAACCAAGTAACACTTTGCTCGACCCGGGAATCGAACCCGGGCCTCGTGATCAGCAGACGCATATTCTATTCATTAAACCAAGTCGGCTGTCGAAAGTAAATAGAACCTTCTAATATACAATACTACAGTCTCCTGTCACAAGCACGAACCTTTTCTTGTTTTGTCTGTTAGAAACATACGGTATCATTTATATGATATTTTATGCCTCGGCCGTGGGTATGATGTTTATGCGTTTGTTACATAGTTTAAGATCCGATGCACTTTGCTATCGAGTGCTCGATCTAGTCACGTAAAGTTGGCAGGGATGTGACGCAAATAAAATACATATTTCTATAAAGTTCAATTTCGATGTGCTGAAAATAAGGTTTTTCCTTTTGAGGTCTTTAGTAGATGTGCAGCAGCATTTTTTGTTTGATTTTAATGATATATTATCCAATAAAAAGGAGATACAAATCGTGATGAGATACAATAGCGAAACACGATGCTATAGAGTTGTCTGCGAATAACCTGTCAGGAGAGGCGGTTGGCAGTTTACAGCCCTTTCGCGATATAGTTTTTAACAGACAAGATACAAAATACTTTTCATCTACTATGCACATGTATAAAAACAACATGCCTGAGGAATATGCAGAAATACTCAAACACTGCCTGACAACAGGCTATCTGTTGAGGAACAAGAAATACTACATACAAGTAGACGGTGTAGCAATGGGCTCTCCAGTGTCGCCCGTCGTTGCTGTCATCTTCATGGAGGACTTCGAGGTGCGAGCCCTGCAGACCGCCACCATCACACCGAGGTTCTACAAGCGGTATGTAGATGACACTTTCACAATTTTACCAACAGATAGTGTTAATGCTTTCCTAAACCATCTTAATTCTATTAATAACCAAATACAATTCACAATGGAATTAGAGGCAAACAATTCTTTAGCTTTCTTAGATGTACTTGTCATCAGGAATAAAAACAACTCCTTAAGCCATACTGTGTATAGGAAAAAGACCTATACAAATAGGTACTCAAACAGTGAATCTCACCACCATCCTAAACAGTTAGCTACTGTATGAATGTCTCTGTTTCAGTGAGCCCGCGGGATCTGTGACAAGAAACACCTGGATGCTGAGCTTCAACATGTCAGGCAAGTTCTGCAAGACAACAAGCGCCGACCGCCGCGCCACTGTCACAGATCCCAGAAGAAAGAAAAACCAGTAGAAAGACAACCTGCTGTCCTCCCATACATGAAGGGCGTGAAGGTCAAAATTGGCTACATCTTGAAGCGAGCTGCAATCAAAACTTACTACACGCCCCCAACGAAGATCAGTCAATTATTACCAACTGTCAAGTGTTAGTTAGCCTTACAAGAGGCCGGTGTCTACAAAATCGACTGTGAATGTGAGCTCTCATACATTGGACAAACCAAGAGAAGCATAGGCATTCGACTCAAAGAACATAAAGCTGACATACAACATAAACGCTCAACAAAGTCTGCTGTGTGTGAACATGTGGAACAAGGACCCAACCACTACCTGCGATTCGATGAACCACAGATACTCGCAAAAGAACACCGTTTTCTTCCAAGGATGATACGAGAGGCTATTGAAATTAAAAGACACCCTAATTTCAATAGGGAAGATGGTTGGAATGTTCCTCCAGCTTGGGACCCAGTCATAAGGCTAATGAAACCCAAGAAGGACAAAGTCACCAGAAGACCTAAGGACACTGTGAGCTCATTCTACGTAAATAGTAACACCAGTAGTTGAAAAATGTTCAGGTACTTTGAGATAACTTATACATTCAAGAAAAAGACAAATATCACCTCAGTCTGCCGTGAACATGAATCCTGTAAAGAATTCGAAACGTCGGCTAATAATAAATTAAAATTTAGTTTCTAGATCATTCGTTTCAAATGTAATAAGTTATTGAAACCAATACATCGCGATAAAATCCGTAAACTGTAGTTTAATTTCAATTTAATTCCAAGATGTATAAAGGTCGCTCTTCTACGGATATCCTACTATACCTAGAGTATTTTTTTATTTATAAAGAGAAGAAACTGTCTTCCGCTTCTTCTAAATCCATCCATATAGCGTAATGGCACAAATTTACTCAGCTTTTTTAAGAAACAAACATATTCCGCTATATTATTATAGTTCGTAAGAATTTAAACACGTGTCAATTAAAACTTATAAGACAGATTCAATTACGCCATCTTGCTATATATGGTCACCCGAGTATTCCGTAGGCCCAATAAATTGTATTGTGATTCGGATAAGTATTTAATTACGTCTTGAAATTAGAGAACATCTCGACCATTGATACAGTATATATTTTTATATGTTTGATATGTATATAAATCATATATAGATCTGACAAACGGTCTAAATGTTAATTAAAATATTTCCGTTTCCATCAAAGGTGGCATTTTTTTAATAATCGTATTTTAGACCTATCCTTTTGTTTGCATGGATGGCGTAGTAGTGTAAGCGGCTAACTCATGGCTGTAGCTAGAGTTGAATTTGAGGCAGGGCAGAGTTGGTTACAGGTAGGGCGGAAGTAAAACATGTATCATAATTGATCTGGGCCAAAGCACGGGTTGCTAAATCAATCACCATGTTTATCACTGACCTCCATGTCAGTGATGTACATTCAATAGCTATTTGTAGACAAGTAATTTCTGTGACAGAACATTAGCATGGATCTAAGAACTATTAGATCCTCAATGATGAAGAACAAGCGAACAAGATGGTTGAACTTCCAGATTTGGATGTAGAGAGATTCACGTCTGAGTGAGAGTGAGGTAATAATTAGTTATTCGGTGTGGTGATAGACGCCCAAAAATACCATTTAGATAATGTAGTTTCCGCAAAATTATTACTAAAATTAAAATAATAATTATACACTTAAAACAGCTGAATTCTACGATTCGAAATGTTATTAAGTGCGAAAAATTTAATTCAGATAACCCGCTAAATGACCTTTTATAATAGAAACAATGTTGGACGATACAACTTTTGCGCGATCGCACTGCTTCCACACTTTAGCTAATCTCAGTTGATACGTGGCCCCCCCGACTGACGGTAGTGTTTTGAGTGGGGGGGCACCGTGAGCGCCCTTCCAGCAACCATGGCTCGTCGCATCGACGAAGGTTAGTATATACATTACGTAACATTTTGTCTTGTGTGGACTGACAGTCCACCAGGCACGATCACCAAGCTTGGTTAGAGGATCCTCCTTCTACTTGGAGGAACACCACACCTTTCTTCCTCCACATTGGTGACCCCGACGTAATCTAAAGAAGCCTTCACCGGTCAGATCAGCGCCAGCAACAGCATCGTCCTCTCCACCTCGCCTCACTCCGCACTTCACCCGATGGGCGGTAATTAAGTCACCGCCAGCCAGCATCTCCCCGACTCACCGTGGGACACTAACTGCGCAGCACCTTCGCAACCTCTCCCCGACTCACCGTGGGACCATTGCGAAGCAACTATCCCGACTCACTGGGATAGCTCACCGCGCACCGCACTTAGACCCGACTCACTGGGTCTACTAGCGGCACACAGTTCCGACGCACTGGAACTAGCGGTATCTACTCTACACTGGCACTGGCACGCTCCACAGAAGCATCGACAGCTGACTCATCACCTTCAAGATCGACCTCCGGTCTTGGGGGGGAGTGATGTAGCTACCGCTACAGTCTTATTTAGTTGGTGAACTTTTGCGTTTTTTTTTTTGTTTTGTTTATTTATTTTATTTGTGAAAATAATGCGACTGATGTACCTCCTACCTAAAATAGGAAAATATAAGCCTTGTGTCCCTCCGCAAAGCGAAGGATGACTAAAAGTTGTTGCACCCAGAGCAATAAATCGTTGTGCGGGGAGCACAAACTTGACGTTTGTCACTGTATAACTTGATAGATTTTTACCAAAATTTTTGTTTCATTACTTTATTTCATTCGTTTTTTCTAATATTTGAAAATTATTTCTCACACTTACTTTAAAATAATACTTTAAAAAAATCTTTTAAAATGTTACCATTGTTAATTTGCCATAAAACCTACGATCTAATTTATAAGGCAGATTTTTTAATAAATATGCCGTTTCGGTTTATGTAAATTTATTAATTAATAAGAAGAATATAATAAATTTATAATAAAAATAAAAAATATGCATGTTTAATTCAAATAAAACCCATAATCCCCTTTATTAAATACCGTAGTCGAAAGTACGAAGGTTAGTAATAAGTGTCGAAAAATAAGGTTAGTGCTCTAGGGTTAACGACATACTCCGTCGAGCTCTTATCATCGCCGGAGTACCAGATCATCTTGAACCTAATGGTTTGGTACGCGACGATGGAAAGAGACCAGACGGCATGTCATTATTACCTTGGAAGATGGGCAGGCCAGATGCCTGCCCATCTTCCAACTGACAGGTGTGGGTCGATACCCTTGCGCATGTGATGCGCTTTCAAGCGCAGCTGGATTGACTGGCGCTACTGCTGCATCAGCGGAGGGTTTCCGCTTATGTAGCAGTAGCGTAATACGGAAACCTATCTGGTAATTACGTTTTTGAGCCGTTTAGGTTCGAAACGTTGGGACTATGGGGCCCTAGTGCGATATATTTAAGGTAAGGCATTGTGATTTCAACGTAGGGCATTGCCCCACAATGCTCCTCCCCCCTAGACACGGCCGTGGGCCAACTCACTGCTTGACACTGCGTTGAATGTTGTAGGTTCGATCGCCGAACATAAAGTGAGTAGCATAAATTATTGTTTTGAGTCTGGGTGTTCTTTGCAACCATTGTTAGAAAGTTTCTCCTGCGAAACAGGATTTACTCCTAGTCCGAGAGAGGTTTAAAAAAAAAGTAAATCAAGAAATAATAAGTAGTTTTATAGGTTCAGGTTATTCTCTTTTTCAGAGTAGAAAATTATATAGGTATGTGATATAGAAATATCCTTAACGGTCTGACAAAGACTACCTACCACATTAGAAGGTACTAAGTACAACACAAAGATTGGGCCTTCTTATTCTGGGAAAGGGTTCACAAAAACACGGCTACCTTGATTAAAGCCTTTTTTATCAAACTTGCAAACTTCTGCGGTCGTGCGTTATTAATCCCGGCCAATGTTGACTCTGTCTTCCAATTAGGGCGCTTGTACACGGTAAGAAACTTTACCGTGTCTAATTTACCGGCAGACAAGACAAATTCTTCGTGTACACGACAAGAATTTTTTCTGTTCTACACACGAAAACTTTTCGTGTCTTCCGCAGACAAGACCAATCGGAAAGTGTACACGATACGATTTGTTTCGTGCAGTCGTCAGTCGGGTGTAGGGCGCGCAAGTAATAACAAGTCTGATAATCATGTTCGTTTATTTATTAAAATGTTAACTACAAAGCAAAAAAGAATGATAATTGCATATTATTATTATAACAAAATGAAAAACGAAACAAAAAACAAGAGACTTTACTGGGTTCATCCAATTATACAAGAGAAAAATGAGGCTGAACCCTACTACTCCGCCCCCCACAGCTCCGCAACAACGTTCGCCGCGTCGTGTCTTGCGCAGACAAGATTTTTTTTCGTACACAGTTATTTTCTAGTTACAACACGAATTCTTGCGTAGGCCTGGCGTTTTCTTACCGTGTACAAGCACCCTTAAGATTCAACTATTTCCCTTTGATTTCGTCTGGGGTCGTGTTCATTAGTCTTTAATGCTATAAAATAATGTTAAGCGTTCGTTTGGTAGATACTATCTTAAGAAAAGATGCATAGGTTGTCTAAAGGATGAATGAATGAAAGGGTAGTGAATGTTCAGATGGCATCTGGTAGGTAAAAATGGAGGACGAAAACATTCTGCGACGACCCCAAATAGTATGGGAACAGGGCAGGCAGAAGAAGAAGATACTATCTTAAATGTACCGATTGTTATAAGCCTCCGTTGTCACTAAGAGCGCGTGCCCACTATGTTGTATTCATCTTTGCATTTCTGCCTCATTCAGCTTTTCATAAAATATTGGCAGTTTATCGTCAATATTTCCCCGATATATTTTATGTTGAACGAGTGTCGTATTAGCTGTTGCCATTGGAGCGTGACGACATTAAAATTGTACGGTTCACGGCAGTCGCCTTGTCGTTTGTGTATATTATCGTCAATTTTTCGAAACGATGTTTTTATCATGGCTACTGGTATGGAATAGGCGGTCGTCTGGGAGCCTAGTTTGAGTTTAGACACTGGTTGGTTCTGGGGCCACCATTGACCGTTACTAACCACCACGGTCCTTTTAGAAAATTATTGGAATAGGCTCCCACTTACATAACTAACTTAGCAAAAAAATATGTAAAATGTGCCCATCAACGAACTACTCGTATGCGGTCAATTAGTGCCAAAACTCGGACTGTAGGCCCTCTGATCCCTAACATAAGACGAGCTTGTACTACTTGATTGTCAATCAGATGATGCCATATCCCACTGTGATATACTTACGTGACTGTGTCATTAAGGGAGTTCCTAAAAACTGCGATGGTTTTAGAGATTAAGTCTGAACTTCTTACAGTTCTTTTTTGCACCAAGCCTCAAATAAAAAAATCCCAGAATAGGTTATCCGCGTTGGCGCTACTGTCCTCAAACCTCCATAAATTAAAGTGACATTTTACAAACATTTAAGCAAGAAGTAAAGCGACTTCGGTACCATAGGGTGATAAACATAATACGTTTCTAATCTTATACTAATATATAAAGCTGAAGAGTTTGTTTGTTTGTTTGGTTGAACGCGCTAATCTCAGGAAATACTGGTCCGATTTGAAAAATTATTTCAGTGTTAGATAGCTTATTTATCGAGGCAGGTTATGGGCAATATAACATCACACTATGACCGACGGGAGCAGAGCAGTAGCCTTAAATAACGCGGGTGTAACCGCGGGCATCCTCTAGTATATTTATATAATCTAAATTATTGATACTTCCAATATCTACTTAGTATAATTTTGTAATAAAAATCTATTTGGAATCGATAGTAATACTATTATTGATTTGTGATATAACCTTTTATGGCTCAAAGCAGTTATATTTTTATCGATCTCTCTTGACTTCTGTGGTTTGATTTATGAAGCATAAATATTTTTTTTTATTATATCTTACTACATACATACATACATACATATCGTCACGCCTTTTATCCCCGAAGGGGTAGGCAGAGGTGTATTTCTACACTCACTTTTCGCCAGATATACTTTAGTCCCACGTAATAAGGGGCGAGCCTATTGCCGTACTGGGCACATTTCCAGACTCCGTGCTGCTACTGAGAATTTCGTGACAGAAAAACCCAATAACACTGCCCGACCCAGGAATCGAACCCGGGACCTCCCGATCCCACGCGCACATTTATGCCGCGGGACGAACGAGGCAGTCTTATAGGGTTTGATGTCGAGTTTTCCGTCTCTACGCAAATATGATATTTGCATCGTGTTATCCCTTAGTCGCCTCTTACGACACCCACGGGAAGATAGGGGGTGGTGACACTTGTATTCTATGCCGTCAACCACACGGCTATCTTACTAATTAGTTATAAATACGTTTCCGATATTCTATTGAATAAATCTCAGGTGTTGTTTTTCGCCACTGTTTAGCCTGATTATAATAATTAGAGCTGGCAATTCATTGATTAATTATATTTGCACGCGATATTGGAAGCTACAAAAATAATATATATAAATACGAACAACATTCCGAAACTAGAGAGTTTTGTATTGTATCCGGAATATGTTTTCATTACGATTGATTATCTTGCAGATAGTTGCTTATCAAGTTTATTTTTCTTTTCGGTGACGATATGTTATGATATCCATTTACCTATTGTGTGGTGGAGTGACCTCCATTACAAGAAAATAAATGAATTAAGATATTTGAGTGTGAGAATTTAGAGTTCAGGAGATAGCTGAGGTTTGTAACGTAGGTACTCGTGAAAACCACTGCTGTGTCATTGACTGTCCTTAGTGGCGGTCATACGGTGATAGATATCAATGTATGCTAAGATACCTTCTATATTATTCACAATCATAGATAGGGTTTACTAATGTTTGCCATAATTTAAAATGCCATAATTTCCTATGCCATACTGGTATTTGCCATAATTTCATTAGAAATAACGTTTCAGTTGCCATAATCGTGAAATGACATAAAATGACTTTCACTAATTCCATTGGTCATAAATTCATAATCGATCAAGTGTCATAATAATTTAAATCCATAAATATGTTTGCTATAATTTTCGTTTACAATAATCTAAGAAAATAGATAATAAACTGAAGTTGAAGAACTTCAGTTTATTAAACTAGTGTGACGAATGTGGACTAAGTTGACGGAGCCCTGCTTCGCAGGGCTTCTATTTTTGGGTTAAGGGTCAAAAGAGAACCCTAACCTAACCCAACCTATCCGAGTCGGATTGCACTGAGTCGGGGTGTTAACGATAATTAATTCAACTTCAGTTTATTAAACTAGTGTGAGGAATGTGGACTAAGTTGACGGAGCCCTGCTTCGCAGAGCTCCTATTTTTGGGTTAAGGGTTAAAAGAGAACCCTAACCTAACCTATCCGATTCGGATTGCACTGAGTCGGGGTGTTAACGATAATTAATTCAACTTCAGTTTATTAAACTAGTGTGATGAATGTGGACTAAGTTGACGGAGCCCTGCTTTGCAGGGCTCCTATTTTTGAGTTAGGGGTCAAAAGAGAACCATAACCTAACCTATCCGAGTCGGATTGCACTGAGTCGGGGTGTTAACGATAATTTATTCAAGTTCAGTTTATTAAATTAGTGTCAAGAATATGGACTAAGTTGACGGAGCCCTGCTTCGCAGGGCTCCTATTTTTGGGTTAAGAGTCAATAGAGAACCCTAACCTCTCCGATTCGGATTGCACTGAGTCGAGGTGTTAACGATAATTAATTTCGACCTCACAATATTATGTATTATTTTCATAATTATATCAAATTTTGATTATGTCAAGAGTCGATTATGAGATGTGTTACTTATGGAATCTAATTATTATGATATAAGTTGTTATAGAAAGTCATTTTATGGCAAATAAAAGTTATCGCTGTTGAGTTGTTAAGGCAAACGTTATTAGTATAAATGATAATAGTGCAAGTAAATATTATGATCAGGGATGATTATGGCAAACAATATTAGTGCAAATGAATTTATGGAAAACGAGAGAATACCTCATAGAGAGATCTGTATGAACACAAATTATACGGCAATAGGCTCGCCACCTATTACGTGGGATCAAAACACTGGCGAAAAGTGGGCGTTTAATATGCCTCTGCCTACCCCTTCGGGGAAACAGGTGTGAGTCTATGTATGTATGTATGTGTACAAATTATACCTCCTTCCACTAAACTGGATAAACGTAAACATACACAATACAAATACATATGATACAAATAAACAACAATAAAAATTGAAAGGAGCTCGCTCAATAGGCGCCATTGAATGCGACAGTAAGCGTCGGTCCGTCTTCTCCCAACAATCGCATATCGCTATTAAGAACATCGTGTTTTCGACGCTCCACCGACGCCATTCATATTCGCAGCACCACGAACGAATAGGCTACACCTGTTACTACGCCAATATTCCGTAAGCTTAGGACATACACACAATAAAGCGAAACGAAGCTAAATTCGCTTAGCTTAGCATTAGACTGTTAAAACAAATAGACAGACGGAAAGAAAGTGATCCTATAAGGGTTTCGGTTTTTCCTTTTTAGGTACGGAACCCTAAAAATAGTGAATTGGGTTGAAGTGAACAGGGTTACTACGATTAAAAGTTACTACGACTAACAGAAAACATTTAAATGCTTGAATAGATTTGGATGTATAATTGTATAAGGCATCGTCAGAATACTTACATCATACATATACCTAGCTTAAAAAATTCTAAAGGCTATAAAAAGTTTGATGAATTGGTATTCTAGCTGTGGGAAGTCGTTTTTTACTTGTAAGTTTGAATTTGGTAGGGGAGCCGCGTAGTTTATTTAAACAATAGAGGTACTACGTTGCTACGAGTACCCTCTCGTAGAATATCAAAGTAAAGTGACAGTGGTTGTTCTCCGCATTCGGTAGGAGAGTTTCACCCTTTCCAGATATCATCTATTGCATTATTTCTGTTCTATTTCTCATTTAGGAGGCAGTACGATCGAACATAAGACAAATAATGTAGGGTAAAAATAATAATTTTGTTTTACGCTAAAAAGTTCGTGATTGTCATATTTCAGTAACTGTAATTCATGTATACGATAAATGAACCAAACGAATTGAGCGTTATTAATCTAACCTCGCTCCGTTCCGCACCGTGTCCGGTGCGTAGCCTTAAAGCACTCCAAAAGAGCTTTAAAATATAACTAGCTATTGATGTTTCCTAGATTCAGTTTGTTGCTAAGCTGCTCTTATTTTTCGTTTAATAACGTTGACGCTAAGTCGAGCTAAGCCCGAGTTTGTCAACACACCCCGCTTCGTAAAGAACAGATTTGCGTTAAAGAACAGAGAAACTGAACTCTTTATTTACCCATCGTGTTCGAGCTCGTTGGTTGGACTTTGCAGTTAAATATATTTTCACACGATGTAGAGCAGTACGAATTTACTTGTTATTCTTTCTTACATTTTATAGCTATATGTATGTATGTACATTTTATAGCTTTATGATTTAGTGCAGCTTATTCGATTTAAGACTACAATATCTATTGGATAAAATACCCAGATATAGTTTACCCTCTAAATAAATTCAAATTAGAACAGTTTTTGGTATTTGTATGATGTTTTTGCAGTTAGTTTACTCGGAAGTTTTCAGGAACTAGTGAATAAATATAGCACTTAGGCTACAAGTTATTTTGAACTTTCGCGATTTGTATACATTATACAATATTATTTAGCGGGTCTTAGTCGCGATAATTTACTTATTTAAAGGCATAAATACCTCTGTTATTCTCCTACGTTTCTACCGGCTTGCAACGGTTGTGGCCGCGGAGGGACTGATGTCAGCTCAGCGCCGTCCTTGTGAAGCGCGGGTTTCGGCAGCTACCCTCACTTGTTTTATATTTTTGATTTTATCCGCACTGTCGGTACTTCGACAAACTACACTTATGACGTCTACACACTGATGATTTGTGTTACTGCGGTGTTGTTTGCATTTGTTAATGACTGGGTTCCAAGTGGTCGATAGTCTGTATCCGTCCTCCCGGTTGAAATTTCTATGTTTTTTTGATTTCGTGAAGCGGTTGGGTAGAAACGTTGGAGAATAACAGAGGTATTTATGCCTTTAAATAAGTAAATTATCGCGACTAAGACCCGCTAAATATTATTTTTTTTTATTTTTTTATTTTAAAACTTCATGTACAATATATTGGTACATTGGCGGACTTAATGCTAAAAGCATTCTCTTCCAGTCAACCATAGGGTGATGCAGAGATAGGTATGGTAGGCGTAAAAAAACAGTTTTGCTTTATCTGAAAACTTGACAAGAGTGATAATTTCATTATAAATAATTATCATGAATAAGTACATAGATATAACATTACATACATACTATATAATACATGAATAGATAAAATATATAAATATACGTATATACCTAAGTATATATAAATATAAATCATAAATATATATGTATATATAATATAATATGTAAGCAATAGTTAGGATGATTGTGCCAGTAGTCCCTTACGAATATGTTCACGCACCTTTGATTTAAACGTCCAGCGGTTAGTAGCCGTCCTGATCTCCAGAGGATATTATTGTATGATACAAATTATTTGCATTGATAACCCAACAGCAAACCTGATGGTACAACGTGTTCTTGGCTAATAAACTTGGCTGCATTCGCTTGGCATAATAGAAGGTCTTTTAAATAATTACCATGCAGAAGCTTCTGTAAAGTTATCCAGCAAGAGCAAGACGGAGTTTAAAGAAGACTAGAAAGAAAGGCAAGGGTTTATTTAATCACTTTCATTACTGAGAATAGATTATAACACAACTAGTGTTATAATGTATTATAACACAACTACTTAAATAGTGTAACTACTAACTTAAATAGTGTTAAAAGTAATTTATCGTCTAAATTTCCTTTACGCCTTTTGAGCATCCGGTATATCCATCATTTATCATAGAATCAGAATATCTTATAAATCACACGATAGAAGGACGAGCTTTCGTAGGGACTATACATTAGGAATTTTTGAGGCCGTGGGTGGTATTTAATAGCAACTTTACTGTTTTTGTACATAACAACCCAATTTTACGATCTTTATTATTTATTCAAGGATTTGAGAAATATTGTTTTGTAGTGTGGTAATTTTCCAAACAATATTCTGGTACAAATAGCTACTCGTAACAGTACCAATACGTTGATAACTGCGGTGGCAATTTTTTGGCAAAAAGTATGTTTAGTTAATGTTCAATGGCAATGAAATGTGACAGGAATAGAACTGTATACTTCATATAACTTATGTAAGCATCCTTCGAACTACAAGCTTGTAATTATATGGTGTAATACGATACTTTAATCGGTACGTGGTGAATGAAACAGTTATTCACCAAGGATTGACTTAACTAGCTACCAATAAAGGCATGTTATAGCGTATTTAATTCACTGTTCCATTTTGATAATTTATAAAATATAGTTAGTTTATAAAAGTAGGTGAAGTCTTGTGGAATGAGTTATCTTGTCCATATTTCAGAAATCTGAAGCTCCAGTAATATAGAATCAAAATTAAATGTAAGTAAAAAATTGTGTTCATCTAATAAAATGCTTGCTTGTATGCGCTCTAGTATCTGTTAAATGTTTTCCTCAGAATTTTGCATTTGAACTGAACGCGCGCTGGGTGAGCTATTTCGAATTGTTCCATTGAACTACTAGCCGTTCTACCCATAAGTAGTAGGTAGGTATTAACTATCCTGTGCTTAAATGAAACTTGTTCTTCTAGAATTACCCAGTTGAGCTAAGTAGGTAGAGTTTTGTACTGACATCCTTTACCACTTGTTTCTGCCCCCGGCTCTGCCCGCCTGTATCGGCAATCGTGACTAAAAACGATCGTCATCGCCAACTGAACTAAGTTAGGTTAACATAGATCACCTAGTTAAACTATTTATTCATACAGTTTGCATCCACTGCTAATTATGCAAGCTAAGACTTTATGCTATTCTGATGTAGTAGGTGCTTATTACGGAGTATCTATTACCGCAATATTCAATGAAAATTCGTACAGTGGTTTTTGTGTAAAATAATAATAAACATCCATCCATCTATCCTCACAAACTTTCACGTTATAAGTAGTAATGGGTAGGATTCTTGGAACTAAAAACTAGACAAGAAATATCAAGGGTCTATGTTCAGTCAAAGAAACCTGTTTATAGCATTTTGACAGTTCTAGCGAATTTATTTATCGTAGAAGTTTTCTAATATTTCTTATTTTTTCGTGTGTGTGTGTGACCAACGCAGGTGTTGGAGTTTTCGGACCGCACGAAGACGTGGCTTAATGATTCTTGTTCTGGGCCAAGAACCGGGACCGAGTGCTTCGTGTGTTCCCGAAGTTTTCTAATAATTCTTATATATTGTGCATGTACAACATACCAAAGTCAATCATTATGGCTCAGGGCCAGCCATCAACTGGTAAACTAGAAACCGGTTTTCTAATGAAACGACCCAAACTTATATTTTGAACTTGCACCAACGAACATGTTTCCTAAGATTATTCACTTATTTTAAAACTTTGATTTGAAAACCCGAAAATTTCTTTGATATACTTATTACTCGTGTATTGATTAGAAAACATTAATTAAGTTATTTCTTGCTTAATGAACTTGTCACTATCAGTTGAACCAGGCTGGCCAGACACGTTACTCTGTATAAACCTATAGCGTGATGATGTCGAGTTTTCCGTCTGTTCATAAAGAAGTTCTTTTGTCTTCGTGTAATCGCCCCTGACAATACTCACGAAATAAAATGGGGTAGTCACACTTTATAATCACAATCCGTCACCATAAGAACAACTTACAAGTTTAAGACATAGTTTCACCGCCTCTAGATATATTATTTTCAAGATATTTATAAATTGGAACATATTATGATCTGATGTCATCTACGCTATGTATTACATAGGGTTGCAGCTGGTCCTAAATAATCAAATTATAGGGGTTTTGTTTTTTCGTACGAAACTATAAAGTAGCACTGACTTACCAATAATAGAAACGTTGATGCCCAAGTTCCTGGTGGGCGAGAGCCTGAAGTCAACCCTGCAGTGGTACAGGGCCTCGTCGTCCTCAGTCAGCTCGGTGATGGTGACGGAGGTGGGCTGCGCGCGGATGTCGGCCAGCATCCTGGCGCTTGTGTTGAAGGACGGCTCCGACCATTGCTTGTTCGGGATCTCGAAGCTGTTGGCGGATTCTAATGTTAGTGACTGTGTAACATCCTTCTCGCTCTTACATTGCAGATATCCCCCAAGTGAGAGCGCGAGTAATGTTATGCAGTGGTGTAAAGTATGTACTTTGCAGTCATCGACATCAGAATATTTGATAGACAACTCTGTTACGAATGTCAAAGTGTTTCGACGGCGGTTTAAGCTGCGCTTCAGCAGTGCATCCGGTATTATGTTTAGAAGGAGGGAGGCAGATATCCACCAATAATAATTTCACTAAGCTGAACAAAGACATGCAAGAAAATTACTATATTGTTGGATATATTCATATGCAGCCTCAATACAGAAGCCGGAGGCCCCATCCTCCTCACCCTCCTATTCCTTTTCCTATCACCAAACAAATTGGCAACACACTTGTAATTCATCTCGTGTTGCTTGTGCCCCATGTGTGTTACCATTAGATGATCAATTTATTCGTTTGAAGCGTATTACACATAAAAATAACATGTTTGAGGCATAAGTCTATAGAGCATAAAAATACGAATATAGTTTGTCAACGGGCTATTCCTGTTGACATACATAACAGGGTCAGGATGAAATAAAACACAGTTCGTGGTAAAATTCCTACTAGTAAAAGCCGCGCTTACAGTTTACTCATAGTTATTTGCTTGCTAGAGCAATAAACCATCAACAACGTAAGCCTATGGTCACTAAAATTATATATGAGAGTGATCTAAATGTCGTATACGTTTGTATTTGATTTAATTCGAAAGAACAAAGCTTAACTTGCCTCAAGATTAGATAAAAGTCGAAAATTGTAACTGCAGCTCAGTTTGGCTACACAGGTGTAACAGTTGTGGGAATGTATGAGGAACGGATGTTCATTGATTCTGCCGTATTGTTAATGCATTGGTAAAGCCGGCTTCCAGTTTTAAAATGTTTCGTGCTTTCTCGTTCCAATTTTTGGATTAGAATCTATTCATAGTTTCGTAGCTATTCTTAATCGTGCGTGTAACTTTGAGTTCGGGTGAGATTTATAGGTACTTCTCCGATTATGAAACAAGTGTAAAGCATAATTAATCAATCAATATATTACGTGATTGAAATTTGATAAGCTTTTAGCTAACGAATTTGCCAAAAAAGTTTGGGGATAAGATACGAACTACATTAAAATAATTTATGTAGTCGCGAAATCTCTAATAACAAACTTCCAGCAATAAATGTTACTACATATTTTAATATTTAAAATGTATAAGACATCTCAGCCTAGAGACGTCCACTGCAGGACATAGGCAACCCGTAAGGTTCTTCACACTGATTGATATTGAGCCGACAGCATCCAACCGCTTCCCGCGATCTTAAGCAGATCGTCGGTCAACCTTGAGGGAGGCCTACCCCTGTTGCATCGTCCGGTACTTGGTCGCCACTCTAGAACCCTCCTGCTCCAACGTCCAAGGCCATCTGCGAGCCAAATGCCCTGCCTGTTGCCACTACATATTCAGCTCTATTCGGAGGGCTATGTACTATCGCCTCCTAAATTTTACTCTATAACTAAATATTAAATACTAAACTCTATTTCCATCGATTAAATTGTAACTTGATATTTATATATCCATTGATATACCCGACGATGCATATCCAATCAGTCGTTAGTTAGTCCCATTTGTTCCAAAGCTTAAACCACACACAACTAAATCCGCGAGCCGTCAATTACTGTGGCACTTTTAAATTTTGTTATCACTGAACTAGTTTCAAATAATACATAAAAATATTTCCTATAATATATATCGTTTTTGTATAGTGTTATTCGTGGTTTTATTTTGGTTTAAGTGTAGGTGTGTAAGTATGGCGTGTATTTATACCGGATCCGTATGCGTGTGTGAGAGAATGTTGTTCAATTTATTATTGGTTTGTACTCGAATTGCTTGTACTATTGACTTAGGTTAGAAATTCATTCAAAGCAAAAGCGGCTTAGTAACTAAAATTCTAGATTTTATTCTTTGGTATATGGAATGGATCGCAGTAAGGTTAGAGTGCATGTACTATTAGAATTATAAAGAGTAGCGTATACAGTTGTCCTGATGCATAGTTTTCCCGTTAAGGGAGTCTGGCACTATATAGGTATGGTTATGTTGCATCAAAACTCCTTAAGGTAATCCCGTACTCTCAGAATGTAAAAGGGTAAATAGCCTCTCATTTTTGCATTTGCAGTGCCAGCATTTTGTTTTGGCGAGATGGTCGCTGTGCAAGAGAAATACAATCTTATTGATGTCAACAAAATTGCCTGTGGATTTTAATATGTCTATGTTGTAAAGCTGTGGCATACAAGAAGTAAACGGTAACTTTGGCTAAATATGCTTTCGATTTTGCACACAGCATAACATAAGTAGTTACAAAATAGAAAAGAAGAATACAGAAACAGAAAGTAGCTCTATTTACCAAACTGTTCGAGAAATTATCATCATTATTAGAACACATCCAGAAAGTATACTACGTTATACGGTCAATATCCCTAACTGTTCTCTATTTTTATTTACATACATACATAGACTCACGCCTGTTTCCCGGAGGGGTAGGTAGAGACTACAGAACGCCATTTGCAACGATCCTGACATACCTCTCTTGCTTCATTCACTACCATCAAGTTTCTCATGCCTGCTCTTCTGTTAAGAGACTTCTGACTTGTTCTTTATTTATTTAAGACTTTTTAAATGCAGAAACCAGTTAATGACTTCGCAATTTGAAAAGTTTTACTCACAATGTAAATAAAAATAAAATTTCTTACCTGTAAATGGGAAGGTTGTTCTTATACCAGACAAGAATCATGAACTCATCGTCAGAGGAATCTGGAGTGGAATCGCACAGCAAAGTCACGTTACCTCCCTCTAATGCTTGCACATTGGACACGGGACCTACAAAAAATATACCTTGGGTATTTTGGGAATATCCTTAACCATTGTCATCCGAGTATAATTTAGTAAGTTTTATACGTGTAGACGTATAACTGATAGCTGACAAAGGTAAATTCCTATTTGTACCATATGCCCTAAATACATATATCTGGGTGGGATTCATGCCTTATCTACTTCAGGCTGAGAATTAATAACGGAAGTTTAACTCATAACTGATGGGTTTATCACCATGTTTTAGAATCTGGAAAGTTATATCTCTATATTAATCCCACAGTATGTAATATTAAATGAATACGATACTTTGAGCCTGTACGGAAGTTTTAAAAGCGCAAGCGTTGTAGCTTGAGCGAACAGTGACGTGGTATGTTGCCAGCCATGCTAGTCCAAACATGAAGATATAGCATAATCTATTCAAAGTTTTATTCGCACTTTGATATTGATGCGGATTTTTAAATTTTTATGCTTTTCGCTACAACTAAATGGAATAATTTTTTCATAAATTCTCTGCATCAATTGTGTAAGAGTTATGTTTTCCAAACGGCACTCGATATTCTATGCTCCCAGAGAACTAAAATGAATCAAGTGCTCAACAGGCTTAAAGAAAATAAAAAAAGAAATATACCTATATTAGGAAGATAAGGCTCACCATCAACGCCAGGTATAAAAGCATAGCCGCTGGTGCAGATCAGAAGGAATAGGTATATAGGCGCCGGAGTGAGGCGCATCCTACGGCCCATCCATGCTCCCGCGCTGCCCTCTCATTGCTCGATGGAACCGCTTGCTCCACGCATCCCCTAGTAGATGCGCGACTTACATCAGCTGTGTGATATTCTCATGATTTTTGAAGGTAATATCTGCAAAAAAGAAAAGTGTGTTCAATGTATATATATAGATAGTTATACGTTTTGTAAATACAGAATCCATCTTCCGGTGTTCTGTGTTGGTAATCACTCGGATGGTCAATAGGTGCATTGAAGTGCCGGTTTGACATCTCTAGCCTAACACACTTCTACTAATCTCAATGCTACTTGGATGCGCTGATATCGAAAATTGTGTCTCGTATTCTCTCCTTCTCTGGACACGTGTTTTGACGTGTACATTAAAAATAGAAGGTATATGTCCGCGGCGCAAAGCTCTTATGCCATGGACGGACCAAATAAAGTCTGACGAGCGAGCCCCCTTAAACGACTGCAGCAGGGTAGCTTTTAGCTGAAAATAATAGCGAGTAGTCGTGAAGCAAATAACATCTGTCCTTCAGCATGACGTCCACGACCATTCTTCCGCAACGGATAGGACGAAAATAAGGAGTACGGACTGAGGCATTGGAAATATACCGTGATAACCAATATACTAATAGTGGTTATCACGGTACATGACTGCATTATTTTGTTGCCAAGAGTTACATCGCTATTTTCAATAAAATAATTTCAACAAATAACAACAAGAGCTTTTAAGTATCAAGTACTGTCATCTCTAACTAGGTAGAACCATAATTAGTTTCTCTAAGTTGGCAGCACAGTGGCTCCTGCCAACTTAGAGAATTTAGAAATAGTGCGTAGTGAAGGACAATACACATATATTATAGCATATATCACATATTGTTTATTTTAAAGTTAATACAGTTCAATTTATTGCATTATTCTATTTAGTGCATTATTTTATTAAAACTCTTAACAAGTTGAGATTTTTTTAACACATTTCAAGGTCAAATTAATCTAACAAAGACTGATAAAATTTGTTATTTTATATCAAAAAGTTATTCAAACTACAACAGAAGTATTGTTGTCTTAATTATTTTGCTGATCAACTGCAGCCGCTACAGGATAAACCTCTGTTTAATTAATCAACTAATGAACAATGATTATGGGTGAAAGTTTCGGGTTACTTTAGGTTTGAGTGGAGTGGATTTATTTTTGATATTGTGAAATGTTTGCCTGCGGGCAACGCACGACGAAGGACCAACAGTTGATTGTTATATGAACTGAAGATTAACGATGATGGAAAACTTTTCTATATAAAGTATTTATTTTGTTTGTTCTTACATATTCTAAAGTCTTAACTTTACAAACATGGTTATCTCATGGAACAGTTGCAGGACAATTGAGTTTAAAATAAGAACCTATCAAAAATGTTAACTTGGTAGAGGTATTTTCATCATTAAGAAAGGGAATGTAAGAAATTGGTTCTCTGTTGATCTAGTAGTATCTATCATGCGGGCGATTCATGTTTTCTAAACAATGACTTTCTGAACGCTATCAGTTCATGGACATAAAGCATACATTCAACATTAAAGTATTTTGAATGTATGCTTTATGCTGCAATATTTTCTAGCATAAAAATTATAACCTGGAGCTATCGCTCCATTAAAAAAGTAATACATTTTAATAGAGATTTGACTGGCCTTTCGGTCTAGTGGCTGGTAATACTCGGGTATTACCAGCCACTAGACCGAAAGGCCAGTTTAGTGTAATTTTTTGTACGTCGGGCCACACAATCCCATGCCCTCTGGTATTGTAGCCTCGGGGCTACAATACCAGAGGGCATGGGATTGTGTGGCCCGACGTACAAAAAATTACACTAAATCAAAAAGTAGTTGTTTTTTGATTATCATAGTATTAGCACCATCTTTTTTACTATAATGGTCATGTGTAAAGTTTACCAATACACATACTGTACAGTATTCAATACAATGCGCAATTATTTATTATCTTGCACATGCATTTTCGCTTAAGTTCTAAATGCATTGCATTTCTAAATTATCTATTTAGCTGTCGTTAGAACTTTATGTACAACGAAAGAAGTAAACGCCGTAAATTCGTAGCAAAGTTTCAAGCTGGTGCAAGTTCGTGCTGTTAGAGAAGCCAAAAACTGTAGCTGAAGTAATATCCCTAACATAAGCTGCATCGACAACTTCCCAGCCAAAAACAACAATTTTCTTTGAAAGTAAACCTGCAGAAATACGGCAGTAAGTTTCATGTTAAATGTTACGCTAACAAGCTCTGTAATACGTCGAAACCGATACACTAAAATGTAGCACCATTGTAATTTATTAAAAAGATGAATGCGACTTTTTAATCCCAACCGCTGCTACAGCTTGTATTTTATAAATTAATTAGAAAGTTTGTTTATAACAGAATTTCCTGAACAACTGTGGAATAATACAGGTTTCAGAAGTACTCACTTTGTTGTGGATTAACTCGCGGGAAAGTTTAGTGGCAAGAATTGAGCTGCATGTCCGTTGAAATGGCTACAATCATAAACTGGTGGCTTTGATAAATTCATCATTATTTCCATTACTTTTTTGATGAAGCTTTTATAAACACGGTATTTTAGGGCGAATAATTTGCAACATTATATGATGTAGGTATATGTGACCACGGCTGTTATAGCTCATGCTGAAACGTCGAGAAAATCAAAATAAAAGTTACTTGATTGTCAGCCGTTACATAAATAAATTGTAGGCATTTGGACAGTAGAAGCTGCTCTACCGAGAATATTGACATACCTACGTAAAGTATTGGTACCGATATTTGCAATGTGGATATTTCTGTTTTCGTTTGCCAGATGAGAAATCCCGAGGCCTAGTTTCTTTCCCTGTGTATAGTTTTCTTACGACTTGGTTAGGATTTTTTTATTTTAATGTTGGCGGCAACAAATCTATAGATAATTTATTTTTGAATCCCAATATGGCTCGCTAAGCGAAATTGAGTTATAACATCCTACTAAACTTGCGGCTGTAAAGATGGCCTACAGAGAGCACTGGCAGCTCTGCTCTAATGGTTCTAAGTTTAAATAGAAATAGAATAAAAATGGTTCGAAATGATTTCTCTTTATTCAGCTCACGTTTATGCTAATTTATTTACAAAAAATAACGTTGGGAATTTTAAAACATTTTAAAACTTTTAGGTATAAATAGAGATTCGCATTGCTCGCATTGCCCATAAAAAATATGAATAACATATTATTTTTATATGATGTTGCTGTGTTTCATCGTTGATTAACAAACTTATATGTACCTGGTTAACTGGAGAACTACGTAGCTTTAGGTGACATCAAAATATTATTTTATTATCCTTTTGTTGCTTTTTAATAACTAGAATCCTCTAGTCAGCATCCACCCGCACACACTGTACACACCTGGCGATACTCGAGATTTCTTTATTTAACCATTTCTGCCCTAACTCGTGTGAATTTCAAGAACTCTTAGTGCTCCCATACGCTCAAAGGAAGCGTGCCAAATTTCAGCTTCTTGCGTCCCTTACTTTTGGCTGTGCGTGCGTGCTAGTGCGCGCCGTGGATTTGTTAAATACAGTGAAATTGACGTGTATCACTAGTACAGCTTTAATCTACGAATATATTTCAATACCGAATTTATCAAAGGTCTAAATAGAGATGTCTCAATGATATTCTCATCCATATATTTATATTCGAAGCGATCCAACCTCGTTCTATCCATTTCTCCGATGTTATCGTCTCCAGATACTATCAGATTACGTTGTGTAGTAGAAAATCGGCTAATTTCCTCATAAATAATTTATTTTAGGTCAAATTTTCGTGACCACGGGCGTTCCTCGGCTGATTGCTGAAATACAAGATAATCTCTGATTACAGAATCACGATTGTCACGAACCATATTGTTCATGGTACAATGCACCTTTATTATCAGATTTAGATATGAGCAACTATTTAAATGTGGTCTAATTTTTACTTTCTGCATACAATGGCGATTGGGTGTATCAAGATGAAAACTGAATCGAGATTTGTTTATGCGGTTCTCATGTATTGATTATATGTGGTTATTGTGTGGTTATTGTGTGATTATGGGTTATGAACTATAATAATGTGTTAGTTATTTTATTTTCACTCGTAGAAGTCGCTTTGAATACGGGGCTTACCCCAGGTGAGTGGGAAAACATTAGCTGAAAATGGGATTTTCTACTAGATAACTTTTATAATGAACGATGCGGTCAGGACACTGTTTTGCTCTATTTTTCTCTTACTGGTTGTTTTTAATGTTTTTTCTTAATGTCTTAAGGTCTTTAAAATCTTGACGATAGCGTAGCGTGATCATCAGAGTAAGTTTGCATGTTCAGCCTACTTTTGTAGTTTAATTTTTACAATAGTTTTTACAAGAAATAAAAAGTAGGTATTTTTGTCGAGGTAATTTTGGCATTATTTTGCATGTTAAGTTTTTAACAAAAGCGTTTGAATTATTTCCGTGCGAACGAATGTATTTTGCAATCTATTTTTTGCCCGACTACGGCGAAGCCAAAAGGAAGGGAAATGTTTTTGGTTTTTGGTATGTATGTATGTTTGTACGAGTATGTTCCACCGTTCCACCAAACTACTGAACTATTTTTAATAAATGGGGTGTCAATAGATTTGTATTAATAGCCCGGGTGGACATAGGCTACATAAATTTAAACCACATTTTCTATTACGGAATTAACAGCTTATATCCCAACCTCAAAAAAAATTAAACTGAGATAATCACTGGAGAATAAAATGATAACTGCCATTGTCTTAGTGTAACTTCGTAAATAACTGTATAAAAATTAGGAAAAAAATTGAGTAGATGTACCCACAGATCCCAAAAATGACATAACACTAATGTTATGTCATTTTTGGGATCTGTGGGCACAACACTAATGCTATGTCATTTTTGGGATCTACGGGTACATCTACTCAATTTTTTTCCTAATTTTTATACAGTTATTTACGAAGTTACAAAATATTACAATAGTATTCAAAGATTTAAAACAAGTTTTAAATTACGAGAATAAAGTGTTAATAAGTATAGTATTATCAAAATTTATTCCCACTTGTTAGTATGACAAACAGTCATAGAATTATGTTCTCATGAAAAAAAATATGCATAAAAAATATGGATAATGATAAATGCAGTTATCATTTTATTCTCGTTCAAAACCATCCAGTCGCTCTGTATAAGACGTGTTAGTAATATGACTGTTATGGATTTGAAAAATGATAAGTGAAGAGTACAATATTTGATTCTGGTCAGGCTGTACAGAGAATAAAATGATAATCGCCGTTAAACAACTTAGATGATGGCTAATTTTGACTAACCTTTTATTTTTGAAATAATATCTCTATTTTGATAATAAGGCGTATTTCACAAAAACATTTAGAATAAACAAAAAATAACCTTCTTTAAACGCTTACAATCATCTGTCTACGTCTAGTGTTTAAGGAGCAATCGACAAAAACATGTTTTTTATTTTTCCTGTAAAGTTGCATTTTTGTAGTTATCATTTTATTCTCCG
The DNA here is from genome assembly GCA_944739405.2 of Euclidia mi. Taxonomy (NCBI): domain Eukaryota; kingdom Metazoa; phylum Arthropoda; class Insecta; order Lepidoptera; family Erebidae; genus Euclidia; species Euclidia mi. The sequence continues at coordinate 46,973,273 of OX123193.2, forward strand.
GGGACGGCGACATGTATCAAAAGAAAGGTATTGGTGAGCACATTACAAATATGTACATATAATATACTGTTTCAGTCAGAATATAAGATAAAAACGAGGTTGTACTTACAATTCACGCGGTTCAAACGCTTTGCGTTTTCTATTTTTCTTTCTTTCTTCCTATAAATATGACAATGTAAATATTGCAAGGTTAGTTTACATGTCCCATCGGGATAAAGAAAAGGAATAAATAATTATAAACACTATAACCCGACTTCGTCAAAAAGGGGGTCTAAAAATAACGAAACAAGAAAATAGCTCATTCAGATATAAATCCAGAAAAGTATAATTACAGAAATGCTCAATCTAGAGCCGTGGTTGTGGCCTATGGTTCACCTAATGTGGGCGCCAGGAGAAATACCAAATACGGACTGTAGCGGCCAGAAAGTTGTGAATCGTTGAAATTAAACATATAATTTTTAAAATTTATACATCGTTTTCGTTTTTTGATAGAGTTTCGGTGAAAGATTTTAGTTTTTAAAGATTATTATTTTGAATAGGCAATGGTAATAGCGGATGAACGTCTTATGTTGCCAGCATTAAAAATAAAATGAAGTATGGTAGGCAGAAATTTTTTTCAGGAAATAATATGTTTATAATTATATCAGAAAACAATATCTATTATTTACTTTATAAATATATTTGTAAAAAGAATCAAGAAATATATAATTTATTATATATTCCATAATTATTAATCGGTAAAAATCGTTTTGTTTTTTAATCGATAGTAGAAATATTTTTTTAAACCATTTGCAACACATTTTTTATCTATTATGTCATTCGTGTTGCTACTGCACATCGTAAATATTTTGCTGTGGTGTTTTCATACGGTTTTAATGTAATGTAATTGAATTTAATAATGATCACTACCTTCTACCCATGCTAAGAATATGCAGCGGCGTTTGTGTTTGTGGTTAGTTTTTTTGGACGAGTACCTATACATAGTACGAGGTTCCCTAGTACACAGGTGATTATGCATTATTATTGGCCTCTCTTTATGTAGTTTTTATTCTTTATGACTCAAAGACAAACCTTTATTTACAACTGGGTATTATATTTATGTTAAAATTCAATTTTGAGGTATATTTAGTTGTGGAATAATTTCCATTTCAAATATCTGGTATCTTATTTCCACCAAAAGTTATTAAAAAAAATTATACAGGTTAACAGAGTAGTCATTTATCTTCAAAAAACACATGGTGTCGTGTTTGTTCGTGCCAGGCCCATAATGTATGGCCAAATGGTACATCTCCTTTAAATTCTTATTCACTCACACACATAACACAAAAATTAAAAATAACTTGAATCTAAGCTGGTGTTTGAATGTGGCTGATAGTGGAGTAGGGTCCGCCTAATAGAGGGAAGGATACTTTGACAGAGCTAGGTGATCGTGCCTAGTGGACCCCTATAAAAATAAACATGTTAAATGTATTTGTCAAGTTACCAAGTAAGTTTACAACCTAAGACACCAATAAAATAAAGTCTGACAGTAAATTCAGAGAATCACATTAAAGAGTCGTAAATTTTGCGAGCACAGGGGTTCAATGAACTCAGTACGAGTATAATTATTTATTGTAGCCAAATCGTAAATGATTACGGCAGACTAAAAATCATGAGATGTGATCACATTAAACACATTCACAGTACAATGTACTGGGATGAGCTTTTAACAAGGGACTTTATGACTGAACCCAAACCATCAAGTTTATGTTGAAATTTTCAACATTATTTTACCTAAAATTATTTCCTTTACTTATATTAACATTTTATGGTGTTACTACAGAGTTCATTTGGAATTTTATGTATGGAATAAAAGTGTATTGCGTTAATATCAGTTTCTTCAAGATTTTGATAAAAAGGAAAAAAGAAGATCCCATGACATTATTTTAATGTGGAAAAAGAATTTTAAACGACCACCTCACTTTACGTGTCACGTTTCTAGCTTCTATTGTTTAGGACTTACATAGGTTATGCTTCAACATATCAGTCAAGAGAAGCTACTTTATATGTATGGTGATGATTATGCTGATAATAAGCGGGCCCCAGAGCAAAAGTTTTGGCTGCACCGAGTTAACCCTGTTGGGCACGGCAATTGTAGAAGAGAGGAGGAATATTTTTGAATATTAATAAACTTAGTACCTATTTGTTTCTAATATATGATATAATTTATCTAATTCAGTCTGTCATTGAAATATTCGTTTATATGGTAATAGCATTTTTGTAGTAAGAAATGTTTAAATTTTTTTGCAAAGATGTTGTCTTTTTCTTCGCGTTTTATTTTTAATGGTAATTTATTGTAGATTTTAATTGAAATTACGTAAGGGCTTGATGAATGCATTTTTAGTTGCGTCGTCGGCAGTATTAATTTACCTTTGTGTCTTAATTAATAATTGATCTTTATATCTTCTCTTTTTGTGTAAAATTCAATATTTTCTTACGAATTTGCAGGTTTCCAGAATATATATACTAGGTGCCGTGTGGTTGACGGCATAGAATACAAGTGTCACCACCCGATATCTTCCCGTGGGTGTCGTAAGAGGCGACTAAGGGATAATACGATGCAAATACCATATTTGCGTAGAGACGGAAAACTCGACATCAAACCCTATACGACTGCCTCGTTGGTCTCGCGGCATAAATGTGCGCGTGGGATCGGGAGGTCCCGGGTTCGATTCCTGGGCCGGGCAGTGTTACTGGGTTTTACTGTCACAAAATCCTCAGTAGCAGCACGGAGTCTGGAAATGTGCCCGGTACGGCAATAGGCTCGCCCCTTATTACGTGGGACTAAAGTATATCTGGCGAAAAGTGGGTGTAGAAATACACCTCTGCCTACCCCTTCGGGGATAAAAGGCGTGACGATATGTATGTATGTATGTATATACTAGGTAGGGTTAAAATGTGTAGTTTTTGGAATTGTGGTTTGCAGCTATCTTGGTTTTCTATTTTTGTCAGTATGCGTATTAATTTTTTCTGCATAGTAAAAAGTGTAGGAGCTTCTGTGCTATTACCCCGTAAGGTGACAAGCATCCGATGACAGTGCCCTGAGGTATTGAAGCATTTATATTTTTTTTATCGGATCGGATATGCTGTATTTCTTTAATGTCGTGGGTGAAAAATTCTATCTCTACTTGATGCTCTCTGTTTTCCAGGTAGGATCGGTATCATTTGTGTGCCACTCCTCTCATACCAATCTGATTTAATTTACTTAATAGTATGTCGTATTTGACTCTATCGTATGCTTTAGTCATATCTAATAATATGCCTAAAGCGTACTCTTTGTTGTTGATGGTGTTGAGAGCTTCCTGTATATATTTATATACTGCCAATTTTTATTTGATTTTTGCATTTTCGATTAACAAAATGTAAAATAAAATGAAAACGATGTGGAGCATAATAAATGAACGCACAAACAAAAACCTAAAAATGACAAAAATAATATAGAACTGAAATTGAACAATACAATAATAACCGAGCTAAAACAATTAGCAAACACTTTCAACAGTTTTTTCGCCTCTATCGACCAGGAAGACAGTCGAATAAAGAACGATACTCCAAGTTGTAACCACTTTCATCAACACGTTAAAAAACAATGTTTTTACGACCAGTAGAACCACGTGAAATGTATGACAGTATAAGAAATCTCAAAAACAAAAAAAGTTGTGGATCGATGAAATCCCACCTTTTTTTTTGTTTTACGAGGTGGAAAATCCCTTCGGATCTCCGACTCTTGGGGAAATGAGAGTCAGAGTATGTGGTGTAACCACTAAAAACCACCTCGACTTTCTCATGTACCCGCGTGTCGGAGGGTAGGGAATCGCATAAGCATTCGTCGCTACCCCCCGACGGGTATTGGCCTGCCAGATGGTCAGGCGAGCCCAAATAAGACCCCCTTGGCGGCGGAATAAGGTGTTGGGCTCCGCCGCCAAAACACCCAGCGGCCGCAGAGGATAGGGAGGACGGCAACGCAACACCGCATCTCCTCTTCCTCTGCAGCCCCACCGCAACGCATCGAATGGTGCGCTCATATTTGGTCGCGGGAGATAGGGCGCGCGGCAACGCAACACCGACACGCCTCTCCTACCGTGACCGCGCCCGACTGCGAGGGACAGACAGAACTGTCCCCCGCACCCGCACCGTTGGACGCATCCTGCGCAGGCCCCTCTAAGCCCACGCGGAGCGTCCACTCCTGGGATCTCTCTTAGCTTCACTGCGGGTGTCCAATCCACGGTTACTGAGCCCCCCCACCATGACAAGGTGGAGATCCTACGGGGGGATGAAATCCCAACTAACCTGATTAAACAATGCGCTGACGTATTAACCTTGCCATTTTACCTACTAGTTAACCAGTCATTTGAAGAAGGGTTTTTTTCTGATCAACTAAAAAAAGCAATAATCAAACCAGTCCACAAGAAAATCTCGAAATCTGACACAAATAATTACCGTCCCATAGCCTTACTACCAACTGCTTCAAAAATCTTCGAAAAAAAAAGCAATGTGTACTCAAGTTTTGCGAGAAATACAATCTATTCCATGACTCACACAATGGCTTTCGGAAGAATCGATCGACAACTTTGGCAGTATATAAATATATACAGGAAGCTCTCAACACCAACAAAAACAAAGAGTATGCTTTAGGCATATTATTAGATATGACTAAAGCATACGATAGAGTCAAATACGACATACTATTAAGTAAATTAAATCAGATTGGTATGAGAGGAGTGGCACACAAATGATACCGATCCTACCTGGAAAACAGAGAGCATCAAGTAGAGATAGAATTTTTCACCCACGACATTAAAGAAATACAGCATATCCGATCCGATAAAAAAATTATAAATGCTTCAATACCTCAGGGCACTGTCAACGGATGCTTACTATTTCTGGTATATATAAACGACCTGCCCAATTCAATTCAAGAACGATGCGTGTTGTTTGCCGACGATCTCTCCCTTTTAATCTCATGTCAAAACACAATAGATCTAAATAAAAAACTTGAAACACTCCTAAATAATACAGAGAAATGGCTTACTGACCATAATCTTGAAATCTATTACACTAAAACTAAAATTATGACTTTTCATCCATCACAAAAAACACCACTACATATAAATTTCACCTATAACAACAATAATATAGCTATAGTAAATGAATTTTCTCTACTAGGTTTAAATATAGACACCCATTTAAATTGGAAATCACACGTAAGAAAAATCCGTAAAAAATTATCAAGTGCAGCTTATGCTCTCCAAGAAATAAGAAAGACCACTATTATGCAAACCGCTCTTACAACCTACTATGCCTACGCCTTCGCATGGTTAAACTATGGTGTCACCTTACGGGGTAATAGCACAGAAGCTCCTACACTTTTTACTATGCAGAAAAAATTAATACGCATACTGACAAAAATAGAAAACCAAGATAGCTGCAAACCACAATTCCAAAAACTACACATTTTAAACCTACCTAGTATATATATTCTGGAAACCTGCAAATTCGTAAGAAAATATTGAATTTTACACAAAAAGAGAAGATATAAAGATTAATTATTAATTAAGACACAAAGGTAGATTAATACTGCCGACGTCGCGACTAAAAATGCATTTATCAAGCCCTTACGTAATTTCAATTAAAATATACAATAAATTACCATTAAAAATAAAACGCGAAGAAAAAGACAACACCTTTGCAAAAAAATTTAAACATTTCTTACTACAAAAATGCTATTACCATATAAACGAATATTTCAATGACAGACTGAATTAGACAAATTATATCATATATGAGAAACAAATAGGTACTAAGTTTATTAATATTCAAAAATATTCCTCCTCTCTTCTACAATTGCCGTGCCCAACAGGGTTAACTCGGTGCAGCCAAAACTTTTGCTCTGGGGCCCGCTAATCATCAGCATAATCATCACCATACATATAAAGTAGCTTCTCCTGACTGACATGTTGAAGCATAACCTATGTAAGTCCTAAACAATAGAAGCTAGAAACGTGACACGTAACGTGAGGTGGTCGTTGAAAATTCTTTTTCCACATTATAATAATGTCATGGGATATTATTTTTTCCTTTTTATCAAAATCATGAAGAAACTTATATTAACGCAATACACTTTTATTCCATACATAAAATTCCAAATGAATTCTGTAGTAACACCATAAAATGTTCATGTAAGTAACGAAAATAATTTTAGGTAAAATAATGTTGAAAATTTCAACATAAACTTGATGGTTTGGGTTCAGTCATAAAGTCCCTTGTTCAAATTTTCTTCCATCCAAAACTAAGGCAATGCTTGTGCAAACTTTAATCTTTCCTATAATTGACTATGGTGACGTGTGTTATCTCGACCTGAATGCAGATCTACTCAACAAACTTGACCGACTTCTCAATTATTGCATTCGGTTCGTTTTTAATTTGCGTAAGTTCGATCACATTTCTAAATTTTGCAAGGAATTAAAATGGTTGCCGATTCGACAGCGACGAAATTTGCGTACTCTGACGACTTTATACTCTTTTCTTCACTCTCCTAACGGTCCGTCATATCTAGTACCTTATTTTCAATATCTTTGCTCCAACCATGATAAGAACTTGCGATCTACTAATACGATGCGGCACGATCACCTAGCTCTGTCAAAGTATCCTTCCCTCTATTAGGCGGACCCTACTCCACTATCAGCCACATTCAAACACCAGCTTAGGTTCAAGTTATTTTAAATTTTTGTGTTATGTGCGTGAGTGAATAAGAATTTAAATTTTATAATAAGTTTAAAAACTAGTGTACGTGTAGTTTCTTGCCATGTTTGTTTAATGCAGGTAAGTGTTCCTGGCGCCCACAGCCACGCCCAGAGCCGTGGTCGCACCTATTATTTAGCTAAGTAAATAATAGGTGCGACCACGGCTCTAGATTGAGCATTTCTGTAATTATACTTTTCTGGATTTATATCTGAATGAGCTATTTTCTTGTTTCGTTCTTTTATACCCCCTTTTTGACGAAGTCGGGTTATAGTGTTTAAAATAATTTATTCCTTTTCTTTATCCCGATGGGACATGTTAACTAACTTTGCAATATTTACATTGTCATATTTATAGGAAAAAAGATCTAAAAATGAGTTTATTATATGATTATTTTCTAATATATTAATATTAAAATCGCCCCCTATTATTATGTTCTATTTTCAATATTTATTATTTATATAATTAAGGTATTTTTTTTAATTGGCAGAAAAACAATTCTTCTTTTTTTATATTCCAGTACATAGTGATAAGTAATACATTTTCAATAGTTAATTCTATGGCACACATTTTCAAAACATATTCAATAGACATATTAGAGATATCTTGCTTCTCAATGTAGTCTGAATGGTCTTGAAGCAGTAGAACACCGCCTCCTGTTCGGTTCTTACGACAGTATGAAGATACAATTTTATATCCGCTAAATTGAAGAAGTTCTAAGTGTTTTTCCGGTGATAACCAGGTCTCAACTATACATATGGCTTTGAATGTGGAATTTTATAGAATAAAAGACTCCATAATATGCTGTTCATAAAAAAGGCTTTAGAATTTTAGTATGATAGTCGTTGTTTTGTACGCAAGGAATGGTTTGTGACTTCTAGAGTTCTATTGGGCCAGTGGTCGGAACCGCGTGAAGTAGTTTGGCAATATCCGGTTGTATTTGTTTCCTGTGGTATACTCATGTCTATCCCTGTTATTAATTTGCCATCTATATACAATCTGTTATTTCTAATTATCGCATATTTTCCATTTTTCCTCGCCTTTATCATTTCACTGCGTAGTAACTGTCTTTTTACCACATTATACCGAGATCATAAATCAGTTTAAAAATACTTGTTATGTAAAGTTTAAAGAATACTTCGATGATAGAAGTAGAGAAAAAGGTATCTGGTTTAAAACCATGCAATGTCAGCCTCCTCGAATACCCTGGTTTTATAATAGTTATTTAAGTAGGACTTATATAGTCGCGCTGAATAGGCTACGTTCTGGCCATTATCCATCGCGAAAATTTGGTTTTTTGATGAGGAAGCTCGATTCTCCTAATTGTGAAGTATGCGGTGTGGTCGAAGATGTCCAGCACATCCTTGTGGAATGTGTTAAACATCAAAGCGCTAGGGAGGCATTGGTGCAGAAGTTCAAAATACATACTTATAACCAAGGGGTATTTTTAAGTATACTGGCAGAACCCAATTCTGATGCAGCTAAAGCGATTGTGCAAAATATTATTTTGCACCAATGACACCTTAGTCTTGATTCCTTTTTTAAGTTAGTATAGTAAGGTTAATATATTTAGTTAAGGTAACGCTGGGGCTTACATATCCACTGCGTAAATGCCCCTTAATAAATAAAAAAAAAAAATAGATCTATAATTCTATAATATAAGTCATATTCCGATTCTTTGTGGTGCTCTGTGAAACCATACAACACAAATCTCTTGCTATTTTCTTCAGCTCTTAGGTTTTCTAGGTGAATTGCAATACTTGTTAATTTATGGATTTCTTCCTTTAAATCCTCATTTTCTTTCTCAAGTTTCTCTATTTTATTGTTTATGTCATTCACATCTTTTTTTCCATCTTCGTTTTGCTGAGTCAGGTAATTTATTTCCCGATTGATATCATCCTTTAGTTTAGCGACAGCTCTTGTAATTTCTAGCTGAATTGTGCTTTGTATTTCTGTAATAATTGATTTATTTTCTTTCATGCGTAGAGTGATAATTTCGCTAAGGTTTTCGAGGAGTAATTCTGTATTGTAACTGTTTTTACACTGTATTTTATTTTCTTGAGTACATAATATTGTGTCGCCAAGCAAGTTAAGATCATCAGAGTTGGCTGTGTCATTACTGCAGTTGTTTATACTTTTTCTTAATGTGATGTTGCTTTCTTCTTCTAATGAGGGGAGTATATTTCGAACAGCTTGGCGTATCGACGTATCTGTGTTGCCTGTTTTAGGTAGTTTACACTGACAAGCTTGACATTGCCATTTTTTGTGATCAAGGGTCTTCATAGTAAGAAAAGACTTTTTGGATATATTGGCACACTCTAAGTCATATTTATAATTGCAGTTCGAGCAACTAAGATATTCAGCATTTGGTAGTTTTTGTTTACATCCAGCACATTGAGGTCCGGGTGCCATGTTTCTAATTTATAACATATATATATATTTAGATTCTTCATTTCATTTCCTACAGATTGGTATATAAATATCCTTACGTAATTTTACATTTTAATCATAAAACTGCTGAAAATAAAGAAGGAAAAAAAAATCGTACCAGTCACGTAGTTAACACATCTTTTTAAACGTATTTATTGATTATGTTTCTCGGCACACCTTTAGTAACGCCTATAATTTAAGTTATAAATTAAAAGGATTATTCAACAACAAATTGAAACTCTATTGTGCTGTTCATGAGTTCCAAACTGGGCCAGAAATGGACATTGTTCTTTGAACAATTTTTCAACTTGTTCAAAATGTAGTAACGATCTAATGTCAGTGTCATACTATTTTCGTATTATATTGTATTCGCCTAAATTAACTGTTTTTTGAATGATATCGCGACTAGATCTTTGTCATCGCCGTACTATTTAAGTCAAATGAGACGATAATGTTACAAGATACCCGAATACCGATTGTGGGTCAATTCAAAATCGAATTGCATTTCGTTCAAAATAGAGTGTCGATGTCAAATAAAATACGATAACAGCTGGCCTTCTGTTTACACTAGCATTACCTGGTACCTGGCTTAGATGTAATTTAATTCCACATCATTTATTTTATTTCTGATGGTATCGACCAGCTCATTGGCACCGTGATACAAATGTCTGCTGTTTTATTTTAGGTTGGTCTGCTGGTTTAGTTTTTGGTGAGTTTGTGGGTTCAATATTTAATATTTTTCTCGGGGACTAATCTATGTGTCATAGATGTGAGTATTTTCTCTGTAGTTAGGTGCTAGTTATCAGCTAACTGGTTTTCATATAAAGATTGCCCAGGCTAGAATCATCAGTTTATATTTGATGCTACATACATAAAATAATAAATCAGTACTTGACCAATAGTTTGAAAAACTTATTCAAACATAAAACATAGTAGGCAGCGAAACACAGCGAAAGCCGAGCACACGTTTTTAGATTGATCGTTCGCGTGTCTACCGTTACGTTACACGGTTCGTATAGACTGAACCAACGAAAGAACTGGGGCGATAATTGTTTGTTGCTGTCAAACAAATAAGTAAGAGGGAAGAGGTTCGTTCGCTCCATGTGAACTGAAGACAAACAAACGGAATAGCCCCCATATATCGTACACACAATACATTCATAACAACACCTGTGTTTTACGTAAAAATATAAAAGTATCGTGCAACAACCTGATCTAAATACTTGAGAGAAATAGAAAAATATGCGTGCATGAACAGCAGGAAAATTACGTTTATATTTCTTCGTTTCGTGATGTTTCCTTGTTGGAGCCTCACGCGCCCGATAAGATACACAGAAACGAGTTAAAACCGTAGCTATACAGGTTTTGTTTCGGTATTAACTATACAATGTTACGAACTCAAATACATCCCTGGCTGATATATCAATCTTGCTGTAACAAACTTTGAAAAGGGGTATTGAGAAACAACCCTTAACGAAACTTTTATTAGATCAAAAAATCCAGGGACGTATTTGGCCAATAGCCGCGAGTAATCCTACTAAACCCATAAGCTGTGACCACTTTGATGAACTTGCCAAAGTACTTCAATGACATTCTCAAGAATTTTTCCCTCCAGTTACTTGTACTTTATTTTATTGCATTCAAGTTACGTAACTAATAACGTTTATTTTGAAGCAGGCTACTTTTCAAGAGTTGTGTCTCATATACTTAATTTTATTGGTTTCATTATCAATAGCCGTTGATTATTGCTTTAGAATAAAACACGCTGAGAGTCTCTGACCCTTGGGATATTAAATCAATACAGGTAATTTTTAATTCTTAACGAGTACATCAAAACTTCGTGTTTATAGAGTTATATGTACCTACATTATTATTATTATTATGTCTTACAGGTTATACGCACTTAGTGCAGCTTTAAGAGGGTCTTAAACAGACCTGCTTACCGTTATGGGGTAAATAGGCAAGCATGAAACGTCATCACTTGGTATAATGTCGATGATGTATATAAAATGACTTATTTTATAGTACTACCTTGGTACTAGCGTATTACGTACCATAAACATTATTTTGTGGAGCTACGAAAGTTTGCCAGAAATTGTCCATTTTGCCCTAAGTCCGAGATCAAGCAGAAATATAATAAAGTTGTCGGAAGAGAAATAGCGAGAAAAGTAAACAGACCAACTAAAAGAAAGCTAACGTTTTACAAACTACGAACACAAAGAACTGATTGTAGAAATATAATAATGGGAAGCAATACGGAGACCAAGGCTACGTTCATTGCTGAAATTGTGGATAGAAACATTACGTAAATTTTTCAGTCATTAGTGTTCTTATCGATTATAAAGTATAACTTACTTTTTGTCAGTAGATACTGATTTTGTATGATTGAACTTATTCGACATACTACATAATTATAATACATTTGCTTGGCATGAGTCATCCTTTTGAGTTATCCTTTTGTGGTTAACCAATATCTGCTCAAGGAAGTATCGAAGTTCAATATAACTGTCTTATGACCAGCACTCAAATAAAAAAGTGATATTGTAATAGTTGCACGTTACGGCACTTAAAACATGCGACCAACCCTTTCTGTAAAGTGCTGTGTACATATAAAGCTATATAATATTGCGGCCATCTTCACTGCTATAGAAAACAAAGTTACCCACAAGTAAGATATAATTTACCTTGAAAAACTAAGTAATTTTTTTTTTTACTTATTATTATGCACATCGGCGTGATATTGCGCGAAAAACGGCTGATACTTTTTTAATAACGTCCTTAAGAGTGCGCCAAAAGAATATTAATTTCCTCCGCAAGTACGTTGGAGTGGGCAAGTTGTTTCTTATCAGTTTATTTAAACAAACCTTTCCTTATGTGCGCAGCTAATGAAGTAACGACGACTGTTTCGGCGTGCAAATTGTTCCCGTGATTTTTGGAACTTTGTTGACTCAGTTTCGGTCGGATAGATGGCATCTTTTTCTTATGTATTTTATTTGTCTAGATCAGCGTTTGTGCATCACTGGTTTTGGGCTCGCGTTATGGCGCTGATACACTTGAGCATTCACCTGTAATGAGCATTCTCGCGAATGTTACAAAGCAAATGAGTGTGTTTTAGCGAGCATTCTCACGACATTCGGGCGAGCCTTAGAATATAGATAATACATAGTATTCGCGCTACAATGGCGGTTAAACCCAATATTTTTACTTCATTTTGACTTATGATTTTAATCTAGGGAAGAATCTTCGTAGTTTGTCACTAATTTTAACTTGACTAGTGACTAGATGGGCTTACTCAGAATAAATATCGATAAAATATCGATAATGTTTACAATAGATCCTTAGATTTGGTTTACTCAGAATTAATTTCAAAAGAATTTTGATAAACTGTCGATATCGATAAATAAATTTGAACTTAGGAACAGACACTTGTGTGATTTATTAAACCTGTTCAAATTAAAATCTGCATTTAATTATTTAGAAACGTCATTTGTTTATGTATCTTACTCTTACTCTAAAAATAATTCATTATTGAAACTGAAGTAAAACCAGTATATTGGGTAAAACTGCTAATTTAGTGCGATTTCTTTATTTTTCTTTATTCTACGGACTATTTGAATTAAGAATGTTCGCTAGAATGATCGTGAACTGGTTCGCCAAACAGAAAACAGCGAATGCTCGCTGTTCTGTTACAAGTGAATGCTCAGGTGCATCAGCGCTGTAAGGAGCGGTCCGTGAATTTTGGATTGCAGAACACGTTTATTTGTTCTAGTAACTGAGTCTTTTATTTTTAGGGTTATTTCTGCCCTTTCTAGGTATCGGTATCTTGGTATCTTTAAATTATTGGAACGTGTGGGTCGAATTCATAGAAGACCACTTAAGTCCGATTAAGTTAGTATTTAAGCGATACAAAAATGCTGGCACTAAATATTTATTGGATCTATTTCTAAGGTATTTTTCAAAATATACTTATATTTGATCAATTTCTAAAGAGGTTTTCAACATAAAGTTATCTGGTGGAAAATCGTTATCATCAACATAGTTATAATAATAAGCAAGGGCTAGTGAACTGCTCACATTAGTCGTAGAACCGACAACCGTTAGAGTAGCCGTGTTCTAGAGTGGAGACCGCGCTTTGGCAAATATGACGTAGGACACCTTCCAACTAAGTGGACCGTCTGTCTACGCAAAGTAGCTGACAGCGGCTCAAGACGAAGAGCCGAAAGTCGAGGTCAGTGGTGAATGAAGAGACATACATCCAAAAGTAGCCAATAGAAGGCTGATAATAATGATGATGATGGCTATAATTTTTTCTAGTTTATTTTCAGTATAATTATCATCAGCCAGAATAAAGAACCGACTTAAAAACTATAACATTAATTTAAAGCTTGCAGTGTAAGAGTGTAAACTACCGTTCCTTTTTCTACAAAATGAAATGTTGCCTTAGCTGCATTCTTTGTTGCCGCTACTTTAAAACAGTGTTGCCAAATATTCGGACGTTTAGAAACATAATACATACAAAACAAAGTAGGACAGTATGATACTTTTTCTTTGTACTAATTCAATTCAATCTAGCAAAGAGTTTAGTCTTAATGTAATTTTATTTTTATGTTGTTATGTTAGTGGTTGGGTGAGTAAACATCACGCCTAACGAACGTTAAGCATTAAGCACATGGTTATTAGACAACTAATAAGGAAACAATTCACTACTATATAATTGGAGGCATTTAATGTTGTTACTTCGCATAGACGGTTAAAAAATTAAAAAGCGTTTATCCAATATACAAACCGTAGCCACTCAGGTGATATTGGTGCCCAACATGGGGTGCCAGTGTCTCTTTGCTAGTTGGGGGTAAAGCCTACCTCAAATTACTATGAGATAATATTGATGCGTCAATTGAATTATAAATTAATTATCGTTTAAAATCTGCGTAATAAACGTAAAATATCTTAAGATAGATGGATATTTGTTACGCTTTTCCGTAAAACCTACTAAACTGATTTTAATGAAACTTGGCGTAATATGGCTAGCCCGTGAGCTACCCTTAGACCTAATAAATAATTACTGTGTGTGCGAGTCAGCGGTCAGAACCCAGTAAAGTTATAGCCTAGAATAACGTCAGGGGTCACTGCACCAAATAGTATCCTATGGAACAGACGGAGAACCCGACATCAAACCCCGTTCCAACCCGTCTGGTGTGACATATCAGACAAAGTCCTGTTATTGACTCACAATGGTATTGTGACGCAAATTAGCAGAGAATGGACTGCGAAGACTGTATTATGAAGATAAACAAGTCTTCTTTGTAGCAGTTCTGTTTTTTGTGAAAACAAATTATCATTTACTTTGCTTTACCCTGTATACCATCTACATAAATTGCTATCTTGACATTGTAGCATAGGTATTCCATCAACATTCGAAAATGCTTAATCTTTGAAAGCGGCATTCACTTGATCTGTCAGTTTCAAAATGTCTCTACAAAAGGTACTCTGTTTGAACTGTGTGTAATATTTTACTGCGGTCTTGGAGCTTTGTGCTTAGCGCTGCATCAGAGGGCTTTCTATATTCATTGTGGGAATAAAGGATATCGATATTGTTGAATGTGGAATATCATTTACTTGAGGTTTTCGAACTCCAAGTTTTAAGCAAGATTTTTTGAAGCTCTTTACGTTTATTTTGTATAACGTATTGGTAGCAATTAAGTTCATGGTTTGTTTGATTTTGAGCGTGTATATTTTCTATTTCAAAGTGAACGTGAGAAAAATTGCAGAAGGCCAAATAACGGAGTGCACGGTTGGCGTAGTGGTTTCAGTGGCTGCATTGCGCCGAGTGTTGTGGCTTCGATTCCCACACGAGATAACACTTTGCGTGATCCATAAATTGTTGTTTCAAGTCTGGGTGTTGATTGTGTCCTTTGTTTTTATGTTTGTAAAGTCACACACATCACACAGGATTTATTACTAGTGTGTTAGTTGCTTTAATATTAAATTACTCGTCGAAGCAACAGTTTGTGAGGATGGATGTATGTTACATTTTGACGTTATAATTACTGAATGATTTTGGTTGAAATATTACCATATTATAGTTTATACGTTAGGTACAATGACACTCAGGCGACCTTTTGTAGGGACAAGCGACACCAGCACGACCGGAGCCGCGATCAAAATTTATTCAATTTAAATACAACAAGGATAATGTTTCTAAAGTTAATTTAATCAGGCGTCACTTGGCGGAACTCCATTGTACACTTATGAAAAGAACTTATCTTTTTTTCCATTAGATGTACTATATATTTCTTCATTATTATTGGTGATTTTACTGAAGGGTTGTAGTAAGTACTGCCCACAAGGGTAATTATTCGTGTTGAAACTACCATAGTTTTTTTGCAGGTCTTCGTTATGCTGACAGCGATGCAAAGCCATTTTGTACCCTTGGTTTGTCAGACATGTAAGTGTTGCATAATACATCTTTCGGGCCTTATATTTGGTTATTGTCACATGAACGAAGTTTCCTGTGTTTGCTCTATGTGTTACCGTTTTTGTTGTTATTGTAAAATGAGGTGACGGGTTAATAGGAGCAATTCGTATGTCGTAGTTCGTTTCAGACATACAATTTTTAGCTGAATTAGTTATTTACTTATTTATCTCTTTACGAAGGTTAATGTGAATAACAAGTATTAGCTTTTGTATGCTGTCCACATCAGGGAAACCCTTTGCCTTGGCTGGAATATAATGATACAGATCGTTTTTTGGAAATATAATCTAAAACTATCTTAATTTTTTCCTCAATTCAATAGTGCCAAATCCTCAGGAATTGTTCACTCAATAGGATAGTAACATGCACAAAATACCTACCTTTCAAGGGATTGCCACGACTATTTTATATGATTGGAAGTAACTGATGTTTTAAAGACGACAGAACATGAACTGTGCAAAACATTAATTATAAACGGAGCGTTATTCCAACATTAGATCACGTAGTTAATTTTTTTTTCATGAAAATCATCTGGTGAATTTGCTTTGCGAAAATTGAGACTTTCGACGGACCTTCTTTCCTAAACACTACGCACCATTAAATAAATGAACACATTCGAAAAATTCAAGTCGTGGTAACGGAATGTCTAAATCATCAAAGTTTAACTTAGGAATACCTACAAACGTTGTAATTTCTAACTCTCAAGTACAAGACATGACTCTCAAGTACATTCGATCTTCACCTATTGGAACTATTAGTGAATCTATTCCTATAACGAGCTTTAGTTTGGTTGGAAATAAACAGGGTACTATGAATTTGTAAACCAGTAAATGTACCTACTACGAATAATCTTTTAAAGTAGTTGTTGTTCTGTAACTAATGATTAATATAGAATTAGGTAGTGTTTATCATCAAAATGCGTCATCATTACACTTAACATGCTAAATATCATCATCATCAGCGCTGTATGTATGGCGTCCCACTGCTGGGCACGGGCCGCTTCTCACTTTGAGAAGGGTAAGGCCATAGTTCATTAGGTACGCTGGCCAAGTATGGGTTGGCAGACTACATACTCGTAGAACTCTCAGACATGTAGGTTTTCCAGCGATGTTTACCTTCATCGTTTAGTATGCGATATCAAATTAATAATTAATTTATAAACATAAATTTGAAAAGTCATCGGTGCGCGTCGTGGATTCGGACCTGAGACTCTTTACGTAGCAGTCGTTATGTTATGTTTATGTTAATCTAGAGTGGTCGTAACTTTGCGCTTCTCTCTACCCTTCGAGCAATCGCCCAGAAACGTTTATGGAGACTGGCTATGTCGGAGCGTGCGATTCCGGTGAGTTTTGATTTTTAAAAGATAGGTGGTCTGTTGGAACACTCTTCGGTACTTATGTAACTTTTATTATATACGAATTATTCTAGATTTCAGTTATTTATAAAATGAGTAAGCCAGGTACTTTGGGCATAAAATGAATAACCAAAAGCAATAATGCCAGTACAAAAGCTCAGAGTCCGACCAAAACGATATCGACCTATTTTTTTTTGCTTTGGAGAATGACTATAATTTGGTATCAGAACAGGAAGAGTCTGACGGTGAAACATGTGTGCCTACAATGCAGCAAACCTATCTGCAAGGAGTGATTATAAGCTTTGATAGTATCTACAATTTGGTGCCGTTGTGATTTTCCAAAACAATAGTTGTACGTAATTATTAATCTTTAAGAAAAAAAGCGTTGTAAAGAATAAAATTTTGCTAAGTTGATAAATAATAATTATTAAAGAATGATTTTTTCTGTTTTTATTTGTATTGTTCTTAAATTTTAATTTAATTTTGTTGTGTATAATAAAATATATAGGTATTATTTAAGTAAAAGTTTTTTTCTCCCAAACAATTACAAGCCGTAATGTAAAACTTTTTAAATAGTAATAAATAATATGCCTTCTATATTTTTCTTTTATTATACAATCGCTAGATACATAAATAAAACATAATTATGAACGTTATTTTTAGAAAAATATGAAACAACATAATATATTTTGCTACGAAAGCTCTGGTGGTCTGCCAGACCTCACGTCGGTACTTATGTAACGAAAATAGCACGTCGGTACTTAAAGGTTAAGATTCGTTTTGAAATGCATTACGAGATACCTTTTATTCTATGTATTATTACACATAAAGGTACTATTTATTATAAGCGCCGTGATGTACCTTTGTGAGGTACATATCGCAAAACAAAACGTACAGACGTCCCCAGGAATGATAAGACACGATTCCAACTCAATTTGAGATATAAACAGTTTGACCCATAGATACTATTACTAACAAACAACGCATGTTAAATTGCAAAGATTGTAAGAACATTTTACATAAGAGAAAGTTAGATTAATGTCGATTCATTGATTTCCTACCCGGTGTGGTAACATTAGAAGTAATATTTGAGGAAGGTAATCAATCAATTAAGACAACAGCTTCCATTACCTCTCGTGCCGGTGTTACCAAAGACGCACCGTTATCGGTTCTATTATTTAGTTAATTATCTTTATTATTCTCCTTTAAATGCCATTAATAAGTTTTAGATATAGAGAATAATGTTCGTATTAAATATCAGTAGATAAATCTTCAGTAATTTTTAAGTAACCAACAATGGCGTCATATTTTATTAATTACTCTAAAGTAATGAACTTTTTGTTATTTTACTGCACAAATGGACGTCAGCAATTATGACATGAGTATATCATATTGCAAGAACTGATAAATTTTTGTATTTATTTACGTTTTGCAGACTGTTTATAATTAGTCATGCTAGCTGGACTCCCTCAACATAGCTCAACGTACTAATAAGGCAACAATTATAATTTCACGTATTATATATATTATTTAATCAATGTCGAAATTGTCATAAGCTATCGGATCCCTAATTTGCCCTCTCCACATTTCGAATTTCACGCGTTTATGAATGGACAACGCCGTTTGTAAAAAGCGGAAGCATACAAATTGTTGGCAGCAACAGGGCTTTGCCAAATGTTGACGTTCGTTACCGTATCTCTACATAAAACATCCATCAAATCGTACATTGAAACAGTAAAATTAGAAAACTAAAATACTATTCTGATCGCTTTTACAGACTGCGTCTTTTATAAAGAAAATTTTAAATGGCTCTCAATCGACTTGTTTCCTTGCCACCTTTATGTATCCTTTTGAATCATAGTAGTTTATTGAAATTAAGTTTCATGGTTCTTTGAGTCCAATGAAAATAATCAGCGACAACAAGATAATCTTCTAAGTTTCGTATTTCATCAAATTTGTTACAAAAAAATATTAAGAGTTTAAGAAACTTTTAAACACTCGCGTTGCATGTTCAAGTATATACACGGAAATTAACGCGAACATGCATTAGGTATTTACATACCTTATTTTGCTTGACGTTTCGAGACGGTTGCACGTCCCGTGGTCGCAAGCTGACTGGTGTAGCGATGTCACGTCTCCGAGTGCGAGGTAGATGATTCTATTTCTTCCCCCGGGTCGTTGATTTTCGAAGTACCGGTGTGAAACACACTAACAGTATCTGTCATACTTTTTATTGAGCTTCGTGGAAAACAATTTCGTGATAGGTTATTATAATTAAAATCAAATACTACATTTGTGGTTGTTTCAGTCATAATACTGAATTATGATGAATAATAATCCTATAGTCATGAGTAAACATTTGATGAAATGCATGATATGGTTGCGAATTATTTATTTTACTTACTTATTAGATTATACAAAGTCCAAGTGCTAAGGGGTCTGTATGTCGCCACGCCTATGTCCATCCAAGTACAGAACCAGCAGTCTGAACCTATCCACCTGCATCAAGGTGTGAGACAAGGGGATGTTATCTCCCCCAAATTGTTCACAAATGCAATGCAGAATATGTCCAAGACGCTGCACTGGAAAGGACGCGGTATTATCATAAACGGCGAGTACCTCTCACACTTAAGATTTGTAGACGATATCCTCATCGTGGCTGAAACCGTGCAAGGCTTGCGGTACATGCTGAGCAGCCTGGCTGATTCTTCATCTCACATTGGTCTACGGATGAACTTGGACAAAACGAAGATAATGTTCAATAAACATGTCACTCCGGAACCGATTATCCATATCGAATGGGGTCCCTCTCGAAGTTGTTCAGGAATAGAACGAGTCTGTTGGGTAGAAACAACTTCGAGAGGGAGCTTGCAGAAGAATACAGATCGGCTGGGCAGCATAATATAGGAATAGGTCAAGAGTTACGGTGCCGCGACGTGGACACTGACGGTGCGACTAGTTCACCAATTTAATGTTGCTTACATCGGAGTTTCTCTGAAAGATCGAATTTGTAATGAAGTAATCCGACAGAGAACCAAGGTAATCGACACAACTCAGAAAATTAGCAAGCTGAAGTAGCAGTGGGCTGGTCACACTATCGCAGAACCGTTGGAGTAGTCGTGTTCTAGAGTGGAGACCCCGCCTTGGCAAACGTAGTGTAGGACGCCCTCCGGCTAGGTGGAGTGACGATATATGCAAAGTGGCTGGCAGCGGCTGGACACGAAGAACCGAAAATCAGGCTCACTGGCGTGCCATTGGAGGGGCGTATATCCAGCAGTGGACTACGGTAGGTAGATGATGATGATGATTATACAAATTAGTATCTAACTCTCAACTCATACAGGGAAGGAGTATAATGAGACTTTTAACAGATTACGTTATTAAACTTATTCTGAATTTATAAGGAAATAGGGAAATGGTCCACTCCTTCCATACTTTATGCTGTCGGCGCTCAGACAAAACATAACCGCAGGTACACTGCCACTTTAAATCGATCTTCGAGAAAGTCCTGCAGTCAAACTCGCCCATTGTTACTAACAAGAGTCCCACTTACACTCTGTAAGACTAGTTCTCAATTAAACACATCGTTGGACCATTCGTTCAAACTTCGTAGGAATATCGAACGATATTGCAGCTTCAGCAGAAATTAATTTAAAACACCAGATAGAGTTCAATATTGGTTCGTGTCTGGTTTCAGTTACATTGCACCTGTGTAATACTCCATTATAGTAAGTAAACCTTTATACTTGTTTCTTATTTTCTTGCAAAGGAAGTGATGAAAGTGGAGCTAGCGGGCGTCGTTACTTGGAAAGAAACCTAAAAGAAATATAACAACCGGCTTGTTTTGTTTTATAAAGATACGTAAACCGTATTTTAAGGCTGCTACTCACTGGGGTATATAGAAAATAATGATATCACGAAACCACTTCAACTGTATGTATAGTAAATGGGTACCAAAAGATTATAATTCTTTGCATGATTCATAAATAATTGTATTTCGTGTCTATGATTTTTTTCTCTGTTCAATCTTAAGGCCTTTATAAAATCCTCTTGGGCGAAATTCTAACTTCCTGCGACGCAATCAAAATTAAAATAATAATCACGAAGTATGATGAAGACATCGATAAACAAACGACGAAGGCCGGCGGCAGCCAGTTAAGTTTTAAAAACAAAACCGGCCAAAAAAAAGAAAACAAATTCCATTGTTTAAAGTTTCTCCTTAATTTATTCAAAACAGAAAGAAAAGAAGTTGTTTGCATAATGCAGAGTCACCCATAAACAGAATTAATGATTAGATTAGCATCGAACAAGATTGAGGTAATTGAACGGAAATGCCAAGGCGAAGGGGCACGGGTCACTGGTGGTTCCGGTTTGTCTTGCGGTTCCACGGTATTATTAATACTGGGGCCACGAAACACACAGATACTCACGCCTACAGAGCTCGTAAGATCTTTTTTGATGGTGTATTTGATTACACCATCAAATACTCCATCGAAAAAGATCTTACGAGATTATTATTAAGTTATAGTTAGAATAATACACATCATTATTAAGTTTTTGTCATCTGTCTCTATGCTACGGCAATTTTTGTAGAGGTTACAATTACAATTGGCACAGGAACAAACTGATTAGTAAAGTGACGTATATAGAAAATAGGTCACATCCGTTAATGACCTTAGGTATTCTTTAAGACATGAATGTATAGTATTCTGTTTATTTTTTTGCATTCTACAATAATATTTATTTTTTTCAATTTGTGAGATAAGCTCTCAGTCTAAACCTATGTTAACAGTATAGTTCTATATCTACTTAAAAATAATATGTTTCTTAAATATAAATTGGCGTCAAAATTGACTTCTATAAAAAAACACGGTTATTATTTTTCTACATATACACATTATAAAGTCTCTTAGCAGTAAGCGATACATAGATATTTATTTTATTTTATATTTGCCTAACCTTTGCTTTGAATTTATACAAATCTAGTGTAGAGATAATATTATTTTTGATATATAGTACATATGAAAAATAATATTCTACATTAATATACATAGATGAAATATTTGAGCCATACTAAATGTTTGGCAACCAACATATGTACGTGTATTATGTACATGTATTAATTTATATGAGATTGAACTCGTAAAACGGCACGTCCGTATTAAGACGTTCATTTAATCTTCAAGAACATGAAAGTGAACATCATTCAAATCCTTGTAATAACCTAGAACACTTAATATGTGTGTGGGCGCCATTCTCTAACATCCAGCCGACAAGCTCGTAAACATTATAATTTGCTAAGCTAAGTGCCCTTAACCGAAGAGCATGCATGAGGAATTTGATGGAAGTGAATGAACCAAGAGAGATATGTCAGGATCGTTGCAAAGGGCGTTCCTTAGTCTTTGCCTACCCCTCCGGGAAACAGGCGTGAGTTTATGTTTCTGTTGTTTATAACTAGTTTAGCATACATACATATGTATGTATGCTAAACTAGTTATAGACTATACAATGTAGATTGTAAAACTGTTAATGCGCAATTATTCCTCATTTTCAGAGCGACAAGTATCAAAATCATTGTATTGAAACACATTTCCGACATTATGAGCAAATTTTATTAATATTTAATGAACGCAATGCCGATCAAGTGGGAGTAAGATTCAAACGAAGTCCAAAATAAGACGTTCTATTTATAGCACGCTGAAATTATTTTTGCTTAATCATTAAAACTCTCAAGCTATATTATATTGGTCTGTGTAGTTAAAATCTTTGAGATATTCTTTATACCTAATTTACCATTACACCATGATTACATCCATTCAAATACCATCTGCCTACCCCTTCGGGAATCAGGCGTGAGTATGTATGTACATCCATTCACATTAACTCGAATTAGGTATAGAGCTGGCAGAATTCCATTACCTTCTTAAAAGGCTTTACGCAAAGCGAAGCAAAGGCGACACTAGATCTCAAAATCAGTGCCCAGAATAGTTTAACTAAAGTAGACACAGAGAGCAATGTGATAAAATGGAGCAAGTGTAAGGAAGTATTTCCAGTTACACTGAATATTTGAAAGGCTACAAGACGTGAGGTGCATTGTGCTAGGCTTTGTTTATTCCCTATGGTGTCTTCCCTCGAATAAAATATTAACGGATAGGTTAAGTTCTAGACATTTTTATATAGAAAGTATTGTGGGCAATCAAAGAGGGATCCGCAATTTGCTGTGGTTATTATTATTATCTATTTTATTTAATTATCATGTAGGAAGGCTACTTATGTTTCACCAGGTGCATCTAAAATATTTGCTTGTCTTTTCAAATTGAGATAAAATAAATATTATTATCGCATTTGGGTCTTCGAGTCAACAAAAAATATTATTTCGTTTTAGTTAAGTGTCACTTACCAGTATTCCCACTGCGGTGGTTCTCTGAATTCTCTTAGTAGAGATTTGCTGCGTTTTCTATCGAATCAATGATCTCAAAATACCTGTAATTAAAGAAGGACATATCGAATACATTACTTAGATAGACAGATAGATATATTATATTCACTTTATTGCACACCAAAATAAAATTTTACAGTACAAGTGGCCTAAAACTACAAGTAGCAATTGGCTTAAAACGATATATGGTATAAGCATGTATATTCTTATAGTATATGCTTATACTATATATTATTAGAATAGTTGTAATTTTTCAATAGTTAAACCTGAAAAGCAATTTAAAAATAATCTAGATCGAAATATAAACCACTAGAAGACAATAAAATTTCTAGGATACCGAAGTAAAAAATGTTTTATGATGTGTCATGTCCATTATGACGTAGGTAGGCTATTCAAAAGAAGGAAACTTATATTAGATATATACTTAGATGTAAATGTGAGTGAAAGCGACCTATGCTTTCACGCCTAAACTACTCAAACAATCATGATTGTTGAATACAACTTGTCAAATTTCAGGTGGTCGAAGCCGCGAGCACGGCTGGTATATAAGTTATGACGTTTAAATTAACAAATAAAAATCATATTAGGCTTATAAGTAAATTAATTATAGTTAAGTTAATAGATGGTTGAATAAAATAAAAAAATATAATCTTAACTAATGTTAAAGGCCAGTTATTTCTAAAATAAATTGTTTTACCTTAAAAGTTTGATATTTATAGTGCTTTAAGTGGCTTTCAAATCTTTAAATACAGTGGTACCATAATATTTCTACCTTGAATGGTATAATTGATGGCATTAATTAAACTTATAATCGTACTTTTTGTTTCAAGCGTTCCTATTAACATTATAAATGTCGAAATTGAAATCCGTATGTCTGTTAATTACGCAAAAACGGCTGAACGGATTTGTATGAAATTTTACAGGTATTGTATTATAAAAACACATCTGCTGTACTATTTTGGATAAAAGTCGGAAGGAAATAATTTTTAAACTATCTTCTTAATACCTAATAGATAAGACACCATTAGGACAGTCTTTCATTACTAATATTATAAGTCGACTGTATATCGTGTTTGAATAACATAGAAACGCTAATTTCATGGCCCGTGTTTGTCCGTGATCTGCCAAATTCTGCTGGACAAACAGTATTGCTTTACGCTTCATATTTTCCTCCACAGCTATGCTCTATAAAATTAATTATTTATTTGTGACGATTCAGACAATATCAATTTATACCTATGACTTTATTGGACTTGCGCTAGCGCTAATTAAATGTTTTCAAGTCCACATAAACACAGTATAAGTCATTTGCCTATTTTTGCTTTAGGTACAACAAAAGCAGTAAGTAAATCAAAAGTCTCAAAACAGTAATTAACATAATATTAAAGGCTAAATATCTTTTAATTAACTTGTGCCTAAAGAAATTAATAATTAATGTTCTGATAATGTAAACGTTGAGCTAATAAATTAGATTGATAATAATGAAAGTTAAGTAGGTGCAATACAATATACAATATCAAGATTTTTCGTAGGTACGATCTTTCATAAGTACCAGAAGAGAAATCAAAAAGCATTAATATCGCCGATTCATTTCCAATGGCCTACGAAAATGATGGTTCAGCTCAAATAACTGAGCTACGGGTGCGCCTATTAATAAATTGATCGCGGCGAAGATTGTCTCACACTGATGAATTTTCAATCAATCAGTGCAATTGGCTATAAGTTGCCATGGCAACGACCGAAGACTAAATACTTTACTTAAAAAAAATATCTGCGTTAGTGAGGGCTTCTGCTATTGAAAAAATGTTCAAAATGAACATCGGAGCAAAAAATATTGTTCGTTCTGTGACGCTGCGCAAGAGAAATCTAAACATACCTATTATGAAATGAAGTCCCTTTTCCGTCATGTCTGCCTGTATGAATGCGATAAAAACAAAAAGGATTCTGAACGATTATCACGTTATGTTTAATTTACGCGGGCGGACCCGCGGGCGGAGTCTAGTAGGTAAGTAAAAAAAATATGTGAGTAATATTATTTAATATTTATTTATTTATAATCCTCATGTGTGTGTGCATAGGGTTCCCACCAAGAACTTAGGGTCCCAAGCCAGGGAGAGGGAAATACATCGCCCTCTCCCCAACCGTGGGTCCGGGCGTCGGGGACGTCGAACAAGAGACGACCTCCGACCACCCTGAATTCAGTGCTGGTGAGCGCTGGGGCTGCTCCCTGTCCGCCAAAAGGCGGGAGGCGGCGCGTGTCCTCGCCGCCTCCCAAGTAGCTTTGTGAGGTGATGGATGCGAGAAGTTTGATGGATGCAAGAAGTTTGATGGATGATTGCGAGATCATGACGAGACGGGGCCCGCCAACAACAACGGCGGGCCAATCCCGGGCGGGGTCGCGAGAAAGTATGCTAATCGCGAATCGCGTGACCCCGCCAACACACGGGACCCGTAGGGACACTGCGGTGGTTTTTAGTGGGTATGCCCCGAACGCCTATAGGGGAGAGCCTGCACATACCTCCTCCGCCAGTCCCAAGCCCAGCCGTTTTAATGGCTGGGTTGGCGGAGTTGAGACGACTCATAAGGAGAGTTTACCACCGTAGTGAACAAAAAAACAAAAAAAAAAAGGGTCCCAAGCCAACCTCATCTGCAAGTGGTGCACCTGCCGGTCAACGGACGAGGCTCTGGCAAACAAAATATCCCGATAAGCGGCAATAGGCTCGCCACCTATTACGTGGGATCAAAACACTGGCGAAAGTGGGCGTTTAATATGCCTCTGCCTACCCCTTCGGGGAAACAGGCGTGAGTCTATGTATGTATGTATGTAATTCTCATGTAGATAATATTTTCTTTTTACATCATATTAAAAAATTATATATAACCAATGTGTCTCTAGAGTAATAAAGTCAATTTGGCTTCATAATATAGTTTGTGGAACAACTAATTGGTGATTCCCGGAGTTAAACAAGGACTTTGATTGGTCAAAGCTTGCCAACCGTACGAAAGTCGAATTATCTTGCGTTCGTCCGCGAACTCATTTGATAGAGATCTACATTACTCAGTCTAATGCTCTATGAAGTACCTCGGAGCGTTTCAATAGTTTAAAATGTTTTTTGGAAATGTTGGAATACAGAGTAGCCACATTCTCAAAAGAGAGCCTCAATACGAGTGTTTGCTAAGTAAAGTGCTGACTTTCGATGATGACCGTTGTGGTAACACTTAATGTGGCGACTAACGCCTTATATATATTTTCAAAAGACAACAGCTATATGTACTTGTTAATCATACCTACATTTCTGGGCACTTAACAAATAGTCTGAGATCCGTAGAAGAGCGACCTTCGCCGATCTGGTCTGAATCCGAATTTTTACCAGCCCATTCCTGATATATATTTTTAACATGCAAAATTTGATATAAAATACTCTTCATCCAATAGGTAGACTGCTGCTCTTCTACGGATCTTAGACTAAAATCTAACTTTTCCCTACCACCATCAATGGACACAAGGAAGACTCGAAACAATTTTAGAATCACGCAAACTTATCCCATGAGGAGATTAAACCCACAACAACACTCCATGCAATGTCAAAAGGTGGGACGGCCGCTTAAGTAGGTATACTCCAAACATGGGCTCCAACTTTGGGAACACCCAAAGCCTGAACACGTGTATAGCGACCTTATAAAAAAACTCTTAAATAATCAAGAACACCTGAACAATATACTATGTGGTGATCCCTTCTAACAAACAAGCGTAATGGCATGTAACTGTCTACACAACACAAAGTACGTGCTGAAATATAAGTTTAAATTGTGTTCCGAAGTAATCGAAGTTAGCAAGTTTGAACAAAAGTTGTTCTCGATAATTGATGAACAACGTAATGACTGGCCGATAGGATTATATTGTAACAGTACTAAGGCTGTGTACAGAAGAAATACTTATGGAAATACGTTGGCAATTAGTGAAGCTGGTTGCTTATCATCATCATCATCACGTCAGCCTAGAGACGTCCACTGCTGAACATAGGCCTCCTCCAAGGTTCTCTACACAGACCGATCTTGAGCTTCTCGCATACAACCGCTTCCCGTTGGTTGCTTATAATACAATAATAATAACCGATGTGCATACGATTCTGGATTGACGCATAAAGTTAAATATGCGTATTGAATGACAAGTTACGGCCTACCAGTCCTATTTCTGTCTTCCTTGTTATGGCATTGTCACTCTATAGGTATATTTATTTTAATTTATGCACAAACAACGTACAAAGGTGGACATAATGCCATAAGGCATTCTCTACCTGTCAACCTTAAGGTGGTGCAGAGATAAAAGTGGTAGGTGCAATTAGACTGTGAACTAGCGTAGTAGTTATAACTTAATACTAATAATTATTGTGTAACTTAATAATTATTTTATACATTATAGGGATATAATACATACACAATAAATAGTTCTATTATACATACATACTACATATACATAAATACTTATAATAATGGATGAGAGTGATGTGCTGATTCCTCTAATCTCTTGAAAAGAAGCTCTCTTACTTTGATTTTGAATGTAAAACGGTTAGTGGACAATCTGATTTCAGGAGGGAGTGTATTCCATAAGAGAATAGACTGCACAACAAACGAAGAGTTGACGAACCCAGTAGTGTGACTGGGGCAAGAAAGAAGAAAATTATGAGAAGAACGGAGATTTCTATCATTTATGGAAGATAGATATTGGAAGTATGGCGTAGATAAGGTGGGGGAGAAGGAGACTTGAGAATAGAGAAGAGTGAAAGCACGCAAACACTGGCGCTGGCGAATCGGTAACCATTTACGTTCGGAACGATAAGTAGAGACATGGTCATACTTACTAAGATTGTAAATGAATCGAATGCAGCTATTGAGAAGTCGGTCGTACTTGTTGAGATGTTCTGCATTCAGGTCATAATAGCACATATCACCATAGTCGATTATGGGAAATATTAAGGCCTGCACAAGCATTGTCTTGGTCTTGGAAGGACGGAAATTCTTGAACCGGTAAAGTGCTCTAAGAGTTCCAGTGACCCTCTGACTGACTTTAGTCACCTGCGCTTGCCAATTGAGAGTAGTATATATTATGTCAAAGAAACTTTGCCATTGTTAAAATCATGGTATTGCCTTTTTAAAGAAATACAAAATAATATAATTCAAAGACGTCTTTACGAAGCCTAAGCGATTCTTAATCCATTTCTTATATCTTTATTTTGTAGGTCCGGTCGAACCTAGTTCCTCTACATCTTGATATCAAATAGGTATATAATCTATAAACCGCAACTTTAAGCAAGGCTGCCTATTAGTACCGGTTATTACATACCAGATACGTGCCCTTACCTGAGCGCCCCCTAAACATCTCAGACAAACCCTAATAAACAATTATTATTGATAGAAACTTATGTGCCAGCAGCCGTTGTACGCAAACTCCCCACTAACTTACTTACTAGTAATTTCTGTTACTGGTGCTCTAGATTCAGGATAAAGTACTGATAAGAATCTTTAGGGTAGTAAGTACATTTATATGTGTTTAGGCAGACAGCCGATTTAGTCGGTAAACTATATAAAGTTTTTAATCGCTTAACTTTTGAAAGGATGTTGTATTATAAAAGCCACATAGTCTTATAAACGAATCAAAATTAATTTTATTTCTGACTATGTTACTCATTTCAAAAAAACTTAAACTTTTGCTGCATGTAGAGCAATTCAACTGGGAGAGCACTTCAACCTTTCAATAGATCGCTACCAATTTTGTGCTGTATTTCTGCGGTGAGTAAATTGTCTTCGCTTGCTATAAGACGTTCTTTTTTAGAGGAGTTGGTTATGTTAGATATAGACTTTTAAAGTCCATTTAACTACCATTTACATCCACCTGAGCAGACGGAAACTTCAGGAATGGCAAATAAAAGGTATCACTAACACCAACTTACACTTATAAACGTAAAGTAGCTGCGTTACCAGCGTGAAGGATAAAGTGCAACGTTACTCGCTCACAGCGCTCACTTGAAGACCTTTTGAAACTTTCCACACCGCAGTTACACTACACAATATTATTTCAGTGCAATCATCTGAGGGTGGAATTAATTTTCAAAATGTTTTTCTACTTCATACATTGTTTTCCCCATAGATATATTAATTATAGTAGATATGCCCTCTAGACGAAAATGTATCGGAAACCTGTGTCGCCAGTTTGCCCCTACCACACGGCTACTACTACACATACACTTTAGTAAAATCAATAGAAACGCAGTCGCGCACACACTCGTATTTTTTAAATCAGAACGTGCAAAAAAATCAATTATAGACTTTAGCCTGTCAAACATAGCGTTTATTTACCATGCGCCGTCAAACTTACTCACACAAGAACATTTAACGCTATCACGTTAGTAGATCTGCACAAGCACATCATTAAATCGCTCACGCGTCGACCGGCCGCTTCGAGTAGCAGTGGCCGGTCTACGCGATGTATTCATTGGCTAGTCGCACGCGACGTTCGCAGTGAACGAAATACATTGCGCAATCGCCTACGTAGTACTAGATGGTACCCACGTATTGCCAGCAATGTATTTTTTTTTATTTGCTTGCGATAGTATCATTTTTGTCTACAAACTACATAATACTATTGTAATAACTAGAATTATTACAAATATCATTTGTATTTTAAGGTTTTTGGACTTACCGGTGAAAAGAAATCCCTTCTCGAGCCACATTACATGCCTGGCTTCTTTTTCTACACGTTATAACAGCGCAAGATGGCATAATATTTTTTTTTTCTCGGAGCTTCGTACGCTGTCGCAATATGAGCGCGATTGTTGACCAGTCAAACAAATTTTGTCGAAATATGAGCGTTTGCTCACACGCACGGTGCGCCTGTCACGCCCACAAGGCCATTCTACTCCTTTTAACTGTTCTGTGGTTTTCCCACATCCGAAGGATTTGTTACATAAACACAACATACAGTGTTTTGTGTAATAGTTAACTGAATAAACTCGACAAAAGTTTAGCCTTTATTTCTCTTTACCGAGTTGTTTGAGAATATTACAAACAGAAATGTGACATGTTAAGTTTTCATATATGCCAACGAAGTTGTGGTATCTACTTAATTCTATGCATGTAACACACACCTGCGCTGCACGTAACAGGTAATTTTATTTACATGTGCGCGAAATTCCGTGTATTGTGGCCCACCTTTTGCAACACTGTAGCTATTGTTATTACTGCAGGCTTAGCCAAGACGTCTTTCTGCAAACGTTAACGCAAAAAAATGTATGGAGTGAACGCAAAGTCACGTGATATAATCAAACAAATAGAAAAGTCGTAGCCAAATACACAACGCATAAAAAGCATTCGCATCGATAGAATAAACTCATCGTTTCTGCGATGTCAACCGCAAAATGGTAGCCAAGTTACCAATTTCGGCCAAAACTAACGCTATTAGCGTCGATTGCGTACGGATAACAATCGAATGATAGAACCCTGCAGAAAACGCAAAAAGGAATCCCACAGACGGTCAGCCTGTACTCGGCCTTGAGCTCCTTGTTAGGGCCTCGCTAAATGACTATGCCTAAAACATTGTTTAGCTATTTCAGACGCAAAGGGCCCATTTAATACAGCAAGGGGCCACTTAAGTGTTCTCCAAGTAAGTTGATTATCGCGATTCACGTCATTGTTTATGTTTTAAATTCCTTAGAGAGTCAAAGTTTTTAAGTAATAAAAATTATTTAAGCTTTAAAAAACTCTAAATGTTTAAGAATATATATGATTATATAAAACTTAAAACGAATAAACAAATCTTCTGGTTCGAACGTTTGTTTCACTCGCATAAATATTTACATTACCTTGATATTTGACGCGCTTGACGCTTCAAACAACGCAAGGCATGTACTAATAACCATGCTGTGTCGCAGAATGTGCGTGTGACACTAACGCGTGGTGTTGGCTACCAATTTTGCGTTTTCTTCGATTGCAAACGCGTTTGCGTTTGAAATCGGAGAAAGGCGATGGAAACGATACCAATGAGTTTTGGCTAAGCCGGCTGCTCTGTTACTTCTATGGTATAACTTAGCGCTATTTGGACTAGGTCGTGAGACTCTGACTTTCTCTGACGAGGAGAGTATTAAGCAATGATTTTTCTCATTGGTGCAGCGTTAAGTTAACATATTAATCTGCCTGACCATCACTGAAACTCACGGGGGATTGAAAAGCCTCCTAAAACCACGCCTTAGAGCCCGGGGTCCGCTTTCCGGCTGTGTCTCCTCCCCTTCGCACGGTCTTCAGCATCCCTGATGGTTAGTTGGTCGGCACGCATAACATCCCTTACGACGTCAAGTCAGCATTTCTTTGGCCTTCCCCGTTTACCGGGGCCCGGTGGAGGTAGCATGGCAAGACATTTTTTACGACATTTGTTGGTAGACACTCTTACAGTTTGTCAGCAATGTCACGGACATGAAGGCTACCCCGGATGCGGGAGTTCCTAATGCGGTCCTTCCGCGTTTCTAATGAGAAAATTAAATATAGAGTTATAATTTTTTTCGGCTGTTCCTTTGGAACATTTTGATTTAAAGATTATTTGGCCGTTCTAGTGGGTTTCTGGTTATATGCTTAGTTTTTAAGTATGTGTACTGAATAAAAGAAAGAAACTAATTATTCTATTCAGTGCAGATATTTTTGAAATATTGCGAGGCTTTCGAACACCAATCATTTTTACATTTGTAGATAAGTAAACAAGGACTCAAAGGACACCCACACTCATATCAAACGTGTGTCAATTACGTAAACTTTGATCATAAATGTGGGATCAAACCGACAATGGTCGGTGTGCCGTAAGGGCGAGCTCAATATCAACGTCACTTCATAAAATAACTTTATTAAGACTCTTAGGTATGTTTTCTCGATATCTTCTAATGACCACGATCGTTGTAGGCCAATCACAACGCGGGACAGGTATAATACCTTGAGATTAATAAGTACAGTATAATGATATTTATATTTGGTTCTATTACTATAGGTACACATGCAATATCAGCGAAGTAAAAAAAAACTCAAACGATACCCCATTTTGCTATCACCTCCAGTAAATTAAAATCGTGATGTTATGTTTCACTACCAAATATAGAATCCATAAACAATGCCATATGTGTTTCTGGTAACGCATGATGTATTCAAAAGTAAACACGTTTGAGTCAATATTAACTTTGATTCAACAAAGAAGACGGCTCATGTCAAATATTCGGGAAGAAACTCAAAGGGAGACAGTGTGTTCGATTCCCAGTTCACACCTTAACGAAGCTTTGGAATTTATATAGCCGAAGGTCGCGGGTTCCGTTCCGCTAAAGTCAAACATTTGTGTGCGTTAACATGGATATTTGTCTTGGTTTGGGTGTTTCTATATTTTTATCAATTATCTAGTGGCTATATTATAAGCTCTGTTTAGTTTTGGGCTAGATGATGATGTGTGTATGTGGTAGAATATTATTATTTATTTAAATCGTTCGCGCTAAGGTCAAGGATGGATTACGAAGTTCAGTGACCTTTGGTACTCGTAGCTTTCCGCTTAGTGAAATTTTATTACATATTCATGAAGCTATTAAAATAATGGCAGTTGTAAGTGACAAGGAAATTACGTCTATAAGACTAAACCTGTAATCGCGTTAAGCATTACGTACGAATAGTATTAGCACGACAGGCGGGATTACAATATTAGACCAATTTGCTGTGTTTGACAATTTACTCCGTTATTCTTTGTGAACCTATTGCTCATTATTTATACTTGTGTGTCTAACGAGAGTGTAATAATCATAATTTTCAGCATAATATTAATCTCATTACTAACCTCAACACAACAATTTTTAAGGCTGCGATACCCTGGTGGAAATAACAACAGACTGCTATGCACAGGGTATCAGGTTCAGAGCCACGCGCGCACTACATATTACAAGTTAAATGTTGCATGTGTATTGAAATTACCCCATGCCTTTGAGAGCATGTTGAGACGTCTTTCTCGAATGTCATGAAGATCTTTTCAAAAGGCGTTATGGGATTCGGCGCCTTTGAATTACGAAGCCCTGGATTATCTCTTTGAATCATGACAACAATTGCTTTGTTGAGAAGTTTATGTTCTGACATATTTGGTTAGTTTTGGAAGCGGACTCCGGACTCCAGGGCGAGAGCCTTGAATGCAATCGGTATAACACTAGGAGCATGATGGTGACCGTATACATGTACCGCCGACATTTAGGCATGCGTTACACCAGCCATGATCTCGGTGTGTCAGAATATCGGTCGTGAAACACGACTGCATCCCACTAGATAAAAAAAAACTATTGTTGTACTCGGTGATACAAAACGATCTTATACTTTCTATAGACAATAGTTTTAAATTTATCGGTGTTGTCACCAATATTCTATTACAATTTGTGTATAAATGGGCTTTGTCGCTTAAGCTAAGAGATTACTGTAAATACAGGTTTAATCCTTAAATACTCAAATGCGTTCAAACTCTAATGTCTGTTATTAAAACTAATAACTTTTGGTATTAAAGCTTTTTGGGAATTTTATTGAACTTTAACTTTTGTTCAAGGATTTTCGTTGAAACTGGGTTTCTGCACATTATAAGTGTAATGACCCTTTATAATTATTTATGCTTATACAATACATTTACCAATAGTTAATGATCTCTTGCTAAACGGTGGGTTCTCCGCATAATCCGATTTTGACTATTGTAGAAGACAGTGTGTAGGCTAGCCGTTCTCAAATTGAAAACAGGTACGTGCCCAGAAGCGTTTTTATAAGACACAGCTACACTTCCACCAACGAAAATAAATCCTTTATCCTACGATTATTATCATTAGGCTAACCTAGTCTGTTTCTCGCTAAAGGCCTCTCCGATGGCACAATATTGAGCTCGATTTTCACATTATCATCGACGATAGTCATGTATGATAATCAAACATTATATTTTATCTTGCCACGCCTCTGACTAATAAGTTAACACAAAATTCAATTTTAAAATATCCTGATTTTTACCTATTATCATACAAAACTATTTAACAGTTCTTAAACGCGTAAAATTGAAGGTGCTCATCGACAGATTTGACCACGGCCGATGCAAGCCGGTCGAAACATTGCAAAAACTTAAGTAGATTATACCTTACATTAGTAAATTTTAGGCTATTAAGACCCGTTGTATGCCTTTGTATTGCCCAAAATTTTTCTAATAGTATTTCTCATTGCAGTGCTGTATACGTTATATTGCAGGCATTTTATTAAGTACTGAGTTTATTTGTAGTGCTATGTGCCTTTTTGGTGGTTTGGGCACGTGCTGCATGCGTTATTGTTTGCATACAGAAATAACGTGTGAGGGAAATAGAAATACTATTTGTTTGGTTTGAAAATTGTTGGGCTGTTAGAACCTGTAATCTATTTTTGTTTGTAAACTGTTGAATTTAAGGATGTTGAGTGTTTTCCTACTAATATTTATAAGCCTTTAAAATTCTTAGTGTGGTGAATGTTATTTTATTATAAGAGTTAGTGAAATATGCTAGCAATATTTTTTCGATGTCTGTTGTAGTCTACATGCTAAAATAAAAGCAAAATAAAAGCACGTATATTAAACCTGCACGTTTCCTTTACTATATGTACCAATTTTCCGGTATTTACCATAAATCAAATGATATAAGTCAACCGCCTATAAATTAAGTTTTAATAAAGCTGAAAGTAATTTCTAAAAATATTTATTGTTGGTGTAAATAAAAAACCTCTATGTAGGTAATTGTTGTTTTCCTTACACGTGCTATTAATTAAATACCTTGATGAATATTTATTACAGTCAGCCTATCTATAAAAAGTAAAAAGAAAAATTGATTTTTTAAAGGACTTCCATTAGCCGTTGTAGAATAACTATTGGCATTTTAAGTTGCTTAGCTGTTGACGGAATATAAACGTTAGCTTCACTTTTTTTTAAGTTCGAGGATCATTCTATTTAGGTACTTATTAACTGTAATCTACAAACATTTGGTTTGTTGATTACAGTTAATAAGCAAACCCACGAATAGCTCTTTAATGTCCTCATTAGACAACGGATGTCCATTTATTTGTCTGCCCGTACTGATATTGCCTATAAAATATTGTAGCTTACCATCAAGCAGGCAGTGTGTTAATCATCCCTACAGCAAAGCCTCAAGCTCTTCTATACCCTAAGTTTTAAAATAAAACTATTTTGAAAATAAAAATTTCTTCAGAATATCAAGAATAATGCAGTAAGCACTTTTCGTTTTACCTATTGAGTGGCATAATGTTCTGCAACAGTTCACGAATTGAATACGCAGCAATGGTTCGATCCATGTGTCGCATTCACACCAATCTGTCACATAGTTTCGTCACGTGTATGCAAATAAGAATCCCACTTTTTCGATAAATTGTGTATTGCAGCGAAATTGAGTGTGGATAGAAATGTCTTATATATTTTTTATTTTTAAAATAGCTTTAGATAACAAAGAAAGAGAAAATAATATTTCAGACATTTTTTAAATTCAATATAAACACGAAAATGAGTAGATAAAATGAATAGATTCAGGTCTGCCAACCTTCCCCCTGGATATATTTAGAGCTTTACTTAATAGAACCGAACACACGGCTGCAATTCTCCCAAATCCATTAATGAAACGAATCCTTTGGGACTGTGTGAGTAAAGAAGAAAGAAAACCCACACATGGACAATAAATCCCAGGAATGGTGAAAGGTAATGCCATCCCTCACGTTGGGCATTCGTTAAGGACCAACACAAAACGTATGAACGTATATTGAGAATTTGTGCCCACTCCCTAAGGGGCCTAGCGACATATGATTATAGGATTCACACGGCATAGTTGGTCGGCTTTGTTGACATACTATGTTGGTAATAAAAAAGCCAGGACGCCAAACTGGTGAGATAAATCAGGGTATAAACAACGGCTGACTTATCACGCGACTCCATTATGACTGCCTTTCTTTTTAGGTTACCCCGTGCTAGGGATTCAGAGGATCCCCTTGTCACAAGGATAATTAGACACAAACAAGAATCAAAAGAAAATGTTGACTAAGGAACTATGTGTAGGTATACCGTTATCATTTTACTATGTATTTTGAATTTTAGGAACCTATTTTTGCCAGTAAATTCAATTGTACTCGTTGAAGAATATGTAAAATAGATGGCACCTGTTGAATGAATTTAAATTAAAATGTATAAAACAATAATGGACAAAGTTGGACTTTGTCACAATAAAATTATACTGCTATTAAAAATTAGGGTAATTTCGTTCGCTAGCGAATTGTAAAACACAACGATTTTATTTCGAGAGATACGAACGAAACGTTTTTTAACGTTGGTTTATTTGTGCAAAATATTTAAGATAAATATGATATGGTTAGATTTACAAGAATTTTATTTGAAGATTAATTATTTCTTAGGCAATTTAAGCGGTATAAAATTTTAACATTTATTTCAGCAGGGATTCTTTCTATAATATTATATTGCATCTTATTATATTTTTAGAAACAAATCTATCATTTCTGGAAATACCTTAATGTGAAGCTGCTCAATATGAAAGCAATCCATCTTCTCAGTGACGTCGACGCCAACGCACTGACTCCACGTACCACCTACAGCTT
Organism: Euclidia mi; assembly: GCA_944739405.2. Taxonomy (NCBI): domain Eukaryota; kingdom Metazoa; phylum Arthropoda; class Insecta; order Lepidoptera; family Erebidae; genus Euclidia; species Euclidia mi. Next base: position 47,010,416 of record OX123193.2, read on the forward strand.
TCGCTTAGATTACCCAAATAATTTTACCGTAATGCCATTAGAAACGATACAATAGCTTTCATAACAATTTGAATATTCTGACCGCAGAGTGTGAAATGAACGACGACGGCCTTGAGTTAACCCTGTAGGCTTCGACCTGCCAGAGCCTTGTTACGCGCTACCAAACTAATTACCTACTTGTAAACACGGTGTGTTTGGGTTTTTTCTAATCACCACTAAGCGCTTAGTCAGTTTTTAACTTTAGTAAATGATAATAAATTACATTAGTCAATAAGAAATAACGTAACCGGAACCACAATGAAATAAGTGTGTGAATCTTTTTAAATAGTCAAAGAACAGTAGTGACATTAAGGACTGCTGCTACACACAGTGCCAGTGCCAGTGGCTTTTACCGCGTGGCCCGAGCCGCCGGCTTTTGGCGGGCGTTGGTGTCGCCGGCATCTGCCGTAGAAAGCCGCCGGGCATCGTTCCAGTTGTATAGAACGACCACACACAAGTAGCAAGTTGCAACCCGCACGGCCTGCCGGCCTACCCCCTACCCAGGCTGGTGGCTTCGTATGCCGTCGGGTTCACACGGCTTGGCCGGCGGCAGAGCCGGCGGCCGTGCCGCCAGCCGAGCCGCCGGCACTGTGTGTAAGGAGCCTTAAGACTTGAATACCTTAAACAGAGGAGGGTGTATGAAAAATGGAATGGCAGCATGTAATGATATAGAGATAACTAGAGGACGCCAGCAGCTACGCCTGCATTTTTTTTTAATTTACCCGTTTTGGCCGATCCCGTGGGAATTTGGGGAAATCCCTTCTTAGTGCACCCCTACGGTCCCCAAGGATCATACATGCCAAATTTCAGCTTCCTGTGCCCAATAGTTTCGGCTGTAGCGTGTCTGTCAGTCAGTCAGTATCGCAAGGATTTTATATATGTATTAAGATTATGCCAGGTACGGAGCAAATGATAACCTTTTGTATCTGCCTGTGCCCCTGGGATTTTGAACAAAAAATGGTTGTAAGAACTGTATGCAATCCGTATATCGCAACTTAATTTCTGTCACTTTATTTTTAATCTGTGAGTTGCTCGTATTTTCATAGCATTTAAATGGTTTGTTCCACTTTGTTTGATAATTTTATAGCATTTTAGCATGCTTTATGTCGGTGATAAAAGTCCACAAGATTAATAAAAGAAGTTACATTTATTCACTTGCATTCTGATGTGAAGAAATTCCTCGACTCATGTCAAAGTATTTTACCTCGGGGCTAGCACCCAGGTGAAATAATTTTAGCTGAAATGAGGATACAACAAGTCTACTTTGATCACCAGGATAAACAAAGTGGAATAAAACATTTAAATCGGTAGATTTTCAAGGGCATAACACAAAATCTTATCTAATTAAGTTCCTCCGTCACATACCTAAGGAAACCTCTGTCCAAAAATGTTGCTTTTTTATATAGTTTGGGCTCTGATATCAGTAAAACTTGTGATTTTGCATGTACGATAATGGCATCATTTTAAGCTTTTATTTAAGTTTTAGTTAAGCAGCGAAAAAAAATTAAAATGTATCCCGTATGTAATCCTGTATATGGAAACATAATTTATGTTACTATATAATAATACACTGTATTTGTAGAACAACAATGAATAACAACGAAAGGCTTTGTTTAAAAATATTTTAAAAACAGAACGCTTGTATAAAGTATTGAAAAGAAAAGATTCCGTCAGGAACACGTCTTTTATCCAGCTGGACGCTGAGAAAGTAATTTATAAATAGTGAATATGTTCAGCGAGGGCTTTTTAATATTTCGGGCCAGTAACCCTTATATTTATAGAGGAACATTGCGTTTTCCTATTTGTGATGTTGTTTTATTTACTTGGTTCCGGATATTGACCAATGAATCCTTAGAATATCGAAAACCTACAGTAAAGATGCTATTTATAAACTTTTTGAGACTCGAGTAAACAGTTCCGTTTTAATTTATACCAAAACGGTCGAAAGATATCAAAATACTTTCAATGGAAATAAAACGATTTTAGTATTCTAAATAATCCGTTGATACAATAATTCTTAAGAAACATAAAATATGATTTGTAACGTTTTTTATAGTTAAACGACGACATTAATGAAAAATAACTGACAAACACTTCGTCAATATCGATGTCTCAACTTTTATAAATCTTGAAACATGTGATAACATATTAGTTTTTTATAACATTAAAGCTTAAAATTATCCATTGGGCGGGTTATTGTTTTTTAATCGCCGCCCACACAACTGACGATATGCCATAGTAAGTATTACGGTATAGATGATCGGTTGGCGCAGCGGGAGTGTAAGGGACTGCAACGCCGAAGGTCGCGGGTTCGATTCCCGTTCAAATCAAATATTTTTGTGCACGAACATGGATTTTTGTCTTGGTCCGGGTGTTTTTAAAAATGTTATGCATGTATTTAAAAAAATAAATTGTAGGTTTAACCATTGTCTAGTATCCATATTACAAGCTCTGCTCAGTTGGGACGATATGGTGTTATGTGCATGTGGTAGAATATATGTATACAGGGCGTTTGGTAATTCGAACTATTCCTTGAAGAAATATTTGAGTTCATTTGCAACTAATTGACCCCTGTCAACTAGGGGTCCAAAATTAACGGCTCCTGAGATATCTAGCATTAAAGATTTTTTTTTAATATTGCATCTTGTTTTATTTTACATTATTTTATTAGAAAAACTACAGCTATACAATAAGAAGAAAACTAAATACAATAATGGCATTTAAAGTTTCCACAGAAAGAAATTGTCATCTATATAATCGAAGTTAAAAAAATATTCACTCTTTGGCTCTAAATTGCTATTTTTTGGTAAGCTTGTGAACTAGCAATTGATCTAAACAAAAAAAATCGGTTAAGATATCTGAAACCAAGGGTCCTAAGTGAAGAAATTTTAATATAAGGTAAATAGCTTAATAATATTAAATAATCAAGTAGGTATATATTTACAATTAAACAGACATCGAATAATAAATATTAATTGTTTATAGGTAGATATTAGGTTAGGTTAGGTTACGCTTGCGCTCCTCCGTGGCGTCGGCATCGTTTGTTATGCCGACGACACTTTAGTCACGGCTAGGGGTAAGTCGCACCGGACGGCGGCCATATTGGCGACTGCTGGGGTCGCACATGTTGTGAGTCGCATCCGGCGATTGGGCCTCGAGGTGGCCCTTTCCAAATCCGAGGCCATTTCTTTTCATGGGCCTCGGAATAGGCCACCTGCGGGGGCCCACATAATGCTGGGAGGGGTCCGCACTGGCGTCGGGACGAGCCTAAAATACCTGGGGCTCGTTCTCGATAGCAGATGGGACTTTTACGAGCATTTCCAACGCTTGGCTCCCGAACTCCTAGGGGCAGCGGCAGCGCTTTCTAGGCTGCTGCCCAACTTGGGGGGGGGCCAAGCGCCTCCTGCCGGAGGCTCTACGAAGGAGTCGTGCGGTCGATGGCCCTGTACGGATGTCCTATATGGGCCGAACACCTGACGGCCCGCAACGTCAAGGAGCTTCGCGCACCGCAGCGCGCCTTGGCCGTCAGGCTAATTAGAGGTTACCGCACGGTCTCCTTCGGAGCGGCGAGCCTTCTCGCCGGATGCCCGCCCTGGGACCTGCAGGCCGGGCTATTGGCGTCGTTATACCTATGGCGCCAGGAAGCTCGGTCACGGGGTGAGGTACCTGCGCCTCGTGAGATAGAGGCGCGGAGAACCGAACTCCGCCAGATCCTGGTGGCGGAGTGGACTCACAGGTTGGTGCACCCCAGGCAATAATTGATGCCGTAAGACCCGACATAAAGGAGTGACTGGAGAGGCGACATGGCGCCCTCACCTTCCGACTTACGCAGGTACTTACTGGCCATGGGTGCTTCGGTCGGTTCCTGCACCGCATAGGCCGGGGGGAGACGCCCGGCTGTCATCATTGTGGAGACCGCCGCAACCCAGTAGAGGATACGGCGCTGCACACACTAGCGGATTGCCCCGCCTGGGCTACGCAGCGCCGCGATCTAGTTGCGGCGGTCGGTAATATTGATCTCTCGCTTCGGGCCGTGGTTCACGCCATGGTCCGGAGCGAGACTTGTTGGAACGCCGTCGCCTCCTTCTGTGAGACAGTAATGTCGATCAAATGTTGATCGCCAAAGAGGCGGCGGAGCGGAAGAGGGAGCTCGCGCGACCTCTCCCCATCCGTAGAGCCGGGCGTCGCCGGAGGGCGCAGAATGACCACTGGCCACCATAAGTTGCCAGCGGGCGGCGGCACCGTGGCGCGTGGGGCCGCCCGCCATCCGCTGAGTCCGAGAGACGGCGTCGTGTTCCGCGCACGCCTCTCGTAGCAGCAGCTTCGATTGTCCTTACGCTGGTTGTAGGTATGAATGATAAGAGAGGGAATGTTTTACGACATTAATATTGTGGAAAACTTGTGAGAGTTTTATTCCGAATGTGAGCGTCATGTATGTTTTCCGTGGATGGATGCATGCGAGAAGGTAGACGGGGCCCGCCGTGTCTGAGGCGGGCCAACTCAGGCGGGGTCACAGATGGTATGCAACGCAGTACCTGTGGCCCCGCTGTTAATGGGATCGGTTAGCGGAACACCATGGGGGTTTTAGTGGGTAGTCCCGAAGCTTCTCATCGGGGAGTCCCACACTCCTCCTAGGCTGACACCTCGGTCTCAGTCTAGGGGGGTTAGCTCGTAAATTGTAGTTTCCTCCATGAGTCACAAAAAAAAGTTAGGTTACGCTGCAGTTCACATAAAAGTATAGGAAAAGTTGTAAGAAAATACTTCTTAATCTTTGGTACGAGTAAAATCACCTGTTGCGACTGACTTATTAACTCATGGCCACTGTTAATACTGAATCTAGAAACATGACATTTGCACATTGGGCATTGCATTATCTCGTAAGTTCTAATTTCAATCTGTCATTCCTATGGGAGAAAAAACGGTTTTAAGTTTGTTTGAAAATTCACTGACTTTGAAGACAGCCCTATGAAATATTAAATATATAATTGCTAAATATTCATATCTGTTCTTTTTTACATGAGGACTGTTTCGGCACTTTTCAATGAAACATTTCTGATATAAAACGTCTTAAGAAACTTATTAATCCCTACAATTGCTCGTATCGAAAGATACCTTCGGGCTTCTGTTTCGTGGAAAGCCTAACATGGACTTTCCTTACAGCAATATGTAGTATAAAACTCCGCATACACCTATCAGAATAATGCAGCGTTTCCCATTTGCCGGGTCGCGACCTGGTATCGGGCCGTCAAAATAAAATACCGGGTCGCAACATTCTCGCCTTGTTTTAAAAGTTATACCTACTATCGATTAGTATCGATCGACGTATAGTTTAATGACTAAATAGGCGATACCAAAATATTATTTGTAAGTACCTTGTATTAATAAAACATTTCTACTGTGTATTATTTGTTTTACTACAATGTGTATTATTTAACCTTGGAACCAGCTTGGCTTTAAAAGTATTTAATGGGTCACGAAGGGGCAATGTGAAAATTACCGGGCCATGGCAGAACAATGTTTGGGAAACTCTGGAATAATGTAATATTGATGAAATGCTTTTTATTTAAACTAGCAACAAAAAGTGTAGCCTATAAAATGTGTTGGAGGCAATTATGAATGATTGAAACATAGGTCGTAACGCCTCGTCGCCATGCTTGGACTCTCGTAAAGTGAAACTGAATTACTTTATATTAAGCGGCATAACTTATGCCGCTCTAGAGAGGTACCGAGTAGGTAGGTACCGCTAGGCTAGCCTGTTTAGCTTGTAGCCTGTGCTTGTCGTTAAGCTTAATATGTAAAGGGTTGTAACTAAAAGGCGCTAGCTCTAAAAATTATGCAGTGAAAACTGAAATCTTCCTACGCTCTTATGTGCCCCAGATGGGACAGATGGCGCATACTTTCAATTCCAACAGCCTTTTCTTCTCCAAAAAAGGCACAACGTAGCCTATGTACTATTTTGATGTATAAGTTATATTACTGCAAAGCTTCGTCAAAATCCGTTCAGTGGTTTTTGCGTAAGAGACAACTATTACATCAATTTCTCCTCACAAACTTTCGCATCGATAATATTAATAAGATTATGTCACACTCATTTGAAATATTTATAACATTATGAAGATTATATGTATGTCATGCTAGCTCTTTGTTCTAAAGAAAGCACCAAGAAATATAACTCTGTAAAAGTTGTTCCGTCATCCGCAAAATTAATCAACTCTAGGCAACATTCTGTATCTGTCACTTTGCTCTAAACACATGATGTATATGGACATAGTTGGGATTTTTGTTAGTCTTCCTTAATAACAGTTGTTCAGTAACCCGGCTCACCATTCTCGTAAAACTAGAGGTATTCTGTTTCCCTTTTCCTTGTGAATTGACAGCAAGATTGGGAGTTTACTTTAAGGAATAATAGCAACGTTCAACTAATGAAAATTGGTGATATATTGAATCATACGGCCAGAATATTTATTATAAAGGAATTTCGGTTATGGCAGTTGGAAAATGACGGCGGAAAATCATTGTGGTAACTAGGAAATAAGTGGAAGCGTGCGAATTCAGCGTAATATTTAACATATTTAATCTACAGTAGGGCGAGAGAAGAATAGAAAAAAGGGAAAAGTAACCATTTATATTATCTACTCTATGCAAATAAAATACATGGACTTTAAAAGTACCTACACCACAGACACGGTAATTATATAAAGCCAAGAAAATTAAGTACTGATAAATACTCTACCTACGTGTAATGTTTGGCTCAGTGTTTGTTCAAAGAACACGGGTCCCTTGTTCTTGCGGGTGAACTACAATACAGCGTTTAACTGCAACATTTTACAGGTTCAATACCCAACTATACAACTTCAAACAAAACCACGTCATTCAAGAATCCCGCGAGATATTAGTTTTAAAATTTCTGCATCCCGCTAGATACATTTCGTTTTTTTACGCCACTTTTGTGTACAAATGAACATAAGAGATATACCACATACATAATATGAATACATATCGATATTATAAGCACGTATATATATTCTCGTAAAGCTAGAACCTTTATGTGAGCCATTAGTCGTAACGGCACAGATCTCCTAGATGGTCGAAAATGCTTTGATTAGGTAATTCTCCGAGGCGGATCTCAGGGTCGACTAAAACATCGTTGTTAAACGTCATGTTGTCCAAAATATATGGAAATTGAGCCTGTTACTTTAAAACGGTGCCAAATATTGTACTTTATTTGAGTAATCATTATATTACGTAGTAACAAGATTGGATATGTTTAATATGCGCAGTTTTGTTGCCTATAAAAGCGAAAATGATGTAGGCAAGTTATCAAATAAACTGACCGAACCTAGCCACTAGGTCGAACTTTTACATACATACATACATATCGTCACGCCTTTTATCCCCGAAGGGTTAGGCAGAGGTGTATTTCTACACCCACTTTTCGCCAGATATACTTTAGTCCCACGTAATAAGGGGCGAGCCTATTGCCGTAACGGGCACATTTCCAGACTCCGTGCTGCTACTGAGAATTTCGTGACAGAAAAACCCAATAACACTGCCCGACCCAGGAATCGAACTCGGGACCTCCCGATCCCACGCGCACATTTATGCCGCGAGACCAACGAGGCAGTCGTATAGGGTTTGATGTCAAATTTTCCGTCTCTACTCAAAGCTGGTATTTGCATCGTATTATCCCTTAGTCGCCTCTTACGACACCCACGGGAAGAGAATGGTCTAAGATGAGATTTTGCTATCAGTTGAATTGCACCCAATCATATGTATATACATAATATAGTGTATATACATACATATGATTGGGTGTACTTAGTCCAATGAAATGTGAAAATAATACTCTTATTTACCTTAATAAAAAAAGAAAAAGGATATAAGCGATGGCCTGATGAATAGTGTCGGCAAATGGACTCCGTTGACACGTCCAGTTTATTACCTTTGTTAAGTACAGCTTAACTTAATTACAAAAACGAGACCATTGACGCTTATAGTATTTTCTTACTTTTACGAGTATGCTTCACATTGAAAGTGAGTTACTTATTCTACATTATACTGATGTTTTTGCTTATACTTATTTTTTCTGGCAGAGGTAGTAATCATGATTATAGCTTTAGAGTCAACGCTGTTATAAGTGTTTTTTTATTCAAATACCAACGCAATTTTTATATTATTTTCCGCGTATCCTCGGAACCAACCGCTTATCCGTGAGTGTTGTGTTATCTACTCTCTACTCTTCCCACTCAGAGCAACACATTATTAAAACTAAAAAAAAAAACAAGTAAGGCTTGGTTGCCGAAGTGTCAAAACCCACCCTACACAACCTGAAGCCTGAACAGCGCTGAGCTCACACAATTCCCTCCGGGACCACCACCGGTACGTCGGTCGAAACGTCGGCAAATACCGATGTATTTATGCCTTAAATACTTACCGCGAGAAAGACTCGCTAAGTAAACTTGTATTATTATCAAACTACTACTTAAAACTGTTTGGATCACAAAATAATTTAATTTATATTTTGGCTTTCAATTGCGTCCGTTGATTGAATGTTTGTAAAGTCACTGCTATAAAGGATAATTACTACTGGCGCAAGCGGCGTCTAATAACCAGCGTATTAGAAGCGTCACTTCAGTAGTTCAATGGGGAATATTTATTCATACTTATAATTTGTGGTGGATTCGACGAACTAATATCAATTATGGATATTTATGAAGTGAGCCAACCCTTTGACCTTATATTTATATTGCCATGAACCCCTTAGTATCTCTTCGGTCTATTTTATACAAAATTATCGAGGTTGAATTATTTATGCCAAAAGAGTAATGAAATATAACATTATTATATAATATATTGTGAGTGCTAGACTCTGGTGCTAATTCCACAAATAAGACATGAATTAGGTTCATTATTTTTAGTTTACGATTGCAGATTTTTTTATTTTTTTTATTATAGTCTCACGCCTGTATCACTGAAGGGGTAGGCAGAGGTGTAAATATTACACCCACATTTCGCCATGAATTTTTAGATCCCACGTAATAGGGGAATGTAATATATAATATAACATTATTATATCTATTGTGAGTGCTAGACTCTGCTTATTCCACAAATAAGACATGGATTAGTTCATTATTTTTAGTTAACTATTACACAGATATTGATGTATCTGCTATCAGCAAATCAGATTAGACTTGTAGTCGGACCCTAGCCTGTGAAGCGAAACGTCTTGTATGCAATTGGTATAACACTAGAAGATGGTAATGATGATGTTAGTGATTTAGAATAAGTTTTAGGGCGGCTTTTTCAATTGTATAAGTACAGTACGACAGTTAACTGCAACTTGACTGAATTTAAATTTAAGGCAATGGATCAACTTTATCCAAACAACCACTTTGAATAACTTTAATTATACAACTTTTAACCCCCTTAGAGTGGACTCAACACCACAAGGAACATGTACATGTCAAATTTCAGCTTCTTACGACCAGTAGTTTCGGCTGTGACTTGTCTGTCAGTCAGTAACGCAAGATTTATTTTTATATACAAATTAAAATTACTATCGCTTTGTATAAAGTTTAAATAATACCTTGTAATATGCTGTGGGAATATTATTCACGTTTGATACTATTAACTAATTTGTGAAGGAATTGCTTTATTAGATAGCTTGAAATGAAAATATGACCAAAATTATATGAACCAAAAATTATAATAATTTATAGAGACGTGTAGCAGAATAGACTTTATAGGCAATATCAAATATTAATTTATTTAAATATAGCTCCAATGTAATGTTACTATCGCGTGATAAAAGCATTTACTACCGCGAAAAAGATGTTATTTGACACTATATTGATAGAACATGCAGATAATGAAACAAATCAAATCGAATATAAATGTATTATAACATATTAAAATCTATTAGTGTTTTGGTATAATAAATGTAAATTCGTGTTCTAGTTATTTATACGCCGTCACATATTGGACTAATTCGATGTTTTTTAATATTGAAATGAAAATGAATGATATTTGTATAGATGTATATATATAATTTCGTGGGGGGTTGAGTTAGACAACAACTAAATGTCTAACTCAACCCCCCACGAAATTAAAATTAGCAACCAACCGATCGAATACAATCTGGGGCAAATAATTTTGCAAATGGAACTATCTACCAAAGAAATTAAAAGAACAATAGCAAATGGATGGAAAAGATATTTGTCGCTGAAAGAGGTTATGAAAGCACCAGACCTCAGCATTAAAACGAAGTGTAGAGTTTTCAACACATGTATTCTTTCTTGCCTAACATATGAATGCGAAACGTGGGCACTTTCTAAATTTCATAGAGATATGCTAGAGCATTGCCAAAGAGCCATGGAGAGAAGCATGCTGGGAATCAGAAAACAAGACAGAGTAAGGAACACATCTATTAGAGCCATTAGAGCCAGGACAGGCGTATCAGACATTCTCACAAAAATAGACCAAATCAAATGGAGATTGGCTGGACATAATTGTTGAGGACACCCCAAGACAAATGGAGCAAAATCCTAACAGAATGGTATCCTAGAGATGGCAAGCGAAGTAGAGGACGACAGCGGAAAAGATGGGAGGACGAACTCAGACTTACAGTTGGCCCAAACTGGAATAGAGTTGCAAGGGATAGGAAACAGTGGAAGTTCTTAGAGGAGGCCTTTTCCAAGAGGCGCACTGAACTCCGTGATATTTTATAATATGCAATAATAAGAAATGTTAATTAGAATCAAGGAGACTCAGGGTAAAAGGGCTATTGAAATTGAAATTGAATATCTATAATATTCTATAGATATAAATAAAATTGAAGTGTCTGTCTGTGACTAGTGTGATTATAAAATAACTATATCATTTTAAGCGCACGCAGTTAGGTACACGATTTTTTTTATAGTCTCAAACCTGTATCTCCGAAAGGGTAGGTAGGAATTTTTAGATCCCACGTAATAGGGGGCGAGCCTATTATTATATTACTAAGTTACCGAGCACATCACCAGTCTCCGTGCTGCTACTCGGGACTGCCCGACCCGGGAATCGAACCTGGGACCTCCGATCAGCAGTCACGTACGCTATCCACTGGACCACGGAGGCAGAACGATACCTTTTTTAAATGCTTTGTCCATCCGTCTTTCCGAGGTAATCTCTGGAATAGCTGAAACGATTTTAATGAGACTTTGAATGGAAGCTAAAAGACTTTGTAGGGGTCCTGTTCTTAACGTAGCAAATATAACGCGGGTGAAATCGCAAAGAACAGGTTGTATAACGCATTCTTTTATGTTTGAACAAGGATGCACGCAGCTACGCCCGCACATAATTTTATTATTTAACTGTTTCTACCCGATCCCGTAGATATTTATATTTTTTAAATTCTTAGTGCACCTCTACAGTTCCCAAGGAACGTACATGAATTTCAGCTTTCTGCGAGTAATAGTTTTGGCTGGAACTTATCTGTCAGTTAGTCAGTACCGCATAAATTTTATATAATTATACAGAATTTTTATAACCGAACGTTTCACCGCTGTGTATGTTTAATGATGACTTTTCGTCATACCTAGAAACACCCTATTGGTGCAAACTGAAAGAGATCTATTTAAAATCTGAAAGAAGCTGCCAAATTGACAAGCCCTTACAACTGCCTTACAACGTGACAAGCCAAATATATCTAAACTAAAGCATACTAGTAACAGCTTCACCGTTATAAGTCTATAACTGACAGCTAACGGCATTGAAAATAACCAAGGATATTTAGCCATTCATTGAAAACGTGTATGATAAATAAATGGAAAGCTGAGCATTTTCTTTGACTAATTAATTAGCTAGATGTCAGTCGCCTTCTGTGTCTGTATCTTATGAATAATTTATTTTTTTACAAATAGATAAATATATACGTTGTAAATCATTTGGAAACCAAATTAGACATATTACATACATAAACTCGCGTTACAATAAAGTTACTGTAGATAAAGGTTTATACCATGAGCTTCGATTTAAATTTAAATATACATGGAACAATTTCTGTCTAACCTAATATATGTAATAGCAGATTAACTACTGAGCTAGAGACAGGCAAATTTGACCCTTGAAAGTGGCCTGTATCTGAAATTGTCATCATTAAATCGAAACAAAATCTTCTAGGGATAGAAGGCACACATAAATATCAATACACATAAAATTCTTGCGATACTGACTGACAGACAGAAAAGCCACAGCCTAAACTATTGAGCACAAGAAAGATTTTCCTTGCAGGACCGTGGTGCACAATGAAGCGATCTCCCGAAATACCTTCGGGAGCAAGAAGAAACGTTTAAATAAAGAAAAAGTATGTGCATGTGTGGCTACGGGCACCCTCTAGTATATGTCATTATATAAGGAGCCAATACACTTACAAGCAAACGATCATTTATCCATTAAAGGCTTCTTCGGAGGAAGCTGAGGCTTGCATTGTAACGTGAGACGGTCATTCGCTGAACATACAGATGGTCATTATACCTATACACACGCAACTGGAGACGAGAGCAAACCTTGTTGAGTGCCATGAAAGAAAGAAAGAAAGAAAGAAAAATAAATTTATTTCGGCCACTCACACACACACACACACACACACACACAATCAGTAAGTGTGCCATGGCGAAATGGGTCACCAGCTCAGCATAAGCTGGGCACCCCAAATGAGGAGTAGCCAGCGCTGATTTTCAGTTGGCAACCCCAAAAGTGAAGCACGGACGGCGGCAGGCAGAAATCCAAAGGTTCAATTATAATAAATATATACGGAAGGGTATATGAATACACATAAACAAATAATAATACTGAGGTGGCTAGAGGCAAAAATAATTGTTTCCTTGTGAGCAGGTCGCAGTATGACAAAAAGTAGTAGAGGATTAGAATTTAGGTTGCATGAGACAAAATGCGCGTGATATTATTTTAAACTAGACATGTGGCATTACTTGCTTGTCTAGTTATTCTTATTTTTCATACAAAAGTCGATATTCTGCTAGAATTAAGACCTGTATCTCGTTATAAAAAACAATTAAACAATGGACATAAAGAACATTTATTACCTACTCGAATGACTCGAAATGGTAATTTGCGAATCACACAAAGTGTTGCCTCGTGTGATAACCCACAAAACTCGGCGCATTTCTGATACGTGGACAGCATAAACCTAGAATCGAACCCACAACAACTCTTTATGGTAAAATTATCGCTTGAACAACTACGTCATCCGTGCAGTTGGTGAAACCTCCCAACGAAAGCTTATTGCCTGTCGGTTTAAAAAATAGGTTTCTTAAAAGCCTAAAGATTCTGTCAGGTGTAGTGTTTTAAAACTGATGTTTTAAAATCCTAATAGGCACAGGCTTTACACCCACATGTAATTAAGTTGATATGTAGTTATGTACTTATTTTTGTAGATCTTTCAATACTTTAGGAGGTTAATTTCAAGTTATTTTTAATAAAATGTTATTAATACTTCCACGGGTCTGTTTTCAAAGGCCAAAGCATTTCACTTTGTCATTTCATCGATATTCAGCTAGCTAATTTTAAAACTTAAATTTAGAGTACTTTTGTCAATGGATAGGGTTGTTTATCAGACAGACGGTCTTAGAGAAGTACAAATACAGGGAATCAGGGCCATCACGTCGTTATTGACTTACAATACAAACTGTTCAGACATCGACAGCAGTCTCGAAAAGGGTTGTATTATAAATTTTATGCAATTTCGTACTTAATCTCAGAGCCTTCAGGGTCGACTTTATTTAAACTGGCATGTCTTCAACTTTCTTATAAAAGCCTACACATTAGCGCATCTCATGAAAACACCACTTCATTTAATAAAAAGCCTTAATCAATAGGCCAGGAACTTCATCATCATCAGCCTTTAACAGTCCACTGCTGGACTAGGCTTCTCCTTTAAAAGGAGGAATTGGCCTACTATACCACGCTGGCCAAATGGGTTGGTATAGGGTTTGTATCAAGTTTTCCCTCTCTTACAGTGCTGTTCTCTGCATAATATGCTCCCTCTGTCGGCTCTTACTACACCGATGGGATGATATGGGGTGGTGACAATCCATATTCTTAATCCGTCAACACACGGACACCTCTCTAGGAATTTAATTAATGGAAATATCGTGATGAGTCATGTAATCATTAAAACCACTTTTGTAAACGTGGAAAAACTTCAAGCCAATAATACTACAATAGAATATGGACAAATGGAAGCCGACTTCTCGGTAACAAAACGTGGAGAGTAACCATAGTAACCATACCTTTGATTCTCGATTAACTTGAAGGATGGTTATGCTTGATTTCTAATTTGGATGTTTTGTGTTTGAGCTCAATATTTAAGTGACGATACGATCGACGCTAGATATTAGTTTCCCAGAAGTAACCTTTATTCATTTGCTACTTATACATAGGTCGATTGGTATTTGAAATAACTGATACAACAAAAAGCTTTCCACTCTATTGTAAAAGTAGAAGCAGAGTGCTTCGTGTGTTTGGGTAAAACTTTCCAAATATAGGTCCTGCCGGTGACACTCACTTGTTAAACTAGTTCAAAAAGGAAGGAAAAATCAATCAATCCAGCTCGATTTTCAGATTTTTAAACATAGTTTCTGAAAACTGGTAAATCAAGGTTTCTTACGAAAGTGAATAACTTTCAATACTTTGCTCATATCCTGCTTTGTGTGACAACCAGTACTAACTGCCTTCGTATTTATTATTTTATCTATTTAATATCTACGAATCAAGCTGTGAAGCGAAACAAAACATTTAAATACCTTTTAGTATTAAATTCTATTTATGGGAATTTCAATTATGCTTTGAGGGCAGACTTTCTAATACGAATAGATATTAGAATTTAAATATTTAGGACCTAAGTGCTATTTGGAACAACATACCCACGAATTAAGGATGACTCCCTAAGGAATATCTATTTTAGTGAGCTTTTGGGGAGTTGGTAAAGACCGTCCCGATTTTATTAGCTTATTTCCTTTACTAGTATGTGGGTATAATATTATGTGTGCCTACACTTTCGGGGATAGAGGTGTGAGACTATAAAAAATAGTACTTTATGGAATCTGCTAGCTTGATAGCTAGATCCACGATTGCCGAATTGCCGTTTAGAAGGCTGGAGAGCGCAAACTAATATATTCGGCCACGAGCTTACGAAATGAATCGCTTATTCAAATCTTCCTTGAACGGAATTCCTGTATTTCTCTGACGCCTTTATTGCATTCATGAATAGTATATACGTAATTTCGTTTAAGTTATGCGTCAGTATCGATTGACCATTTCGTTGTCTATCGGAACGCTATTATTTATTAGTCACTCTTTGTTCTTCTGCAATTATGTTCCCCACGCTACCGCTCTTATAAAGCGACCATCGCATAGTAAACGATGGTCCTTCAACAATTTATTGTAGCTACGTTCTATCTTCCTTTCTTTTTGCACTTTGCAGTTTAATTACGTGCGCTCTCTGAAGCACTTTTCTATTATGATTGTTCATATCGGCTTCTTATGCCCTAAATACTAAATAAACTGTTTTCTTTATCGACCTGTGTTTCAGGGCATTTCGAACCTGCATAATTTATCACTAAATTGAAGTGCATGTTTGTACTACCGCTTTATTTACAACGTTTAATCGTCATGCGTTTTCTGTGTACGTTTATAGATAAATATTTTGACAGGCGGCGTAGCGTGAATAATTATTATTATTTCTTGTATAAACGAACAATCCATAACTAAACAAACCTTGTTAGGGTTAAATGTGGGGAACAGGTCCCTTTTACTCAATATCCGCTGTCTGTTCAGCTGTCTCTGGACTTATAGGTGGGTAGTTGATTAAACAACTGTTTAAAATCAGCTGTTAAAACTTTTTTGAAATAAAATAGTCATTATAATTTAAATATAAATTTAATGTGTAAAATAGATAACTAACATCAGGTACCTGCCCGTTAAGTGTTATCTCCACCATAGCATAGCACAAAAGCACTTCACTTCACTCACTATGGAAGCTTCTTCACTCAATCTCCGGCAGTATTTTGAAGAAAGGATGGCCAAATTTGAGGCAGATCTCCAAAAGACGTCCAAGACTTCAAACACAAGCAGCCTGGAGGAGGAATTTTCAAAATTCAAGGATTTTGTACTCCAAACTCTCAAAACATTTTCTCAGCAAGTGGAGGTGGTTGCTCGTCAGGTCGACACTATGGAGATGCGCAGCCGCCGGAAAATGTTACTTCTGCATGGAGTTGAGGAGCAGAAGAATGAAGAGACAGCCGAGGTAGTTGCGCAGGTTGTCAAGCAGCGGCTCAAGCTTGACTCCTTCACTTCTGCAGACATCAAGCGCTGCCATAGAATGGGTCGCGAGCAGTCCAACAAGAAGCCGAGACCCATACTCATCAAGCTTCTTTCTGTATCGGTGCGGGACAGCATATAGGATGCTAAGACCAAACTAAAAGGAGCCGGTCTTACGCTGTCGGAATTCCTGACCCGATCGAGACACACAGCATTCATGGCAGCCCGTGAGAAGTTCGGTGTAGCAAAGTCCTGGACGAGAGAGGGCACCGTCTATGTTCTTGGCGCGGATGGCTAGCGACATCGTATTCTGTCCCTCAACGATCTCGATAAGGTCAAAGGCTCGGATACGGAGAAACCCGCTGTAAAGGCGACCACTGCGAAGACCAAACGGACTGCTGCGCCGAAAAAATAGGTTTTCTTGACTCTGTTTACGACCAGGTAAATTATTCTGTACTTCACTGTTTACCTTTTTCTAAATTATTTATCTACATGTACCTGAAATAGTTATAATAAGTTCTAGATTTAGTCAAAGAGTATTCAAATACTACGTAAGAAGAGGCGGATGTGCCATAGATCATGCGAGACTTTCAGCTTTGTATGAAACGTGCAGGGAGAACTCGTACCAACATAAAGATACTAATTGACATCGTTTTTATGTTGTCAGCATTGTCATATTTGTCAATATAGGGATGTACCCTCTGGTGATTAACGAAATATCGATATCGATAATATTCGGTAAGAAATAATTATAATTATGTTTCGACTAGAATTATACTTTTCCAACACAAATAAAAGATGTATTTAATATTTATGTGTTTATTCAAACAAATTAGCCTATTCTATAAATCTATTCTAGATTAGCGAAGAAAATTACGCAGAACTAAAAGATATATGTATGTACATGTAATGGAAAGGTTTTCAACATTTCTTCTGTAATAGGATTTAAAGAAATGTCTATAGATACAAGTCACAGCTGTTTTTCTGCCTTGAGTTCCCTTTTTTTAAGTCTTTCGGCTTAAAAGGCTTGCCACACACATAGTTCAACTGATGTAATTTTTCAATGGGCACATAAATCAAGTCTTGGTTTCCAGTTGCAGCTACCCATTTTTACATCTAAAAAGAAAAAAGAATAGAATTTTTAGTCCTTGTCACAGAATAATTAATAGTACTAACGTACAGAAGCTTCACTTTTCAAACCAATTTATTGAAATTACGACTCTTGGTACTAAGCAATAAAGTTCAATTCAGCTCGCATAAGCACTCAGTGCCTAATGCGATATTAACCTAACAGTTCCCGTTCTTTTCTAACACATAACGCTGTCGCTGTCTGGCGCGGAGTGGCGTGCTAGGGTTGTCGACTTGGCGCTGCTACTATATTTATTCATCGTCTATCTACCTACTTGACCACGTACCTAATAATAAATAATTATCCTATAAGTATCCTATCCCACTATTGGAGCTAGTAGAACAAAAGCACAAAAATTCTGGTCGTTTAAATTTTTACTATACAAATTCTTAGTTATTTCCTAAACGCGTGAACCGATTTACATGATTCAAACAGATAAAATGGTTTTTGAACTAAATCTTTAATTTGACACCATAATCGTTGAGACATCTCAACAAACAAAAAATCAAATTTTCAAGTTGCTCTCGTAATATAAATACGAGTAAAATCAAATTTTCAAGTCGCTTTCGACACACAGTTAATTAAGCAATACTTTGCATTAGACTTGTGATGATACATTTTTGTTGTTAAAGGCGTTTAAGTTTATAATTTGAACAGTGTATGAACACGGCGCGTGAGAATACGGAGCGGTCGCACTCGTTGCGTGACGTCTAATGTGAGCGGCGCGCGGCAACCTACTAAATCCAACCACGTCGACATGGTCGGCCGAGGTACTTGTAAGTTTGTACCTAAAATGCGAAGTGCGCCCGGCCTGTCCTTGTGCCAATTTCAACTAACGGATTATCGATAACTGACAGGCAGCACTATTGTTTACCTACAAAGTACTAGGATAGGATATGAAACTTTAGAATATTTCCTTATTTTTTTATGTTTCATTGAAATATTATTTCGTTATATAACATTATAAATATTCATTGATCTTTATCTAGGGACATTTTGCCTTACCTACCCTTTTTTCATTGCTTGACCGGCATGTTGTTGTATGCCATATTTCGCACGTTATTTTGTTTGTTTTCATTGCGCTCCTTTCAATGCTAATCAAATAAATATAGTAACACTAGCACTAGAAGTGTAAAATCACATTTATTTGGTATACACAAAGCACTTTTACAGTATGTTTTTTACGTTTTATAAACAAACTATGTACATAACCACATAACGCGGCAAAGTTCAATCTGGATAATAATGTGACAGTTGTGACATTTGACACTATTGACAGCCAAGGCGGTGATGTACGTATAACCCGCCTAACTTTGAAAGAATACTGTTCCAAGGGTACATAGTGAAGGATGCTATCTTCACGTTTTATACATATAATAGTAGCCATTAAAAAGATAGCACGTTTCATACATTCGGTTTTTTCTTAGGAACTTGCGCCAGGCTGGATTTAGTTACACACAAATGTTTACTTCACTCTTTGATTGACATTTGACGTACGTCAATGATTAGCTGTCATATCTGTCAATATTTTTTTTTTCTTTTTCTCTGACCATTGGGCTTTTTATCTTCAAAACGGGTTGTCAAGAATTAATTCCAAATTAATAACTTTGTAACTAAACGAAAATTTACCTGGTCTAATACATAATTTTTCTTTCTTTGTTCTTATTTAACTCTTTTTTATCCACTTTCTGTGTTATAGTGATATTTTGTCATGCAAGTGTAATTCATTTTGATACTTTTGTAACACGTAACTGGCGGGAGGACTTATTGATTTTTAAATAGCTTTATTTTTATATTATATACGTTATTATATATTTAATAACTTATATATTACATTATTATTATATATTTAAGTATAGGTACTTCCAATGCTTGACTTAAACAGTGATGATGACAGCTTTTTGACCGCTACTAGTCTCGATGACAGCTTCACTAGTTTACCGTCACTTGCAGAAACCCTTCAGTTTCCAGTTCTCTGACGTACCAAAGAACGTTAATGTAGTCCATTTAAATGCTCAAAGTATTCCAGCCCATTTCCCTGATATGCTGGCAACCTTTGACTGTAAGAACCTACATGCTATTCTCGTTTCAGAGTCATGGCTAAAACCATGTCTGCCATCAACTTCTTATTCTCTCCCTGGGTTCCATCTAATTAGGAATGATCGTGCGGTCGGTGGTGGTGGGGGTGTTGCTATATACCTACGTGCCCAAATTCCTTACCGTATAGTAAGCATCTCATCGCAACCACCACCCTCGAACGCCGGCGAGCATCTCTTTTTGGAAGTGGAACAATCTAGGTGTTTATTATTCCCCTTCATCACGAGTAAATTTTTTCCTTCTTTCGAACACATCCTAGAAACTTTAATGCCTTCTTACAGTCACACAATTTTAATGGTAGATTTTAACACCTGTATTAAAAAAACAGGATACACGTTCAGCCACTCTTAAGCGTATTTTAAAGTCCAGTAATTTATCTGTTCTACCTCTTAATGCTACACACCACTTCCCAAACTCTGTTCCTTCTCTTCTTGATCTTATTTTTGTTTCCTCTTCTACCTTTGTTGCCAAGCATGGTCAATGCTCTGCCGACGCCTTCTCCTACCATGACTTGATCTATCTTTTGTATAAAATACGTCCACCCAAGGCAAAACCGAGAATCATTATGCAGCGCAGTTTCGGTGGAATGGATCGTTCGAAGCTCTGCGACGATGCCAGCAAGATTGATTGGTCTCCTTTGTTCACGACCGACTGTATAGACACTAAAGTGCAAGTTTTTACAAACACATTAACGATAAACATGCGCCTGTCCGTGCCATCAAATTAAAATATCTACCATGGCCTTGGCTGACTGAAGAGATCAAAACCATAATGTCCAAATAAGCCGCGGCCAAGGCGAGATATAAGTGCCGCCCGACCTCTGTCAACCTGCAAAAATACATAAGTGCAAGAAATCTCTGCAATAAGGTGTGTAGGAATGCACAACGCCAACACATTCACAACTCTGTTGAAAATGGAGATCCGGTTAAAGTCTGGAAATTTCTTAGAACATTGGGAGTTGGTAAGTCACACAACGACGAGTTCCCAAAGGATATTAATATCGATGCACTTAATGCACATTTCACTGCTTCGTCCAATTTTGATGGGACCACTAAAACAAATACGTTACAAGATCTTTCACGTATCCCAACTCCCAAATATTCACCTTTTGTTTTCGAGCAATTTTCCTGTTGTGATGTTAAAAAGAGCATAATTTCAATCTCATCCAATGCTGTTGGTAATGACTGCATCAGTCGAAACATGATCCTGCCCATGCTTGATGAAATTCTACCTGTCCTCTGTCATATCCTTAATTACTCAGTTACCACCGGTATCTTTCCATCAGCGTGGAAAGATGCCCAAATAATTCCTTTGCCAAAAAAATCCAAACCTTGCTCCTTTTCTGACTTCCGACGTATATCCATACTCCCATTCCTTTCCAAAGTCCTTGAACGTCTTGTGCATACACAACTCTCTTCCTTTATTTCCAAAAACACTCTCCTAAATCCTTATCAATCCGGTTTTCGTCCTGGTCACAGTACTACCACGGCATTGGTACATATCACTGATGAGATTAGGCAGCGAATGGATTGTGGAAAGCTGACGCTATTGTCCTTACTCGATTTTAGCAATGCATTCAACACCGTGGACTTTCATGTCCTGCTCGGCATACTCCGCTCTATTAACATATCTCCAACGGTGATTGACTGGTTTCGTAGTTACCTGTCTGGACGCCGACAGCAGCCTGGAGGAGTTACCTGGAGTAGTTTATAGTACCATGTATACGCGTTGAGGAATCATACTCTTCATGGAGTAATACGACTGCCGGTGTACCGCAGGGTGGCGTTTTATCTCCGCTACTTTTCGCAATTTTTATAAATTCTATCTCCAAACATCTACTTTCGTCCTACCACCTATAAGCAGATGACCTGCAGATATACTCGCAGGCGCCGCTAGACTCTATTTCAAATGCATTCTCTTCCATACACAGGGACCTGGCGCAAATTTGTGAGTGGAGCAAAAATTATGGACTAAAATTAAATCCAACCAAAACCCAGATCATTCTGATTGGTAGTTCCAGGATGATGTCTAAGGCCAATCCGTCACAACTCCCTCAGATTCAATTTGATGGAAACATCTTACCATTAACAGACAGCGTGAAAAATCTGGGCATTTACCTGGATAAGACTCTATCCTGGGGATGTCAGGTGCAGGAAACCAGTCGGAAATTGTTTGCTTCGGCGGGGTCGTTGCGCAGGTTGCGAAACTTTCTGCACATAACCACCAAAATTGCGCTTGCACAATCATTGCTTCTCCCAATACTCGATTATGCCGATGTCAGCTATCTTGATCTCAATGAGGAGCAACTTGATAAACTTGAGCGTCTCCAAAACTTTTGTATTAGATTTATATTTGGTTTACGCAAATATGATCATGTATCTGAATTTCGTAGCAGGCTCAAGTGGCTCCCAATTCGCCTTCGCAGGAATACTCATATCCTAATATTACTATATAATGTATTGTTCAATCCTAACACTCCCCTGTATCTCAAAGAACGGTTCAAGTTCCTTCATGACACACATACAACGTGCCTGAGGTCGTCAGAGGATCTGCGACTGCAGACGCCAACGTATTCCACAAACTTCTTTGATAAATTCTTTTCAGCCAAGGCTGTACGTTTGTGGAATGCGCTGCCAGTTGAGATTAGACGAGCAAAATCACTGAACATCTTTAAAAACATGTTAAAACAGCACTATTTGTCAAGATGATTGCATTATTGTCCATAACTTTCTATTAGACTATATGTATCTTATTATATATATATATATATATATATATTTGATATGTTATATATTTGTATATATATGTATGTCAACGTACCTTTTTAGTAGGTATTTATTTTATGTAAAATAAGCTAAAAATATATTTATCAAAAAAATCAAAACTACACCATCAAGTACTTTGGGTCCTTCTACAGTCATGGGTCCATTCCTAATAGTTGCCTGGAAGAAATTGCTGTATGCGATAAGGTAATTGTGCATTTCTTGTTTGTGGAGCACAAAATTCAATGTATGTTTTTTTTTTCTTTTATGGTGTACAATAAAGATTTATCTAATCTAATCTAATCTAATCTGTCTGTCCGTCAGTGGACTGTCTCTGACTCTGATTCTCATTAATTGTAATACGTAGATAACTTAGTCAGTTGCCTCCTAAGACCCTACCAATCTTATGGTTATATTATACTAGTCTTTATCACATAAGGATAAGCTGAATATGCAACTATAATACAAGTGGTAATTTATTGGCGTGCTACAAATTGCATTGCCTCACTATTTTAATCATTATGAGGTTACGTCGCACTCTGGGCAGCTCATAGCTGCATGCCTCACTTTCGGTCGTTGCGTTGCTAGTCTTTAAGATCGTCATCTAGGTAGTGCTTATCGTCATTGGTCCTGAAACTGGTGTGAATCCTGCTGCTGGTAAGCTCACGAAATCTGTTAGTAAACCGAACTTTTGATTTCTTTACATTTCATTATTTTTACCCGACTGCGGCGAAGCCCAAAAGGGAGGGTTATGTGTTTGACCTGTATGTACGTATGTATGTATGTTTGTATATTTTTTTTCTGCCGAACAAACTGACTCCATGCTGCCTGATGTTAAGCAGTCAGTGAAGTCCTATAGTGATTGACATCATCCCAGCAGCCAGCATGGCATTATGGCATGATGGCCCTCACCTTGACGGCCTTGAGTAAAGCTTTTTCAATTCTTTTTCACTGCAAAGTGCAAAAAGAAAGGAAGATAGAACGTTGCTACAATAAATTGATGAAGGACCATCGTTTACTATGCGATGGCCGCTTTATAAGAGCGGAAGCGTGGGGAACATAATTGCAGAAGAACAAAGAGTGACTTATAAATAATAGCGTTCCGATAGACAACGAAATGGTCAATGTGTTCGACAAAGTGGATCATTCACTGTTATGTCTTAAGCTCGCCTACTATGGAATACATGGTTGCTTGTTAAGGTGGATGACCTCTTATCTGAATAACAGGAGCCAACTTGTGACTGTTAAGGGTTACTCTTCTTCACCTGTACCTGTTTCTTCTGGAGGTCCGCAGGGGTCTCACCTTAACCCACTCTTCTTTATAGTTTTTATTAACGATCTTGTTGAACGTTTATCTTGCCCTGCACTGCTTTACGCTGACGACCTAAAGATTTATACCAAAATAAACGGGACTTCAGACAGTCTGGCTCTTCAGTGTGACCTCGACATTGTTGCGAACTGGTGCTTGTCTAACAAAATGTGCCTCAATATTGACAAATGCTGCGTTATCTATTTTACTAGAAAAAAACACAAGCTGCTGCACCCTTACTTTATACAAAATAATGTATTAAATAGAAAAGATGTGGTTAAGGATCTCGGAGTGCTGTTTGATAGTGCCTTGACCTTCCGTCCGCATTATGATTATATTGTGAAAAGAAGTAATAAACTCCTGGGATTTGTAATAAGATCCACTAGAGAATTTAAACAACCACAAAGTACGCTCTGCCTCTATTACAGCTTAGAAAGAAGCATCTTAGAGTACTGTTGACCAATTTGGTCTCCTTATTATGAAACGCACATAAATACCTAACATGGAGAGAGTACAGAAAAGGTGCTTAAAGTACATTGCTCGTAAATTTAATTATAGACGCTTGAAGTATAATGAGAAGCTAAGTAAGTTTAGGCTTCTATCGTTGAAGACTCGTCGACGTAGATATGATCTACTCTATTTACATAAGTTGGTTCATTCAACTATTGATACACTTGCTTTGCTTTCTTGTCTCAAATTTAACACTTCACATAGATCGCGTAATCCTAACATATTCGCAATTCAGGCTTATAAAAATAACACATATTTTTATAATCCAGTGGTAAGAATGTGTAGAGCATACAATAGAATGGCACGTGTGAAAAAAGAGATCGATATTTTTGATATACGATTCAATAGGTATAAAAAAACTGTATCGGATTTACTTGCTTTTGAAGAGTTCCAAGTTTGATTATAGTTTAATTATAGTTTTGTTTAATTTATTTGAAAGTAATAGTGGAATGTTACAGTTTTTGCTGGTATTAGGTTATTAATAGTCAAAATATTATATAGTTTAACTGCATGTGCATGCGCTAGCTTTATTTTATAGTAATAATTTGTCACACTCAAACCTACTTAAATATATCCATGTTTTGTACACTGCCTCTGGATTACCGTCCAGCTTATAAATTAAGTGTATCTTATTTATAATCATGTTTAGACTGTAATCTGTTTGTGTACCTATTATAAATAAATAAATAAATCGATACTGACGCATAACTTACATAACTTAATAGCAAAATATACAACGAAATTACATATATACTATTCATGAATGCAATAAAGGCTTCAGAGAAATACAGGAATTCCGTTCAAGTATGATTTGAATAAGCATTTCATTTCGTAAGCTCGTGGCCAAATATTTTAGCTTGCGCTCTCCAGGCTTCTACACGGCAATTCGGCAATCGTCCATCTAGCTATAAAGCTAGCAGATTCCATAAAGTACTAGTTTTTATAGTCTCACACCTGTATCCCCGAAAGTGTAGGCACACATAATATTACACCCACATACTAGTAAAGTAATAAGCTAATAAAATCGGGACGGTCTTTACCAACTCCCCAAAAGCTCACTAAAATAGATATTCCTTAGGGAGTCATCCCAAATTCGTGGGTATGTTGTTCCAAATAGCACTTAGGTCCTAAATATTTAAATTCTAATTAATATATTCAATTAATTAAAAGCATTTACCGCAATAGCTCCGCCAACATCAAGCTTAATATCACTGGACGACCATTCCGCATGCAAAAGGGTGTTAAACAAGGTGACCCGCTCTCTCCCAAATTATTTACCAGCACTCTTGAGGAGGTATTCAACTCACTGGCAGCCTCGTGGAAAACCAAAGGCATAGTGCTCGGCAATAAGAGGCTTACAAACCTGAGATTTGCCGACGACATTGTCCTTTTTGCGTCCACAGCCCTGGAACTACAGACCATGCTCCAAGAACTGAGCACAGCAGGCTTCGGGGTGGGGCTTGCGATGAACCGGTCAAAGACCAAAGTAATGACTAATAGTTCCAAATACCGTGTCGAGGTGGATGGGCAGGAGATACAGTACGTCGATGAGTATATCTACTTGGGCCAGTTAGTTTCCTTCGAAAACAGGCAAGAAAGAGAAATCGATCGCCGAATCGAGAACGCCTGGAAGAGCTACTGGTCCATGAAGACGCTCATGAAGGGTAATCTGCCGATCTCCCTAAAGCGAAAGCTCATCGATATGTGTATCCTGCCCATTCTTGACTGAATCGCAACGGTCTCGCCTCGGAGTCTGCCAAAGAGCAATGGAACGCAGCATGTTGGGTGTCATACTAAGGGACAAGATCAGAAACACCACACTGCGCGCCAGAACAGGGGTAACAGACGTGGGAAAAAAGGCAGCCAGCCTCAAATGGGACTGGGCGGGACACGTTACCCAAATGCACGAAGACCGTTGGGCAAAGATCTCCTCAACATGGGTGCCCGAAGATGGACAGCGCCGCCGAGGCCGGCCCCGAAAAAGATGGCGAGACGAATTGGACGCCTACCACAACAGCTGGTATGAGGTTGCGCATGACAAGCGATTGTGGAAGGATATGGGGGAGGCCTTTGCCCAGCAGTGGGAAAGTATAGGCTAAAAAAAAAAAATATTCGAAAGTCTTCCCTCAAAGCATAATTGAAATTCCCATAAATAGAATTAAATACTAAAAGGTTTTGTTTCGCTTCACAGCTTGATTCGTAGATATTGAATAGATAAAATAATAAATACGAAGGCAGTTAGGACTGGTTGTCACACAAAGCAGGATATGAGCAAAGTATTGAAAGTTATTCACTTTCGTAAGAAACCTTGATTTACCAGTTTTCAGAAACTATGTTTAAAAATCTGAAAATCGAGCTGGATTGATTGATTTTTCCTTCCTTTTTGAACTAGTTTAACAAGTTAGCGTCACCGGCAGGACCTATATTTGGAAAGTTTTACCCAAACACACGAAGCACTCTGCTTCTACTTTTACAATAGAGTGGAAAGCTTTTTGTTGTATCAGTTATTTCAAATACCAATCGACCTATGTATAAGTAGCAAATGAATAAAGGTTACTTCTGGGAAACTAATATCTAGCGTCGATCGTATCGTCACTTAAATATTGAGCTCAAACACAAAACATCCAAATTAGAAATCAAGCATAACCATCCTTCAAGTTAATCGAGAATCAAAGGTATGGTTACTATGGTTACTCTCCACATTTTGATACCGAGAAGTCGGCATCCATTTGTCCGTATTCTATTGAAGTATTATTGGCTTGAAGATTTTCCACGTTTACAAAAGTGGTTTTAATGATTACATGACTCATCACAATATTTCCATTAATTAAGTTCCTGGAGAGGTGTCCGTGTGGTGACGGATTAAGAATACAGATTGTCACCACCCCATCTCATACCATCAGTGTCGTAAGAGCCGACAGAGGGAGCATATTATGCAGAGAACAGCACTGTAAGAGAGTGAAAACTTGATACAAACCCTATACCAACCCGTTTGGCCAGCGTGGTACAGGAGGCCAATTCCTTACACTGTTTCCGCCTTCACCGCGTGGAGGTACTTCCAGCTTATGTTAATAAAATTAAGTACTTAGTTGTTTAGTCCACAACTGAATTAAGTGTCAAATTAACTGTGGTTGTTGCAATGACGCGTGCTGTAATGTCAGTGCCGCCGAATAGGTATCTAGGTAAATAGCTGTTTGTTGTTGTTTGATTGTTTTCATGTCCAGCAGCATTACAAATTACATTTAAACATATATGTTGCATATATTTTTAAAATCGCCTTCTAAAACCCTTTAATTAAATACTTACCTCATTCGATAAGTTTGGACGGAATTTTTTTTTAAGACTTACTAGTTGGCGCCAAAAATCCACCATAATGTT
Organism: Euclidia mi; assembly: GCA_944739405.2. Classification (NCBI taxonomy): domain Eukaryota; kingdom Metazoa; phylum Arthropoda; class Insecta; order Lepidoptera; family Erebidae; genus Euclidia; species Euclidia mi. The sequence continues at coordinate 47,037,957 of OX123193.2, forward strand.
TTTTTTTAATTGTATGTGCCCAGTGCCACTCGCGCCATTAAGACGAATCTTATCACGTATCATTTATTAAAATCAGTTGAGCCGTTGAGTAGTTACGAGGGGACATAGGAACGGACGTACATACATACATACAAGACGTGCAAAAGAGATTTGTAATGAATCCAACTTGAATAACTAATATTTGACTTTAACTTTAACTTAACAAATTTTTCGTCGTTTTGAACTCAAAAGCAAAAAATATAAAAACGTAATTAAAAAAACCTCTTAAATTGGTGTTCCACAAAACGGCCCCCGACTGCAATGAAAAATTTAAAATTAAACTTGTTATTAACTTTTTAGTTCGTTTTTTTTTGCAGGGCAGTCGTGTTTTTTTATTTTTTAATTACTAATCTTTTTACTGTCATTTGTGACCCAGACTTGACATGAACAAAACATATCCCAGATTTTTTGTTATTTTGAGTATAACAAATATGTATTATTGTTATATTCGAAATAAGTGGTTAACAACAAAATAATTACTTTTGAATTTTTAATACTAAAAATATGTTTGATATTTATTTACTCATTAAACTTGTAAAATAAAGTAATGATTGGATTATCCACATGACCAAAAATTCTAGTAAATAATAATACGTAACTATTATATAATATTTGAACTTCAAGTAAGTTAAATGTCAAATGGCCCCCATGTACTACTTATCACCACGGTAGAAACTTTAGCTAATGTGTTCCTAGTACACAATCACGATTTACACAGCCTTATTAAGATAATTTCGCAAGTCCTGCCGATAGCTGCTTTGCTAGCTGCGCATCAGTAAAATTACGTAATGTTGCGTGAATGTCCGACGACAGCATCGCGCGACTGGGGCTCGCGTACGCAAATTTCCTTGCGTTGGCGTCGACGCATTATCTATGTGAGGAGTATTAGATAATTATATCACAATATTTCAACGCAACACACGCACATCCCGTCGTATCCCGCTCTAATCTACTAAACGAGATGAGTAGGAACATGGAGGCATACACCACACATATACTATACGCACCACACAACAATGACATCAACGCTCACTACAGTCAATACACTCAGGTAACACGACTAACACGTGAGGAATAATGGAAATAGGTAACTACTTACATTACATAATATGCTATGTTGATGTACGAACACAGAATGATGTACGAAACATTGTGATTGCTTTTGCTGTGGAATGTTAAATACCTACTGGGTATTTTTATTTTATTTTGTTAAGGTTGTTTTGTATTTGTTAATGAGCTTACGCGTTTCTTTTATATATATTATTAGACCAAAATATTTTTTATTAGTTATTTTGTACGCGAAGTGGGTAGCGTCACCAGTGACTAGTATAAAAGACCTGCGCAAACGCTTAGACGTCCATTTTGTTGGTTGGCGCTCGAGCAGGAAGGTCGTTGGTGTTCGTTACGTATCTCAGCTAAGTGGTTATTTTATTGCACTTATACTTTGTTTATAAGCTGTTGGTTGTTTCCTTTGTATAAAATATTAAATTCATTATAAAGCTAGAATAGCATTATTTTTGATTGATTAAGTGTGATTATTTAATTAAACTGAGTTTATTGGTAATCTGTCATATTTTTTTATCAAATACCCTGCTGGTTCCTAAAATCAGAAGTGGGATTGGTAAATCTTTGTCCACAAGTGATTTTTAAGTTTAAAATAGGAAACAATCAACTGCTAGATTGTGTGTTAACAACGCCTCGTTCGTGGTGTTCACGTTGCGATAGCGACTCTTCTGATGTGAACTATCGTCGTAAAAGTACTAAATCGTCACGGGGATCGCGTCGTAAACGTTCTCGTAGTCGTTCGTTTCGTTCTCGGTCTCGAAACTACTCTCGTGAATACCACCGTCGCGAATCACCTATTCGAACACGCTACGACTCTCGTGGCCGTGCTAGCCGTAGGTCTCGCTGTGATAGGGCTGTATCGGTTAGTTCAAAACGTCGCGAGGAGTCCGTGAAGATAGCCTTAGGCACGATAATATCGCGTTGTTACGAGATTACAGCTTGAAAAAAGTAGCACTTTAAATCGTTGTAGTTCTGTTTCGTAAAGACGAATCTCGATATTTTTGGAACCGTTATTTCAAGTAAAACCATTAAACCTGCTTCTTATTGTGCGCAAATAGAAGTTGCTCCTACACATGTTATTTTTTAAAATGTTAATAGATGGCGCAAATAAAAATGTTTGGTGTGTTACCTTACTGTGCTTAATAGATGGCACCACTAGAAAAATTAAATTCGATTTAAAGATGTTACGCGTAAAAATTATCTACTGCGTGTTTCTAAATTCATTTGATGCTCTGGGTACGTTTATTAAGTGCCCCGATTTCTCTGGGCAGTTCCAAGTCATGTTTAAGATGTTTAAGAGCGATACAGTAAACAGAAGATTCCTTCGGTACTAGGTTTCTAGTAGAAGCTGTTGAACTCGCTTATCAGATGAAGAAGCAAGCGATTGAGTTATAATTGTGGTGCGTTATGATAATCAGTCTAAGCGGTTTTCATTGTAGGTAGAACCAGGTTGGTGATGATTGTTTGCTTATCTTCATTTCTACTGAGATGGAAACTTTGTAGGTAAGTTGATGTTGTGATGTAGTAGCTTCGTTTCCGTTGGTGTAGATTTGCAGAAACAGAAGGAGCCGATAATGCAGCTGCATGTTTAAAACCATGCGCTGCCGTTGTTTGGACCGACAACATGCTCTTATGGTTAGCCTAGTTTACGCTGGTGCTTTTGCGTTAGGCATAGCTCTGGCTAGCCGAGTGGAGAGACTGTACGACTGCTACGTAGGTCTCGGGTTCGAATCCACGGCGCGCACCAAGTAGTTTTCGAAGTTAAGTGTGTATTAAATTGTTAATTATCGTTTGCTTATCGGTGAAGGAAAACATCGTGAGGAAACCTGCATGCCTAAGAGTTCTCCATAATGTTCTCGAAAGACATGCGAAGTCCGCCAACCCGCACTTGGCCAGCGTGGTGGACTATGGTCTTGCCCTTCTCATAGTGAGAAGAGGCCCGTGACCAGCAGTGGGACCGTAAATGTGGCTGATGATAATGATGATGAGGATGATAGCTTCGGTTAGTGCGCAAATAAGAAAAGGCGTAGGTGCAGTGTCATAGTTTCAAAGACATTGTCCATTGCTTTGAACGGGAAAATTCCATTGCTCATCGCTAATGATTGGGTCTAGTATAAGTATTTCGTATTAAGATAAGCCATGACAAAAAAAAGATAACGCTCAAAAGACTGGTTGCTTGTTAGTAAACTCAAGACTTAGAATATCAGCTAGTGATATTTTCTTAGTGTTTCAGATTACTTTGATAAAGCCTTGAAAAGATTATCTGGGCGGTGTTGTGTAACCAGATGGAGGTTACGTGTGGATGCGACCTGATGGAGGTTGCCTCTGGTGTTGTGTAACCGGATGGAAGTAACATATCGTGATGAAGACCAGATAGATGTCAGAGTATGAGCACTGCAATATTTTGAGGAATTTCCTATTATTTGGATGAGTATGGGTGTTGTTCAACACGTCAGCTACGGGGGGAAAAGTTAGTTTTGATTTTCATACAAACCTGTAATGATTTTGATCAGAGTGCCCTTTATTCCCCACTGACTTGGGCCAGGAATGGCCGAACGACTAGAAAGAGTGGTGCCCCGATACTTGTGCATCCTTCTTTGAGTGTGAGTAATGTGTGCTCTATGTTACAGAGGTTGTGTGATATAGGAGCATACAGAGCGCGTCATGCGTGCGCTCAGTTATGTGGACGACTCTGAGCTGATTCGCGTGTTGCGCATGGTCCAGAGAAGTCTTGACTTGAGCTGCGGTACTTGTCAGGAGGGGTGTTCGCTGCGGTGACACCCCTGGAGGTCGGTTCGGTGCCGAGGTATCCGAACCGATGATTTGGACAAAGCGCTGCGGTGCTGTCCTGTAGATGTGTTGGACACGTACTGCGGTATCGCTGTCCACACATATAAAAATGCGCTGCGGTGCATTTCTTTTCAGACACATTGCTTAATGTGTAGTAGTTTTGTAAGCCATGGCAGTAAAGACAAAACGAACGTGTGATGTTTGTAAAGTGATGAATGTTATCATGATTCTGAACGAGATTTCGTTTTACCTTTTTTTTTAGATGTGTCTATGACAGAGGGCCTTGTATGTGTGATGAATGAAAGATCAAAATCAACTAGGTGAAATAATCCTAATGCGAAAAATAACATTTCCAGGTGATGATGACGATGAGTTCACAGAGGCTGGAACTTCAGCCGACGCTAGATCTTCAACAAATGCTGGCGCCTCAAAGGACAGAAGCCCCCAAACTGAGGCAGGACGTTCGACTGAAGCTCCAGTGGAACCTACCGAAGAATACGGCGTAGAATTGGTGCCCGAGGACGAGCACAGTCAGGAGAGGCCGTATTAGACCAAAATATTTTTTATTAGTTATTTTGTACGCGAAGTGGGTAGCGTCACCAGTGACTAGTATAAAAGACCTGCGCAAACGCTTAGACGTCCATTTTGTTGGTTGGCGCTCGAGCAGGAAGGTCGTTGGTGTTCGTTACGTATCTCAGCTAAGTGGTTATTTTATTGCACTTATACTTTGTTTATAAGCTGTTGGTTGTTTCCTTTGTATAAAATATTAAATTCATTATAAAGCTAGAATAGCATTATTTTTGATTGATTAAGTGTGATTATTTAATTAAACTGAGTTTATTGGTAATCTGTCATATTTTTTTATCAAATACCCTGCTGGTTCTTAAAAATATTTTTTCTACATGATAGCTATAATAGCGATATCAATTTTTATCCAATAACTTTATCGCATCTGACTTGATGTCAGAACGTCATCGTCAGGGCATTTTATTGAAAATCAGTGCTGTAATATATATGCCTATGTATATTGCAGCAAATAGCTGAATAAAACGACCCTTTGTTGGCATAGCACACATTTAAATAATTTTCCTAAGATATTTAAGTAGGTATAGTATTATATTACTAAATATAACTTTTTTGTGTAACTTATTAAGTTCATATAATACTATGTTGAAGATCCTGCCTACTTATGTACTGTTTGTGTAATAGTGTAATGTTGCGAACAATAAAATATTTCTTTCTCTCTCTCTCTCTCTCTCTCTCTCTTTCTCTCTCTCTCTCTCTCTCTCTCTCTCTTGAATCAATCGAGTTAAAGGTTCATTTAAATCTTCGAAGGTAAAAATAAAGGTATCATTACAAATCTTTGAGCTTGATAGTAGAATATAATACTGATAAATAAAAAAACAATAATTCTGAAAATCAGTTTTTATTCATTTTCTATTTCTATGTCTCTAAGTTCATAATCCATACCCAGTGCGGGATGGTCATAGTTATCTCGATGTCGTAATGTACGTTCACAAACAGCACAATTATCGTCAGCCATATCAACGAACCACTCGTAAAGCAAATAATCAAGTCCGGTAAGAAGAATGCTTAAAGTGGTCGTAAAATATAACCTCGGAAATAGAATCGCACAGATCTTAACTCAACACAGGGAAGCAAAGGACTGCGACGATAAGCACGATGTGTCAGCGCACGCGCTTTGTTCGCCTATTTAGTCATCTGTGGCCGCGTACCTACGGACCCTCCCCGCTCCGACCCGCGCTATTCAAGTTCTAATGAAAGAGTAAGTAACCACGATTGGTTTCTGTTACAAATGCCGGCAAACTTCTTGAACACAACCATAGACCAATATGCATGCGCAGGAGACATTTTTGTACGTAAAATTGCTACTGCACAGCTCTTTTGGTCTATGGTAGTGTTCAAGAAGTTTGCCGGCGTCTATACCTGATCCAAAGCTGGTATTAAACCTAAGATTTCACATTACATGTATTTTTTTTTCACTTTCGGTTAAATTATATTCTACTACCAATATTTTATCTTTGCTCTAATGGAGATAAAAGTTTGGTGACTGTCTATATTTCCTATTTGTATTAACTTTGGGTTATTCTAAATGGATACAATTGCTAGTGAAAAATAAATGGTTTTTAAATATTTCGCCTGAGTAAAGTCAAATAGTTGTTAACCACTGTTATTTAAAATACTGTTACGATATTTTTGTTATATGTAATATAAAAAAAAACTGAGGTATGTTTCGTTTCTGTCGGGCCTAGGTAAATTTTGTATGGGCCATGACAGTTCCTTTGTATAAATATATCTTGTTCGATGATAAACCTTTGATGACTTAATATACTTGGCAAAATCATGGAGAAAATAGTAACATGTGAACTCTCAGGCATTTTAAAAAATCACATTTCCCCAAAGCAGCACGGTTTCTGTAAAGGGCGGTCTGTAGAGACAAATCTACTTACATTTATGAATTTTCTTGTTAATGCGATGGATGCAGGTCACCAAGTAGACGTAGTGTATTCCGATTTTTCAAAAGCATTTAATAAAATAAATCATGATTTGCTTATAGAGAAGCTTTGGAAGATCGGAATTCATGGCGATTTACATCGTTGGATTAGTTCGTACGTAAAAAATCGCTCTCAGGCAGTGTCTTTAAAGGGCTATTTGTCAGGGTTCATGGAAATCCCTTCTGGTATTCCGCAGGGGTCACACTTAGGGCATTTGCTCTATATTCTCTACATAAACGATATTGGTGACTATATTGGACATTGTAACTTTCTTTTGTATGCAGATGATGCAAAAAATTTCAAAATTATTTCCCACACTGACGACTGTCTGGAGCTACAGTCGAATCTGATTAACCTATCTAATTATTGCTCGTCTAATGAACTTTATCTAGATCATGATAAATGTTCCATCATAACATACACACGTAATAGTAATATAATAAATTTTGCTTTTCATATTAAAAATGAACCTCTTAATCGAGTCAATTCTGTTCGTGACTTGGGCGTAATAATGGACTCGAAATTGTCATTTAACTTGCATATTGATCATATAGTTCAGAAAGCATTTCGACAACTTGGTTTCATTTCTAGAATATCCAGGCCCTTCAAACAAGCTTTTACTTTTAAACTTCTCTATTTTAGTTCTGTGCGTTCTCTTTTAGATTTCGCATGCATAATATGGAATCTCTTTTACCATTGTCACTCCTTTCGAATTGAAAAAGTTCAAAAGAAATTTATTAAAGCTTTGGATTACCGCTGTAACCATCCATACAGATCTTATGAAGATTCGCTTAAGCGCCACAATTTGACCTTACTCAGTGACCGTAGAAAACATTTTGACCAAGTTTTCCTTTATAAAACTATTAATAATTATATAGATTCGCCAGCTATCTTGGAGAAAATTGCTTTCAGTGTGCCCCGACCCATCTCTCGTTTAAAGATACTGTTTTCAGAACCCTTATATAGAACGATTTATAGTGGCAACAGCTTCTTTAGACGCAGTGTTAATGACTACAATAATCAATTTACTGATTTGGATATATTTAAACGAATATATTAGAACTCTTTTTAAACGATTTTCTTTTTTAATTTTTTAATCCAAAAATGCTTGAATACAGACGTAAAATTAAAGAAAAATTGATGCTAGCTGATCAAGCAGTAACATAGATTAATAATGTTTGATCGGATGCTAGCAATTTATATATGGCTTACTCAAATATTGTATAAGTATACCGCTACTTCAACTTCATATTTTTTTGTTAACTTCTAAGAATCTCTCGAACTTGTATAGCTTTCTTTGTATTGTTCTTGTGATAACTTGGCATTTTAAGTTCTATTCTATCCATAAGAATTTTAATTTAATTTAAATTTAAATGGAACTCTAGGTCTTTGTTCAATACTTATTTAGTGACAATGGGATTGTAAATGACTGTATGTTTCCTGAATATAAATAAATAAAATAAAATAAATAAAATAAATCCCTTTATATGCAAGTTAGACTCGCACTTCACCAGCTTTGGAAAAAGATGAAATATCTCGCAAAATAAGATGGTACAAACTCAGAGTATAGTACCCAATTACCAAATTACCTAGTGTCTAACGGCCATTTTCAATATTCGAACTATAGATAGATCTGTAGATTTTAGATTCGTGTTTGACATATTTTGTACGGAGCTTATGTCAAAAACTGTCAAAAACGAATCTAAAATCTACAGATCTATCTATATTTCGAATATTGAATTCCGTAGTAAAACTGTCGGTATTGGCAGTATCCTGGTATAAATATGTTATATCGATTGCTTGAACTAGAGAGCAAAGTTTGACAGATTTTCTTCCACTTATTTCTTACTATACGACAATTATCAACAAGTCTTAAAAGCGTAGGTACCGTAGGGGCTTATATTAAAGTAACATAGTATGCTCCATTTGCTCGACTTTCTTGGCATTTGGCGCATAAAATTCATTAATTAATATTATGTAGCGTATACAAGTTGCGAAAGTTTCAGATCATTATATACAAACTGTCAGTGTCACCTTATGCCACGTTTCCTACTTGTAATACTTTTTTGCGAAAGTCACTGAACTGAGAAGAAAATTATTAACTTACTTAAGAGTTTTGATTTCTAGAAGGTATTTCCCAGGTATGATTTTTTGTACTTAATAAGTTATAATGGGTGAATCTTTGGCCTTCTTAATGTTGATTTATTATATAGAGTGATAGAGCCGTGTTGATAACAACGTTACATACGGACCGGAGTTCTACCACATCCTCGTAACATATCGATGTACAGTAGTATTCATACTGTTGCGTTTTATATTGTGGGTACGGGCGCCCAAGCTTTACAATTCGTCGTCTTCATCCCTCTAGCGAAAGTGAGAATGGAGGAAAACAGTCAACTGAGCAAAGATCACTTCACGGCCACCTGTATGTGTATATAGCTACTACGCTATAAACAATAATTATTTGTATAATGACCCAAGCTCCGTGTGGGATAAATATAGCCCATACCACTCTTCAAACCATAAACTATCTACTTGCAGAAAAAACATGTTTCATGCTCAGTTACGTGAAAGGAGGACAAAATAACAAACATTCCTATATCTCTAATATTTGTTCTGAAAGTATAATACAGTTATATTCCGGGTCTGTTTCATTAAAATTTGTGGCTAGTTCTGAAAGTTATAACGATATTTATGCACAAACTAACAAGTGCCGGAAGAGTAATATTTTATTAAATTTAACGTGCTCCTCTGAAGAAACAACATAGAATACAAATTAATATTTTTAATAAGTAAAATCATTTTTTGGTAGTGGAGTTGTTGCATTAACAAACATTCGGTACACGTGTATTCGGAGCATAACTGAGAAGATTTAAAAATGAGAATGTTCAGTTGACTTTAATGTCTTTCGCTGCATTTTTACGGACTGTGGGGTAATAAAAAGCCTTGTTTGCCGTAAAAGCTTTGAGATATGACTGAAGGGTTATGGTTTAGAGGAGCATCTCTGGTGCGGCAAAACTCGAAGAACAAAAATAGGAGCCTCGACGTGTATCGTGTACCTACAGAGTTACTTTACGGAAGATGTACTTGGGGATTATATATCTAATGCATTATATTCATCGCGCAGTATATACTAGTTAAGTGTCCAAACAGAGAAAATTATTTGATTCAGAATTTGGTTATTTATTACTATTGACATGGACGTTCATTAAATTTATCTTTATTAAGTTGTCTTTTTAAATATGAAAAGCGTTTCGATAACTGACTGCATACATACATAGACTCACGCCTATTTCCCGGAGGGGTAGGCAGAGACTACGGAACGCCATTTGCAACGATCCTGACACATCTCTCTTGCTTCATTCACTCCCATCAAATTCCTCATGCATGCTCTTCTGATTAGGATACTTCTAACCTTTCCTGTTGTAAGTTAACTGACTGCAATTATTTAATATCTTATTAATATGAATAACACGCTTCTGTTACTGACTGACAAAGCACAGCCAACACTACTGGCCGCAAGAAGCTGTTTAGCATGTACCTAGAGGTGCGGGTGCACTAAGAAGTGATTTCCCGTAATAACGACATGACCTGAGAGTTTATTAAATAAAAAATATGTATAACCCCATGGTTACGCCCGCTCATACATATTTTTTCATTGCCTTTGTATGGTTATATTCATCATTTTATGTATTGTACGGGTTATATAGTAAAGACTTACAGTGCTCATTATTTAATCAAAAGTTGGCTAAACCTAGGATGTCTGGTCAGTTGCACCAACGACTTTGAAAAGAGTGATGGTAAAAATGGGTGCATAGGGTTTCCACCAAGAACTTAGGGTCCCAAGCCAACCTCACCTGCAAGTGGTGCGCCTGCCGATCAACGGACGAGGCTCTGGCAAACAAAATATCCCGATAAGCGGCAATAGGCTCGCCACCTATTACGTGAGATCAAAACACTGGCGAAAAGTGGGCGTTTAATATGCCTCTGCCTACCCCTTCGGGGAAACAGGCGTGAGTCTATATACCTATGTATGTGATGATAAAAGATGGCATGGCGCAAATTGGCACATTCCTAAATGATCGCCCAGTCAAAGGATTGTAACTGCCGCTGTTCTAAGAATAATTGATTGGTACCTACATTGTTTAAAGTATCTGAAGTTACCCGCTATGAATTTGATATTAAAAAGTGGCGCAGGTTAATTAACTTTTTAATTTCGAGATGAACTATTATTAATGAACCAGTTTTCATATTACGTATTTAAAACGGTCAACAACTGTTAGAAAATTTAATAAGTTCTTTAAAGTTTTTAGGTAAAGCCTACGTGGTCACAATGTAAATATTTAAACTGTTACACGGGTGTTGTTCGAGTGGACTTAGGTGCTAGTTTAATAATTAACTTTTTTTATTCTATAGGGTTATGCTAGACCTTTTACAATGAGTCACACAAAAAATCTCTTTGTATCATAGATCATAGATACTAAACAGCTTTCTGTAGGTGATATTTGGCATCAACATTTCTTTGGCATTGTAGGGCAGCACTAAGAGAGGATTTTTGGAAATTCCACTCTTAAATGGGTAAAACAGTTTTTATGAAACTTTGTAAACAACTAAATCTCTCTGTAATCATCATCCTCCTAGCGTTATCCCAGTTTCAACTGGGTTCCGCTTACTGGTCTAACCGGATTTGGCTGAATATTAGCTTTTCCACAGAGCGACTGCCTGTCTGATCAGCGCAACCCGAAGGGATAGCGATATTCCATGGTTTAGACTAGTGTCAGTTTATTTTAAAGGTACTGACGCCCTATAACGACATATTAATCTCTCTGTGGTATTCACATGAAAAAAGCGTGATAAAGCTAGTTCAAAATAAACATTAAAAATTACTCCTTAAGTTTCTTACTTACCAAATGAAGTAAATGTGTCTTCTACCTGAAATAGAAAATATTTATTAGATCGTATACATTTGATAATTATTTCAAGGAAGCTGGAAGCTCACCAATATTTTATCGCTACAGCTAAACGCCACAAAAATGACCAAAGTAAGGAACCGAACTTGAAGCTTAGGCAATCCCAAGCGAAGTTTAAGCTGTCTTTGAACTCGAACAAACCTAATTTACGGTGGTTTAATATTGGAATAGCCAGGAGAAAACGTATTTCTATGTAACTGAAATTCAGATTTCTACAGAATTACCGTACCTATATTTATTAAAATTCAATTTAAATTATCATGTTGCACGGCAATAATTCAATTTATATCTTTGATTTTCTTGTGTGTATTTTTTGCTAGCTTTACTTTTTCTGTGGTTGGTACATTTTAGATTTACTATATATTTTGAACATATTGCAAACTTCACGCTTTCGTAAATTTTATTGTTCATTACCGATGCAACATTAGATTGCCAATCATAGTTGCATAAAACTCTCAATGTTGCCAAAAATTTTTTTTGCTTTTTGCTTGCATCTGTCCGTTACCTATCAGTGATTTTGGTTGGAGATTTGTGTACGACATAATTGACTGCTTGACTGTATATAATTATTGTCAAACCCTAGACAATTATAGAACGTGAGTGTCTGGAGAAAAGATTCATCTGTTGAAAATTAAGTTTCCGACATCGCTTTCGACCAAGTGAGGATACTTGGTCTTCAAATTTGTGTACTGTTTTACTACTATTCATATTCACACATGGCCGATGACAATTTCACAATGCGGTGTTAATCACTTATGACTTAGTTTGTCTATATACTTGTTGGTGACAGAATTTAATCATGAAAGTTTGATAGTACCTACTCATCCTTCATCATGCTTTGTGGTGTAAAGTGTCAATATAAATATATCTGGAATGATTAAAATAATTCCTCGAAGTACGATATGAACATTGATTACTTTAACTGATTAGAATGAAAACTACCCCAATGATTGTTGCACAGCATCGAATATACTTAATTAAAACATCAATTTGCCTCTGCCCCAGTCTTAAATAATTATAATTATTGCTAGTGGACACTGATACAGTTCAATTATATCGATTTATTTATATTAAGCCAATATTGAACACAATATTGGATCGTATTGCATTACTCGTTTTAAATATACAAAAAAACACTGTGTGAGAGTTTTTAGAAACCTACATCTGAATATATCAAATCCTTGCGTTACTGACTGACTGACAGACAAGCTACACGGCTACTGACTGCACGGTTGGCGTAGTGGTTTAAGCGGTTGCCTCACCGCTTGATACTGCGCCGAAGTGTTGTGGGCTCTATCCCCACATGAGACAACACTTTAAGTGATTCATAAATTGTTGTTTCGAGTCTGGGTGTTCATTTTGTCCTTTAGTTGTATGTTTGTAAAGTCCCCCGCGACACAGGATTTAGTCCTAATGCGGGAGTTGTCTTTTTAAAGGAAATACTTAAGGAAAAATAACAGCTAAAACTATTGAGTGTAGGACGCTGAAATTTGGCATGTATATTTCTTGGAGACCGTAGGGGTGCACTAAGAGGGGATATCCTGAAATTCGGACGGGAACGAGCAGAAACAGTTAATAAAAAAATTGCTGGCGTAGCTGTGGCATCCTCTAGTGATATAAATGACATAACCTGTACTGACTGACATTATCATCACAGAGCCTACGTTTCTGTAGCTAGAGAAATGACATTTGGATAGTCTGTTAATTTTATTACGTAAACACCATCGTAGGAAGTTTTTTTATAATATTTCATGTTCAGGTGAATAAAATAAGGGTTGTGAGTTTGTTTAAGAATCATCATCATCAGCCCTTTATATTGTCCCACTGCTGGGCACAGTCCTCTTCTCACTTTTCAAATTCAAATTTCAAATTCAAATCGTTTATTTGCAAATATGGGTATTATACAGAGATGCTATTTAAAATTAAGGATTTCACCATATTTCACCATTAGGCATGCAATATTTTTATATATAAAACTATAAAATCAATTACATCAGTCAAAAGATATGATCCCAAGTTTACTAAATACAAATAATTATAAAATATTAATAAAATGTCAAAATAATAAAATAACAATTGGTAAGTAGGTAATACAAAAGTCAGAATTAAACAGTAAAAGAAATAAGGAATAATTATTTTATCATAACAACATGTCATTTAAATATTCAGTTACGCTGTAATAGGCTTTCTCTAATAGTAACTTTTTCAATTGGTAATTAAATTTATTATTACAATTTATTTCCAACAAACTTTTTGGCATATGATTATATATTCGTGGGCCCATGCAGAAGATGTAGATCATCCCTCAAAATAAATAAATTTGGGGTCCCTCAAGGAAGTGTCCTGGGTCCTCTATTATTTCTACTTTACATAAATGACATGCCAAAAATAACGAAATACAAATTAACGCTTTTTGCAGATGATATGTCAGTAGTTGTACCTCATAGTCGCAAAGATATTAATAATTATGAGCAGATATTGAATAGCACTATAGTTGACATCACCAAATGGCTAGATGAAAATAATCTTACCGCTAACATAGATAAAACTAAAATTCTTGAATTCAGGAACTACAATCGCATAACACTAAATCTAAAGGTAAATTATTGTGATCAAGTAATTGATACTATTGATGAGACACGCTTTTTGGGTTTAGTACTGGATTGTCATTGCAACTGGAAAGCTCACATACAAACCGTATGTACTCGTATAAATAGATTTATTTATGCTCTTCGTAAAATTAGAAAACTGGGAAGTGAAGAGACTGCCAAAATGGCATACCACGGGTATGTGGGCTCGGTACTGAGATATGGTATATTGTTATGGGGTAACTGTTCAGACATCAGCAAGGTATTTGTTTGACAAAACAAATGTGTCAGAGCAATTTGCGGCGCTGCTCCTCTTGATTCCTGTAGGCCCCTTTTCAAAAGACTCAAACTGCTTACTTTAACCTCTTTGTATATCCTAGAAATTGCCCAATTTGTAAGAAACCACCATGAGTTGTTTGAAAGAGCGAGTGAAAACAGTAAATATTTGTCAAGAGATCCTACTAAACTACATGTGTGTGCAAAATTAAACTCATTATATAAAAATAATAGCCATTGTATGTGTGTACAAGTGTATAACAAAATACCAAAATCTATTCGAGAGCTCCCTGTAACAAAATTTGTCAATGTGCTTAAGAGGTGGTTAATTGATAAGTGTTTTTACTCAATAAACGAATTTATGACATGTAAAGATAAATAATAATGAATTATGATATAATTAACCTAATTTTATTTCTTGACTTTTATTAATTTTTTGACATTACTTACTAATTTTTTTGACATTACTTACAACATTTTTATTATCAAATAATTATATCTAATTTATTATGTAATTGATGAACATTATAAAGTGTCATTCTAAGCAATTTGCATTTCAATTGGTATCCTTAACAAGTGTATATTAACAGAAATAGTTTGACTGCTCGCATTATGTAATTTTAACTTTTAAGTGTAATTTTTGCATGCCGATTGAGAGGTGAAACATGCTGTACTAAATGACTGATATATAACTGTACCATCTGTATCTACCATGTTTCTAGCAAATAAATAATTATTCTATTCTATTCTATTCTATTCTAATAACATTTCGATTTTTTTAGTAGAATCATATTATCATTCTAATAAAAAATCGAAATGTTATTTTCGGAAGTCTAGCTATATTTTCAATAATATAGGGCCAGTAGATTCCAGAATAGTTTAAAATCTAAAAGCAGCTTAATATTCCTATAAATTACATTTTAATCAGTTTTTACTACCACCTACCAAACACATTTCCAGCATTCACGGCATCAACACGAATAAAGTTACAAAAATATTTTTATTTAACGTTGGTCACAGGTTGTGCAGTTTCTTAAATTATCAACAGGAGAGTCATAAAAAATAAAGACGACATGTGTTTTGTGTACTAAACGACAGTGGCTATTGCTCAAAAGTTAAATAGTGACTTGATTCTGTATAAAAATGCTTATAAAGTATTCAATAAAATAGTCTAATTCGAGACGTAATGAATATAAATTATTATATTTGTTTTAAGTGTATCTAACATTAAGTTGTTGGTGTCAAAGTTGACGAAGGAAAATGGAAGGTATCTCAAAGTAGGAAGATATATTATTGAAAGACACCATTTTCTCTTCCACAGATCCTGTGCAAAATCAGCTGTAGTCGGGTGCCAGCTTGCCATGTTAGTATATGTAAGGGCATCTAATCTGACAAGATTGGCTAAAGTACGAAGCGAGCTTCAATCAACACACACAAGCTCCCACGACGATATCTCAATTATTATCTACCATATACCTACCTATAAAGTACAAACTACCTTTACTAATCAAACGCAGTGAAAAAGATTGTGAGTGAAATAGAGGCTTGATAAATACCTTGACATAGTTTTAATTAGATAACTTTCCTTGCTTTTTGATGTACCTATGTATATGATTTCAAATAAAAATATTTAAATTTGCTATGCATCATTATACTTGATTGCCTTTAAAATTAATAAAATTCGTGGCGGTCCTTAGGAACCTGTACGATTTTCGCTTACGGTCGAATGACCCGTGGTCCATTCAGTTTGAACCGTTCAGGCTAAACACTCGTTCAAGCGATATCTAGTTATAAACGATCGTTACAGAACTTGTTTGTCCGCAAGTTTGCTTCAAATAGTCGCCGAAATGGCGCAAAGGTTTTCAGTGCCAATTTTAGAAATTAAACAGAAATTGCCTCGTTGGTATCGCGGCATAAATGTGCGCGTGGGATCGGGAGGTCCCGGGTTCGATTCCTGGGTCGGGCAGTGTTATTGGGTTTTTCTATCACGAAATTCTCAGTAGCAGCACGGAGTCTGGAAATGTGCCCGGTACGGCAATAGGCTCGCCCCTTATTACGTGGGACTAAAGTATATCTGGCGAAAAGTGGGTGTAGCAATACACCTCTGCCTACCCCTTCGGGGATAAAAGGCGTGTCGATATGTATGTATGTATGTAAACAGAAATTTTAACAGTTGGGTAGATATGAATAAATATGCATAATGCTATTCATTCAAACTCGCGATAACAGACAGACACAGCTAGTTGTTATAAATAAAATAGTTCAAATTCTAATAACTGTTTTATAACTGGGATCGCTGAAGACTGAAGATTTGGTGAAGTTATTCAATAGTAATTGGCATGGAAAATATTAGAGAATATTAATTTTCAGATATATGGAGTTTCGAAGCGAGGCTACAAGCAAATGAATAAACGATTTGAATATTGAATCTGTATGATAGGAGATAAAGGATATCTGCTTTTGATGTGGTTCGCTTTATTGACCCCGTGAAACATGGTGGCTTTTTAGTTTGCCAAACGCGATTCACTTCTCCACCGCGACAAGATGACGACAGATACCGTGGCTTTAATGGGTAGGTCTCGAACGCCTGTGTTGGACAGATAGACACAAAGGTAGAGAGTATGTAACTCTTCTCTACAGGCGTTCGAGGCACACATCCAATAAAACCTTTAAAAGGTACTCAATACCTGTAATAGACAAGCGCCTTTTTAATTTCAATTAGCATGACTAATTTAGAACATTATTTTATATTTTATGCTCTTTTTGACCATATTTATGACAATATAAACAATCGAGATGCGCTAAGTATGTAAAAGAGGTAAGTTTTTTTGGCTGAGTGATTTCACTTCAATAGTAAAGCGTAGATTACAAAGGTATGGAATCTGACGCTAGTTAGTTACAGGTAATGTCAGTATATGGTTAGATATCATTCATTTAGTGAGAATTTGCGTTTATTGCCACAGTAATTGCCAAATTCACATCCCACTCGCCAACAATCCCGTTAAGTTCAGATATTTTATCTGCGTTTCCTGTTCATCTGTCTCATGAATCTCGTCATGAGGGATGGTGACATCAACAATTATTACGCGGTCCTCTGATCGAACTGTCAGCACGACGCGACGTCAGGTTTTGTTGGCTACTACTGTCCTATTTGTGACAATAGATCGATCACAGTAAAATGTGTTGTGACTATTTTTGGAAACAGTTAATAAGAATAATAATAAACCCCTCTGGGACAGCCGTTATCTCATCATGAGACTAACGCAATCTCGGAGGGCAGAGTAAAAGCTTTCACATATTACCTTCATCTTGTGATATAAACAAAAACTGTATTACAGGATGAAGAGCGCCCGCAGGACTCTCAACTCTGGCTTGCCTTGATCGGCCGGCCAGAAGGAAGCCGCAGGAGCTACTAGCTCGGGGGTGGCAGTGTCATTCTCAAGGGTGTAACTACGGGGAAACCCGCTCCGGGTCTCCGTTGTCCCGAGGCCCGAGATGGCGAAACCGGTGCCCCTAGCCACTCGCACCGGTGTTGCCCTCTGGCTGCCTTTATGGCAGACTTTGTTTACCTTGGTGGCTATATAGAGAGGGCCCATCTAGTGAGTTGGCGAGTCACCGTCTGCCCCTTTTGGACGTACTATAGGAGTACTTAGGGCAGACGCCGGTTTTCATCCATAGTTTCCATTTAAACCAGTCCATTTAACACTCATCACCATAGCCCAGATTAATTAGTTTCCATATTAACAAGTAGCAATAATCTTGCACCTGCTGCGGCTAATCCGTGACTGCACTTAATAGTGCAGTTATGGAGGCTCCTCAGAAGGTGTCCCATCACATTCTAGATTAAAACTTCTAGATCAAAGGGCCTCTGCGCGTTGGACCTATGTCTCCGTGTACGCCTGCCAAAGGGCTGGTTATTCTTCTTACATCATAAGTTTGAAGAATAACCGTGAAAGAGAAACAAATAATAATAATAATTTATTTATTCATCTTCTTACAATAATAGTATATGTACTTCTAAGGGTAAGTATGTTCTAGATTACAATGGGTGCCTGTACTAAGGTAAACCTGTGCCACAGGCGGTAAGAGCACTATCATAGGTGTATTATGTTGATAACAAATTAAAATTATATACCAATACTTATTATTGCTTATACTATTTAAAAAGTTACATAACAAAGCTAAATACCTTAAAAAAATGCATAGCTCGATGTTATTTATATAATATATAGTAACAATGTCAAGACAGGTTCAATTTTTCTAGCACTGCCAGCAAATCTTCGGTCTGTTTATAATTCAACGATTGCAAATACATATAAACTAATAATTGCTTGCATTTGAAAGAATTAACATCGTATATACATACAGAGTATTTTGTTTAGTTTCTTATATATAAAAGGTCCTAAGAAAGCATAAAATCTGTTCGTAAAGACGAATTTAGATTCGGAAAGTGCAGTGCATACAATATCTTTACGCCTTTTATTGACAGTCAGATTGGTGTTATAAGTAAGCGTGGTGTGCTGTTTTAGGACAATATAAAGTAGTAAAAGCTGTCGTACAGTTAGTACATTGCATTGTTCATACAGTTGGTGCGTGGGGAAACGAAAGGGCCTACGCGTTGCAACTTTTAGAAGTGCTCTTTGAGCCTGGTCAATCGGCAGCATTATGGATTTAGGAGCCCCGCCCCATGAAGTGATACAATACTGAATTATAGACTGACACAGGGCTTGATATACACGTATAATAAGCTTATTATCTGCTATGTAACAGTTATTATTGTTAAGTGTTTAATTTTGGTTTGGTTTCAGCCAGCATGCTGCAGTGATAGTAGCTACGTACAACTGAGGATATCTACCGTACAGTGAGAAAAGCTACCGAGGCTGGCGACACTTAACGGACACGACGGAACTAGATCCTGCATTGCGCCATTAAAGTTTTCGCACGCGAAGTTTATATATAGCATCAATCGGTCTATAGTCCATCATTCAGGCAATATCACTTAGCTAGGCCAAGGAATTGTCCGTCTAATTGGAGGAACACCCACACCTTATTCCTCCTTATTGCTATTTTATTTATGGTGGTACTCAACATTTTGTACAAAATCAAAAAGAACTACCAAAGCAGCAACGCCAGACGGTCTTATCTTCAAGCTCTTAATATGTAGCGCTCCAAAAGTCACGACCTTTGTAAAAAGATTTGAGCTCAGCGATTAAATTAAATTTTTATACTTGCTAAACAACTAAGCTTGTTTTAGTCTAGAAAATGACAATCTTTAGACAAAATACCCCGACAGAGGAGCGTGTCTATAATTATTATAATATACTTTTAACTTTCTTCGCAATTGAGATACAGGTACACTAAAGAGGACATTGCTAACAAAATTTGCGCCCTGTTTTGCATAAACCTACGTCAGTTCTTACAAGAAACGAGTGAAACATAATTTCTATACTAAATAACGCATTTTCTTAAATTTCTTTTTTTTTTATTTTGTTTCTCTGTAAGCATCGATATCCTATTCAGGCGCAATACCATGTAATGTAGTGCACCGCACCGCAATTCAATAAGCACATATTTGTCTCGATGACCTACGGCCTTTTTTTTTTTTTTTTTTTGTCGGGTTGGAAAATCCCCATGGAGTCCCTCCGTCCTGGGGGGGAAAGACGAAGGGGACTGTCAGACTCTTACTGACTAAAAACCAACCCGTGCTCCTCATGTACCCATGTGTCGGAGGGTAGGGTTTCACCGAAGCATTCCTCGCTACCCTCCGACGGGTACTGGCCCGCCAGATGGTCAGGCGGGCCCCGAACGAAACCCCCTTGGCGGCGGATGAAGGTGTTGGGCTCCGCCGCCAAAACACCCAGCGGCCGCAGAGGATAGGGAGGACGGCAACGCAACACCGCATCTCCTCTTCCTCTGCGGCCCCACCGCGACGCAACGATGGTGCGCCCCCATTTGGTCGCGGGAGATAGGGCCTTTTTTTTTTTTGTTCAGTACGGTGGGGGAGATAGAGCCTACGCTAATTACATAAACACAAAGTAACTTTGTTTCTGACTCTTCTTTTTTTGCAAAGGGGCCAAGATATCTGCTGTTTTAAAATGTTATTTATTTGAGTTATAATTTAAAATAATTCTTCAAATTAATTTCGGCTCAGCTCATTGTTTGCTTTTGGTGTGACTACTTCTCAGTTGAGAGAGCCTAGACATCCAGAATCCAGCCTTATACTTTTCAAATAAAAGACGCCCATACGTTCTCTCGCCATATCATCAAAATAATAAAATAATGACAAAATATTAATGTTTAGTATTACTTTCGCTGATTCTTCGATTCCTAATAAAATATGCTAAGTACGACTTTATTTTTCATCAGTTTTTTTATTGTTGGTGCACAAGGCGAGTGTGCTTTCATGATAGAGCTTTCATGTACTCTCAGTGATAATTACACAAATAGATAGGCTGTCTGCTCATTTAGCATCTCAACAATACAAAAGAATAATACTGAACTTCTTAAATAAGCGAATTTACCGAAATAGTCAAATCATATTCACGTCTGCTATCAGTTCCAGATGATAAATAAGCACTTGGATAAAACCAGTAGGTACCTATATCATAGTAGCTTATTCAGCTCTTCCATTATTTCCTTTGTGTTTCAGTGCCACCCTTCAAGTGGCTAGAGGCGTCACAACTAGTTAAACTCATTGCTCAGTAATAAATCAAGGAGGTTAGTTAATGGAAGTTCGGCCAAATGGTATTTTTAGTATAATAAAATTGTCGTCCAGTTTTTTGAAAGAAGTTTGAAAGACCGGTAGAATTATTTTTTTACACCTGTGCGGTTTCTGTTAGATTGGAGAGTAGATCACTTTTTGACAATTATTTTAGGCCTTCGGTGGTAAAAAAATTGTAAGTGGACGCCACTTAAAGATAAGCCGTAGTCCAGCTTAAAAAAATGATTGTACTTTTATCCCTCTGTATACAATTTTTGTAAAGCTTCTGCGATTATTATAGCTGTAATTTCTTTATGAGATGTGGATGTAACTTCTTGGAAAACTTACTGAAGTATTGGCAATCGATCCTCACATAAACAAGATATATCTTGAATTCTTGCCACAAGGCAATTCCAGCAATCTATAACAAAACCCAATTTCTGTCTTACGCCAAGAACGTATTACGTGAATCAGCAAATTGAGACATGGTGTCGATTTGTTGGTCAGTCAATCAGGCGTATTTTACTCTCTATCTACATATATACATATAACAAGGAAGGGTATATCCGGAGCAATATATTTTCTGGAAGGAAGAGAGAATAAAGAAAATATCAACTGTTTATCATTCCACGCAAGTTGGAGGAGTTAACGGAGCGAGCGCTGGCTGGGAGGAGGGTCAGCGAATATCTAACAATTTAATAGATACACCGGCTTTGATATCTTTATATTTAATATACCTTTGTTTACCTGAGTTATACAGATTCTGTATTATATTTTTTGTGTCTCTCTGGTGTTTTTTAGCATCAGATACACTGCTGCGTTTGAGAAAATTATTTAATATGCGTATTAATTCATATCGCTTATGGCACAAGCTTTCATTATTTACATTTATTTTTAAATGGAAGCCTTTATATAAATGAAAAGTTAATTCTGATAGAAAATTACGAACGGCTCACAAAGATTGGCAATAAGATTAGTGATATTTACGTGCTCTAAATCTCTAATATATTAGTTCAATTTACCACTGGTATGCTTAAGTATGCTCATGGTAATTTATAAATATCGCATTAAGAATTTATTGTAAGAAATAATTTATGATCAGTCCAGTAAGTTAGAAGTCTTATGTTAGCTTCTGAAATTAAGGTTTAACATTAGACAAACAGAACCCGCCTCGTCAAAACATTTGAGTAATGGAAAGGAGAGATTAATTTTTCTGAATGGATTCAACATTTTTTTTACACATTTTTTTTAATAGTGAAGGTATGCAAACTATCTTGGCATCATCCAAGGGCTATTCCAGTGACATTTACGATTGTCGCGTTTAAGTTCGGTTCCCTTTTTAATTAAACCAAACTTGTTGGATGTTCTGCAGCTGAGCCACTGCCACTAACCTAACCTAACCTAACCTTGTGACCCAAGACTTTAAACTTAATTCTACGGGTAAGTCAGGATATTTGAGTGTACTGACTTGAGGTAAGGACTTCCATAGATCTTCATGACAGCCGTGACCGACAGCTTTATGTGCCCTTTGAAGCACGGTAAGGGCGTGACTTTTTGTGACCGGTTACACATATATAAACTAGATGGTGATGAACGTTCTAGTCTACGTGAATTTATTGACTCGCGCGGTCGACACTTTGCCGAGTGTTTGGGATAAATAAATGACTATGAATACAAAACAAACATTGCACGTATGGCCTAGTGGCTTAAGCGCTCTATTCAGCGTCTAGAACTACGCTAAGTGTTGTGGGTTCGATTCCCTCACGAGACAACAGTATTACACCTTCGAAGTCATGTAGCACTCCCTACTTGGTGTGTTTCAGTAATTTTTTTTCGAGTCTCTGTGCACTTTGTGTCCGTTGATTGAATGTGTCTAAGTCTATGCAACACTAGATTTATGAAAAGTGCAAGAGTTGTCTTTAAAAAAATAAGAAATATACATTGAGTACAGCAGTCGTCGTGCCACGACTTCTGAATAAATAAATCACCATGCCACCGTAACATGCTACTGCTTTCGCATAAAAATATGTCAATGAACTGTGCATGCTGTTATATTTCAATAGTACCTATTATATCAGTGACAAATGCTTTGTTTTCCTGAACGATGAGGATGTTAAGGGTCGTATTTTATCACGCCATGTCATGATGTATGAGGGGAGGCAGATGGGACACGCAAACAGAGTACTATCGGCCACCTAGCGCCTAGGAATACCTCCAAAAAGCTTGTTCTGCCATTTTTATCATACATCACATATAGCGCCGTATGTGATGTATGATCAAAATGGCAGAACAAGCTTTTTGGAGGTATTCATAGCACGTCAAACTATGGAATAAATAGTTATGTTTTTGTGCATGTGATAAAATCACCTTGTCATTCACAATTTGCGGACTGGTTTTGACTTACTTATGATGATAGTTCGTTGTATTGTTTAAAGTGTTAGTGGATTTATGGATAGGTGAAGTTATTTTAGTTTGAGGCTCTGGGCTCTAAGGTAAGGGGAAAATTAGAACAACGTTAGAGATGATGATCACGACTATCTTTAACAGTACCTATTTCTAACAACATTTTTAGAGCAGACTATCTATGGGACTGCCGTGGTTATAAAGGTCTACATGCAAATGAAGGTGCGTACTTCATGAAATTGCCGTTGAATATTTTCTTACAAATGCAGCAAAAAGTAAAGAAAATCAAAAGTAAACTTAAGAATACTTCAAAGACATTCTTTGCGCTTGATGTTAGGGTCTTCGTCTATCTTAGCATTCCTTGTTTGATGAATATCCAGCGCTGATTTTCAGTATGCAAATACCCTCAGGCAACTTGTTAATACAGTCTCGTAACCTTGTACTTTATTGCATAATTTTACAAAAAAATATCTAAAAAACACAAAAGCCTGCACTTGAAAGAATACGGCGGATGATTTGTTTATCTTTGGGTTCGCCGCTCTCTAAAGAGCTTTTCGTGCGGTGTTCCGCAGGGGTCAGTCCTTGGCCCCCTTCTGTGGATCATCGGATACGTAATAACTTGCGCTTAAAAAGGCCATACAGTGCCGGAGGCTGTATATTTCCTTTTTGGACACATCTTAAGATATATATTTCCTGTGTGCGTGTGTAAGTCACTGAACTCCTCCTAAACGACTGGATCGATCTTGATGCAATTTTTTGTATGTGTTCAATGGGACTTGAGAATAGTTTAGATTCACAATTGAGTCCACTGGAAAATGTTTTTATACTTAATTTTTAATTTGTAAGTAGTTATGGATTTTGGAATGTTTCACATTGGAACCGACGGACTGCGCTGCTATCGCAGTGTCAAATCTTAAAATTATTAATTTCATCAAGGAGTACATCGAAACCTTACCTGAATAATAAAACAAAAAAAAAAAAAGATTTCGAGTCGACAACATATATCCGCAAAATTCGGATTGTCGAGTATTTTGTTAAATTCTAATCGCCATATTGGCCACTCTAGCAAAACGTCACAGATACCGGATATTGAGTAAAATATGTACCAATGTAATACTAATAGTCCAGTCATTATAGTAAGTTCACCTCGGAATTCGAGATACCCAGCTGTAAGTCTGTAAATACTTGTATATTGACACCCTAAAAGTTGTCTCAAAACCTACATATTGTAGGGTGTACGCAACTATTAAATTTCAAGGTCACGAAAATCGTTTTTTTGCGCTTTTTTTGTAAATATCTCATTTCCTATGGGTTTTTTGCTATTTGCATTTATTATCAATATTGTAGAATACAACATTTTCTACAAATTTTGTTTAAAAAAAATTTATACGGTGAATCGTTTTCGAGATAGAGGGCGGAGAGCGCGCAGTCACAGGATCACTTCAGGTCAACCGGTGCCTCCGGTCGAAAACGTGCCATATATAGTTGATGAACTATAAAAACAGTAAAACGACAATTATGGAAGTATCCGCTTAATAAAGGAGATTTGTATCGAATATTAAAAAAAAATATTTAAAAAGATTCTAATTTAATTTCAGTCCTTTCCGACAGTTGGTGCTGCGATCGACTTGAGAAAAATATTTTGTTATCTATCTATACTAATATAATAAAGCGGAAGAGTTTGTTTGTTTGAACGCGCTAATCTCAGGAACTACCGGTCGGATCTAAAAATTATTTTTGTATACGATAGCCCAGTTAATCCGGAAGGCTATAGGTTATATAGCATAACGCTTCGACCCTTTGGGGCCGAAAAGGCTTAAAAGGCTAAAAGATAATGTCGGCTAATCTCAGGAACTAGCAGTCGAATTTAAAAATATTGTTATTGCCTATGATAGCCCAATTATTCCGAAAGGCTATAGGCTATATAAAATTACGCCACAACTTTTAGGGGCCAGACAAAAATAAGATAATGGTCAAACGTGAAGGGGAGGGTTGGGTCAAAGGCAAAAAATGCTAAACGAATAGGATACAATCTACATATATGGGTATCGTTTTCGAGATTTTCGGGACGCTGATTAATAATATGAAATTTATTTAATGATCCAAGATGGTGGACACGAAATCAAAGATGGCGGATGAGAAAATTTTAAAAATCAATATGGGTATCGCCTTTGATATTTTAAGGGGTGGGGAATCGAAATACAATATCTATTTCGTGATCAAAGATGGCGGATGAGAAATCGAAGATGGTGGATGGGAAAATTAAAAAAAAAATCAATATTGGTATCGTCTGCGATGTTAAAAGCGATGGGGAATCCAAATACAACAGCTGTTTCGTGATTCAAAATGGTGGATGGGAAAAATTTTAAAATATCGATATGGGTATCGTCTCTGATGATTTAAGGGGTGGAGAATCCAAATAGAACATCTATTTCGTGATCAAATATGGCGGATAGGAAATCAAAGATGGCGAACGGGTTTTTTTTTAAGTCGATATGGGTATCGTGTCCGATATTTTAAGGAATGGGGAATTCAAAAACACCATGTATTTCGTGATCAAAGATGGCGGATGGGAAATTTATTAAAAATCAATATGGGTATCGTCTCCGATGTTTAAAGTGATGGGGAATCCAAATACAACATCTATTTCGTGATTCAATATGGCGGATGGGAAATCAAATCTATATAAAAATCCATCTTCGTTTGTTTGTATATCTTTATAAATATTGAAATTTTAGATTAAGCACTGCTGGCTTTAGTAACTTTCTTCAGAATTTCCTGGAAAAGTAGTTTGAAAAAAAAAGTAATAAGAAAAAAGATCTTTAAAAAGCGATACGGAGTTCGTCGTGGCAGCTAGTTTGTATATAAAATAATCATACTACTAGAGACTCGAGTCGACATAACTAGGTGAAGAAAAATTTGTACAGCTAGCAACGTAAATAAATAAATATTAAATTGATATTGAATGGTTATATCGTCCTAAATAATTATTTTATTTATTTATTGTATCTAACGGCATAATTTTTTTACAGGCTCAGTTTAATACACAGTGATACTTTTTAAAGTTTTCTAGTGTATGTATGTTCTCTACATGAGAATGTCTGACAAAAGTAAGTTCAGTATTCGTTAAATTGACTTGATTTAATGTTCTAGATAAGACAATAATACGTGTAGAGATTGATAATGGTTATTTACCGAAATTATACCTGTCGCTTGTAAATAATTAACAAAAATGCCTTATGGTACAAAACTATCAGCGTAAGATTATTGGTGATCAACAGATAGGGCGTTACGGATTTATATGAACCTATTGATACTTAAAGCCTTAAAATATAACAGGAATGGTAAACTTGGACGCAATAAGTCTCAAAAGTCAATCTCCTCCTCACATAGCAACTCTGAAATAAATTAATTCGTCAGTCATTTATAATTCACCTGCGATTTCGCACACTTAAACCTTCTCCAGGCATCACACTATCTCTTGATCAAAGTTTATTACCAAGCGCTTCAGCCGAAGGTTAGACGTAATTTTGGTTGCAGCAAAGAATCATAATTATTTAAGAAACGTAATTATAGATGATAAATAATCATTCATGACTGACAAAAAAGAAAATAATTATGATAGTCATTATTATCAATTAACAAAAAAAATATTATCATGGGGCATTAATTACTTTCTTTCAGAGCCTTACTAATCTAATCTGATAGACTTAAAGATACTTGAGACGCAAACTTGATTTCAAGCTAGCCAATTATCAAACTTTTGAATTGCGTACTTTGCTGATTTTACTAGTAGAGTAGTTGCTCGGATTTTCATGAGGTTGCTTCAAAGTTAGCGAATTTTCAAATAAACTTTCAACCCCGATTTTACCTCTTAAAGGTTCAGCCACGAGATCGGTGTCCTATCATTTGGTTAGATGATTTAGTTGTATACCTAAGATAGAATGAAGAAGTGAGTTCTCATCGTTCACCATGTGTTTTTGTAAATAAATTCTCATAAATTCTTCTATGATTTAGTTAGCCAACTTAAAATTGTTAATCTGCCTTGATTCGTAGTGTCAATAACTTTAGCGAGATTTATATTAGTTCAAGACAGTTTATAATTGTATTTATACCTTTATAAAACCCAATTTTATTAGTGTTGACTAAACTTTGTTGGCTCCATTAAGTATTGTTCTGAATCTGGGTGTTCCTTTATCCATTTTGATTTAGTGATTGTAAGGCCCCTAGTTATACATAGGGAGAGAAATGTCTAAAAAGGAAATAAAAGTGGCATATGTGTTTTATAAAAAGCAAACAGTTGCAGCCTTGATGTAGAGGACGTTCAAATTATTCATGAACCAGGGCTTGAAACCGGTTTCAAAAATACCGGTATGGTAGAGATTTTTAAGGGTTTTTTTTAAAGGTTTCGTTCGGAGTGTATTTGCGATGAGAGCGCTTCAAAAACCTAATTAAACCGGTTTAATCCAAAACCGCGAACGATACCTACGAAGCGGCGATGATGTAGACGTAGATATCTTAACATTGGTAGCGGTGACATGGAAGAAAGATGGAAAAGCCCCCGTAAACCAGTTTATTGATTCAAAACCCTTATTATTTTGCTCTCTAAGAATACCGGTATTTTTGAGGTTAAGGTAGAGTCAATAATCCATTTTAAACTTTCGCGATTTGTATACATCATACAAAATAAATTAGCGGGTCTTAATCGCGTACAATTAATTTATTTAAGGTATAAATACCTATTTGCTTCCGACGTTTCACTCGTCTTGCACCGAGCGTGGTCGCGGAAAGACTGATGAGAGCTCAGCGCCGTCTTGTGGAAGTGCGGGTTTCGGCACCTACCCTCACTTGGTCGTTATTTAAGTTCGCACTGTCGGTACTCCGACACACTACACTAATGAAGTCTACACACTGTTGAGATTTATCACTGCGGCGGTGTTTACATTTGCTGATGACAGGATTCCAAGTAGCCGATAATCTATATCCATCCTCCCGGTTGAAATTGTTATATTTCTTGATTTCTACCGCTTCACGTACTATTCTGGAGTAATAGTGACGATCGGTGGATAAGATTTGTGGTTGATGCAGTTCTATCCAGTGGTTTGGTCCAGACTCCAACAAATGCTAAGCTATAGCCGACTTATTAATATGTCGGTTTTTCACAGCTGCGATATGTTCCTTTACTCTTTCAGCGTCCACTTGGTAACAATAGTTTAGTTAAATATAATAATTAATCATAATAATAATATTGTATTCTGTGTATGATGCAGTCACAATTACAAATATATTTTCCTTTGAAATACATACAAAATGATGCCACTATTAATGAATTTGAGAATTTTCAAAACCGAAATTGAGCGAATTCTAGTAAGGTAAGTTATTAAAATGCGTGAGCTTACCGTAATTTAATATTAATATTTAATAATTAAGTTCCCAGCTTTGAACAACGCAGCGCTCATTAATTACAATTTCAAAATGATAATTAAATTGACAGCATCATTAAATCGTAGGTATAATTTATTTATATTGGGAGCAATATTATAGAACTACTAGATTATGCGACTTCACACGACCTCTAGGGATTTTTTGGAAATCCCTTCTTAGTAGTCCTTAAGGAACATTCTTGCCAAATTTCAGATTCCTGCGCCCAATAGTTTTGGTTGTGAGTTGTCTGTCAGTCAGTAGCGCAAGAATTTACTATATACAGATCGGTTTCTTGTAGCGAGTCAAGTTGTAATATTTTACTTATTACCTGTGACGAAGTAAGCTAACCGCGATTCACGAGGGCTCATCGCTACAGGACGTCGATGGACTCCACGGTGGTTTTAGTGGGTAGGCCTCGAGCAGGAAACAGGAGAGTCACCCACATCCTCTACCGAGATGATTAGCCTATGATTTGAGTTTCTAGTATGAAGAGAAGAAAAAAAGGATGCTATAATTGTATTTGAAAAGTCAAATATAAAAGATAAAGTCATACCATGCTATATTGATTGACAGCACTTTTTGCTTTTTGTATAGTGGCCACAGGTCTCTTCGCTTTGTTAGTGTGACTACATAAATTACAACACCGTCCGTGAAACTAAATTTATTGCTACTTCGCTCACAGCAACAAAATCTATTTGCGTGTGTTCACACTGATCGAATATACCACCTCTACGGAGAGTCTTTTTTGAAAGAACACCTTGTTCTCAAACACCCGTGTGTTCGGGCGGCACTCGGGAGGTTAAATGGGAACTCAAAGCACTATTCTTAAGACAAACCTGTTTTTAAGAAACTTCTATAAACTGCTTGCATGGTTTCATGAAAGTCACGCAAAATAATTGTCAAACTAGTAATTATCTGATAAAACCGGCTAATTTGCAGAAATACAGTACCTAAATGTAAAAATACACAAGACTTAATTCTTTGTTAGCGTATTAAAAGTACAAGCTAGTAACAACACTGAGACACTGTAGTATACTTTAAAGAAAATAAATGTATAACGTTATATAAAACATAAAACAATTTTAGTACCGAAGGGACTAAAATATTTTGAACAACGCACATAAAAAATAATGACACAATCAGACAAATTCAATAATTGTTTCAATAGAAATGAATAAATTCAAATCATTGTATCGTAAATAAACAATACCTTTGACTATTAACAATTTGGGAACGATTGACATGACTGTATCGAAAAGTTTCCTTGGCTATTGACGGAGCTGAAGTTGACCCGACGATATTTTAAGGCTTGAAGAACACGTGACGAGGGCACAGTTTCGGTTGACATGCACCCTTATTGTTAAGATTGAAGCTTCGTATGTACAATGGACGGGCTTTGGTTTTCAATTTTCTATCCATTGATCATGCGAAGCTGTATTCATTTTGTTTAGTGATAGTATTTGTAAGATATTCTATTTCGTTATTCGAATTCTAAGCACCTTTATACTTGAAATTGTCAACGAAGTATATAGACCTGGGACAAATGAATATTTAGATCAACTTTGAGAAAGACGTCAATCATCCATTCCAACTCGGTTGGGCTGCGTTCAGCAAAGTATCTTCACGTCCAATAACCCGCAGTGTCTACAGACGAAAGTTTTTGCCCAGTATGTGTTGTCATACGGTGTCAGCTACGTGGCATCTAACTATGGGCCTTATCAGAAGGCTCAAGGTCGCGCAGAAGGCGATAGAGGGAGCTATGCTCGGAGTTTCTCTGTCTGATCTCACACAGTTATCGGATTTGAGATGAAGAGATCAGCAGGTAAACCAAAGTCACATAGCTCTCCGTATAAAGTCAAGCTGAAGAGTAGTAGGCAGAGTACATAATTAAAAGAACCGATGGCCTATTGCGCAGAAAGGTTCTGGAATGATGGACACCCACCGGACTTATGTTGCAGCAGAGTTAGGCCTGCCTCGAAGTTGACTTATTGGGATAGGGGGCAGCGAATAGATGCGGGTGGCAAAATAGATCGATGTATGTTGATGACCTTGGGGGAGCCTAAGACCAGCTTTCATACTAGCATTCTTTGCAGTCACTTTAAGTACATACATACATACTCGTAAGTGTAAACTAATCGACGGCAAACAGCTCAAAAACTTAATATCCAATTAAACTGTGGTATTCGCGCCACCTAGGTTAACGCGGTTGCAGCTGCAACGCAAGCATCGTTCGGTGCTCATAGTTTATTTATGTTTACTTACTTTAATATATATATAAGGTTTTTGCCATCACAAACCTAATTAAAATAAATTAATTTAATAAGAAACAAATCTAGAAACTTCTTGTTTAGTAACCATTGATTCTAGTATTTAAACTATATAGTTTAAATGGGCTCGGTTCAAACTTCTTTCAATAAGAATATTCTTATTTAAAGAAGTGGGAACCGAGCCCTATAAAACTGAGTAATGACGGGTCCTAACATTTCGATTATAAGTTCAATTGAGATGAAGAGCTAGAATATCGAACCCTATACCCAATCCATCTAACCAGCGTGGTATAGTGACTTAATCTTTCTATTGAGTCAAAATGCTATTGTGACTTAAGGCTATAGGAAGAATTTGAATAGTTTTAACTGCACTAGCGCTCTATGTTTCATTCATCCATACCACAATAATATTTGTTATATCGATTCAGTAAGAAGTTAGTTTAGTGTGAGTTCCAGTTACTGCCGCATTCAATTATCGCTTAGTGCAAACTGTTATTGTTGGTTTTTCTGCCACTAAACTTCCGTCAGATTTTCTACTGGCAAGTGCTTTACTTTATTTAATCTCACTGAATAGGTTAGCTGACTATTATTTAAAGCCCGCTGCCCACGGTGCGTGGTTTTGCTGACGGGCTCGCGCGGCACGTTTGAAGTTGCACTGCCAATAGAGTACCTTCAAAGCTGCCGCGCACGTCTGTCGGCAAACCACGCACTGTGGGAAACTGGCTGTAAATATATGTATTATACTACTATCTAGCAATGAACGTTTTAATGAATAACGATGCAAGGTACTTGCATAATGTAAAGGAAGTAGTTACGAACGTTTTATTGAACTGTTTATTTATTCAACATAATTATAATAATTATGTTCAATGAACTCGAGCGCTAGACAAATTCTCAAGTACGCAATGACTGACTACTGCAAAAACAACGTTTACTAATTTGCCAATTATAGAAATACTATACTTTGCCCGCGGCTGCGGCCGCGTTGGAGTCAGTTATGGCGGTAAAAGGTAGCCTATGTCACTCTCTAGGCCCCTAACTATATCCACACTCAACTAAATCATAACAGAACATCGCTCCGTTGCGATGTGAAAGAAGAACTAGCAAACAAACAATTAACAAACAGGTAAAAAACCCACTTTCACATTTATTATAAAATATATCATTATTATTAGTGTGGATACATTCATACAAGGTACAGGGTCGTCAATAATTCATTCAGGATCCTTGAGCAGCACGTTTCGCAACTTCGGCTTTACGCTAATTACCCGTGCCACAATCTATAATATTAAAAAGATCTTTTTTTTTAAAGTTCCCTGCTAAGAGAAATATCGCTGAGCCACTTGTTATATAATATAAAATATGCCAATATTATGGACAATTTTAAATCTGTAATCTGTGCCGCTAAGCGTAGTTTAAGTAGCTATCATCCATTTAGGATTCAGAACGGAAACACTCTAGACTGTAGATTATAGGTTCAATCCCATGAGGGCCAAAACTTGATTACTTAATCAATAGTTGCCCAAAGCCCATTGCAGAACAAGGACTAGGTAATATACTACACCGAGTTCTAAAATATTACCTTTCAAGAAACTTTTTCAAGAAGGTTGTATTTATTTCAACTTGACATTAATGTCAACCACTTGGTAGTGCTGACTAATTTGACGAACATTAGTGACAGGTGCTTTACAAAAAAGCTTTCTAGTGTACTTACTAGGTACTACACAGTAAACGGCAAGTAGGTACTAAATTTCGAATTATATTTAGACAATTTCTAAAAAGATCCGATATGTATGCTATGCGTTATGCAGTTATGCTTCAAAACATTTAGTGTTATATCAGACGTATTTCAAATAATGTATTTATGTTTATAAAGGTACCTTTTTTTTTTTTTTTTTTTTTTTTTTTTTTTTTTTTTTTTTCGAGGGGAAACCTTCTAAAAGGCTGCCGGTCTCCTAGGGGGAAGGCCGGGGTGTGTGGGATTTTTACCGCACTAAAACCGCCTCGGTGGCCAACTTCTACACAATAAAGAGAGGGCTCCGGGAATGTTTAATGCTACCGGAGCTCCTCCTGTGTTACGCCGTTAAGGTACATCGCGGTGTGAAATGAACACACACGGAGGCACGTGACCACTACGTACCACCGTCGTCTCGAAAGGCGTTATTTAGCGTCCAAAACCCCTATTTTAAGACGCTAACGACTTCAGAGGTCCCACTGCACAGAACGCGAAAGAACAGGCAGAGGGTATATATAAACTAGGTGACGGAGCGATTGCCCGCTCGACGTCTCCTTCTTCGAGAGGGATCGACTCTTTCTCGATCCCGCTCAGCAGCCTCCTTCTGTGTCATTACAGCCTCACAGAAAGAGACTACTTCTTTCCAATTATCTCTCGCCTCCAGCATGAACGACACTACTGATGGCAGTGAGAGGTTTTGTCCGATCCGTTCAACTAGAACCCGCCGCTGAGAGTCCCAAGCAGGACACTTTTCTAAGGTGTGTTGTGCTGTATCCTGCTCATCACCACAATGGTGACAATTCGCTGAGGCCTCGCGTCCGATCTTATTCAGATATTCTCCGAAACAACCATGCCCTGTAAATATCTGCGTGAGTCGGAAAGTGACGCGTTCACTCCTACTCAACCAGGCTTCAAAACATGGCAAGATGGCTTCGACTACTCGCTTGTGTGAATACCGCGGCTCTGTCAGCCGCTCGCGCCACAAACCGAGCGCTGCTCGCCGCTCTTGCTCCTTCAGGCTTTCCAAGGAACCACCGAGTTCTTCCTCGCCATTCTGGCGAATAGTGCGGCACCGATCATAGACCCTCGCATCCATGTCTGCTAGAATGTCTAACGGTGGAAAGCGTGCTAGAAGTGTTGCTGCCTCAAAAGATATAGTCCGATAGCCCCGTGCGATACGTATGGCTACCTTACGCTGCAAGCTATTTAGTTTAACTCTAATTCGCTGGACAGCTGACAATCTTTTCGACCATATTGGAGCTCCATAAAGGGCCATCGATCGTACAACCCCTGCATATAGGCGACGAACTTCCTCCCGCGGTCCTCCGAGATTGGGTAAAAGTCTATGTAAGGCACCCATTGTTTTTTCTATCCGAGGAACAAGGCACCTGAAATGCTGTTCGAAGCCCCAACGGCTATCTAATATTAGGCCAAGGTACTTAATTTGCTGACCTATCCCAATTTGCGCATCTCCCACGCAGATCGACAAGCTAGGTGGTTGTCTTCCGCGTGGCATTTTGTGAAACCACATCGCCTCAGTCTTGTGGGGTGCTATCTCCAGGCCCAGAGCACGGATTCTGGCCACTACTTTTTCTACCCCAAGCTCGGCAAGACGAATGGTCCCCTCAAAGGTTTCCCCACCGGCAATGATCAAGGTGTCATCTGCATAGCATACGACATTTACTCCCTCAGGCAGTTCTACACGCAGGACTGCGTTGTATGCAACGTTCCACAAAAGAGGACCTATTACCGAGCCCTGCGGAACCCCACATGAAATCAGTCTCCGATATACCCTGCCATCCATACCTACATAGCGTATGTACCTGTCACGAAGATAGGCCCCAATTACGCCCTGCAAGTAAGGAGGCACCTCATGATAAATTAGGGCTTCCTTGATCGCATCCCAGGGTAAAGAGTTAAAGGCGTTAACGATATCTAAACTTACCGCCAATGCCACCCCTCCCTGTGATACAACCTGATCTGAAAGCGAGCGAACGCAGAGTATTGCATCTATAGTAGAACGACGCTGCCGAAAGCCGTATTGGCTATCGGCTAAATCCGGACCTACGTGCGTTAGATGCCACACAAGACGAGCGGCGATTATTCGCTCAAAAAGTTTTGATGCTTCGTCGAGCAGACATATGGGACGGTATGCCGATGGAGATTCTGACGCCCTTCCTACCTTCTTCAGAAGAACCAGGCTTGCTTCCTTCCATCTTGTGGGAAACATACTCTCACGGAAGCAGTTGTTAAAAAGCCGCCTCAAGCGATCACCTAAAGCATCCAGAGCCAATGCCCACACCTGACCAGGAATACCATCAGGTCCTGGCGCGGTGTTACGAGCTTTCATACGCCTTATGGCAAAAGCCAGCTCACCTTCTGTCACTCCAAATTCTTCAGACCAGTCTGACGAAATGGGGGATATCAAAGCACTGTTACGGACTGCTGGAAAAAGCGTGTTAACAATATTACCCAATAATCTTGGTTCCAAGGTTTCTGTTAATGGTGGCACCCACGGCCGAAGCTTTCCCATAACAATCTTATAGGGTCGTCCCCAAGGGTTTCTATCCAGATCCTCTAAAAGCTCATTCCAGGATCGAGACTTTGCAACAGTGATAGCATTGTGCAGTTCCTCCCTAGCCACTTTATAATTTTCATAAGCTCTGGCTATCTCCTCAGCTGTAGAACGACGTCTGCGTCGAGTTCGTGTGTATTGGCGGCGTGATCTCAAACAGGTCACACGTAACTGCGCGATTTCTTCTGACCACCAATAAACTTTTCGGTACTGGGTGTACTTGATCCGCGGCATTGCAGAGTCACAAATAGACGTCATCGTGTCCCGAAACCACTTAGCTTCCTCTTCAGGATCGATATTTTCAGCATTTCTATTCTCTGTCCACGCCGCAGCGTAAGCAGCTGCAACAAGTAAATCCTTGTCGAGCTTTTTCAGAGCCCATCGACGTGGTTGTGAGTCAGAACCTAAATGGCTTACACCTACGGGAGTTTGGTTTTCGATGTTAAAAACAATGTGACGATGGTCGGACAACGTGACTATCTCCTCTGCCACTCTCCAACATGACACCATACGCATAAGGGAAGGCGTCGCCCATGTCAAGTCAACGACCGATTCCCCCTGCCATCGAACACAAGTAGGAACCGAGCCATGATTTAAAAGTCCAAGGTTGAGTGATGCCGCCCAGGCTTGTAAAGACTCGCCCCTAGGTCTGTCTCGTGTACAACCCCACAGTCTTGAATGGGCGTTAAAATCACCTAGGACTAGTACCGGACGAGGGAAACAACTAGAACGTATACAGTTTGCCAACCCGTCTAAATATCGCTCGAAATCAGACAGGGATACATTAGGCGAGATGTAACAGCCCACTACAGCTAGAGGACCCCACTTAACGGCCACAAATCCCGATCCACTCACTAAAAGGGAGCATGGAGGTCCATTACTCCAATAAATGGCAACAGACCGATCGAGGTCTCCAAACCAACGAGGGTGGTCCGGGATGCAGTAAGGCTCAGCCACCACAGCTAAGGCAATCGACCGCTCCGCAACAGACTGCAGTAACAGGTTCTGCGCATTGCGGCAGTGGTTCAGATTACCTTGTAACACTTTTAGGGCTGGGAAGGCGTCGTTTCCATCACTTCCGGCTGGCTACCAGCCGCAGTTTCTGGGGCAAAAGGGGCCTGTTTCCCCTTTCTTTTATTTGCCTTTGGAGTACATGTTTTACTCCCAAGCTTGTGGTCCGCAGGATAGCCAAGATCCGCACATAACGGACATCGAAAAGCTGCCGCAGAACACTCCTTTACCTTGTGATCAGACTCTCCGCAGCCAAAACAACGGCCCCTCCGGTCATTTGAATTTTGACATTGACTTTTGACGTGGCCAATCTCAAGGCAACGGAAACACCGCATGGGTCGTGCTGCCAATACTTCTACCCGAACTGACATCCATCCCACGCATAATCTGCTAGCGGACGACAACTTTTTTACCGCTGCCAATGGGCAACGAACCCAGACGGTCCCTAGTGAATTGGGTAAACGGCGGATTTCGCCCATCTTTACATCTTCTAGGGAGCATTCACCTGTTTGAGCAATTGCCGCTGCTACTTCAGAAGGCATGACTGAATCGTCAAGGTCCCTAACCCTGACTTCACCAGTTTTAATTGGACGAGCAATTCGAACGTCCATGTCAGCAAGAACTTCTCGCATTCGACTAGCTAGCTTATCCGCTTTTGTGCTGCTGTCAGCGCCAGATATTTCCAGCATCAAACCACCATTGGTGGCCTTTTTCGGCTTAACATGACCAAGCAGCCCAAAGTCATCAAGCTCAATGCGCTGCTTAACTGTCGCCATTGCAGCCGCTAGAGTAGCTGTCGACCCCTCCGGCAAAGTTAACGTTATTGCCGCCGACGGAGGGACTCTGGGCAATTTGATAGGTTGCTTCCCTACTTTAGACTTATGTGGACTAGAGGTCGCTTTCTTAGTCTGAGAAGGAGAACTTTTAGTTTTCCTGCCGACAACCGTCGACCACTGCGTTTGTGATACTGCAGCAGTTGATGCAGTCTGCTCTTGCACTGCCGGTAATTCCGGTAATGGACCAGAGCTCTTCCCTTTCTTTCCACGCTTTTTTTTCTTAGCAAGTGGTTGGGTACTGCCAGGTTTTGCCTGATTGTTTGTCAGTAACTCATTCTGTGTTACGTTTTTACCAAGAGCAGGACGGGAACTCTTTTCAGGCAGTAGCCTGTCCTCAAATCCAGCAAATTTAGCGTCCATCATTGTACCTATTTTCAGCATGATAGAACGCTCAAACTCTTCGAGGACCGCTCCGTTTGCCAATTCTGTCACGTTGGGGGTCAATACTTTATTGACACTAGTAGGACCCGCCACAGGGTCACAACGCCTACGAAAAGAATTCATCTCTGAAGTCAGTTTCTCCATCTGCGTCGTGAGGTTAACAATTTGAGATCGCAGTTCTGCATTCTCAGCTTCCAATTTCACTACGTTAGCCTCCACAACTGAACGCTGGGCCATCTCTGTCACTGCAGCTTGTACCGTTAGCGCTGCTACTTTGAGGTCTTCAACGAAGCTCTTTTTAAGGTTTCGAGATTGATCTGCAACCTTTTCCACTATCTGTAAACTGTCTTTGATGCAAGAACTGAGCTCGGTAGTTGGTTGTCTCTGCATCTTTTTGGCTAGCGCTTCGGGTAACGGCAGTCTCTGCTCTGCCGAATTATCACATGAAAAACCTGCGGAATCGAGATTATCTTCATTCTCGCATTCACTCGAGACTCTACTTGGTGCCAACTTTTTGTTGGCTCTGAGCGAGTCATCGCTCCCTGTCTTCCGCGTCCTTTTGCGGGTGCGTGTTCGATTTGAAATTGACGACGTTTGGGAGATTATTGACATCTGAGAGCCATCAGACTCAATGCTGTCGCTTAACATCTCGATAGCACCAGGAGTGCGTGGGCGCACAAAATGTCCCTGGACACTGGCTATCTTTGACTTCATCTGGGTCTTAACACCAGATACACTCTCTATCACTTCTTTCTCGAAGGATAGTTGTAGAGTACTGTCTTTGCTCCGACAGTCGGAGTGTTGGTCTTTACTTTGCTGTCCCCTTGCCATAGATGTGTTGGGAATATCATTGAATGACTCCTCAACATGGGGTCGTGAGCCTCCTTGGCTCAATATATTATTTGAGGGAATAAAAACGTCCGGAATGGACGGTAAGCGATGCGCGTCCCCCCCAGAATACGTGGGACAGACCGAACTTTGTTCGATGAGGGATTCTCCAACTGCAGCGCAGTCGGTACCCTCCTGGGGTAGTTTCTTTTTACGATTCGCTTCCATTGATTTGCTGAACACAGCTTTGCCTTTTTTATGGGGTACGGTCCCCGGGGTTGGATTTTTTAAGGGGTTGTCTCCCCGCGGCTTATATAGGCCTCCGGTCCTCTCAATGAAGATTACGGATCGGACCGACGGGTAGTCTGTATCAGACCGTGTCTGCTAGCCATAACTGACTAGCAGACCCGTCGCTCCTCGTTTATCGCCTTCTTCTGTCTCAAGAACCTAGTCGTCTCGTTCGCATCCACAGTTGTTTCTGATTAGAGAAACATTCTAGGAGCGATAATGAACCCCCATTGTGACTAAACCCAACCTAATCCAACTTCGCTCCTTGAAGACGACAAAAAGTTAAAAGCGGACCGTCCAATTACTCAGATGGTCCGTTCTCTCCACGGCAGTTCTCTTTCAACTCCATCTCGAATCCTTCTTTGTCCGGCCTCTCGCTTTGGACCTTTCCGGCATGAGTAGCTCTACCGGCATAGCTCCAAAGGTCATTAAGACACGCAAGCCCACCACGACGACAACGTGAGGATACACGGTGGGTTATAAAGGTACCTAGGTACGTAAACGTAAACAACTGTGCAGAAAAGGTTGAAAAGAAAAATTGTATAGTTTCTTTTTTAAATGGACCACATTATTTACTTTTCTTAAACCATAAAATATTCCTAATACTTCGTAGCCCAAAATAAGCAACTACTGCAGAAAACTCAGCAAGTTTACTACTAAAGTGCAATAAAACACTGTAATTTATTTGTTTACGTAGTGGAATCGACACAGCATACAGAGCTTGAAATGTGTATGTGAGCCACAAATACGCAAGCTATTTGGAATGCGGGTAAGTTTTCTAGATTTCGCCGGCTCCGAATGTCTACTGGCATCATAATATTTTAGGAGTTTAGGTTACCCGATATACAGCTTTCTGGGTCAAAAATAAATGTGCATTGTCTAACGTGGTTTGTGTTCTATGAATGCTACTTTTAGATAAGTCAGTCTATACAGCTGGATTTTTTCATTTTTGATAAGACACATTTCTACATCTCTATATAATACTGACTGAGTAGGTACTATTTTCGTCATTACTTTACTATATTATAAGCAAGTTTAGGTAACGCCAAGAGTTATTCTCGATCTATAATTGAAAAAAATCATCCATCCCTATCTTTTCATTTTAATCAAGTAATTACATCAGTGATTGTCTAGAATAATAAATAGGTACTTCTTCGAAGAGACGTTTACATTGATACTGCGCAAAGCTTTTAGCATTAATTTTTTAAACGAAAATGAAAAATATAGGTACATTTAATACTTACCACTTATAAACCTAATCCTTAACTAGCACTAAGCATGCATGAATACGCCAACCATATCTTAATAGGGACTCACACTCCTACACATAATTCTGACGCACTCAAACACCTCAATCAACTAAAACAAAACAAATAAACCTACATAATGAACACTGAAATAACATTATAATCCGCTATGGGAATTGTAATGACGCATGGAAAAATCATCCAAGCGATTAAAGATGACATAAGCATAAGCAAATATTTGA
The DNA here is from genome assembly GCA_944739405.2 of Euclidia mi. Lineage (NCBI taxonomy): Eukaryota > Metazoa > Arthropoda > Insecta > Lepidoptera > Erebidae > Euclidia > Euclidia mi. The sequence continues at coordinate 47,078,138 of OX123193.2, forward strand.
GAAGTAATCACCACTATCATATATTATGTGGCCTCATATCAGTGACTGTTTGACCGCGGCAATGATTTTTTGTTACCATTCTTAGTAAGAACATCGACTGCTTAAATAAGTTTTTTACTTAACGGTAATAACCACCTATGTGGGATTAGACTTGTATTAATAAAGAACATTAACCTCCAACAATAGGTTTTTAATAGTCGTTTTAATATTAATCTGTGTTTATTATTTTCTATGACAGTTAATTAGAAATTCAGTCGAATAAAATGTTGTGTCGGATAGATAAGATAAATCTTCACGTTTAAAATGATAATAAAAGCCAATAATGGGATATTATGTCAGCAGGTAACAGGATAATACGCCGATCATTCATTTCATAAGATGGTGGCAAAAGCAAACTTTCGATTCGTTTCACGTCTACTCTAATGATCGGATCCAACATACATATACCCATAACACAAATATATATCGCTGTATAAGTTCAGAAAGACTTCGAAAAGTTTATATTGTATTTTTCTTAACTTTACGGAATGGAACGTTTCAATGACAAGAAGTTCAGTTGTAATCATGCGAAACTTGAAAACGTCCTTGACTGGTGAAGTGTAAATGAATAATAAAATAAAATATGTACCTACTTATTTGTTACATGCTCTTTTTATGAATTACAAGAGTTAGTCCATATTCGCAACATTAATTTTTTTTGTACAATTTTTTTATGAGGCAAACGAACACATAGGTCTCGTGATCCTAAGCGATTACCGCCGCCCATCTAATAATATATCCACTACCACCAGACGAGTTACAAGAGCGATGCCAACCTGGATGACAGAAGGAATATGAGGAGGAGTGCAATGAGTGAGAAGGAAAAGGAAATCGGTTCTCCAGCACTCTCACTCACCGAACTAAACGCAACAGTACATATAAATACTGCTACTCCCGGTGGAGCCGACTCAATCGTGTTTATTGGACTATTTAAAAACACGTACCATGTGGCCTTTTAAATGTTACAGCAAGCTATGCTTCATGCTTCCGCAAGCTTTAATCTGAAACGACATTGGCTTTAATCTGTAACGATCGCTGACAGAATTTCGGATTGCTCAATCAAAAATTGACCTGTCCTACATTATTCTGAGTGTCCCACCTTACAACTGGATATAAACCACCATCTATTTGGAAATAAATGTTGAGTTAAGCATAATTTGTTTTCCAAACTATTATAATTATAACTTTTATATTGCCCCAAGCAAACTTCCGATGCAAGCTGTTAGTGCAGTTTCATCTTTTGCGTCAAGTAGGAACAGACAGTCTTCTTTCTATCTGTATATTCTATGCATTCTCACAAATTTGCCGTTTATAATGGATTGTAGTAGAAATAGGAGTTTACGCGCGTTATCTTCATAGCTTATCATGAAGCTTTGTGATGGTAATGATTTTTGTATACCTAGGTATACAAAAATCATTACCATCACAATCAGTGCTTACTACTAGGCGTTCATAAAAAAGTTAGAGATAGATATGCGGAGGTGCTCCCTCTATGTTACATGCGACTAAGTTTAGATTATATATTGTATCATTTGTATTGCAGTTCGGGACGTGAGTGCGATGAGCGGAATACACAATACACTGCGCTGTTAGGGTAGCGCTCCACTATATTTTGTTTACATGGGTAATCAACGCAACATGGCTAAATTGTTTAATGTTGTACCTATGGCCTTGTATATAATAGACATGTGTAGTATATAATTGTTGAAATGGATGCCGAGGTTTGTAATTATACTTAGATTAGCTTCTACGTCAGCAATTATAGACTTAGTTTAGGGTCCTAAGTAATAAAACTTTAGTTGTTATTTTTATGTAATGTCAATTGTCAGGGACATCTGCTTAGCGGACCTCTATCTCAAAGCCGCGTCCTCTGTCAATAGGACAAAACACAGAAACACAGAATAGAAACACTTTTCTGCTAGTAGTTTAGAGGTATTTTCTGTGTCAAATCCAAAACAATTCAATGAATTATTGCCGTTTATGTTCGAAAAGAATAAATGTTATACGATCAAACACTGCTTGGATCGTATAACATATTCTTTTCGTAACCAGCCAACCAACCCACTAACGATAAGCTTAAACAATAATAGGTATCGTTCGCTTTATCACGAGACATTTGGAACGGATGGATGAAACAAGAAAAACGAAAGAAGTTTATCGTATAAGAATGAATGGAGATATCCGAAGGGGACGCTTAAAACGGACGTAGGTACGCCAATCAGACAGGTGACATACTGAAAGAGCCAAATTAAAAGTACACATAACTGACGACGTGCATGATGAGGTTAATGAATTGCGAGGAAGCAAAAGAGGGCTATTTGAACCGGAGCATTTGGCGTTCCATAGTCTATGCCTATCCCAATGGGGGACAATAGAAAGATAGATTACCACGAATCGTAATCGAACTAGTCTAGCTACAGAACTAAAAGTACGTCACGCTAGTCAAACTTTAAGTGAATATCTATACCACAGGTAATATAATACTATACAAGTCTATAATAATCTGTTGTAAACTTGTTTATTATTCAACAATATTGCAGAGACGTGACAAGGACATCGCCGACATTAGAACTTTAATTTTCTATTTCCGTTTGCATATGGCTTTGATCTAAACCAGTTGTACTAAAAGATAACATATTATTAGTTTCCATTTGTGCCTGAACTTGCTTGCATAACCGGGCTTCAACTTTCATACGTAGGTACTTAATGCATAGAACAAAATTTTGTTTCACAAAATCTATTATTTAATGGGGACACAGGTTAGCCGAGAGTTTGATTGATTAATTTTTATTTATTGAAACAGTACCTACTAGGGTTTTATAAGACGTATTTTCCTCCATCATTATGTTACAACAAAAATCCAATCCAATGAATATTTAGGAACTGGTTGGATATTTTAATTAGGTAAGTAAATAAAGAAAAGGAAAAATGTCGGTTATTTTCGATTTTTCACTTGGATGCCGACTGCCTTTGAATTATCACATTTTCTGGTTAAGCCTTCCCTCGTCCAAAATTTCGCTAACACTAATACGGGCTGCCCACATAAAACCCACAAAGAAGGATGTAGGCAGAGGCGTCGTTATCTAAAGTTGATAAACATTTTATATACAGACTCCACAACCTTGAAATATTTTAGGCTTGGATATATGGACTTAAATGGTTTTAAACTGTTATGACATATTATTAATTTTACGAAGTATGATAAAAAGGCATCGGTCCTAAAACGTGAAATTAAACATTTTATATTAAAATCTCTTTAAAATCTTATACGCTGAGTCTTAGCAAAAGGTCTAGATTTGTGTTGTTTGCGTATAATTACGATCGCCTATTTTTATGTAGGTTTTGTTTTCGTTTCCATCTAATAAGAAATTTGCTTATCGGCTAGTGCTCTAGTGCTGCTTAAGAACTGAACCCAAACACATTATATAAATTCATTTAGGCATACAATTACGATTAATGTTAATAAATACTACCAAGATTTCGATCGGAAATAAAAGAATAAAAGTATGAAATAAATAAATTTTATCTTTGATGAATGACAAATATTTATTTAGGTCTATGGGTTGGTTGGTAAAGCGGATCTGAGCGGGTGTTGCGGAGATGAGTGTAGTCGGCGTCGTTAAAAATTGGTTTCAATGTGCTTTCTACCTACAAATGTTTTTCACTTTTCAGATCCGAACAATAATTATGACGTAACCGTATTTGCCGAGTAGGTATAATATGTAATGAAGGCCTTTTTTTGTAGGAATATTTTTTAAATATTCTAACAAATTCGAATGAAAAAGGCTGTTGGGGTTGATGTCCTGGTACCCCGGTCCCTACATGGGTATTTAGATCTATGCCTACGTAATACTTTGGAGTTTTTGGAAGGTACTTAGTAGAAGTACCCAGTGGGATCTCCACCTTGTCATGGTGGGGGTGCTCAGTAACCCTGACTTGGACACCCGCGGTGAAGCAAAGAGAGATCCCGGGAGAGGACGCTCCGCGTGGGCTTGGAGAGGCCTGCGCAGGATGCGTCCAAAGGTGTGTGTGCGGGGAACAGTTTAGTCTGTCGCTCGCAGTCGTGCGCGGTCGCGGGAGGAGAGGCGTGTCGGTGTTGCGTTCCGCGCGCCCTATCTCTCGCGAGCAAATGGGGGCGCACCATTGTTGCGTCGCGGTGGGGCCGCAGAGGAAGAGGAGATGCGGTGTTGCCAGGTTGCCGTCCTTTCTATCCTCTGCGGCCGCTGGGTGTTTTGGCGGCGGAGCCCAACACCTTCATCCGCCTCCAAGGGGGTTTTGTTCGGGGCCAGTCTGACCATCTGGCGGGCCAATACCGGTCGGGGGGTAGCGACGAATGCTTCGGCGATACTGGACCCTCCGATACACGGGTGCATGAGGAACACGGGTTGGTTTTTAGTCGGTAAGAGTCTGTCAGTCCCCTTCGCCTTCCCCCAGGGTGGAGGGACTTCATGAGGATTTTCCAACCCGACACCAAAAGCAAAAGAAAATGTACTTATTAGGAGTATGCATGAGGCAGCAATCATGTTTCACTGACTATCATTGCATACTATATTCACTTGTATTGTAGGTATTAATAATCTGGTTATCTTATTACCTTATTATGAGAAACGGGCTTTGTCTGGTTAGAAAAAGCCTGTTTCTCATTCATATTGACCTTAAGTTTATGGCATGGTATATGGTAAAGGCAGCGATAGCCAAGTGTATATACCAACAGACTGCCATGCAGAGGGTATCAGGTTCGAATCCACGGCGCGCACCAATGACTTTTCGGAGTTATGTGCGTATTGAATTGTTAATTATCGCTTGTCCCGTGCCTCAGAGAGCACGTTAAGCCGTCGGTCCCGGTTATCATGAAGATCTTTGACAATCGTTACAGGGCGTCAGTACCTACCTTCTAAATAAACTGACACTAGTCTAAACCCTGGAAAATCGCTATCCCTTCGGGTTGCGGAGGTCAGACAGGCAGTCGCTCCGTGGAAAAGCTAATATTCAGCCAAATCCGGTTAGACTAGAAAGCGGACCCCAGACTGAAACTGGGATAACGCTAAGAGAAAAAAGATTGACCTTAAGTTTACATATTTCGTCTTGATCAGATTGGGTTTGATTATTTATGACTAAACTTGTCCAAATCTATTATTTTAACTTATCTGCACTCATTATTACTCATAAAATTAGATGTATATTTTGTCCGTGTAAGTCCTATCTAACAATTCGATGCCCACCCTTGGATTGCTAAACTGCCGAGCTATTTAAAAGTCAAAAGTCCAGAGTCAATGTGAAAAATCATTTATTCATCTAGGTCACAACGTGAAGCTTATGAACGTCAAATTTTTAAAGTAAATTAATAATGCTTTTACATTTACATTTACTGCCCATTCGCAAAGCAATAGGTAGAACCACGAGAAAGAACGGGCAATAAAACTCGTGGCCACTCTTTTTAATCGCCAGTGTTATGGTACATATTTTGTTTTTGTAAGGAGCTGCAACTGTTTCACATTGTAATTAATTACTTGTAAATAGTAAATAAGAACATACATAATACTTAAACAAATATGTAGTTACTTAATTAAGTGCTGTAGTAGTCTTCAAATGTGAATCTTGTGTAACAGGAGCATCCACTTACGCTTTATAATGTAAGCAACTCGCGATCATGTTCAGAACTATGGTGGAAAAGTATGTTACAGAAAGTGACGGTATATGAATACACGAAAATAACAAAAACGTTAGTATCCAGCCCATGATAACGAGTTACCTTCATCTAACACTGTAGCAAATTTTAATAAAATTTGTGGAACAACAATGAAAATGTAAATGTAGTAAGTTGAATGACCTAATAATGCATGAATATTAAAATTAATAGAACTAGAGATATTATATAAAAAAAAAACTGAAAAGTAAGGTATCTATATAAATCAAAAACATCAAGAGTTGGCTAGTGTAAGTGACCATCTATCCTTATCACTGAAATAATCATTAATGGTATAATAACCTTTCCTAATAAGGCAGTCTTTTATTTTACTTTTGAACGTACTAAATGGCAATTCTTAAAGACTAATTGGTATTTTATTGTTTATACGAATACCTAGCCCTACAAAAGAATTCTTAACTTTATGTAAACGATGATAAGGGGCATATAACTTATGCCTGTTTCGAGTATTTATTTTATGTACATCACTTTTTGTAGTAAATAAACCTATATTTTGCCTAATATACAATATATTAGCAAATAAAAATTGCGAGGCTACTGTAAGAATCCCTATAGACTTAAAGCGTTCCCTAAGAGTATCTTTTGCACCTAACATGTATATTGCTCGTACCGCTCGTTTCTGTAGAACGAAGATATTCTGAATATCCGCAGTTTTGCCCCATAACAAAATACCGTAGGACACGACACTATGAAAATAGCTAAAATAAACTAGACGAGCTATGTCAACATCAGTAAGTTGTCTAACTTTTTTGACAGCATACGCAGCAGAGCTGAGCTTACCTGCAAGACATGCTATATGTGCACCCCATTGTAACTTATTATCTAGTGTAATGCCTAGAAACACTGTCGAGTCAACTGTGTCAAGTTCCTCCCTACCTAGCCTTATATTAGGTCCCAGTTGTCTAACGTTAGGTAAAGCAAATTTAACGCATTTAGTCTTTTTAGAATTAAGCACTAGGTTGTTTGCTGTAAACCATTGTGTAACCTGTATAAGTGCATTATTTACATCATCAAATTGATTCCTATTCCTATCTACTTTAAAAATAAGTGACGTATCATCTGCAAAAAGTACGACATCACAGATATTTTTTAAATAAAAAGGTAAGTCATTAATATATACAAGGAATAGAAAAGGACCTAAAATAGAGCCTTGTGAAACGCCTAACTGTATAGGTAATTTAGAGGATGTAGTCCCATTTACATCGACGCACTGAAATCTTTGCCGAAGGTACGACTCGACAACACAAAGTGCGGTTTCCTCTACGCCGTAGTGGCGGAGCTTACGCAATAGTGTGTCGTGATGAACGCAATTAAATGCTTTTGAGAGGTCACAGAATACTCCGGTAGCATTTTTAGATGACTCCCAAGCATTATAAACGTGTTTTATGAGAGCAACACCCGCAACATCAGTAGTGGATATACCTTTAGTAAATCCGTATTGATCTTTATGAAGCAGACTATTTAAATTAAAGTGTCTTAGTAGCTGCTTTAATAAAATCTTTTCAAATATTTTACTAAATGCCGGCAAGATAGAGATGGGCCTGAAGTTATTAACGTCATTTTTACTGCCAGATTTGAATAAAGGTATGATTTTACTTAATTTCATCAAATCCGGAAATACGCCTAAGTCAAAACATTGGTTCAAAATTATAGAGAGGAAAGGCGCAACAGTCTCAACTATAGTACCTAAAATTTTAATTGAAATGCCCCAAAAGTCGCCGGTATTTTTAATATTAATTGAATTATATGTGATCAATATATCTCGCGGGGTAACGTGCTCGAATCTAACCACGCTCTTGCATTCAGGTACACTGCTAAGCAAAATATTTCCAGCGTCTAAAGATGATGATTGTAAAGAGCTAGTAGTTGTTGAAGGTATGCTCGCAAAGAAACTATTGAACATATGCGCTACTTGAGTTTGATTGGTGACTAATAAATTGTTTTCTTTTAGTTCAAATTGGTTTTCCCGTGGTCGTGCTCTTCCTGTTTCATTATTTATAATTCTCCAAGTTTCTTTAATTACATTTGTTGAATGCTTAATTTTGCTACTAATAAATTTAGATTTTGCCATAACACAAACTTGTTTAAAAATTTTTGAGTAGTTTTTTACATAATTTAGAAAAGGTGTGTCAAATCTATGTTGTTTCATACCATATAATTCAAACAATTTGGCTCTACTTCTGTATATACCTATAGTGGCCCACTGGTTAAAAGATCCGGTAGTACCCTTTAATGTGACAGTTTTACTCTTGAAAGTGTCTTGAAACTCATTATTTACTATTCCAAAAAGTGAATTATAAATTGTATTTGGATTTTCTGAGTTCAAAATTGAGGGATTGAGTTTAGCGATTATATTATTTTTAAAACGTATAAGACGATTGGTAGTTTGAGGCCTACATTCTATTATATGTGATTTATCATATGTTGTACATGAAAAACTAGTCCACGGTGATCAGAAGGAAGAGAACTAATAACTACTGGGTTTTTAGCAACACAAGAACTAAATATGTTATCCAAACAAGTAGAAGATGTTTCAGAGACTCTAGTAGGTTCACAGAATAAATTACTTAAATTAAATGATTTAAAAAGATTCAGAAATCTAGTACACTGTGAAGAATTCTCTAAAATATTAATATTAAAATCACCACATACTATAATATTCTTATGACTACCTATAATTTTATTAAGAGCATCTTCCATAACAGTCTCAAATAGATTATAATCACCAGAAGGGGGTCGATATACACAAATTATAATATATAAGTCTAGTTCCACACAGGACAACTCAATAGTGCGCTCAATAGATAAATTTACAATATCCTTAAGTTCTTTGCATTTTAATAAATTTGAAGTCATTATGAGAGAACCGCCTCTAATATTCTGCTTTCTTATATACGAACTCTGCACTGTGTAATATTCATTTATAACAATAACCTCATGGGTGCTTAACCAATGTTCAGTTAAGCACAAAACCTTAACGTCATATTTTTCTAGAAAAAAACTCAACTCTAACTCTTTGCCAGATAGGCCCTGCATGTTTTGATGTACTATATTCAAATACTGCAGCCTAACTGTTGTCCTATCTTGGAGTTTAAATCACAAGATGTGTCAATAAAAACGTTGTTAGTACATGTACTAACCCTATCAAATACATTGTCAACACAAGGCTCACTGCCTTGCTGTAAATTGTATGCTAATAACTTAGCAATTTGTCGCTTAATATAAAATGGCAGATACATTGTATCTTTAGTTAAAATAAATTTACTAATAAATTTATTCAAAAAACAATATTGCGTCACTATGACGACAAGTTATGTTATACAATAACATGTTTAATGAGTGTATGTGCATATTTTGTGTGTGTGTTAAGTTGTTTCAGTAAGGTAAAGCACCTAAAATAAATTTACAACTAAATTTAGAATTAAGTTCTATCAACAATTCAACACATTCTATGATATCCTGTCTCTTTACAGTTAAACTGTTACCAAACAATAATATTGCAGTACTACTCTCATCTAAGGGGTGTAACTTAATCTGATTAACTAAACTACAGTAACTATCCCCTGGCCTACAATAATTTATAACACACTGATTTGTATATTCACTGAGAAGACTACCAAAATTGTGACCTAGCCTATCAGAAAAAATAAAAGTTTTATTAATAGATGTTGGAAGCCTAGATTTATTTAAATTTGATTGTAATGAGTGTGAGTTTTGTGGATTGTTAGAAAAATTCTCAGGTAGTACGGTACCCAATGGCTCTGCTGGTACAAGAGTATGAGTACAAGAACACGAGAGCTTATTGGTCAGAGACTCATACATTTCTGCATTACACCTCACCAAGTCTACGAGCTCACCTGCCTCCACTATACGCTTGCTCAGTTCTTGTTGAGAAGCTTGGTATTTGTTGAAGATCTCATTTAAGGTTCTTTCCCTAAGTAATATCTCTTCCCTTAAGCGATGAGTGTCCATATCATACACTGATCTGCTATGTTCCAAATTTCTAGAGTACTCAGAAAGTTGATTAACTAAGTTTATGCGCTCCTTTCTAAGATTTAAATTAACTCTATGCACATTATATTTCCTAATAGATTTATGACATTTTGTTATTAATTTAGTAGTTTTAATGTAAGGTTTAAGTTTATTATGACTAGAAAAGCTGGGTCTCATAATAATGGTATCCTCCCTGGTCAGATCTATTTTCACAACTGGCTCCCTAATGCACATATGATCAGGCTCACTACTAACCAACTCATGATATAGGCTACAGATATTCGCAATCTGTTGACTGTGTTTATTTATTTCTATGTTGGAATGGAAGTCGAATTTAGAAAAACAATTCTGAACTCCTGATGAAATATCGAACCACTTTCTAATAGGTGGAAACGTAATCTATTTTGGGGCAGAGATAAAACAAATATAAATACAAAACAAATGTAAAAATAATTATTTATGTTTCCGTAACCTAAAAACAACGCTACTAAAGCCTCATTTTGCACAGCAAAGAAATAAAATGCCGATTGGCCTTACATTATTTATGTATTATAAACGTTTCTAAATCAAACGCTTAGCATAAACTAAACAAAATTATAATTTAATAAGTGAATCCGTTTTGTTACGAGATGCACATTTAATTTTGTACTCGTCATGGTGAAGTATATAATATTGTAGTAATCACTAATAGTACACATAGATAAGACCGGCGATGAACGTAACGTATGTCGAAATAACGTAAGTATGAAACACTATATATTTATTTACAGCTATATTAGGTACATTCGTGATAATGACGCTATGCTATTCTATATTATGGCAATAATGCCATAATATAGAATACTCGAAAGAAAAGTAGAATTTAATTTAAAAGAGAACAGCTAGTATCGTGCTGTACCTACTTTACTAACATACAAAAACACAATGCACACCCAGGCTCTAAATAACAATTTGTGGATCACACAAGTGCTGTCTCGTGTGGGAATCGAACCCACACGACACAACACTTTTTGTAATCCTCAGTTATATAGAATTCTATAAAAAAATGCTACTGGTACCTAATGATAGAATTTAATTATTCATATACTCTTACTGAACAATAAATTTAAAACAAATTAACGAATCCTAAGTAACTACGAGTTCACGTAACTCGAGGTACATCCATAATTACCTACCTACTTAATACAAGATCTTCTGCGGCTTTCAATATCATTTGTTCGAATGATTAACGACGTCTGTCATTTGAAGACCGCTTATACTTTTACATTTGAGGTATTGTGACAGCTGTTCCATCGGGGACATGACAATGTTGATCGGCATTCGAAGTTTTCACCCTCCTACCAATGTTTCAAACGGTACTTACTGAATCTTTTCCGTATTATTTAATAGTATTTTCAAAAATGTACCTTATTGTAAGAATATTATAGTTTAAAATATAATGTTATAAACAGGCTGGATGGTTGTGTTGTGGAAGGCTTTACGGAAAAATGGGCAAACGTAAATATCCAGACTCGAATTTAGGTATTGCAAGTTTTATTTTGTTTCAATAACAATAACTTCGCCTTAGGATACTACTAAAGTAAGGTTCAAATATAATAATTCTAAAGTAAACCCTGTTTATATACAGTTTGGTGTCTATATACAAAAGTATGCAAATTTGTTAGTACGAAAAAAGGGATCCGAGATGGGAGAAAAGATACCTTCAAAATCATTTTGTTTTTGGCAGCCGTTACGAGACGCGTTTCGTCTTAAGATGAAGTGACGACAATGACTTTAATGTCTGTTCTGTGTTTTTTTTTGTTAAGTATGTTATTTTATACTTCATATATTACGAGTATACTTACTTACTTCTGCTTGTGTGTCTGCAGGCAGGTAAAAGGTAATATAAGGTATATTAGAAATACCAATATAAAACCACATTTTTAAATCTATATCTTAAAAAAATAAATATGTAGTTGCCGTGTATCAATTTTCAATTCCGGCATCATATTCCGGTCAAAAGTATTCGTGACATAGCAACGAGACAAAAAGCTTTAAAACATAATTAGTTAACATTTTCTAAGTGAAAATTTGGTCGCAATGTTAAGGAAATGTTTCCATGTTACGTAATGTATCATGACAATATACCTTATTTACACCCCGTAGCAGTCCACTGCTGGACTTAAGCATCAGTCAGTAGAAGAATTCAGACTACTATGCCACGTGATGTCAAATTTGGCATCTCTTCGTTAAAGATACTTGCTTCATGTATTTCCTTCGCCTCTTACGACACCATGGAATGATACTGCATGGTTGGCGTAGTGGTTTAAGCGGTCGTCTTGATACAGCGCCGAGTGTTGTGGGTTCGATTCCCACACGAGACAACACTTTTGTGTGATCCATAAATTGTTGTTTTGAGTCTGGGTGTTCATTGTGTCCGTTGGTATGTTTGTAAAGTCCCCCGCGACACAGGATTTATTCCTAGTGCGGGAGTTTTGTTAAAAAAAGAAAAGAAAGAATGAAATAGCGTAGTTACATTTTGTATTTTTAATCATTCACCATATTATGGATTCTGAGCTAGTCTACAAAATAGTATCTACTATCTACTGCGAATTGATCTCTTGAGTAGACATGTGCCGTAGTTATTTTATCTCAATGGTGCCGGGTGACACAGCATCAAACTTTGCCACAGATTAATCTAAGTCGACGGAGCACTTAGCTACTCTGGATGACTATACCCATCCTTGTCTAATCTCACTCTAGCACTCGTAAAAGCGGTATCAGTTGTATTCATGTATCGATAATTATAGTATATTTTTATTGGATGACTAGCTTTGACGCTCGACTTCTTGTTGCATTGGGCTTAGGCCTTAGTTACTTAAGAGGAAACACAACGGCAGTTTTTCCATACAAACGTAGTCTCCTGTTTTCTCCCTGGATAATGCCAGCAGAGCAATTATTTTTTTCCAAAAGATGTATGGCGCCGAGTGGCATGTCCCTATGTTTTCCTTTTTCTCATAAATTAAATATTTAAAAAAAACCGGCCAAGTGCGTGTCGGGCCCGGGCCACGCGCAATGTAGGGTTCTGTAGTTGCCCATAATGGCCCTTATTGATAATAACTACTGTTTCACATGGGACTAAAAACGGGCCCACATTGTACGTCGTAGTACATTACATACCAAAGTACGTATATCTTTAAGATTAAGCCAGCGCTCCCAAAGTAAACTTACAGAAATAGGTATTTATAAGTTAAACGACGATTGCTCGTAAACTAGCGATGTCTACTTAGCCGTGATAGTTTTCCTTTTAAATTCGTTATATGTCCTACATTTGTGATTTTTTCACCTCTTCCAAATTAATAGTTTAGCCGGCAGAGGGGGGACACTTGAGTATAATTTTTTTTTTCACTTCAAAGCTTGATATTTGACAAACCAATCACTTGATCGAAAAATGATTTGAGCAAGCTAATAATATTTTTTTAAAACCTATCCAATGATACCCCACATAATGGGGTACTCACCGAAATAAAAATTCAACCCACTATTATGTAGGGGAGATACCCGTGAAAAAATTATTTTCCTAAATTTTATTCTACAGTTTTGTTGCAATATCTTACGTTTATATTCATGTTAAATGTCAGCTTTCTAGCACCAGGCGTCTTTGAGCTAGGCTGCGGACGGACAGATGGACGGACATGACGAAACTATAAAGGTTTCTTGTGGACTACGGAACCCTTAAAAGATATGAACCTTCAAATACCTCAAAATTTGGCCAGATTTCCCACTGTGTTCAAACATCCAAAAAACAAATTTGGCTAGATTATTTAAAAAAAGGAAAACATAGGAACACGGCCAAAGCCTTTTTTAAATTTAATATGACAAAACTAGTTAAATCGATGAAGTTTTGGAGAAGGAATCAAGGGAATACAAAACCTTGATATTTTGTACATTTTTGGTCCAAGCTGTAGTTGTCTCTATCGCGCTCTGCGGGGGGAGGCTTGAGGCTGCGCGACAGCAATAGATTTTACAAATACTTATTTTTCAATTCTCTCGCCCGTAGTGTTTCCTCTTAATCGAACATCATGAACTCTGCAAAAGAGATAGAACAGCTTCTACGTTGTACTTGGTGGTTTACAGTAAAAAAATTAGAGATAAAGAGAAAACATAGCATTGGATTTAGAAAAATATCAAGGAAAACATCAGATTGCAATATGTTTTGTTATAAGATTATTTTCCGCACGCCGGTAATAAAATTATATCAAAGGGCTACTTTGTGTAACTTTGTACCAATAAATAAAATTCTATCAATCTATTTACGCTCATACAAAAAGGGTCGTCAGTTGTTCTGTATAACACGCACGTTCTTCAAACGTTGTTTTACAAAACGTTATCAAAGGTGAGTATCATGAATCAAATTTAACACTCCTCTCGACAAAAGATCGATATTCCCACATTTCAATCACTCATAGGTACACATTAAACAATATGTTTTATAACAAAAGCAAAGATCTGGTCTAAGTTTGCCTTATTTGTAGAAAACAGACTTCTAATTTCATGTCAACGGTAAGGGAATGGTACAATTTGACAAATCAGCGAGTTCCTTGGGAATTTCCCTATAATACGGTCAGAAAACAAAGGAATTCTTTTTCAATTTAAATTACATTAGGTAGACCTATAATTGTATAGGCCGAATCAAATCAGTTTGTTCATTCAGATAATTGCGGACACTTTTAATCTACTTTTTAGCGCATTGGTCCAGTTTATATATTTCCTTAGTCTACACGTGTTACTGAATGGTGGTAAACACGCCATGTTGCCTCAAAGTTAGCGTCAAGAGAAATAAAACTAGAGTCGTTCGTAAATATGTACATGGCTTATAAATTAAAACCTAGCGTATATTGAAATAAGTAACTTAAAATTCTACAGTAAACCCAAAACCCTTCCAGCATTTAACTTTATTCGCCAAATATTTCACAATGAGAAAATTGTTTTCACAGCAACGGCAAATTGTATCCCCGAATTTTCTTTGGTACTTTATTCTCAGAATTTATCATTGATCACAGACGGGATGCGAGTAAACCTTGGAACATGAATAACTCAAAATTAGGAGTCAAATCCGACTTGAACACAAGATTTTCAAGACCCTCAAGGGGAGCGTTCAAAACCAGAAAAGTTTTTGCGCCTCAAGAGCTTTGTTTCTGTGCCTTAGTTACCAATTCTGGGTTGCAAATATTTGTTTCAAATGTACCAATAATAAAACAAAGGTAGACAGAGTAACGCCCACGAACCCGTGGCCAAAATATAAAAAAGTATTGCTAGCAATTTCTCTCGGAATTTATGCATGCACAGAAATGAAGACGGTTCATAAACTATTTGAGCGAAAGCTTTTCTAGAGCATACACGAGATGCGCAAGGCGTTTAACATATCTTATTTTAATAGAAGAAACCCTGGCGGCAAAATAATATTTACCCTAGTTTGAATCCTTTTAACAAGTTGAGGAAAATTTAGCGAGCTAGGGGAGCATTTCGGCATGGATGTGGCTTACAGCTTCGGAAAATAATTACTCAGAACTGGCTTGCGATGTCGTTGACATGAAACAATTAGTTGCAGAACTGCTCTGACAAATTGAAAATTTTCGGCTTAGGGAGAAGGAAAATGTCTTGAATCATATCTAAGGAGTCTGTTGGAGATTAAAGTGCGCATTGTTTCAACTTGTGCGAATGTAGTGAAGTTACAAAATCATCATCCCCCTAGCGTAATCCCAGTTTCAACCTGGGGTCCACTTTCTAGTCTAACCGGATTTGGCGGAATATTAGCTTTTCCACGGTGACTGCCTGTCTGACCTCCGCAACCCAAAGGTAGTGAAGTTAAAATATATTATGGAATTACTGTTTACTTGAATAGTAACTACGGGGGTTTTTATTAACCAAGCTTTGCCCAACGCATATTATTAGACGAGATCCTCATATATAATATAGGCATTGTTTACCTGTTTACTTGTCGCTTCCACCAGATTGTACAGGTCGTGGGCATTAGCTTGCAATTAACTTGTTACAAGCATGGAGGTTAAGAGTATGTGATTATACATAATTAATAAAGCAATATAAGCTACATCATAGCATTGAATTTCAGGAGAATTTATACCATTAATCAAGAACTTTAAATCTTAAATTTTCAATTGACCAAAAATTTGCTGCAGTGCGTGCGTGCAGTCTGACCACTTGTTACATCCAAACTTTGTATACTTACCATGAACATCCGGATCATGGTTGTATTTTATTGCTACGAATACGGCCACAGCCATGACCGCGACCACATAGTGAACAAGATACCTAAATTCTACCAGTTTTATCAATCGTCTGGAAGTATTAACACTGTTTGAAATTCCGTACATTTACTGAAGTTTCCTTGCAGTAAACAAACAATATCTGTTAGGATTAATGTAGCGCTTACTGTACAACTAATCTAGTATTCTTTATGCGTGCACTGAGAGTATCTGGAAACTAGCGTGTATTGCAAAGTACAATTTGCAGTACACGTAAATTTAACTAAAGTGGTATTATCGACTCCGAACTAGTACATTGCCAAGTACATGCTGCAGTTAAGTAATTCTAATGGATTAATTCTCTCCTATAACTTGCTGAAGTCCAATATTTAATGACATTAATCAAGACGAGAACATTGATTGATAGCATATCATTGCACACAAGAACGCTGGTTTGATGTTGTAATAAAATGAAAAAGTGGAAACTTTGAAGGGCTTTCTTTGATGTTTGTTTCTTAACTGATTGCACACCAGAGTAGGAATAAATAAATCGCGAAAGATTTTTCTTTTTTCCTTTAAATAACTTTATCTTTGATTATATATACTACTATATGAGCACGCGATTACACCTGCTTTATTTAAGGCTACTGCTCTGCTACCGTCGCTCATAGCCTATAGCCTTTCTCGATAAATGGGCTTCCTAAGACTGAAAGAATTTTTGAAATCAGTCCGTTAGTTCCTGAGATTAGCGCGTTCAACCAAACAAACAAACAAACAAACTCTTCAGCTTTATATATTAGTATAAGATAAGATGTGTTCAATAGGGCTTCTTATATGGTTTTAGTGAAAGGGGCAGATTTTTTAGAAATATCCCTACTTAATGATTACTGCGCACTATTAGGTATCTATTTATAATTTGAGTACAGGTAATTGGAGCGATTTTAGGCCAGTAAAGTGCGTGGAATGTGATCAACTTTGGTGTCACAGTTTATACCGGTGAAAAGCTTTCTTTCAATATGGTCTAACAATTTTAGTCAAAGACGAGGAAACGTGACTGACTGCTTTACGGCTTAAGTACGGTAGCGCTTTTATATGAATGCCACTAAAAGGATAATACATGCAAGAAACTATATAAAATCTATAACGATATATTAATAAACATGAATACAAAAGTATATATCATACGAGTACCTACTCTAATCCTAATCGTGTTTACTTCCTAATATTTCTGCATCACGGCGCTTTTTACAAATAAAGAAAAGACGACCTTCGGATTTCCTGTACAAATATCGAAACGAATAAATTATCTACTCTTTTATAAACCATGGTGTTTGAGATACGATGTTTGATTCAGCGAATCGATACAGAATGTGATGTGCAAAGATAAGATAAGATAAGATAAGAGGCTGTTCATTTATTACGGAAGACGATTTGGGAGGAAGAGGCAATCTTATATTTTGTTTAGATACGAGTTCACATAGTTTAGCTACAGTATACTTTGTTCTTTACTTGTATTATCTTTATTAATTGTTACATATTCGTCTGATTGGTTAAAAATTTTTGATACCCATGACTCGTAAGCTTTAAATTTAGGTACTCAATGGTTGGTACCTTTGCCATTCATCGAAAACTTTAATAAAGTACTTACTCACAGCCGAATATTCAAAAAACAATCAGTTGCCAGACTCTAGAATGAAAACTGAATTTTATTAAATACCAAAAACTCAACTCATTTAGTTTTAAACATCAGATTAAAACTTTGGTTGTGTGTTTTAGTATTAGTACACATATCTAACATACAGTACCTGTAGCAAAATAAATGTCCAACCACTGTTCTTTTTCATTTCACCACTAGACATAACATGCGAATATTTATAGCAACATAAATTGAAATAGAAAACCTCTATTTGCTTAACTCCATAGTATTTTCTCGACATAATTATTCAATTATTTTTAATGGTCCCAGTCACGTCTAGTATAAACAAGAATGGGACTGTGTCTATTTATCGTTACAATGAAAAATACAGTGCTAAGGTATTTATTATTGTTGAAATATTGCGTGGAAATTGTCGGAGAAACGTCTAACGAGGGATTATAAGTATATATTTCGTTTACCAAATGGTTCCTGGCGCGCATATTAATTAGAATCAGCTGCCTTATCGATATAAGCTAATTACCTTTAAGTAATAGCTGAAGCTGCCGTTGGTCTCAAAACATGAATTTAGGAGTATTTTCAAAGGTTTTAGGTTTGATTTTGAGCAAAGCATTTTCATTATTTTTGTTACATACAAGTATGCTCTAGTAGCAATAAGGTACGCCAATTGTCCTAAATAAATAAAAAAGCTATACAAAAGGTAGTTTTTGATTAATATAAAAGTTACAAGCGCTCAAAGTTTTGTAGGGGAAACTTGTGTCCCTTTTCTTTTAAGAGGCCTCGCCGTTGGCAAGTAATATGTTGTCAGCTTGTCACTAAGTTTGTCAGTCCGGCCGTCATGGTCATATTATAAGCCTTTATACATTATTTACCTTACCTTGTGGTAAGCGATTGCCGTAATCAGCGACTACGTACGTACATAGTTTGCTATAGAACTCGAAAAATAGATAGCAAGAATTAAAAAGAAAAGATCTGATATTCATCAAACTAGATTGAGCCAAAGACAAGAAGTATTAAATTAATTTTATTTTACTTTATACTACAAAACATCAAGTAAAATGTGCTGTCTTATCTACGTTAAAATCAGTCTTAAGTACATAATCTGATATTCCTGACTTATATGAATACTAGACGTCGCTGGCGGCTCCGCCCGCGTATATTATGCACCTAAACCTTCCTCAGATATCACACTACGTATAGGCGAAAACCGTACAAAAAGCCGTTTGGTAGTTTTTGAGTTTATCACATTCATAGAGACTGACAGGACGAAACTGAGACTTAATTTGATAATATGTATAGACTAGCATAAATATAATAATATATGATAATACTTATGAGTTCCCTTGGTACTTATAATTTAAAAAGCTGTGTATTAATAACAGCTTTATAGTTTAAACAGTGACTCAATTTACTTGATCATAATAACGACACCGATATTGAGTTAGCTTTCTGAACAAAGTTACGTCTAACAACTAGTTTTGTATTAAAGCATAAAGTTATTGTATAATGTAATCAATAGCCTTGGATAATTTAATATTAAACAATGTTTTTTGATCTAGGTAAGGCTAAGGCCTGGCATTCTCAGCTGAAATGTTGGAATGTTTTTGAATTTTCAACTAACCACTAAATAGGTTCTTTGTAGTTTTGCTAATTTATTTTCGTTCTAAATGCGGCTCGATTCCTAAGAGGTTAAATATTTGTTTAATTACTTATCGTTTCAAAGTATAACATTGGCGTAAACCCAAGAACATACTTAACTAATCGTAAGTTAAAATGTAAAGCTGTTCATTTTAAAACAAAGTCTTACTGTGTTTAAAATTTCTTTAGAACAGCAATAATGCTACAACTTAATCTGGTTAAGTTATATCGTCAACAATATTCTTGCAACACATAGCGGTAGAGCAACCTTAAGTAGCAATCTTGGTGTGGGGCTCCTTAGGTTTTTTACTATTTAGGATCTGACTAAAGCCATTTAACTTTACCACCAGGAGGCAAGCGTGAGTCATATTCCAGAAATAATTTATACGGGGCCATTTCTTGCTGAACAGCTAGATTGCCAAATCAATCAATCCATCAATTACATCATACATCGTCACCGTATTTACACAGTTTACTTAAAATCGGATATATATAACCCGTGCTAGCGATCACCTGTGACGGGCCATTTACTAGAGCTCCTGTTAATTTATGTCACGCGGCATATGACGCCTGCCTTCACAAGGCGAAGAGCTACTCACACACTACTGCTACCCCGGTGCTTGTGATTGTAGTAACCTGTGGCTTAATCGAACCTTTAATAACACCATTGATTCGCTGTGCGGTGTGGCCTTGAAGTGTTAATTGAATCGTCTACATCCCACATAAAACACAACTGACAATTGACCGCCAGTTGGTAGCCTGTCAGATAATTTGACAGGCGGAAAATACGAATGACGTGAAGTGGGCGCGAAACGCTTCTGTATAACAACTTGAACATAAGCTAGTGTGAAGCTACTAAATATCGATAGTACAGTTTCATATTAATGTTTTCTTACAGCCTTGAACCCATTTCAAGTTGCCATGTTTCTGAATACCTAGGGGTCGCTCGCCAAACAATCAAAGGCCTAACCCGAATCTAATCAATTAACAACTCAATTGTATAGAAAAAAATATTCCAAAGTAATGGGCTACATGTTTATTATGTTTAATCCTATTGAGAGGACTTCTTTGTAGTGTTTTACGGCCATTTAACGGGTTTATATTTAAGCAAAAAGGGGGCCATTAGTTATTATATTATTTGTGCGCGTTTAAATTGATATACCTAGATATGCTTCATAATAATAGGTACACCTAAAGCGTATTCATTACGAGCTATGTAAAAATAACAAAGGTTTCTGTGATTTTTGTAGATCTTTTTATTTTTAATGACTATTTATCTTCAGTGCCAGCTTAAGCATGGTTCTTGTCTGCGCCTTTCCTAAAAATAGGTATCTCAAAATGAAATATTTAGTATTGTTATTTCACAGTTGCATAAAAGAACAGCGATTATTCTACCAGGACGAATATCGACATAAATCAAAATATTTATGAGCTGTGAAATGATAAGTAAATACTTTCTACCAGGATAGGTATCGACATAGTAAATCAAAATAAAAGTAGAATGTAAGAATTCACACAATGTACTTTATATGGTGTGAAATAATAAGATATATACTATTCATATTGCAAAATAATTATAAGTATTATCTAGTGCCAGAAGAAAATATATGTAAAGTACTAACACACACTAACAACTTTATTACGTATTATAACGTACTAGATGAGCCCGAGGTTACACTTGCGTTCTTTAAGGCTACTGCTCTGTTCCCGTGGCTCATAGAGTGATGTTATATAGCCTATAGCCTTCCTCGATAAATGGGCTATCTAATACTGGAAGAAGTTTTCAAAGCGGTTCAGTAGTTCCGCGTTCAAGCAAACAAACAAAGTATGCTTCAGCTTTAAAATAATTATATTAGTATTAGATTTGCAGAAAGACCATTGACGTACTTACCTACAAAATATTTTAAATCTGTCTATTAAGAATTCCCTTAGATAGATTTTGACAACTAGGGTAACACTAGCGGTGTGATGACGATGATGACAATTATATTTGATTATGCTATTCGATATAATGTAGATTGCACTTCGAAATAATTTGAAGCAATTATTCAATGTATTAAAAAGTAAACGTCAAATTACCCATAGCTAACATCAGAGTTTGTTTATTCAAAATATTAGATTACATAATTGGCTTCTAGAGATGTACATATATTCGACACATTTTATTGGAGCTGATATCGAATATGATAAAATATTGGGAACTTACTCCAACTTCCTTACAAGAAGCACATCCCACTTTATGCTCTAGAAATACGCTGATATATTAGCTTTAAATGTATAGCTCCAATAAATTATACTACTCCAAATAGAACTAACCGGCTGGCCCGCAGCAGTAAATATCAACTAAGAGAGCACAGTATAGTGGTGCACTAGAACACGCAAACGTTTCTTGAGGTAAATACTTTTAAACTTTCAAGAACACTTACTTCGTATACCGGAGGTTTTCCCGTTCTGGACCGTACCTACAACAAATTAATGACCAAATTATTACTTATTACTGTTTATTAGAGAAAAATACGTATGTAGCTAGATAATAGTAATACTGGTACATATGTAAAGCGTTTTCTAAGAGAGCGTTTTGAAGTAATAGAAAATGTTTTGTGCTCCGGGAAATTTTGCCGGCCTATGGAAAACCCAACGGACTTTTTTCTATACTAGTTTTTTACAATAAAAATAAATAAAATAAAGTTTAAAAATAAACTAGTTTTTTTTCTATACTATGGGGCTTAACACACATTTAAACAAGGAACATAAAGGAAGTCGGTTAAAATTGAAAACAATAATTTGATGTGTAATATGAGATTCGAGCCCTCGATACGCGAAACATAGGCGTGACGACAAACCACCGAAAACCGTACTCGATTTATTTAAGCACTCATCTATATTTCCATGTGCGTCATGTATTTGCTTTTCCACCGGGCTTTGTATTACACTACCGCTCTACGTAAGTATTTTTTGCATAAACTTTGAATTATTATTAATAACTCTACCAGTACTAGTAGCTTACGATAATTAAAATATTTACTAGAATTCATTACAATATTTATACGGGCAATTTTCTTAAGCTTGCTTCTAAGAAATACCTTTACAGTAAAATGTTTTGCACATGCGATTTTCAAATGCGTGTTTTATTGTTGAAAGGTTATAGGCTCATGGCCACACGTGCTATATCAGAAAGTATAAATACTTCCACAAAATATAACACAGATATCAACATACTTTATCATACAAAATATATTTATTTAAAAGTAAAAGTGAATGAAATACCTGTAGCCAAAGTGTAGTATCCGACTTGCCTAATGGTCTAGTAACTGTAGTAGATAAAAATCCCGACTGATAAGTCGAAGATCGTGGGTTCGCATACCACGATCGTAAGGGCGTATACTTGTGTAAGTGTGTTAACCAGTTATTTTGTTGAAATAGTACAAGCTCTGCTTAGTTAAGTCTCAGGTGACCACGCGTGAGATGTTGAAGATATTTATTATATTATTATCCTGGCATACCTAATTTATTTGCTCTAACGTCGGTCACGGAATGGCTAAATAATTTCCGAAAGTATGCATCGCCTTTACCTTGCGAAATGATTGAGAGCTGCCAATGCAAAGGCGAGTAAAGCACAAAGTATAATTGAGAAGCCGTTGGAAAGCCACCTCACCGCAGCACAATTCTAAGTTATTAGTTTGTGCACCGTAGCTATTCCCCAATCGAGGCGCTCCGAAATTGAACGGAGGAACTACTGAGCTCAACCTCAAAAGCTCTCATTAAAACACAAGGTTGAAAATGTATTTGATTTACTAACTAACATAGTTATTAGTCTCTCTACAAAGTAGAGCCTGATTGACACTTTCAAAATGTGTATTTGAGTTTATAATATTTGTATGTCCTTTGACAGACTATTGCGCAATAAGACTTACCTATTTTTGAGAACACATTACCTATGATTGACAAATAAATAATTCTTTTATATCGGCGTCGTTCTGCTTTTATAATACGTTTTTGACGACAGAAACCATAAATGAATAAAAATAAATGATACACATATATTATAACGGCTCCTTCTCAAATCTTTCGATTTGCCTTGCTTCTATAGAAGCATATTATATTTTAGTGCTTGTTTATTTGAAAGTATAAAATCCGAAACGATCCGCACAGCTACTACTAGTTGCAAGAAGGTGAAATTGGGCATCTTTGTTCCTCAGGGTGCACTAAGAAGGGAGTTCCCGAAATTTCCAAGGGATCTGGAAGAAACGGTTACATTAACAAAATTGTGCAGGCGTAGCTGCGGGCATCGTCTAGTTTAAGAAGTTACTTTACATTTCATATTTCAACTCCTTCAAGATTCAATTTTGCAATAAAATGTAGGTAGTGTCCTTCTCCAAAGTCTGATGAATTTTTATTTAGCATACCTACTACTCCATCAAATTCTGCTCGGCTGTTTTACATAAACACACTCAACATATTATTATAGGTATATTACATCTTATCGAGATTGTGCTGTATTATCATTTATTTTATTAGATGTAGGGATAAAAGGGTGTTTTTATACTACTTGTTCAATATCTTTAATCACCGATTGCTTTGACATTTCGTCAGTATGGTGAAAAGTATTGCGTACAAGAAGAGTTCTGATCGTTGACTGACGGAGTACCACTCGACCTTCGCGGACAATGGTCCCTAAGTCCGCACGTTCTCAAGCATCTGAATGTTCTTTGAGTTCCAACAAAACTTGTCAAGTTGTAAACAAGTTAGTATTGAACACCAATGGAATCGAATACCTTATTATTATTCTATTTAATTTTACTGTGTTTGTACGTATTGTGCTGAAAATAACCTTATTTCTATATAACAGTACAACCCAAAATTTATAATCTCGTTTGTGTGGTAAGTTAGGTTTGTTAGGTCCATTGGGACTCTGTAGATAGATGTAGACGCCCCTTCGACATATTTAAGAGATGAACATGAGTAATGCCCAATGGTGAATAATTATGCGTAAGTAATAATAATAATAATAATAATAATAACTATGCATAGGCGAAATATAGTGCTGGTAAGTGCTCTTGACTCGTTATTATCTAATTATTTAGATAATAGTGAGGATCTCGGTGATACTCACTCAATCTTGTACTGTGCTGCCGTGGCGGCATGTCGTATAGCAGGTGTTAAGTTCCCTGAAACTGACCCTGTTATACGACAAAGATCTGCTGTCCCGGCGTGGCAGTGCAGGATTGAGAGGCGTATTGCCGAGGCAAGGGCACTTATTGGCAAGCTTATCTGTTTTAGGGCGGGGAATACACGCCCCAGGGTAATGCGCTTTGTGAAACGGGCCTTTGTGGGGACTAATATTAGTCCTCAAGATTATACATCCCGTGTCACAGAGCGCATTGACTTCCTAAAACAGAAAGTCTATGCATGGGCAAACCGTATTCGTAGATTCAAAAAACGTGTGGACCGGTATCTCATTAATCGTACATTCCAGAGGGACCAGAGGTGGGTATACAGAAGCTGGGAACGACCAGACCAATGTGTGACTAATGTACAGCGGCCGGATGCGGACGCCACAGCCATGTTTTGGCGTAGCATCTGGTCGAAGCCCATTAGTCATACTGAAGGCGATTGGATGCGAGATGTCGAGCGTGCATGCGAACATATTCCCGAAATGGAATGCGTGGCCATTTCTAGCCAGGACGTTTTACAAGCAGTCCGTCCATTAGCGAATTGGAAATCTCCAGGGGTGGACGGGCTGCACAATTTCTGGCTGAAATGGCTACGTAGCTCGCATGAACGCTTGGCATCTCAATTCCAATCAGCTGTGGAATCTGGGTCGTTACAAACATTCATGACGACTGGAATTACCCACCTGCTCCATAAGACAGGCAGTACTAGCGAGCCCGGCAATTATAGACCGATAACATGTTTACCATCGGTCTATAAACTTCTTACATCTATTCTGAGAGCTAAAATAGCTAAACATGTTGAAGACTATGCAATTATGTCAGCCTCTCAGAATGGATGTAGGAAGGGGGCTCGTGGTACTAAGGAGCTCCTCCTCATTGACATGGCCATTAGCCAACAAGTTCGCCGTAACCGAAAGGATCTGGCGGCATGTTGGATAGATTATAAGAAAGCGTATGACTCCGTGCCGCATACATGGCTTTTGAGGGTGTTAGAGTTGTATAAAGTAAATACAACTCTACGCACCTTCTTAAAGTCATGTATGGGGCAATGGAATACGACTCTTTGCTATCCAGGATGCCGACGGATCCAGGAGGACGGCGAACGTATTAAAATTGAGCGGGGAATTTTTCAGGGCGACAGTCTGAGTCCCCTTTGGTTTTGCTTAGCTATGAACCCTCTCAGTACTTTACTGGAGGGTTCAAGGTTAGGCTGCAAGTTACAGAGAAGTGGTCAGGTTATATCTCACCTGCTGTTCATGGATGACCTAAAGTTATTTGCCCACTCTGAGGCCCAATTGATAGACTTACTAAACGTAACCCAAAACTTTAGTAAATCTATCAATATGGAGTTCGGTGTGGATAAATGTGCTGTCATTCATGTGAAGCAGGGAAAGATGGTGGAATCTGAGGGGATCCAACTCTCAGATTCCATTAACCTAAGAACGCTTCTCTTAACTGATACCTATAAGTACTTGGGTATGTCACAGGCTTTATGTATCAATGAAGCCGTCATGAAGCAATCGTTGCAAGAGCGTTTCTTTGGCCGCCTGAAAAAAGTACTGAAAAGTCTTTTATCAGGTGGCAACAAGGTTCGTGCTTGCAACGGTTGGGCCATGCCACTTCTTGTATACTCCTTTGGCATACTCAAGTGGACTCAGTCTGAATTGGACGCCCTGGACAGAAGAGTCCGCACTCTGTTGACGGCATATCGTATGCATCATCCACGTTCATCCGTGATGAGGTTGTACATCCCGCGAAAGTGCGGGGGTCGCGGCTTTCTGAATGTCAAGACCCTACACAATCGCGAGGTGTGCAATCTCAGAGAATATTTTCTCCGGGCGAACGTGGATATGCATCGAGATGTTGTCGCGGTAGACAATGGGCTCACCCCGCTCAGGCTGGCTAAGGAGAACTGGCGCATGCCTGTAGTACTTAGTACTGATGATCGCAAGCGTGTATGGCAGAGCAAGGAGCTTCATGGCAGGTTCCATCGCGCCCTGTATGGACCCGATGTAGACCTATTAGCCTCGGTGAACTGGCTACGCTTCGGTGACCTCTTTGGGGAAACCGAAGGGTTTGTTTGTGCAATTGCTGACGAAGTTATCAAGACGAATAACTACCGGAAATATATCCTGAGGGATGGCACTACTGATATTTGCCGTGCCTGTCACCAACCTGGTGAATCCCTCAGGCATATTGTTTCCGGTTGTTCACGTCTTGCTAACGGCGAGTACTTGCACAGACATAACCAGGTAGCCAGAATTATTCACCAGCAACTTGCTCTGAAGTACAAACTTGTAGACATCGAGGTACCGTACTACAGGTATGTAGCAGAGCCAGTTCTCGAAAATGGCCATGTCACATTGTACTGGGATCGATCTATCATCACGGACAGGACTGTTGTAGCCAACAAGCCTGATATCGTGTTGATAGATCGATCAGAGCGCCTCGCAATAATTGTTGATGTCACTATTCCTCATGACGAGAATCTCGTGAAAGCCGAAAAGGAAAAACAGATTAAATATCTGGACTTGGCTCACGAGATTGTCGACATGTGGGATGTGAACTCAGCAATTATTGTGCCGATAGTCGTGACCGTTAATGGTCTAATAGCCAAGAGCCTCGACCGTCACCTTAAGAGGCTCGCGTTGGGTGCTTGGGTCAAGGGCCTGATGCAGAAGGCAGTACTTCTGGACACGGCACGTATTGTGAGGAAGTTCCTGTCTCTGGAGCCCTAACCACCGGCAGCTTGGACCCTGTGCCCGATGCTGGTGGGACCCCACGGTTATTTTTATATTTTTAAATGTGTTTATTTTGGTAAATAATATATTTAAAAATGTAATTTTAATTAGAAAAATAATAAATAAAGGAGATAATAATAATAATAATAATAATAATATTTTTATTGCCAAGTAAATCATTGTAGTACATTACATGTTAAGTAGTTACAGTATCAAGTAGTTTACTTACTGTTTTCCTAGCTAGGCTATGAAATAGCCTGTATTAAGGAAAAACAGCTCCAAACCCGCATTAATACAAAATACATAATATTTAACGACACTAGTTGCAATATAAAAGAAGGTATGTAAACTACAGTTTTAACACTTTTTGTATAACATGCATTATTAAGACAATAGGTGAAGATATTATGCAAAAATTTATAAGTTGGTGTGTGTGTGTGTGTGTGTGTGTGTGTGTGTGTGTGTGTGTGTGTGTGTGTGTGTGTGTGTGTGTGTGTGTGTGTGTGTGTGATGTGTGTGTGTGTGTGTGTGTGTGTGTGTGGGTGTGTGTGCGCGCGTATGTATGTGAGTGTGTGTGAGTGTATGCAACCGTATCCAAAAAGGCAAATAGAAGCTATATATCAGGACAAAGCGATTAGCATATTTTCTGTCTCATCGTAATTTTTATGCAATAGGTAATTTAGGACGGCCGACTTACAATCATGACTAGGTAAGTTATATATATAAATGTGCCTGTTTATCTGGTTGTAGAGGTAAGGTCCCAGGTAATAGAAAAATCTTTTAATGAAAGAAAAATGCATTCTAGGTATAATACAGATGTTATCCCTGCGACGCTTGGAAGAATGTATGTATGGAGTCTTGCGATGTTGCAACATTACCGTGTGAAAAACGTAAATTTGTCGTACATTTAGAATGTTCCAGTTTCTATATAAATCGTCAGTCGGGTACAACATAGGACGAAACGTGGCTACTTTTAAAACTGCTCTATGAGCAATCTCCAATGATTTGAGAGTTGTTTTATGAGTACCTCCCCAGATAGAAATACAATAAGATATTATAGATTTGCAGAGGGCATAGTAAACACTACGTATGATTGTAATATTAGCGACGTAACGAAGCGATCTAAATATAAATATAAGCTTGCGAACTCTAGACGTCAGTGCTTCAACCTGAGGTTTATAGTTTAGGTATTTGTCTAAAATAACGCCGAGATACCTGATACTGTCAACAGAGCTTATGTGAGGACAATGACAATTTATTACAGAGTCATTCAAGCAACTATGAAATATCAAATCTAATGGGGTATTAGGCAGGGTGGTGGACGAGATAGAGTACGTTAAAAATTTTGTTTTTGCAACGTTCAGAGTAAGAGCATGAGAAGATAACCAATCCGCTACATTGTTTAAGCCGGCTTGGGACGTTTTTTGTAGCTCAGTCCAGGAATCAGAAACAAAGGTAATAGCCGTGTCATCAGCATATGAAGTGATTTTGGAATTAGGGATCTTCAGATTACAAAGGTCATTAATAAAAATTAGGAATAGAGATGGCCCGAGTATACTTCCTTGTGGAACACCAATGGATATAGGAAGCTCATCACTAGTGTAGTTACCTATCTTGACCATCTGTGTACGATCTGTGAGGTAACTTTTGAAGAATGCTAACTGTGGGCCTCTGACACCTATTCTTTCCAGCTTCAAAAGAAGAGTGGAAATGGGAACAGTGTCAAAGGCTTTGGCAAGGTCTAAGAAAATAGGTTGGTAATAGAACGTGCATTTCTCTCTTTAAATGTCGGTGAACTGACGAGGCAATAATCGTAAAGTAAGACCCTAATCTTTGTTAGAAACCGTATTTAGGAATTCTCCTATATTATTTCGGGATGGAGGAATTCTCCTATTTTATTAAATATCCTGTAAAAGTATCGACTTCGATAAGATAGTTGTCTTAAATTTGACAAAACTCTATCCATATGATAAGACAGTGTGATTTTGGATTTTACCATCGACGTTTTCTCACGTAAACTCGCTGTTTAAATCACTCTCAAAAAATTGTGCTTTATGTTGCCAATTTTAAAATGTTAAGCTGGCTTCTCACGGTGCTTGGTTTTGCAGATGGCCGCGCGCAGTACCTGTGACGATTGACGACTCGCAGTGTAACTTCATAAGTGTCCGCGAACTAAGCGCCGAGGCAAGCTAGCTTTCTAGAGGAAACCAGGTCTAAGATATCGAACGTATTGCCTAGTCGCAAAACATGTTTCACAAAATGTAAATTTTGCGAAAGAGATGGTCGTGAAATGTTTCTCATAATGCCCCTCACAACGGTGCGGCTTTTTGAGACGATAATGTATTTCATTTTGAGCTGACATTTATGTTATGAAAGTCAAGTCCAGAAGTTGCTTATTTCGAAACTATTATTAAAATCTATTTTAATTTACTCCGGTATTACTACCTTTATTCTACATTTTTTGTATGATCACTGTTTAGTAATTTATGCCACTTCGAAGAACTCCCTCCAGTGCCTTTTGACTCTCGAAAAACTAAATCATCTGGTAAAATTTAAAATATAATTTTAACACAGTCTTTTTGAAATTATTTATTAATAACAAATAAGTAAATGTACTCGTAAAGCTGACGTTAATATTTTATTTACTTCCACGCACCAAATATGAGTGAAATGAAAGAAATAATCATTCATAATGACTGAAAATTTTTAAATCCATTACTGATGCATAAGTTAGTGGCAGATCGTGGAGTGTCGGGTTCGATTCTTTCGAGTCTTGAACATCAAAGGGCATCAACAATACTTCAATTACCTTTGTCTTAAAAAGACAAACAAAAAAAAATGTTTTAAAATCAGACTCAGCTATGTAATATATGTATATACATAGCTGAGTCGCAATATGAATGATTGTCAGACAGACTTCGCTTGTCTTTTAGAATATTTTGAAGCGCTCTCAGACGTGCAGGCTTAGTCATCTTGTTTTCTCTTACTGTAAAACAAGCGGTGATTAACAATTAAATACTTACTTAACTTTAAGCCAGTGCGCGCCGTAGCTTTGAATTTAAGACCCTCTGCATGGCAATGGTTGGTTTTGCTCTAGGCTATCGTTGCTCCTGATTTTTCACATTGTGATTATAGCGAGTCCGGTATAGTATAATACTTTCGATATTATACATCTTTGTCTACGTATTCTACAATATACAAGAATAATCCTACTACACATACAATAAATACAACATGAAAGGAAATAAACATATACTGTAGTCAAGCATAATGTTAGCGAAACTTTTGAAACATTCATTCGTATAATCATGTTATACACGACAACGACACAAGACCTTGGCATAAGGACGAGAGCTTTGTTTTACGTAGCTTACATAAGTAATGATCTGATAAGCGTAATTCCAAATGTCGAGAATGTGCGCAAGAATTTTGATAAATGGCGGCTCGACAGCCCGTCATTGGAATTGTGAGTAACCTTTTCACGTTCGCAATGAAATGACGCAAATGCCATCTAAGTTTTTTATAATACAAGATGCGTTGCAATGTTGCTCGCTTTACTTTTTATATATGTTAATCAGTATCATCAATGGAAAACAGATGGATACAATATATCCAGTTTGAATTTAAGCCTAACCATTAATCAATATCGATCACTGTTTCAACATTTAGGAGAAGTTTGACGACATACTTAAAGAAAAGTTATTTATGTCGATAGACTTTTCAACATCGGTATGCCACACTTTATGGGAAGTTATGTAAGTGTAAACTTTTATAAACTGTGCTTGTTTTTCGTTTTATTATGTAACCTGCTGACCTTTAAAGTTCTTGATTATATTGCGCGCGAAGCGAAGGTACGCTTCTTTTGTACCACTGAAGTAGTTTGACGCCACTGATGGAGTAATAGTTTCAGTGATAATTACATTAACATTTTGTGATTGCAGGTTCGAATCATCTTTTACAAAAAGTGTGTGTTACATAATACATAAGAAGATATTTTGAATTCATGTGTTGCCAGGTTCAAATTTCCAAATGCCAAAAGTTTGTGTTATAGTTATTCTAAAATTTGTGGTTTGTTTTAATGTTGTTTAATTTAGCTGATGTAGACTATAGGCGGTTTTTATTAACTGTTTGAACGACATACATAATCAATAAATTGTATTGTTCTTGCTGATATTCTGTAGGTTAGATTAATGAGCTAGATATTTTACATTTATTATCTAGCTGAACCTAGAGTGTAAAACGCAATGTTCAATATTCACGCATTGTCTTATGCGTACACAATAGATAAGCGTGGAGATTTATAATTGGCCATTTATTACATATAATATAGTTGGCGTGTTATTATGAGTAGCTGGTCTTCCTAAAATACCTGTATAGCCTTTCGGAGTCCAAGGCTGGACTCACAGTAGTATTGTGAGTTACTAGTGGCCATTTTCAATATTCGAACACGAATCTCGAATCTAAAAATCCATGTATGGACATGGATTTTGAGATTCAAGATTCGTGTTTGACATATTTTGTATGGAGCTTATGTCAAAAACAAATCTAAAATCTACAGATCTATCTATAGATCGAATATTGAATTCCGTAGTAAGAGGATTAGGTCCACTATACCACCCTGACTGCCTCTGTGGTCCTGCGTAAGTAAGCGGAGAAGACCATGAGGTCTCGGGTTCGATTCCCGGGACCTTCCTAATAGAAAACCCCAATATCACTTTTTGTTCGACAAAAAGTGATATTGGGGTTTTCTGTTAGGAATTATCCAATAGAAGTTCGGAGTCAGGGAGCTGGCGGTGTCACACCGCCGTGCCTCGGAAAGCACGTTAAGCCGTTGGTCCTGCGCCCAATCTCTCTCCGGTCGTGTCGCTTGTGGCGATGGCGTCCCATCGGACTATGAGAGTGAGGGAATAGAGAGTGCACTTGTGTATGCGTAATATGTCCAGCGCAGTTGGCAAGTCTTATATATAGACAAGCCGCCGTGGCCGAAATCGGTCGGGAGGACATCATCATCACCATCCTGACCGGACCGATTGGTAAAGGATTTGACTTCGAGTATTCAGTTTCTCCTTAGATAAATTCGTCTATTTTCCCTCAACACTTAAGACATACATTGAAAGAAATAGGGTACTGTAATTTTATAGTCTTAATCCCCTACCACTCGGTAAGATTAGTTTAAAAAAATATTGCAAATTTGATGTCATCAGAGCGGAGTACTAGCGCAAACAGTCGATGGATTTTAACAAGCTTTGAATAGAATAAAATTACATTAAAAAGCGCGCATCGTGAATTTCGAGATAGTTTCGTAGCGACATGTGTTTGACATGTATTTGACAGATTTCGTAATTAACATGACAGTTTTTTTTATACTTTCGCTTGTTGCGCCTTCTGTACTGAGCTTTGCGTTTCCCATTGCAGAAAAATATTGAGTGCTTCTTATAGTAGAGTAGGCTTTAGTTTCATAGTAGGTATGCAATTTACTTCAGATTTGACTCTTTGCGTGTTCCAAGACAACTTAACTGTCATCAGGACTTCACGTGTGTCATTTTTTTTTTGTCTTTAATGGTGACTGATGTTGAACCTGGTCACTCAGTATATTAGATAGTACAGTGATGGAATGTGGGTGGGACTAGTTCCAAAAAAAGAAGCTAGGTATGCCTCGTCAAATATGAAAGCTTGCAACAGGATACAGAGTTTGATAACCACAAAAAAAAACATTTACTATACAAGCCACTTCTTACGGTGTTAAAGCTCATAGGAATGTTTGAGAGTTCCGGATCTTTAACGGAATTAACTACGATTATGAGATGACTTCTGCCGCGTCTGACATACATCGCGGTTTTTCTTAGAAATGGTTTGTTTAAATGCATTTTGCGGTAAAGTAATCTGTGCAAAATAAAATAATACTTGCTGTCGTTTAACACTTGTTTAAAATTAATAGTGACCTAATGTTTTTATGAATGTCCTTGAAGTTTTAGATATAAGTGCTTTCTTCAGAGATTTAAATCCGCTAAAACTGGACGCAAATTATGTATCACGGTTTCTTGTGAAATCAAATCACAGGGCAGTGCCTAAGCATAAAAATAAAGACTATGAGTACCTGGCACTAAATTTCAAGGTATTTGAAGATACCACTAAACGGGATTTGGTTGGGTTGCCACCAATAGATAGTGTGACTTCTGAGGAAGTTTAAATGTTACACGCGGGGAAACGGCGGGTGTAGTTTAGTACTTTTTTTACATTTTCTTCCAATTTTCTAATTCCAAAAATCTCCATTGTCTCACTCACATAATTTTTCATTGTAAACTGCCGACAATATATGTGTTTCTCCTATTATTGTTCGCACACGGTATTTTCATTCAAGGGAAAGATTTTTTCTGGCATAAACCTAATGCATAAAGAATGCGATGAGAGTGAATAAAACCAAAGAGGAATGTGTGGCTCGTAGTAGAGGACAAACTCAGTCTTTGCGTGTCCTCGGGCGAATTGACGTGATGTTGCGTAAGTTATAAAGCCGACTTTAGGTTTAAAATCATTTTACTTGATGTTTTTTTAGGTATATTTTTATCCGGTGTTAAAATGTAAAGTTGATGGCCACTGTCTATTCTCATCAGTCCCAGTAAAATAAATTTGTAAGAAATCATACAAATTTCATTATTTTTTTTATGTATATGGAAGATAAGGTCAGATCCAGGCTTGGTGTAAATAGGTTTTAATCAATTATCCCGTTAGCTAGACCGGTTGTATTTTCGCCAGATACTTCAGCTCATTTTCAGAATAGATTTTCAATCTCTAAACCATTCTAAGACAAACTAGCGGAAAAAGAATGAATAAAAAGCTTTAAAGTAAATACAATTAAGTGATTTGGCCATTGAGACTTGCTTTATAAAGTTTCAAAGCATTAACTTAAACCTATTTTCATTGTCAAGGTAAAATAATAATAAATTCGTTCAATTTGAACGTAATATTTGCACGAAGTTTTGACAATATCATAAATAATTATCTTGGTCCGAAGACGTTGCGAGGTCTTTGGCGCCCGACGTCCGTTTTTTTAGTCTAACTAGAGTTGACAGAATACTAGCTTTTCCAATAAGCGACTGCCGCCAGCCTTTGGATAGGTAATACTATAATTCTGCCAGTTTAATTACTTCCGTGATACAATGAGCTGGTACGTGTCGTGTGTATTCCAAAGTTTGTTGTTAGACAGTTTATCAACTAGACATCAGAGGCCCAATTCTCATATTTTATATGACATTGAAATTATATTTAGAACGAAATGAGATTATATTTTGAATTAACTGAGAATAGGTATTCTGCTAACCTAATGTCCTTATCGTATAATTTAAAATAAACAGTTCATAGTTGACACATATTTTGACACTTGTTTCAATTTACGATCTGATTACAATTTCAGTCAAATATCAGTTAATTTACGAGAATAGCATTTGTGACGTAACTATGACACTGACATTATATCGAAACTGTATTTTGAACATTTTTTTATTATAGTGCAAGATTTTTTTTGAACTAGTGAGTAAACTAACTTTTCTGAAATGATAAACGTACAAAACATTATGTAGTTTATTTACTTTAGAAAATTATCCTCCTGGTATTGAAATTGTTTACTATGCTAGATAAGCTTGCGGTAAATGATATTCTTTAGAAATAATTATGTGTTTGTGTCAGGGAAATGTTAATAATGTAATTGTTCCTTTCAACACGTGATGTATCCATTGTATTGATAACACGAAGAAACAGGCAAATGATCACCTTTTGAGAATGAAATTCTTTACGCGTTAAAGAACATTCATGAGTGACGAGCACAACTCTTTTGATACTGATCAATTAGTTTAGTGGGTTGGTGGTAAAAATTATAAAACTGAAATTATTTAGACAATATCAAATCGCTTAACATAAAAAAATATTATCACATCTTACATAAATCCTTTGACCCTTATTTTTTAAATCACATTTTAATGGTAATATAATGTGCAGTCGTCATAAACATGTTTAATTGTTTCAGCCTTACGTTAGTTGCCCGTTCTAGAGCCCTCTTACAATGAAACTAAATTACACGTTGCCTTTGTGAAGGACTTCAGTGTGAGAACGACTAATGACGTGGGAAACAGTACAAATATAATATATTCATACACTATAATCACGTGTTTACTAACACACCATACGTATTTACGGGTGGTAGTTTCTATGAATGTTCAAATAAAAACTTTTTGTCGCTTTGTTGCTCGTTAGTAAGTTTCGGCAATATGGTTTTGATAAAATCTGTATAAGTTCTTGAACGCCAAATATTTGAAGACCATTATTCTTTTATACCGTTTTGGGATTGAATCTGCAACATTCTGGGTGGGCGTAGTGGCGAGATTGTTACTCAAAATTTTCCCAGGTTTTTCCCATTGGGTTGTAGTGTTGGATAGAATACGCAGACACTTATTATTTATAACTTTCAGCATCTGCCGATATCAATTCAGGCCTGTTGACCGTAGTAATTGATGAACAGGTCGATGGTTGATGGAAGGTCGCAGGTTACGTTCCTATCCAAGACAAATCCTTGAGTGATGAACACGATTATTTGTTCTATGACAAATAATTATATAAGTGTCTGGTTACAGTTTGTTATTAAATTAACATGTGTACCAGGACAAAATAGTGTAATAATTATTTTAATCTTAATATATAAAATCCTTGCGTTACTGACTGACTGACAGACACGCTATAGCCGAAACTATTGGGCGCAGGAAGCTGAAATTTGCCATATATGTTCCTTGGGGACCGTAGGGGTGCACTAAGAAGTGATTTCCCGAAATTCCCACGGGATCGGCCAAAACGGGTAAATTAAAAAAAATGCAGGCGTAGCTGCTGGCGTCCTCTAGTCATATATAATTACTGACTGTTTTATGAAACAGTTCGGCAATGAATAACACGTTTGAGAAATGGCTACTCTCTATTAGCACATTGGGCGTGAACTAATTTACGACCATTATCATCCTCCCAACCACCAACACTAATTAATAGCTTAACCATTGCAGTTTTTAAATCATTGATTAATCAAATCTTTGTGATTGAGAACAATGGTTTCATTTGACATAAACTTTTAATGTAGTTCGATATATAAGTACTAAAATATTTATTTTACAACTTGTTTGTGCGAGGTGTCGGTTTTTGTGACAAAAAAAATATGCGATAGCTCGCTTTATTACGGCAAAGTATTATCAAAACTTAACAGACATCCATCCATCCTTCCTCTCAAACTTTGCATATACGATAGTACTGGTAGTGGGATAGTACTCGTATAGGATAGTACATACTATAGATGTGTTTTTATTACATCGATTTCTAAGTGACACTATGTCTAATATAACCTGTCCCGTGTGTGAAAACCTTTGTAAGAACTAATGCGTGGAATTCAAAAAACCAACATTGCCGTTTCAGTGCAGTGACCCAATAACTCACCTAAGTTTTAGATCTGTTTCGATAAGCGACAGTCACCACAAAAAGTTGCGAGCCGACTCGAGTTCAACGACTATTAGTCGACTTAATGTATTGAGTTGGTTGGTTGTATTTTGTTTACATAAATCGAAACTAAGGCCTAATAGAACCTCAATTCGGTTACAAATCACAGCAGACGTTACTCAACGATGCACAGATCTTATCACACCACCGCTGAGAAACGTAATTTAATAACGTTGAGATATGAGTTCAAAAACGAGGAACAAAATCAGTTCCCCTTTTCTCAAAGCAATGCTTATCGATTACCGGCCACATTAAATTTAGTTAAGACATTCTTTTTGAGTTTAAAATGCGTTAAGAGATTTATATTGTATGTTGTGTTATTAATCTGTGTACGGACCAACGCCTCGCATCGACATCAAATAATCGTAGCGCTATCAGAGCACCGAAACCCTTTTTTACGACGAGCTTCT